>CAWUFW010004951.1:0-716379 GCA_963921515.1 Calotriton arnoldi | reverse complement strand
AAATCACACTTACCCCCTCTGCTCTGCCTCGGAAGTCCTAGGAGGGTTGAGACTGCAGCTTCCCATATTGGATGACCTTAGGTCAGCCAATGAGGGAAGGCAGCAGTCCCTACTCGTCACAAAGTGGGATGCAGTCAGTGAGAGTTTCTGACCCCACCCCTCTCTGACAAGGTGTCAGTGATTGACAGACGGCTATAGGCACTTCATGACCTAGAACTGAAGTGCCCAGGTCTGAGGCAATCAGTGATGCTCCCCCTCATCACAAGGGGGAGGGCCTTGAGGTGCTATGCTAGGCTGAAGATGTTACACTCAGAGGAACTGTGACATATTTAGCCTGGCAATGTTCAGCTCAGGCAGCCAGGAGTCTGCACACTTAATGCATGTCTAGTTCCTGGCTGCCTGACCTGAAAATAAAGAGTCTGTCAGGCTGACATTTGCTCAGCCTGAAAGACATTCTTCTTTTTGAGAAAAAAGTGAGGGGGCAAGGCACCTTCGCCCATTAGGACTGGCTGCTGCTAACTATATTTGAATTACGTGGGAAGAGTCATTCTACGTTTAGCACTATTTCTTCGTGCAAGATGCTTTTGTGATAAGAAATATCACTAAATGCAGCGGAACAAGAATTGCAAGCGCAAGCGTGCGCTCGCCATTGCTAAATATACTCTCATGGTAGGATTTCGTTTCTCCCAAATTATTCTTAATTGTGCGAGAAGGAGTAATATCGTAACAATCGGTAATTCTGCATCAAAGAATAATGCAGAATGACTGAAATTACTCTGATTACTCCAGCATAACAGAAATCCTGCCCAGGCCTAATCAAAATAAATCAAGACACTTTACTTGGTGATGTGGAAATGATAAATATTTGCTGAAACTGGATTCCCACACATTAATAACATAATGTTTGAGCATTATATAATTGTATTAGTAACGCGTATGTCTGCAAATTTGGAAGCCATTCCAATAGAAAATGTGCTGTCAGTAAATACCAGTGCACTATCACACCGGGGGGGCATATTAGCAAGACAGGCGATAAAATTATCGCAGTTTTAGCGGCAGGAAACTGCCGCTAAAACGGCGATAATGGGCTTGCTAATATGCGTTATAGAATTCCAATAGAAGCCCAGGTTAGATGTCCTGCACATCTAACCTGGGCTTCTATTGGAATTCTATAATGCATATTAGCAAGCCCATTATCGCCGTTTTAGCGGCAGTTTCCTGCCGCTAAAACTGCGATCATTTTATCGCCTGTCTTGCTAATATGCCCCCATGTTTTAGTAACATTTGCGACAATGTGCTCCAAAATGCACGACGAGCTACGTACCACACCCTTAGTACTCTCCTGCTGAGTGGGCTTGGCTCATTTGTTACATTTGTTCTTTATATGATGCTTGGATTTTTCACAATCCCTATGACTTCAGTGATGTAACATTGATGCAGCACTCGTCTGAAAATTGTTCCAGCACCACTGCTTTGGTTGTCTGCTTCTCAGTGCTACGAGCTCGGACCTGTAATGAGCGCTGATAAGAGCACAAGAGGAGGCAGCTGGCTGCCTATCATAAACCACCTGCTCTATCCATGCTTTTGAGGAGCCATTCTTTTAAACAACAGAATCACAGCAATTACTTCATGATTGCCATGTTTGATTTTCGATTTTGATATGTAGTTCAATTCTATGTTATGCATCAGGCTGGATAGCTCAGTGAGATAAGCGGTCAGGCCTCGAAGATATGGAGTGATTTGCAGATTACGAGTTGAATTTGAATCCTGGCAGGGTTGCTTCAGCCTTCCTTCCTACTGAAATCAGTAAACAGTTTTCTGCTAAATGTGGTAATAGGAGCAGCTGCTATTTACAGCTCTTAGCAGTATCAACGAGCAACAGAGTACCTGGGCACACACAGGAATTAGTAGGGGAAGTGTACGATATGGATAAGAGGGCATCCATGGAGGAAGAAAGCAAACAATAATAATACCTTGTGGTTTTCTATAGCAGCTGCTATTGCAGCCTCGATGTTTGGAACAACTGTAAATATTAGGGCTGGCACATGAAGCAGCTGTCTGCACTTGACTTGTATAAGAACAAGAAAACAATATTAAACTGAATAGCAGCTGATATCTATTCCTTGTGCAATTACAGTGCTCACTCGCATGGGAGCTTCATGAATATGTGGCTAAAAAACCCATTTTAAACAGGTACCTACATTAGCATAGCCAGTGTATCATGGGTCCTAGTGGAAGGAAATGGGTACTCTGGCTGCTGTGGGAGTTATAAAATACAGCAATAATCAGGGTTCAGTGGCCCCCTCAGGCTTCTGGACCCCGGTATGACTGCACCTGCTCCATCAATGGAAGCTATAACCCTGGGTATTTAGTAAAAATGAGCTGCACAGGGACGGTTATTTGTATTTCTTGGCCCACAGTTCATAAATATATCAAACTTTTTTTCAGATTCTCCAAATTCATGGTGGTGTGGCGTTTTTCTACCTAGTAGAATGTGTTTTGCTCTATGACTATGACTGGAATGATATTTTGACACACGTATAAATGTAGCTGGCATGACTAGATCATGACAGCACTTTTATTATTTTTATTTTTAAGCTCAAAGTATACAACCTGAGTTAAATTAGATATATTTGATAAGATAAGACCAAGCGTGGATGGTCCTGAATTCACATGTAACCGAAGAGTTCTAGGATTATTTTGAGTCCCATTGGGGCATATTAGCAAGACCCACGTTAAAATTATCGCCATTTTAGCGGCAGGAAACTGCCGCTAAAACGGCGATAATGGGCTTGCTAATATGCGTTATGGAATTCCAATAGAAGCCCAGGTTAGATGTCCTGCACATCTAACCTGGGCTTCTATTGGAATTCTATAACGCATATTAGCAAGCCCATTATCGCCGTTTTAGCGGCAGTTTCCTGCCGCTAAAACGGCGATAATTTTATTGCCGGTCTTGCTAATATGCCCCATTACTTTATATTTTGGTGTCTTGGATTTGCACCAGTTTGGCAAGGAGAAGTCGTCAGTATATGCTCTGCAATGTTGCAGGTGGGCAAGAAAAGGAGTATCAATGTCAAATCCAAGTTACCTTTCTTGGATTTGCACCATGCATTCACCAATATACTGCTAGTGATTTTCATTTATCGATCATTGCTATTTATTAGAAATTCTTCTTGCACTTTTTTTAGAAGAAAGTTTATTTATTCATTGTGTTTCCAGTTTGATACTTAAAAAATCATTTTTTTGTCTTCCTTCTTCAAAATCACAAAATATTATCCCTAAATATTATTTCATCCAACCAGTAGCATTTGCTATTTACTCAATGCATTCCACTTTACGCTTCACCAGGAGTACACGCCAAATACCTAAAATTACAACTAAATTCATCTTTAATAATATTAACTCAAGGAAAATAACTACGTGCATCCTTTCCAATCTCTCTTATTCTCTAGCTCCAAAACAAGTTATATTTGGTTTTCGTACTATAAAGTTTTTTGTTGAGTAACCGTTTTTTATTTCGATTTTCTCCTAGTTTATTTCTACTGTTTAGAATGCTTTATTTAGATAATAAAACAAAGTAAAACATCATTACAAGGTCATATTGTGAATAAAGAAAAGGAAAATTAGCATTAAAAGTGCAAATGACAAAATGAAATCCTTAACCCTCGAAAGGGAATATGTATACTTAGAAGAAAAATGCATTTTTCACGTTTTGAAAAAGAAAGAGGGGGGAGAAAGGAGAAGAAGGAAAGAAGGGGGAAAAGTAAGATATAGGAAAATACAAAATATAAACAATAATTAGAGAAAATTCTAAAGAACAACTAACTCTGTTTAAGGTGATAATAACAACAATGGTACTTTAAAACTGAATACAATCAGGAACTAATTCTAGAGAGGAAAGAGGTTAATGGTGACCACAACAAATCTTTTTTGATTAATAGAGGTACTGAATTTGCAAAAGCACGATCCAACCTGTGGTGATGACATAGCAAGTTCCACCAGGCCTGATATGAAATTTGTGAGGTATCTTTCCAGTTGGTGGTAATGATCTGAAAAGAAATAGCTAAGTACAAGTCTATAAATTTACCAACATTGCTCTGCACATCCCATAGGGGCGAGAAACTGCCCAAAAATACATTAACAATTTCAAAAGAAAAATTTGTAGATAGAATTTCATTGAGCTTTAACCAGATACGGGACCAAAAGGATTTAACTAAAGGGCATTGGAAAAACATATGGATAAAATCACTATTCTCACACGTGCAGGACCAGCATTTCTTGGAGTCTAACAGATTAAATTTGTACATATCAGAGGGAGTGAAAAAAGTCTGTTATAGAAGAAATATAGAGTTTGTGTAGTGCTGGCTGAGCGAGAAGACATATGTATTTTTGACCAAATAGAATCCCAAGTTTGAAAGGAAAAATCTTGGGCCAAATCTTTCTCCCATAGAAGTTCCAATTTAGATTTTGTTCTAACAGCCATAGAGCGGGATAAAAGTTTGTATATAGTCGCTGCTTTAGACGGGATAGAAAAATCAGGTGGGGAAGAGGAGACCTGTTCAGGTGTCTTAGGGGAAATAGTCTGAGAAAGGAAGTGAGTCAGTGAAGCTTTCAGTTGGGGATACTGAGAGGCATGCGTGGAAGTGGTGTCAAAAGATGTGCAAATATCAGTAAAGTCCCTAGGGGTTCCGACCTTCAACAACTGATCTAAAGTGATAATACCTTTATCAATCCATTCCTTCCAGAATAGCGCTCTATTGTTGATCTTCAAAAATGTATTATACCAAATAGGAGTATGTAAAATTTGATCCTCGAAGGGTAAGTGACTTCGAAACAGAAAAGATGCAAGGGCTTTAGAATGGGAAAAATAGGAGTGGAAAAGCGCTTCGGAGGTTGAGATAAACGAAAAGCCGTACAAAGTGTAAAAGGTTTGATTTGAGCTTGTTCTAATGAACTCCAAGCCGTTATAGGAGTGAGAGGCGAATCCTTTAAAAAGTCCAGATTTGCTTCAAGGTAAATGAGGAGTGATAACATCTGAGGTTAGGAAAATTAACTCCACCTAAGGCCTTGGGTTGTTGAAGACGAGAGAGTGAAATTCTGGCTTTACGATTGTTCCAAAGAAATTTGGTTAAAGAGCGATTGATATTGTTAAAAAGGAGAGCGGAAGAGATACCGGGAGCATTGAGAGATAAAAATTTATAATGGGTAGGAGCATCATTTTAATTGTAGCCAATCTACCCCACCAGGATATGAAGAGAGGAGACCAGCTTTCAATAAGGTTGGAAAGTTTTTTGAGTATTTCCTCAAGGTTAATTTTAATAGTCTCTTTGATGTTGTTGGCATATAAAATACCCAAGCATTTGATGCTCTTGGGATTCCACTCAAAACCAGATCCATGGAACATATGAGAAAAGCAGAACTTGTTCAGGGGTAAAACTTCAGACTTTTCAATGTTCAATCTATATCCAGAAACTATTGAGTACTCCTGTAATAAAGAGAAAAGAGCAGGCAAAGAAGTAGACAGATTGGAAATATATAATAAAATGTCATCCGCATAAGCGGTGAATTTAATATCATTATTTTTAAATTGAAAACCAGTGTACTGTGAAGATCGTCTAATTTTCTCTAAAAAGGGTTCCAAGGCAAGAATAAATAGAAGTGGGGAAAAGGGACATCCTTGTCTAGTGCCCCTAAGGAGTGGAAAATATTTAGACTGACAACCATTAATCCAAATAGAAGTAGAGGGGGCAGAGTATAACAATTGAATATACTTAATAATAGAGGGGCTAAAGCCATGCCATTTCAACGCACCAAAAATAAAATCCCAGTTGACCCTATCAAATGCTTTCTCCGCATCTAATGTGATGGCCGCGACTGGAGAGTCCATCTTGGAGGCAAGGTGAATAATATTAAGGAAGGTTCTAGAGTTATCCGTAATAGATCTGCCTTTAACAAACCCTGATTGATAAACATTAATGAGGTCAGGGATTACCTTATTAAGACGAATGGCTAATAATGTAGCAAATATTTTACAGTCTGTATTGATGAGGGAAATGGGCCTATAGTTTTTGCAAAGGGAGGGGTCTTTATCCTTTTAGGAATCAGACACAGCATAGCTTGAGTAAATGATCCTCTCGACTCGCCAGTAGTGAGGAAGTGGTTAATCAATGTGAGTAATTGGGGGACTAGAAATTGTTTAAAGTGTAGAAAAAATCTAACGGTGAAACCATCCGGGCCAGGCGTTTTGTCCTTGGGTAATAAATTCATAGCACTAGAAATTTCACTTTCCAGGATAGGTGTGTCTAAGGACGATAAATCTATGGAGTTATCAAGGAATTTAGGGATCGTTTGAAAAAAGGAGTCAATTTGTTCAGGCGAAGGGACGGATTCTGGAGTGTATAAAGTAACATAGTATTGAGTAAAACATTCAAGAATCTCCGCATCTGTAATATGACGTGTTCCGGAACTATCTGTGATAGCAACGATTTTAGATTTTTGCTTTTTAATTTTAAGATAATTAGCCAAGGATTTGCCTGCTTTATTCCGTCCACCATACATTTTTGCATTAAATTTAAGAAGATTATTGCAGGCGGAATCCCAAGAGTGTTTGTTGTATTGCAGTTTAGCTTTAATAAGAGAGGACAAAACATCAGGGCAATTGGAAGTGAAGTATTGATGTTCAAGAGCTTTTATTTGTTTTAAAACAAGAGAGGACTCCATAAGGGCCTTTTTTTTCTTCCGAGAAACAAAATCAATAATAAAGCCTCTGGCAGTGGCTTTGAAAGCATCCCAAATATAATGAACTTCAGAATCAGAGGAGAGATTATTGTGAAAGAATTCCTGAATGAAAAGTGTGAATTGTTCAACAAATTGGGAATCCAGGAGTAAAGAATTGTTAAAACGCCAGCGACGGGATGTAGGGGAAGGAGTGGGATAAACCATGTCTAGAATGATGGGGGCGTGATCTGAAATAAGAATGGAGCCAATTTCTGAATTACTCATAAATTGAAGAGCGTGTGTAGTAAGGAAAATGTAATCTATACGAGAGTGGGATTTATGTACAGAGGAAAAGAAAGAAAATTCTAATGTGTCAGGATGAGAGATTCTCCATGAGTCGACCAAACCTCTCGAGGTGATGGCTTTGTGGAAGGTTTTCTGCATCTTATTAGGGATGTATTTAGTTTGAGATCGTCGGTCAAGGAAGGGATCCATAAGTTGATTACAATCGCCACCCACAATCAAATTGTCTGCAACCTGGGAGGATAATAGAGTGGAAAATTCATTCCAAAAAGTTAAGTCAATGCCATTTGGGCCATAAACATTGCAAAAGGAAAATTGAGTATTATTAACTTTAACATTTGAAAGCAGCCATCTACCATTGGTATAATGAAGTTCATTTTGTAACTGAACATTTAAAGATTTGTGAAACAGAATGATCACACCATTCTTATTGTTCACAGCAGGGGAGCAGGAAATTACTCCTACCCACTGTTTACGCAGTGAAGATATATCTTGTAGCTTGAGGTGCGTTTCTTGTAACAATGCAATATGACATTTCAATCTTGCGAGATGAGATAACACACGCTGTTTTTTAACAGGGTTTCGAATATCTTTAACATTCCATGAAATTACACGGAGCCCAGTCATCAACAAAAACTAAAAAGTGATAGACATATGGGTGAAAGAAAGTTAAGGACACAGAAGAAAAGAAAATATATACTTGCGGAAGGCATTAAAGTTAAGAGATGGCAGAGAAGAAATGGAATATCATTAATCATGTGAGTTGGGCTTATAGGAAAGAGAATCCACGAACAATTAAGTACCATAGAAGAAGAATAACAATATGGAAATATGGAATAAAATAGAGCCAAAAGACAAAGTAAGGAAGGAGGGAGAGAAGGAGGCAGAGGAAAAAAGAAGAGAAGAGAGAAGAGGGAGCTTAGCAACCCAGAAAAGGTTAGCACATCGGAGATGACAAAAAGCCAGCAGGCTTTAGTCATGGTAAACAAGACAAGAAGAACAATAATGTGGGAGAGGGGGCGGAAACAGACAACCACCACAAGAAACGAGGGAAGGGCACCGAGATAGGAAAGGATTACCATAAGAACAACCAGGGAAAAGTAAAGAAATAAGACAAGTTGGCTAACATATGAAACAAAGTGGAGGGAAACTTACCAAACATTAAGGGAACTGTATTACGTGGTAGTTCATATATGACAAGACACGGAGAGAGTGGGGAAAGGAAAACTTGCATCAGGAACAGCACAAGGAAGACCTAAAATATAAGAAATAAACCAACAGAGGAAACCATTAGGGTTTGCATCAAACATTAAGGAAACTAACTAACGGAAAGAAACATATATTACGCAACATTGAGGACACCAGATAAGTACACCTGCATCAGAAGCATCAAGGGAGAAACAGGAGAGTAACCAGAGATTTTTTTTTAAGGTTTGCTTAGTTCCATATCTTCTCCCTTGTGGGCATGAATGAACTTCCGAAGGTCAGCTGGATCATCAAAAGAGAAAGTTCTGTCCTTGTAAGTCACCTTAAAAAGCAGGGATGTATTAGACCGTATCGGGCATTCATGGACCTCAAAGAAGGTCTGAGGTCAAGAAATTCCTTGCGTCGACTTGCAGTTGGCTTAGAGACATCTTGGGAAAAAAAGACTTTGTGACCGGACCAGAGAATCTGCTTGTGTCGCTTGGCAGCATTAAGAATAGCAATGAGATCAGAATAAAGGAGGAAGTAGGCGATAATACCTCTAGGTCCAGACGGAGAAGAAGCACTTTGAGAGCCCAATCTGTGTGCCCTTTGAATATTGAAGTCCATGGACTTCGGAAGGCCAACTATCTGCAGAACTTGGGACTTCAAAAAGGAGATCATGTCTGAGCCTTCAGATCCTTCCGGAATACCATAAATACGAAGGTTGTTGCGCCTATTGCGATTTTCTAAATCCTCTGTAGTCTTCTTTAATTGAGTAACTTCTTTATTGAGGGAATCGACTCTGGCGACAACATCCTGAGCATCGATATTTTTTGTTCCACATCCGAAAGTCTCGAATCAAGTCCAGACCATTTCTCCTCTATTCTCTGAAGGGTAGCAGTAGTGTCTGACATGAAAGGTCTGATATGGCGTAGTTCCTCCATAATGTCCTCCAGTGTCAGAGGTAGAGGCGATTTCGATGGAGAAGACGGGTCTTTTTTGACGCGCTTGTTAGTGGAAGCAGCGGGGTCCTTACGACCTCCAATACCAGACCCCGAGACACCAGTCGACTTGTTTGAGTGTGGGGTATCCATGGTAGAGCGTATTGCGCACACAGCAAAAAATCAATAAAAATTAAATAGCAACAGTTTTCCAGAAAGAAAGAGGAAGAGGTGCCTCACAATAGACTAATGGTTAGGAGAAATGAGCCCACCAAAATGCGTAAGGCAACCACGTAGCTGAATGATGTTAAATAAGATTTTTATAATCCATATTCTGTAAGGCTTTTTGTTTGCTTTAAATAACCAAAATCACACAAAGTGGCTGCAGCAAAAAGTATAGACTCTGAGGAGAAATACCTGAACATAAATACAAAGCCAGTCTTGGAAGGTTCGTAACTGCAAAATAAAGTATTCAGGGATCCAAAGTGGGATTAAAATTCTTCTGATGACATCAACACAAGCAGTAGCAGAAAAGAAGGCACCATGTAGAGGAGCTCGGAGGGAGTGCACAACACGCCTTTGCTGAAATAGGCCACAGAAGAAGGGAAAAAATCTTTTTTTTCACAGAATGGCGGCCATAGATTCACAAAATGGCGGCCATAAAAACGAGCGCCGTGAGAGGGGCAAACAGAGTAGAAAAAAGCGCCAAAAAGACCTTACATTGGTCTAATAAACTTGCCTCAACATGCCCTGTATCCTCCGACACAAGAAGCAGGTGCCCGAAAACCAGAACTGCATTGGAGTTTGGGGCTGTACATCACCTCAAGAAGCAACCATCGTAGTGCACCACTGCCAAGCGCTCCCAAGACACGGTGCTCGATGCTCCAATCCGCAACCACTCCACCAGCCTCCTCGTGAGGAAATATATGAAACCCAGCGGCGAACTGTTCCTCTCTGTAGCATCACCGCTGCAGTTCAATGGACTGACACATGGACAATCACCACCCTCTGCCAGGCTCCGCAGTGAAAGACGACACAAAATGGCGGCCGTATAAAACGGGCGCTGTGAGGGGAAACAGACAGGGCCAAAGAAAAGCGCCGTAGAGACCTTACATCGGTCTACAAATTTGCCTCGGCATGCCCGTCAGCTTCCGACACATGAAGCGGTGCTCTAAAGTCGGAACCGCATCCTGTAATTGTTACCCCCTGCGCCGAACGGAGCTCGGTGCCGCTGAGCGTCTCACGGAGCGGCCATCTTGGTCCGCCGCAGCCGCGCGCCTCCTCCCTCCTAGTTTATTTCTTACATTGTTATGCTGAGACAATGCGACGTTTCTATATCTGGATTCTTAAAAGAGGTTAACATCATTTGATGCGGGCTTCCTGCTGTTACAATCGTTTGTGTGACATACCCTGCATTTTTGCTTTAACTGTTTTTGCTGGCTGCTTAACTCTGAGCACTTTACCCCTGCTAACCAGTGGTAGAGTGCCAGTGCTCCATGTATAAATAGGAAACCCCTGCTAATAATAATAGCTCATAGGGCAGGGAAAAACAATATTATATGTACAAAACCCCTAAAACTATGCACATTCAAAGTTCATGATGACTCTATATAAGGGCCAGCAAACTGATTGTTCAAAAAGTGAACATACTTTATTATTATATCAACATGTCTTTAAAAACCATGATATACAAAAATAGATAATATTATCAGAATACCCAAAATATTAAAAACAGCAGTCACATCTGCATTCAATCACGCATTCACACGACAATAAACCATCAGTGTGCAATGATTTCAATGTCTGATATTTCTTATTTTCCTCTATCAGGACTATTTATAATACATCATCACATCAAATTATGTCTGATAGTATATAACATGATCACTGTAAGACAGAGGTCGTGGCTCAATTTTTGGATCAATCTTCATGAATTCAAATCTTCACACGTTTCAGCGCCCCAAGCGCCTTCTTCAGGAAAATCACAGAATCAGATAGAAGAATACCTGAAAATATAAAACATCAAGCTGAGCCCATGACCAATTCAATGAATACGATTATAAAAACAATGAATTCACTAATAACATTGTTGGTTTGCCTAAAGACAAGCCCCTTGACCTTATGGAAATAAAAGAAGAGGAGTGAATCAGAAGAATAACACACCTTTATATTTACCATTAAGAAGGGTGCAATGAGAGTACTCCTGGAGAGAGTCTTATATAGACACGTGCATCATCGTAATAATTTTAGATACATAAGTCCAGAGTTACCAGTGAATGAAAGACCATAGTGTCAAGTACAGAAGAGTTTCATAATTAAATACTGAAGTAATCCACCCGTTCAGATAAAGTGATTGCAGCTCATATGAAGGATAGTGCAACTGGGACAACCTATCTCTTACCAGTCAGATAGATGGAAATCGCACTAAAAAGGATAAAAAAAGGCTACACATGAACGGTAGATCGGTCAGACCTCTGCAGGGTAAGGAAAAAATCTACAAGCAATTGCAATATCAGGTATCAATCTATGCAGATGTAATGAGCAATAAAACAGCTCTAAAGAACCTTAAGTAATAAAAGAGGAGAGGCATAAAATATACCTTTATTCATTAAATACATGATTTCATGAGGCTTGATGTGAAGTGACTTAATGAAGACAGAACACACTGTGCCCAAGGTTGCAAATGAACTGTGTGATGTGTGGAATACAAACGAACTCTTGTTCAATGGATTCTGAATTTAAAAAATACAATTGTCAAAGATAAACAAGAGTAGGGGTATGAGAGAACTCGTCAAGGTTCTAATGCAAATGACCGAGTTTGTGGTTATAATAAACCGAATGGTCACGTGGTATAATCTACATATGAATTATGAGAGGCCGCCTGGACGGTATAGAATAAAGAACAATTAACCTAAAGCACTAATTCATCTCCTCGTCATCCAATTGATGTAGAAATTGGTTGGAATCTCTGTAGTTAACTGGCAATGAATGCCAAAGTTCATCGGTGAGGCGGAGACCTTTGGCATTCATTGCCAGTTAACTATAGAGATTCCAACCGGATGTTGGAATTCTCTTCTCTTACGAACCAGAGACTGATTACCCTATTATTCAACTCTAGGAAATATGACTTGTGATTTTCCTAAGCAACCAATAGGATGCCAGTATTTCCATCAAATTTTACCTGGTGTTGTCTTATCAGGGAGGTTTGGCCCCCTTTGTCATATGATGCCTCATGCCATATGTTAGAAATGGGATCTCTAGTTGGCAAGGGCTTGCACCTGTGTCCAAGTAGGGACCCTTCTTCCTAGTCAGGGTAAGGGTTGTTACACTCGTGAAGTAACCCCTGCTCACCCTCGTGGTAGCTTGGCACGAGCAGTCAGGCTTAATTCAGAGGCAGTGTGTAAAGCATTTGCACATAACCAACAGTAATACAGTGTAAGCACTACAAACGGACACCACACCAGTTTAGAAAAATATCCAATACTTTATATACTCAAGACAAGACCAATTACGACAAAAATCCACAATACTATACTTTACGAATGAATGCTTGATAAGGTAACTTCTTCTTTGCAGGAATAGCACAAAAGCAAAGTTCGTACGAGTCGGTAGCTCCGTCCGAGCCTACTGTGATGCTGAAAACCACAGAGTCTAACAGTTCCAGCCGACCGCGTCGATACGGGCCAGCAGAGTCGTGAACAGACTCGGTCACAGTACCTTTTCTCGTTGTGGCTGGTACGGAGTGTACGAGCCGGTCGGCGTTCGTCGCGGTTGCGGTGCAAGACGGAGCGATGCAAGGTGCGGTGTCCCTCGATGCGGTGCAGGCAGCGGCTCGATGAGCGTCGTGCAGACGGAGTCGGTGAGTCCAAGGCGTGCGGTGCAGGGTTAGACGATGCTCGATGCGGTGCTGACAGGTTGCGATGCAGGCGACCTAGCCGGAGTGCGGGAGCTGGCGTCGGACAGCGGTGCGAGTCGGAGCGGTGCGTCGCAGACGTGCGAGCGGCGCCCCAAATGCGGTGCGGTCTCGACTCTTGAGCCAGTTGCAGCGACAGTGTCGGTCTGGTCCGGCTGGCCCAGTGAAGCGATGCGATGCGAACTGCGGTGCCCACAGGTCACGGTGCAAGCAGCGGCTCGATGTTGGCGGCGTTGGACTTTGCCCACGGTGAGACCAGGGTTGCGATGCGAAGCGGGGCGATGCGGTCTGCGGTGCAAACAGGTCACCGGCCAGGGATGGATTCGGTTGACGGAGTCGGTTGCGGTTCCCTTCCTCTGTGGCAACTGAAACAGCGTTCCAGAAGCGGTACCCAGAGGCTTGTGAAGTCTTTGCAGTCCCTGAGACTTCTTAACAGGAGGCCAGCTCGGTTTCTGGCCCTTGGAGATACTCAGCACAAGTTTGTAGAAAGTTCAGTCCAGTCCTTTCACTGCCCAAGACAGAAGCAGCAGCTGCAGGCCAACCCAACAAAGCAACAACACAGCAAAGGGGCAGTACTCCTCCTGGCAGCTCTTCCAGCTCTTCGTCTTGGCAGGTTCCTTGATTCCAGCGAGATCTAAATTCATGGGGTCAGGGCCCCAATATTTATATCCCAAATTCCTTTGTTCTCTGAAGGCAGAGAGGCCTTTGCCTAGTCCAAACCAGTTCTGGAGCACTTTGTTGACAAGTCTCCGTCCCTTCTTTCAGTGAGTAGGCCAGGGACATCAGACGCACCACAGGAGGTGGAGCCAGCATTGTGGAGGGAAGGCACTGTCCTATTCAGGGCCCAGGTGCGACCCCTCCCACCCATCTACAGGTCGATCTGGCTATTCAGCCCTGCGCTGACTCACCCTGTCTCCTGGCATCCCCCAGCCCCTGTCACTCACATTCCAGACAAGGAATACACAATCTCGCAGAGGCAGGCTTGGATGGTTAGACAAGAAAATACCCACTTTCTAAAAGTGGTATTTTCAAACACAGAATGTTAAAACCAACCTTACTAAAAGCTGCATTTTATCCTTCTGAGTCCAGGCATACTAAACTCGAATTTCTACCATGTTCCCGGGGTCAGTTAGGATTATAAGCTGTAATAATCAAAACTGCCCGTTCTGGCCTAGGGGGAACAGGTAGCCTTGCAATAGTGAAAAACTAACTAGGCTGTAATTCACTATCAGGACATGCCGCACACACCCGGGCATGTCCTACCTTTCGCATACAACGCACCCTGCCCACAGGGGTACCTTGGGCCTACCTTAGGGGTGACTAACATGTAGCAAAGGGAAGGTTTAGGGACTTGCAAGTGTGTGCACTTGCCAAGTCGACATGGCAGCCCCAGGCTGCGCACAGGCTCTGCGATGGCAGGCCCGAGTTACACTTTACGGGCTGTTTGCGTGGGTGGCACAATCCAGTGCTGCAGCCCACCAACAGCATTTGGTCTATAGGCCCTGGCACTCGCAGTGCACTTTACAAGGGACTGACACATAAACCAAATAGGCCAATCATGGAAACACCAATCCATAACACATTTTATACAGGAGCACTTGCACTTTCCCACTGGACCGCAGTGAGGAAAGTGCGCAGAATCATCACACCAGCAAAAACAGAGTCAAAACCGGGAGGTCAGAAAGCAAAAAGTCAGGGGAAACACGCCAAAAGATGCCAAGTCTAACACATGTCCCCTCCAGCTGAAAGTAGGGAGAACTACCCAACCCCATTGGAGTTCTCTTCACTAAGGCGGAAGAACCTGGACAGACCATCTGCGTTGGCGTGTTCTGTACCAGGACGGTGTTCCACCGTAAAGTCCATTCCCTGTAGGGAGATGGACCACCTCAGCAGTTTTGGATTCTCGCCCTCATTTGCATCAACCATCTGAGGGGCCTGTGGTCTGTCTGAACCCGGAAGTGAGTCCCAAACAGGTATGGTCTCAACTTCTTCAGCGCCCAGACCACAGCAAAAGCTTCCCTTTCTATGGCACTCCACCTCTGTTCCCTGGGAAGTAGTCTCCTGCTAAGGAAGACTACAGGCTGATCCAGGCCCTCTTCGTTCAGTTGTGAGAGCACCGCTCCCACACCATGCTCTGAAGCGTCAGTCTGCACGACGAATTCCTTGGAGAAGTCAGGTGCCTTGAGCACGGGCGCCGTGCACATGGCTGCCTTCAGGGCATCAAAAGCTTTCTGGCAGGACTCAGTCCAGATCACTTTCCTGGGCTGCCTCTTAGAGGTCAGCTCTGTTAAGGGGGCAACGATGGTGCCATAGCCCTTAACAAATCTCCTATAGTAACCGGTGAGACCTAAGAAGGCTCTCACCTCTGTCTGGGTCTTGGGGGCTCCCAAGCCAGAATGGTGTCAATCTTGGGTTGTAGGGGCGCCACCTGGCCGCTTCCTACCTGGTGTCCCAAGTACACCACAGAACCCTGCCCGATCTGGCACTTACTGGCCTTGATCGTGAGGCCTGCACCTTGCAGAGCCCTCAACACTTTCTCAAGGTGCTGTAAATGTTCTTCCCAGCTGGAACTGAACACAGCAATGTCATCCAGGTAGGCGGCACTGAAATCCTCCAGCCCAGCCAACACCTGATTGACCAACCTCTGAAAGGTGGCAGGGGCATTCTTCAACCCAAAGGGCATCACCCGGAATTGGTAATGACCTTCTGGGGTTGAGAATGCTGATCTCTCCTTGGCCCCATCGGTTAAGGCAATCTGCCAGTACCCAGACGTCAAATCAAACGTGCTGAGGAACCTGGCAGCTCCCAACCGATCAATGAGCTCATCAGCTCTGGGGATGGGGTGCGCGTCAGTCCTGGTGACGGCATTGAGCCCACGGTAGTCCACACAAAACCGGAGTTCTGGAGTGGCACCGGGCGCCGCAGCCTTTGGGACCAATACCACTGGGCTGGCCCAAGGACTGTGGGAGGGCTCAATCACCCCTAACGCCAACATCTTAGAGACCTCCTCCTTGATGCTGGCTCTGACCCGGTCAGTCAACCTGTAAATCTTGTGCTTCACAGGATGGCTGTCACCGGTGTCCACGTCATGGGTACACCAGTGAGTAACACCGGGGGTCAGAGAGAACAGCGGGGCGAACTGTCCCAACAACTGGCGACAGCCCCCTGCTGCTCCTGAGTCAGAGTAGGGGAGAGGATCACACCCTCTACTGACCCATCATGCTCCTTGGTAGACAGGAGGTCAGGGAGAGGCTCGCTCTCCTCTTCCACCCCATCATCTGTCGCCAAGAGCATACTCACTTCGGACCTCTCGAAGTGGGGCTTGAGGCGGTTCACGTGAAGGACCCTCAAAGGGTTCCTTGGAGCCTGCAAATCCACCAGGTAGGTGACGTCACTTTTGCGCTCCTTTACCTCATATGGCCCAGTCCACTTGTCCTGCAAGGCACAAGGTGCTACTGGGGCCATGACCCACACTTTTTGTCCAGGTTGAAATTCGACCAGAGTGGCGTTCTGGTCATACCATCTCTTCATTTCTTCCTGGCTTGCTTCTAGGTTCGCCTGAGCGAGTTTCCTGAAGCGGGCAGTTTGGTTTCTAAAGGCCAGCATGTAGCTAAATACATCCTGGGAGTTTTCCTGGGAGCCGCCTCCCAGCCTTCCTTCACCAAACTCAGAGGTCCTCTGACAGGGTGGCCATACAGGAGCTCAAAGGGGCTGTACCCAAGAGACTTCTGAGGCACCTCCCTGTACGCAAAGAGTAGGCATGGCAAGAGGACGTCCCACTTACGCCTCATGGGTTCTGTTAGACCCTTGATCATGCCTTTCAAGGTCTGGTTGAATCTCTCCACCAGACCGTTTCCTTGTGGGTGGTAAGGAGTGGTGAACTTGTAGGTTACCCCACACTCCTTCCACAGGGATGTCATATACTTCGATATGAAATTGGTCCCCCTATCGGAAACCACCTCTCTGGGGAATCCCACACGGGAAAAGATCCCCATTAACGCCCGGCCCACCACTGGCGCCGTCGTTGTCCTGAGAGGGATTGCCTCCGGGTACCGGGTGGCATGGTCCACCAAGACCAGGATGTACCTGTTGCCCATGGCTGTCTTGGGATCCAGTGGCCCCACAATATCCATCCCTACCCTTTCAAAGGGTGTTCCAACAACCGGAAAAGGTTGGAGAGGAGCTTTGACCTTCCTCCCACTCTTACCACTTGCCTGGCAAGTTTGGCAAGACCTGCAGTGTGCATCTGACTGCCTTCGCATTTGCGGCCAAAAGAAGTGGGTGACAAGCCTGTCAAAGGTCTTGTCCTGCCCCAAATGTCCTGCCAAAGGCACGTCATGAGCCAGACCCAGTAGGAAGGTCCTGAAGCGCTGGGGTACCACCAGCACACGGGCTGACCCAGGCTCAGCAACCTTAGGCTCACTGTATAGGAGACCACTCTCCCAGTAGATCAGATGTGACCCGGACTGATTACCAGCTGCCTGGTCTGCAGCCTGCCGCCGCAGACCCTCCAGAGTAGGGCACTCGCTCTGCTCCCTGCAGAACTCCTCCCTGGTGGGACCCCCTTCTTGCTGCCAATGGGTCAGCTCAGAGATGTCTCCCAGTTCGGCTACTTGCTCCTCTGTAGGCACCGGGCGTCCCCTCGAGGTCCGCCTCCTCCCGTTCCGTGGGAACTTCGGGGCCGGTTTCCCGCGCCCCTGCCCTTTCTCTTGGCAGGGACTTGGGCCACTGTTTCAGGCTCCAAGTACTCTTGATCACCCTTTCTGGCCGCCATTGACCGAGTAGACACGCATGCCCACTCTGGCAACCCAAGCATCTCCAAGTGGGACCTGAGCTCAACCTCCTTCCATGAGGACTGCTCCAGGTCGTTTCCTAGCAGACAATCTACAGGCATGGTAGGGCTCACAACCACCCTTAAGGGACCTGAGACCCCCCCATTCAAAGGGAACCTGCGCCACCATACATTGGCGCTCTGAGTTGTCGACAGCAACTACTTGGTGGAATGCTCCTGGGACTACTTGCTTCTCAGACACCAGGTGACACCGGACTGAGGTCACACTGGCTCCAGTATCTCTGAGAGCCTCTACCCTGTTCCCATTAATGGTCACCCAGGTGCTATATTTCTTTGTGTTAGGGGCACCTGGTTTCCTGGGACCATCTCACTGTCCCCGAGTGAGACAAGGGTCATTTCTGCGGGATCCCCACCCTCCTGTGGGCACCCCTCCTCCCCAAGCGCTACACTAGCCAACACTTTGGACTGTCCACCGGTGGGTGGCTGTGTCCCCTTCGGGCACTTGGGGTCCCCTTAAAGTGACCTACCTGGTCACATGCATAACACTTGTGGGGCCGGTCTCAACAGGCTTCCCTGTAGAGACCCCTTTCTTCTTATCACCGGGGGCTGGGAACCTTTACCCTGGGTACTAGTTTGGGGCCCTTTAGAGAACTCCTGTGCTTTACCCTTGTCCCCCCACCTTTCTGCTGGGGACCCTGCCCACCTTTGGCTGAGTCTCCCCAAACGCTTTCTTGTGGACCCTGGTACTCACCCAGCGGTCCGCTTCCATAGCAAGCTTCCTGGGGTCAGTTAGCTTACTATCAACTAGGTGCTGGCGCAGATCTGCAAAACATAGACTAGACAAGTGCTCCCATGCAATCAAGTTGTAGAGCCCCTGAAAATCTGTTACACTACTGCCCTTCACCCAACCATCCAGAGACCTGCAGAACACATCCACACATTCCAACCAAGTGTTGACATCAGACTTCTTACTGGACCTGAACTGATCCCTGTACTTTTCAGGAGTAAGACCATACTTCGTGAGAAGGGCATCCTTCATGTCAGCATAGGTGAGGTGATACCCCTTACCCAAAGCTATCAGAGCATCCCTTGCTTCTTCCGGGAAAAGTGGCCACAATCCTGCTCCCCAATTCTCCTCAGGGACCCCATTCATGTGTATGGCTGCCTCATAACCCTGGAACCACCTTTGTATGTCATCCCCTTCTTGAACTCCTTGCCTACGTTCTTGGGAATGTGCACAATGCTGTCTGCCTTTCTGGACGAATTGCTGCCACCATCTGAGCCTGACTTACTCCTAAGTTCTAGCTCCTTCAGTTCTCTCTCATGCTCTAAGAGCATCTTCCTCTCCTCTATGGCCAATCTCTTCTCCTCCCGCTCACTCTCCAGCCTGAGCTTCTGCAGCTCGAACTGCCTTGCCTCCCGCCTGTCCTCCAGCTCCTCTGGGGACAGACTGCTGCTGCCCGACCTGGCGGGTTCCCCCTACCCAAAAGCACATCCACCCTGGAAATAGGCTCCTCCGCCTCCTCACTGAGATCACCAGGCTGCCCATTGGCATGTCTGGCTGCTACCCAGGCCCTCAGCGCCTTCTGTAGCTCCTCCTTCCTTGTGAGGCCTTTAATTTGGACTTTCAGGTTTTTACAAATCACTCGTAACTCCTTTACGGCGTAGGATTCCAACCTGTCCTCCTCAAAGATAACTTCCAGAGATGCAACGGATGATGCAATTGATTCAGGCATGACAAAAGTCGTGAGTTGAAAACTGGCAAGATCAAAAATAGGCCAAAAGAAAAAGAACCAGTATGTGGTACGTAATGGTCTGCGATATGGTAGTAGTGCACACCAATCACTGTAAGTCAAGTGCAAACACAAGTCCTATCCTCACCGCTGACAACCAATGCTAGAAATGGGATCTCTAGTTGTCAAGGGCTTGCACCTGTGTCCAAGTAGGGACCCTTCTTCCTAGTCAGGGTAAGGGTTGTTACACTCGTGAAGTAACCCCTGCTCACCCTCGTGGTAGCTTGGCACGAGCAGTCAGGCTTAATTCAGAGGCAGTGTGTAAAGCATTTGCACATAACCAACAGTAATACAGAGTAAGCACTACAAACGGACACCACACCAGTTTAGAAAAATATCCAATATTTTATATACTCAAGACAAGACCAATTACGACAAAAATCCACAATACTATACTTTACGAATGAATGCTTGATAAGGTAACTTCTTCTTTGCAGGAATAGCACAAAAGCAAAGTTCGTACGAGTCGGTAGCTCCGTCCGAGCCTACCGTGATGCTGAAAACCACAGAGTCTAACAGTTCCAGCCGACCGCGTCGATACGGGCCAGCAGAGTCGTGAACAGACTCGGTCACAGTACCTTTTCTCGTTGTGGCTGGTACGGAGTGTACGAGCCGGTCGGCGTTCGTCGCGGTTGCGGTGCAAGACGGAGCGATGCAAGGTGCGGTGTCCCTCGATGCGGTGCAGGCAGCGGCTCGATGAGCGTCGTGCAGACGGAGTCGGTGAGTCCAAGGCGTGCGGTGCAGGGTGAGACGATGCTCGATGCGGTGCTGACAGGTTGCGATGCAGGCGACCTAGCCGGAGTGCGGGAGCTGGCGTCGGACAGCGGTGCGAGTTGGAGCGGTGCGTCGCAGACGTGCGAGCGGCGCCCCAAATGCGGAGCGGTCTCGACTCTTGAGCCAGTTGCAGCGACAGTGTCGGTCTGGTCCGGCTGGCCCAGTGAAGCGATGCGATGCGAACTGCGGTGCCCACAGGTCACGGTGCAAGCAGCGGCTCGATGTTGGCGGCGTTGGACGTTGTCCACGGTGAGACCAGGGTTGCGATGCGAAGCGGGGCGATGCGGTCTGCGGTGCAAACAGGTCACCGGCCAGGGATGGATTCGGTTGACGGAGTCGGTTGCGGTTCCCTTCCTCTGTGGCAACTGAAACAGCGTTCCAGAAGCGGTACCCAGAGGCTTGTGAAGTCTTTGCAGTCCCTGAGACTTCTTAACAGGAGGCCAGCTCGGTTTCTGGCCCTTGGAGATACTCAGCACAAGTTTGTAGAAAGTTCAGTCCAGTCCTTTCACTGCCCAAGACAGAAGCAGCAGCTGCAGGCCAACCCAACAAAGCAACAACACAGCAAAGGGGCAGTACTCCTCCTGGCAGCTCTTCCAGCTCTTCGTCTTGGCAGGTTCCTTGATTCCAGCGAGATCTAAATTCATGGGGTCAGGGCCCCAATATTTATATCCCAAATTCCTTTGTTCTCTGAAGGCAGAGAGGCCTTTGCCTAGTCCAAACCAGTTCTGGAGCACTTTGTTGACAAGTCTCCGTCCCTTCTTTCAGTGAGTAGGCCAGGGACATCAGACGCACCACAGGAGGTGGAGCCAGCATTGTGGAGGGAAGGCACTGTCCTATTCAGGGCCCAGGTGCGACCCTCCCACCCATCTACAGGTCGATCTGGCTATTCAGCCCTGCGCTGACTCACCCTGTCTCCTGGCATCCCCCAGCCCCTGTCACTCACATTCCAGACAAGGAATACACAATCTCGCAGCGGCAGGCTTGGATGGTTAGACAAGAAAATACCCACTTTCTAAAAGTGGTATTTTCAAACACAGAATGTTAAAACCAACCTTACTAAAAGCTGCATTTTATCCTTCTGAGTCCAGGCATACTAAACTCGAATTTCTACCATGTTCCCGGGGTCAGTTAGGATTATAAGCTGTAATAATCAAAACTGCCCGTTCTGGCCTAGGGGGAACAGGTAGCCTTGCAATAGTGAAAAACGAACTAGGCTGTAATTCACTATCAGGACATGCCGCACACACCCGGGCATGTCCTACCTTTCGCATACAACGCACCCTGCCCACAGGGGTACCTTGGGCCTACCTTAGGGGTGACTAACATGTAGCAAAGGGAAGGTTTAGGGACTTGCAAGTGTGTGCACTTGCCAAGTCGACATGGCAGCCCCAGGCTGCGCACAGGCTCTGCGATGGCAGGCCCGAGTTACACTTTACGGGCTGTTTGCGTGGGTGGCACAATCCAGTGCTGCAGCCCACCAACAGCATTTGGTCTATAGGCCCTGGCACTCGCAGTGCACTTTACAAGGGACTGACACATAAACCAAATAGGCCAATCATGGAAACACCAATCCATAACACATTTTATACAGGAGCACTTGCACTTTCCCACTGGACCGCAGTGAGGAAAGTGCGCAGAATCATCACACCAGCAAAAACAGAGTCAAAACCGGGAGGTCAGAAAGCAAAAAGTCAGGGGAAACACGCCAAAAGATGCCAAGTCTAACACCATATATGAGAGATGATTCAGGATTCCTCTCAATTGCTTTCAAACTGACTCCATCCAGGACTGGAGGAGTCGCTTCGATTTGGCCGTCTACATTTCATATACCAGCCCTGAGGAAGACCCGCAGTGACGTTCATTCAGTTATGCAAACATTCTGGGTCGAAACGTCGACGCTATATTGCTCTGCTCATGTCTTTAGTCTCTTCACTTTTTTACTAATAAGAAGGCCGACCAAAGGGTGTTTACAGAACTTTATGTGTTCAAAAAGGGACGGACCTACACTAGCCTATTTTGTATATACGTATATATTTTTAAAATTTTTTGGTTAATCTCCATAGCACGCATGCACCGTATGCCACATGGTTCACTAAAGTCACGTTATTTATTTTGCTTGCTGTGCCATTTGTGTATGTGACAGCCATATACAAAATTGACTATTATAAATAATATTTTTTTTTTTAAACTGGATTTCCGTTTGTGGTGTGTTTCGACTTTCATCCCATCTAGAACAATTACTAGACACTTTTTGACATTTAGTGTCATTAAGGATAGATCTGCTCTTCTGTATAGTCATCCTGAACATTAAATGTGCATAGTTGCCCAGGGGTTTTGTACATATAATAGAGTGCCTGTGACCCCCCCTTTCAACCTGATAAAATTACCCCTAACTGGCATATTTAAGTTACCTAAAATTCCCTAGTAAATGGTACAAAGTGTACCCAGGGCCTGAAAGTTAAATGTCACTAGTGGACTACAACACCCACTGTGCCATCCACTACAGTGTGAGTGTATACATGACTGCAGGCCTACCATAGTAGCCTGGCTGTTGCTGTTTTAAACTGTCAAAATAGCCCCTTTTACGACAGGCCTAAACCTTATTTATGGATATTACTAAATGACCCCTGAGTAGGACTTACTGCCCATAAGGGAGGGTGCATGGTATTTAAAAGTAGTATATGTGAAAGTTGAATGTTAAACATGTCCGTACAGTGAAAAAGCCCAAAAAGCTATTTTCACTGTAGTAAGGCTGGCTGTTCCATATGAAAACACTGGGTTGAATTATTACAGTTACTAATGATAATTTCAGCTACAAATATAATTCAAAGACTCTTTTTAATAGTTATTCATAATACAATTTAATGTTAAAATACAATTTTTAATAACTATTATGGAAAATATACTGTTAGAAAGTTAGCTTTTCCCTCTCTAAAGCCTCTGGAGGCCGATTTGCATGAGCTTCGACTGTCTCCTGGCAGCTGAATAGCTCCCTTGATGAGGTGTGAAAACTGCTCCCAGGGCAGTGCAGGACACAGGCCTTGAGTTTGAGGAGGTCTTTCTGTTCCTGTGTGTAGGAAAGTAGGATCTGCTTCTTATGGTTACCCCCACTTTTTGCTTGATGTTACTGTTTTTGACTAGTCTGACTGGGATCCTGCTAATCAGAGCCCCAGTCTATCTGCTTTCTCCATAGAATGTACTGACATGTACTTAGGTACACTTCTGATTGGATACTGGGGTACCCTTATAAGTCCCTAGTATATGGTACACATGTACCCAGGGCATAGGTACCCCAGAGGCCTCCCATGGGCTGAAGCATGTATTATGCCACCCATGAGAAGCCATGCAAAATGGAACTACAGGCCTGCCATTTCAGCCTGTGTAAGATGGGGCATACACCACTTACGTTAGATATAGGTTTACTATATCTATAGGTCACTACACTTAAAACCTATAAGTCACCCCTACAGCAGGCCTTGAAAATCCTGAAGGCAGGGTGCTGGGTTTTACGTGAGAGGGTGCCCCTGCATGAGCAGAGCCCCTCTGCAGCCTTCGGAGACCATTCTCCCGGGTTGTCTGTGATACAGCCAGACATATAGGTAGAGGTGCATTATAACCTTGCGGTAAATGCTATCTCGAAAACGGCTGAAACAAAACATGTCGTGCTTGGTATCAAACACCTTGGAATCATACGGGATGATTCCACCCTTCTGAAGCAACCTTTGTGGGGTCCATGGTCTTCCCGGTACCAGCCTTCTCAACCCGGACAGCACAAAATGGATGCTGCCGACCAGAGACACATTTCTGCCCTCCTGCTGCTGAGCCAAGCTCGAGCAGAGGAAGGCAGCACAATAGGCATCCTGTCAAAGGGAGGTGTGACCACCTCCCAGACAGGATTTAGTGTATTGGAGCTGGGTGGGTGCACTTCCAAAGTGCCTGAAAGTCTGCACGAGGGGCACACTTGGTGTCCCTGTGCACAGTCCAGTTCAAACCAGTTCTGGGAGCCGTTGGCTCCTGCTCTGGTGCAAAACTGGACAAAGGACATGGGTGTAACCACCCCCCTGTCCTGACCCTCCACTGGGAGGGTCCCCTGAATCTGTCCAACCCTCTCCCGTGGGTACAAAAGGGGTTACCTGGATGTAGGACCCTAGATTCGACGTGGACAAGATTCTGAACAAGAAACCACTGACCTTCGACCGTCTGGACACTCTGGACTTCGACTGGGCCCCACTTCATCTCCCTCTCTGTCCAAAGCATCGTCTGTGCCCGTGCATTATACAGGCTCCGTGCAAGACCTGTGGAGCATCAAGAACAACTAAAGTATCATCCTTGGGGTGAAGGAGCCACTCCCCCGTGTTTGCAGGCACCGTAACTCAACTGACCGGTCTGCTGATGCTGAGCTCCTGCAGACTCTGAAAGCTCCAGCTACACAGGAGGTGTTTCCTATGTTCCTTGAGGTTAAGCTTCCCTCTCACCATGTTTGAGGCCAGTATCCCTTGTGGGGACCGCATAACCCAAACCCCTGTGCACCGCGTACTTTTGCAATTGCATATGCTTGTTGGTCCTCCCCAACTTCGTGCATTGGGCTGTTGATAGCCCCAACCTCTGTGCACACTTCGTACAAAGAACTCCAGCCTCCTCACACTCTGTGCCCTGCAAGCTGTGACTTTGTGAAACTGCTAGAGGTCCCCTCGCAACTCCTGTGCTTTTGGCCTGTGGGTCCACTTGAGGGACAACACTGATTTTCTTGAGCTCCCCTGGTTGCTCCAGGCCTGCCCTGTCTCCCCTTGCTGTGGTGAGTCCTCTGGTCCTTGCTGGACCAGACCTTAACCTTCTTTGACCTTCTTCGTTGGTTGCCACTGCCAAGGCTTGTTGGTGCTCCCGCCGAACACCGACCCCTCAGCACTCAACATCCTTTATGGGACAGCTCGTATCCGGCTCCTCGTTGTCCTCGACATCTCCTGGTCCCTGCAGCTGTAGAGTCAAGGTCTCCACCTTCGCACCTGAGGCACCCAACATCGGTGGGCATTCGTCTACCGAGCCCCTGGTCACTCCTGAGTGACCCAGACTCTGTCCCCTCTGCTTTCAGGTTCCTTCCATCAAGAATCCACCTGCGGATTCCACCGGACACTTTTCTTCTTTCCAGCAGTGGCATTTCTTTGAAGACTCCCATTGAGAACGACGGTGGTTTCCGTCGCCACTTCAGACCTATGCACCTGGTTTACCTGGGATAGGTATCTCTGGTACTTCGGTAACCACGGGTGGGGTGGCTCTCCAACCTTCTATGTTCCAAAGGGTTTCCTCTTGATCCACTGGGAACGATCCTTTAACTTTAAAACTGCAACCGCGACTCTCCCATTGAACTGTACGTGGCACGCGGTCGTGTTCTCACACTGCACTCGTCCTCCGTGGGGTCCCTACTTACTCACCTTGGGTGGTTCCTTGGGGTCCCAGCGATTCTACATCCTCTAGACACTGTCTTGACTCAAGTCTTGGTTCTTATACCACTATTTTAGTATATGGTTTGGTCTCTCCCGGGAGCCCACTGTGTATTAGTGCTACTTGCGATTGTTTCTGTGCTACAGTATTGTGTGCTTTGTGTTTATCTGCGTGTAGCAGATACTGTGAGGTATTTAAGGTGTTATAATAATAGATATATATTCTTATAACTACTGTGTGGTTCTCCTTTAATTTAACCAATACAATAAGATTGCATTCTGGTAAAACAAGCTGCTTAACATTCCTTCAAGACTAAGCCTGAAGGCTGCTCTCCACAGCTACCACTTGGATAGCTTTCTAAGGTTATCTTTGACCTCTTAAATCACCATAAGGGTTGTTTGGACTGGTGCAAGGTGCCCACTTTAATTAGTGGACATCATATACGAGGCCAACTTCTCACACTGTGGCAGAATGACCATCTGGAATGAGTCAAGGAACTTATTTAACTTCAAAGAGGCCGACCCAGTCACAGGCAAATGTTGGCTGACACCTGGGCAGGGCACTTCTTTGTTCCCCCAGTCAGTCATGCACCAATCCCAGTGAGAGAGAAGCTTCCCACAGTAATAGTTTAGAATGACAACAGAGTAGGGCTTGTTCATTTCCCTGGTTACACCTCTGGTTTGGGCACACAGGCTCTGGCCAGGGGATGAAAGCTTATGCAATCTTGGATTTTGGCAGGGACGGGCACTGTGGAGTTGTTTGCTATAGGGCACACAGGAAATGCTACAAACTGTATCTTATTGTTTAGGGACGTTCCAGGACTCACCCCAAGCACAGACTGGTGCCAGGCATTATGATTATTATTAACACAATTTGATATAGCGCACGAATCACCCCAGCAGGGGTATCTCAGCACTCAGTCAAATTCGAGCCTGTGTATGCAATTTTAAACAGTACTATTTTTAATGATATCCTGAAATTGGGGTAGTTAGGACAGGTTTGATGAGAAATGGGCAGGCTATTCCAAATGGAGGAAGCCACATAAGAGAAGGCTCTACCACCACATCTGGTGTGCCGAATGCGTGGAATCACAAGCAGCTCTTTCTCACTGGAACACAGATTCCTAGTGGGAAGATAGCACTTGAGTTTCTGAGAGAGATATGGGTTAAGCAGCAGATTTTAAAGTGCATTTCTTTTCTTCACTGGCAACAAGTGCAAGTATTGTAGAAGAGGAGCCGAAGCCGTTCTGGGGGGCTGATTGCAGATCAGTTGTGCGGCCGTGTTTAGCTATTATAGACTTGTTGGCAGAAGCCAATAACGTGTTACAGTAGTCCAACCGACTTAGCATCAGTGCATGAACCACGTCTTTCTGGCTGTCAGTGGGAGAAATGGCAAGGCTTTCTTTAGTAGGTACAGAGTGGAAAAGCAGATGCTTGTAGTGGCTATAACCTGCACCCTCAAGTTGAGTTCTTGGTTCACCTTAATTCCGAGATTTTTTGCTACCTTACTGGGAGAAGGGGCCTTGCCTAACTCTGGAGGCCAACAGTCTGAAGACCACAGGTCTTGGGCTTTCCCACACAGAATGATTTCAGTTTCATCTGCATTCAGCTGGAGGAAGCTATTTGACATCCAGCCTGCAATCGCCTTCATACCAGCCATGAAACGGGTCATCACTTTGTCAATGTCTCCCTCGAAAGAAATGACCAGCTGAGTGTCATCCGTGTAGGACACGATTTAAAACCTGTAAACTCTAATAACTTTTGCCAGGGGTGCCATGTAAATGTTAAACAATTTGGGGCTCAAACAGGACCCCTGCGATACTGATTTATCAACTAGCCAGGGTTTGGATTTAAATGTTCCCAGTGAGATACAGTGCCTTCTGTCTTTCAAAATGTCCTGGAGCCAAGCTAGAGTCAACCCTGTAATTCCAATCTCTTGTAGTCATAGGAGTAACTTGGCATGGGACATCATGTCAAATGCAGTGGATAGGTCTAAGAGCACGAGCATGGCTGGAACGTCTGAATCCAGTGAACACCTGATGATATCAGTTACGGCAACCAAGACTGATTCGGGGCTATTCTCGGCTCTGAAACCTGATTGTGAGGGGTTCAAGATCTTATTAGCTTCAAGATACTTAGTCAGCTGTTTGTTGACTAAACCTTCGAGTAGCTTACCTAAGAGACTAATTGGTCTGTAATTTGAAAGGGTTAATGGATCCACATTGTTCTTTTCTTTAATTGGGATAATGTGTGCTGATTTCCATGCTGGAGGAATAATACCTGATTCTATAGAAGTATTAAATAACAGACTTACAGCAGGGGACAGCTGACTGGCCAATAGAGCTATAATCCTGGGCAGACACAGGTCAGTTGGAGATCCAGATTTGCTCCAAGGTAAAGGGCTGCAAACTGTCCAGACTATAGTCTCTTGACTCAGGGAAAAGGTGGTCATTAAGATCCGCACTGAACTGGGGTGGATTAGTAGGAAATGCTTGATAGATTAGGTTGATCTCCTCAAAATAATCTGCAAGTCGCATAGTTCCTGCGATGCTAAAGGTGGCAATGCGAAGGAAGGAGGATGGATGAATTCCTAAAGAGTTTTAAACAATACTTTTGTGGAGTTGCCCGCTAGCTCAATTTTCTCACTGATGTACCTTTTTGATATTTCAAGTCATTTCAAGTCACAGGAGCCACCTCAAAATCATCTTTGTCAACTGAGCCATGGCTCGGGTGCCAGTGTCTCTCCAATTTCTTGCAAGCAGCTTTTCCAGCTTTTACCTCTGTGGTGTACCAAGGAACAAGCGGTCTATGCATAGTATTGAGCCGGATCCTTATAGGCGCAGCACTATCAAAAGTGGAATTTAGAGCATATTGAAACTCTGTCAACATTTGAGTGACTGCTAGATCCTGTTTGGGCTGAGAAAAATCAAAGGCCTCGGAGAAGGAGTTTGGCGAGACGCGATGCCATTGCCTCATAGTTCTCTTATTACTGGGCTAGAATGCCTGTTTGTGTTCCTTGTAAGCGCATTAGGCGCTGGGAGGTGCCTGGCTCACGTCCTGGTCGGCAACTATTTTAGGGTCAGGGCCAGTCAGTTTTTAATTGTTTTATGCTTTCTCTTATTCACTTTTTCTTTGCCTTATTTGTTTTATTTATTTGACTGTTATTTTCCTGGAACCTCCACCTGGGAGGGTAGCCTGCAGGCTGGTGGAGAGCTACGGTGATCTGGTTGCTTTTGGTTGCCCTCCCTCTCTTTTTGTTTTGTCAGCCATTCCCTCTGAGAGACAGGCTATTTAACCCTGGCAGCAGTGTGGCCACGCAGCAGACTCACGCAGTGGGCGGCTCCAGGGGTCAGTCCCCCTGTGGGTTTGAAACCAGGGTATATGCATTATACAACAGAAGAACTTCTCCAATTGGCTCCTATTACTGTTGAAAGCTGTAACCACTCCATTGACATTTCTGAGGCTGATACGAGCTGCAGTAGGTACAGTTTTGTATTCAAAACCCAAGTCTGTCCCACGACGTTAACTGATAACATCTGCTCCCCTCCGTGCCTCTCTAGCTCTCTGCAGTGCTACCTGCTTAACTGCCATTCGGTCCCTAAACATAAATTGGAAATAAATGATTTCTTAGTGGATCAGAAACCAGAGATATTGTTCAGGGTTGAAACATGGCTTACGGCTTCATCGTCCTCCGACATTCTATATGCCATTCCAGAATACTATGAGAAGGGATAAACCTGACAAAAGGGGTAGCAGGATTGCAGTAGTTTTTAAACAACATATTTCTTGCACTTTGTAAGAAGTGGAGATCACTGTCTGTGAGGCAGCTTTCTTTTCAGTGACCCTTTCTAGTCAATGCATGCTAGATGGTTTACTAATTTATTGCCCACCTGGCCCTGTGGCACCTTTTGCTCCTGCCCTGGCAGACTATGTGCCGGTTTATGTTTTACGCTACTTTAATTTCCTTTTTCTAGGCGATCTGAATTTGCACTTTGAAGACCCCACATGTTATGTGGCAGCGTCCCTTATCGAAGATTTAAGGATGCTTCAGTGTTTACAACTGGTTCAGTCTTCGACACATACATGCGGTCATATTCTGAATCCTATCTTTTCGAATTCTGTTCCTATCAGTGCAGCGCATCAGATGCCAGTGATATGGTCCGATCACTCTGTTCTACCCTTCCATGTCTCTATGGTGATTCCAGTTACCACTATGGTGATGGACCGGCTTCATAAAGTGAGGAATTGGGCTAAGGTGTCAAAAACTGCTTTAACAGCAGCTCTGAAATACAAATTTCCCTCGCTCATAGAGGAGACTCACCAAGCAAATTTGCAGGTGGGTCCTTAGATTTGCCAGGCTCTGGACAACATTGCACCTGAAAAAAGGGCAGTCGGGCTCACTTAAAGCACTGGGCTGTGTGGTTTAGTGAAGAGCTACATCTTAAGAAGAAATCTTATAAATGTCTCGAGCACATATGGCACAGAAATTACAACTCTACAAATAAAGATGTCTATTGCAAGGCCTTAAAAGAATACCATGTCTCAATCCAACACATGAGGTCAGTTTTTTATTTAAGTGTTGAGCTCTCCATGTGAGATTTTCAGGTTACTAAAATTGCTCTCTTCTTTGGAGCGTATCGCTGCAGTCACTACTTCTTCTGAGGAAACCTGTAATCAATTTGCTCAGTTCTTTTCTGATAAAATAGAAAAGATCTACACCTCCTTTCCGAAAGAAGTTAGAGAAACTTTACTGTGTATCCATTGGTATGCTCCATCACACTTTCTGGAGAATGTTTCCAAATAAGAACACTTTCCATCCCAGAACCCCATTCTCTAATTTCTAAAATTAAATCATTCTTCCCTTTTGATCCTGGCTCACCTATTAGATTGGAATTAGGTATGGAAGCTATCAGGGCTGGACTGGGAAGTGAAAGCAGCCCTGCTAAATTTTCCCAGACCAGCCCCCGTCCGGCGCGTAGCGAGTGAGCGCAGCGATCGAGGCCGACCACTATTAGGGGTTTTGGGGGGCTTCTCCCCCCAGAAATTTTTTGAAAAAGACAGACCAAAATGGTGCATTTTACAGTACATTTTTCATTACATATTTAATTGTATTAACTTTTAAAGCACAGTAAATAATAGATGATGACCTTATAGAGCACCAGGTTACCCAGTCATATGTACCCATAGACATTCTTACAGAGAGCACCAAAAATAGACACAAGAGTAGTGAATCAGAGAGCACAAAGTATAAGTGAGACCAGCCCCCATTTGGTGTGTAACGAGCAAGCGCAGTCAGCCCCAAACAACGTCCATAAGCAGGAGCTGCCCTTGTGTTCCTGGCACTGATTTTGCTACCTCTAGTGTCAGGGGTCACAAAGGCAGTGCCAGGGGTCCCAACTGCGACCCCTGAACGACGTCCATGGCCGGCCCAGATCCGGCTCAACAATACTTACCGGATCCAGGACCCGGCTGAATCCCCCTCATTTCCTGCACTGGCTGACTTCTACTCGATGCCTAAACACAGCCCCGTGATCAATGCAATATGAGAAGAGCACACCACTCAAATCTACATCAAAACACTTCCCACGTGTGTCACACCACAACACACCCTCACAACCAAACCCAACAATGATATAAAGCTGAGCCTCTGTAGGCCTCAGGCCTCCGACCTTCACTCACTACAAGCACATGAGCAACATTTACTAGATAAAAGCACCACCCATTCTGGTAATCAAGAACAACACCAAAATGTTTCCCACGTAGCCACACACTACAACCCAAACCCCTCCAACCACGCAAAAAATACGACGTAGCATGCTATGGTCAGCCAATGTGCTTCGGCACTTCTTTAGGGTGTGAGGCGTTTTGCAAATCAAAAAACAATACAACTGGGATTTTCTCCAAGGCAACCCTTGTATGCCATAAATATTCATGTAGATTTATCCTGCAATACATTTTTACCTAATACATAGCTAAATACTCTACATTCGAGATGTGCCAAGCAGCACGTTAGATTTTATAAAAATTGGAGAAGGCACCATTTTATCTGTTTTGCAAATTATACTACACGGGTAAAAACTAAACATTAAATGTGAAACTCGTTAAGTAGTCTTGCAAAGTGAAATACAGAGGAGAATCCCCATGTACGAGGCTTTGTTGTATAAAAGGAGTCCTATCCATTATCTGGCAGGAATTACCGGGCAAAACTACTCTGTATAAATATGCACCAAGTAGTGCCATGAGGATCCTGGTGGTGCAAATCTGAGATGGCAGCTGCACAGTTGTCATGTGGGAAATATACTCGTGTGAAAAACGTACACTGGTCTTAAAAATGTATTGCTTTACCTTAAGTTGCTTGTGATCCAGCCGGGGAACTAATGTCTTTATGCTGTGGGTTGCAGCACCGGCGGGCGAACTTGGGGAGGGGGGGGGGGCAGATCATTGTTCAGACTCACGTGTTGCGCTGCGCGACGCGTGAGTCGGACCAATGATCTGCGCCCCTCCTATGTCACTGCGTACATTAAGGTGGGTCAGATGACGGGTGACAAGTGGTAGCGGCATGGCGCCAAAAGTGTACGCGGCCTGCACTCACCCTGTGCACTGGGCACACGCACTACTAAATTCAACCACATTGCACTGCACTCTGACATCTGTTTGTGCGGGTAAAAAGCACCACTTTAATTTGTGAGATGAGGTCTCCTCACCAATGGCAGTTGTGCTTTTTCCCCGCACAGAGGTTAGAGTGCAGAGAGACTGACTCTGTCATGGACGGCCTTCTGATTTTGTTGCTGGGGGTGATTATGCTAAAAAATCGGCCCCCAGTAACAAAACCGTCTCCCTGTGAAAAAAACAGCCCCCTCACCTTCCGGCCCACCGGGGGATTGCCCGGTGCCCGGCATCACCAGTCCGGCCCTGGAAACTATTCTACCTGTTCTATGTGAACTACCCAATCAATCTTTCACAACTGGCCAGATTCCCTCCCAGTGGAAACATGCAGCAGTGGTCCGCCTCCTTAAAAACATTCCTTAGGTCCGGCCAAGCCTGAAAATTTCAGACCTATTTCTCTGCTTCCTTTTTTTGCTAAAATAGCTGAGAAACATGTCAATCAGCAAATGATGGAATATGTGGAGAGAGAAAAGATTTTACACAAGACCCAATCAGGGTTTCAACCTCACCATAGTACTGAATCCGCACTCCTTGCTGCGGAATCTTTAAGACTCATGGCTGATGAGGGTAAGACAGCTGCCCTGGTCTTGCTAGATTTGCCTGCGGCCTTCGACACCGTGTCTCATAGCCTTCTTCTTGAACAGCTGTGGGGTTTCGGTGTCAAGGGTGTAACCTCAAATGGGACTTCTAATATTCTCCGGAATCGCACCTTTCAGGTGATTCAACAGCCTTTTGCTTCAGAGATCTTCTCATTATGGCAGGGGTGCCACAGGGTTTGGCACTTAGTCCAACCCTGTTTAATCTATGCATGTGCCCTCTTGCAGATCTGATGGAGGGCTTCGGTGTCAAAATTGTGCCATATGCCGATGTCACCCAGTTAATCACCTTCCTATATCAAGATGAGGGCCTCTCTGCAACTAATTTTGGGAACTGCCTGATAAGTTTAGCTGATTGGATGGACCGCAGTTGTCTTAAACTTAATGCTGAAAAAAACAGAGATGTTGATGGAGGGGAAACAGCCCACTATCTGGTCCACCGCATGGTGGCCAGATGCGATGGGACCTATCCCAGCCCCGAAATCCAAGATCTAAAACCTAAGAGTTTGGTTTGACTCTTGGTTTGGTCTTGCTTTCGACCATCAGATAGTCAACCTTGTAGGGGTTTATTTTGGGAGCTTAAAGATGCTTTGTAAGATCATGGATCACTCATGGACGCGGCCCAAAGACAATGGTCCAAGCTTTACAGGCTGAACAAATGTAATGTGCTATACCTCGGGGCTTCCCAAGGCAGCATGAGAGCTCTTCAATGCTGTGGCTAGAATGCTGCTTAATGTCCCTAGGTTCTCCCCTATGGGTTCTGCCCTGAGACACCTTCATTGGCTCACGATGAGGGAAAGCATTTCTTTTAACGCACTTTGCTTTTGCCACAGGATTATGATCGCATGGGGACCTTGCTACCTTAACCCCCTGATTAAACCTTATCATCCTACTTGTTCTCTGAGGAGGACAGCTGCTGCACTGGTTATAGTTCAAAGGATAACCAGAGCATGCAAGGGAGGTCGCTCCTTCAGCTATCGAGCCGCAAAAGTGTGTAACTCTCTCAATGCTGAGCTAAGGCATGAACAGTCCGAAACTATCTTCTGGAAAGAACTAAAAACTTAGGGCCTCATTTATGAGGCCCCTTGCGCTGCCAGAACATCACTTTTTGTGACGTTCCGTGGTGCAGGAGCCTGCTCCATATTTAGGAGGCAGTACTAAACCACATTTTTGGGCTTAATGCTGCCTCGAAAATCTTGTTCCCTTTAGCGCAGTTTTCTGCATTAAAGGAGGGTGCAATGAGTGTTACTGGTGGCTTTCCCAGCAACATCCATGGCTTTTTGACAATGCCCCAGATTTACGAGAAATCATGAATCTGAAGCAGCGCCAAAAACTTACGCCTCCCCAGGGGAGGCATGATGGAGGCACAACAAGGAGAAATATCTTTATTTCTCATTGTTTTTCCTTTCTGCAGCACACATAGAAAGAGGAAAAAGCCTCTTGTGATTGTTTGTGAGCAGGAAGGTTTCCCTTCCTGCACAAAAATAATCACCCCCGCAACGCAGGCACCCTTGCACCATGGTGCAAAGGTGCCTGCATTGGCGCACGGCAGCCCATTGTGCGCCAGCGTGGGGGAAAGGGACAGGAATGCGCCGTATCTGATAGATACGGCACATTCCTGCCCTTTTCATTTGCCGTAGGGCAGCGCAGCAGGAAGGCCTGCGGCGCTGCACTACGGCAAAACCTCATAAATGAGGCCCTTGGCTTTTCAGACAGCTGTAATACCTCTCATCTATTAGGAGATCTACGCTCTTCATTGGTGAAGTGTGGAATCTTAGCTCCGTTCGAACAACCATTGCGCTTTACAAATGAGAAAACATAACATAACACATTCACAGACTGTAGCAGACCAGCCTGTGTGTTGCTAGAATTGCTAGCCTGGATGATCTAGAGGTAAGGGTCCCACGTTTTGAGTGCCAGCATTGCTTTATAAACATCTCACTTTCCTTGGGAAGGTTCCTGGCAACTTCTTGAGTTGTACAAGCTCCTTACCTGTCATTATAGTGTTTTCACTGTATTACCTTTTCATTTGTTGTTTTTCTCATTCTTTCTGTTCCCCTGGTTTCCTGACTTTTAACTAAACTTTGACTTGCTTGTGGAGTACGGTTTGGCTTGATTTGTGGTGTTTTGTCCCTTGCTTCGTCTTATCCTGTTTCCAGGATTGCTTTCAACTTGGAGTTCACCATTTCTTATGCTATCTTCCTAAACTTGGTTTAGGTTCCCTGTAGTAGGCCATTTTGAAACCGACAAGCATAATAATAATAAAAACCACCTTTGTTTTTGCATTATTTCTAATTGTGAACTATAGTAAATGTTTCTTTCATCTACAGTAAATGCTTGATGTTAACCTGTAAGAACACTACAACGATTCCCACTAACTCTGAAAGATGTACACCGGACAACACCATCGTGCCCCGGTTGTCTCTGTTGTCTCTCACTGCCATTCTCCCTTCCCTCCAGAGTTTGGTCCTGCTATCCATGCTTAATTATTATAGCAGTAATTCATTTAGTGTAGTGGAGCAGTTTGTCTTCAGACTCTGCCATTCAATCCTGCAAATCCTGCCACTTCTAAGATGCCTCATATCTACCAATAAGGCGTCACCTGTGAGACACGTAGGGTGAACATCAACTCCTTGTCTTCGTGCTTCTTCATTTTTACGTGTTTCCATCAAACACGATTTATCATCATATGGTAGAAAGTTCATCTTGTTTGTTAACTAATCTTTCTGCTATGTCTATTGATGTTCTCACGTCCGAAGCATCATTACATGATCCTTCATGTGTGCCTATTCAAATGTCTTTGCCTAATCTCCTTTGAATATTTTACACTGCTTGCTCACATGTTTCTTGTTGTATAAATCCATCCCTGAAAATACAGTTATAACGATCCTGATGAGAACTGTTCTCAGTTGGAATTTCATGGTTTTAAAATATAATCAATTCTCAACTATAGCGATATTTATTTTATACATTATAAGATACTTATATTTCCGAAAATATGCACATCTGTAAAATCCATGGGGCAGATTTACGAGCCCCCTGCGCCACCAGTACGTCACTTTCCGTGACGTACTGGTGGCGCAGGGGCTGCTCCATATTTACAAGGAGAGGAAAAGCCACCCTGCGTGACTTTTCCTCTCCTTGTAAATACGGCCCCTTCACACGCAGCACTTTGCGGTGAAGGGCGTTTCCATGGGTGTTGCTGTGGGTGTTCCCACACAACACTCATGGAACAAGACACATCTCCAGAATTACGAGAAATCGTATCTCTGGAGATGCGTCTGAAAGCTACGCCACCCTAGAGGTGGCGTAGCGAGGCGCACCGAGGAGAAATCTCCTCGTTTTTTCCTCTTTCAATGCGTGCTGCATTCTGCAGCACGCATTGAAAGAGGAAAATGGTTGTAGTGATTGTTTTTGTGCAGGAAGGTTCCCCTTACTGCACAAAAACAATCTCCCCACGACGCAGGCATCCTTGCACCATGGTGCAAGGGTGCCAGCGCTGGCGCATGGTTGCAGTTTGTGCGCCAGCGCAGGGGGAAGCACAAGGATGCGACATATTCTTGTAAATATGTCGCATCCCTGTGCTTCAGAACTAACGCAGCGTGGCGCAGCAAAATGACTTGCTGTACCCCGCTGCGTTAGTTCAACGTAAATCTGCCCCCATGTGTGTACTTCTCGCCCTAGTTGATATCTTTGTATCCGTCACACTATCTATCTTGTCTTTTTAATGTTATCAAACCCGCGTCTATGATCTTTTTTCGTGTCGTTCCTTAACCTCGAATTGATAGCATGGGATAGTTGTTCACTGTCTCCATTGTTAACTATGCATTTTACCCGTCTCTTTAACTTGCTACCAGTACTTTTTCTTAAGTCACAATTCAGACTAGCCTTAGTAACACACAATTTTCTTCTCAAAATATTACCTTTCTCTTTGTGTTTTTTTAAATTCATTCTTTTCACATTTATTTATTTCAAAATAAAGATGTCAAATTTCCCCATTTCTAACATGATAAAAAACATCAGTCCAATCGTATTACTCTGTGCATTTAGAAATAGAGTGTTGAAGATTTTCTTTATCCAATCATACTCTCTTTGTCCCAACAATCTGTCGCGTTTGTCACATCTAACCTCCTCTAAGACTTGAAATTGGATTTGAGTCAAATATGTAGCATGATCTCCTACTGAATTACAACTGGTGCTTTGTTGTTCTGTGTCTGTTTATTGCTTTTATGGCCCAAGAATCTTCGCCCTGCTTGCATCCTTGCGGTGCCTGTACAGGCCAGCCCACACGGACAAGTATATACCGTCTTCAGAATTGCAATTGGTAAACTGTTTAATTTTATTTTGTGTTCAGTTCCTGGATGGTGTTGTACTGGCCCTTAATTATATTTGCAGTGTATGCAGGTCAGGCAAGGATGTGTGCTTCTCCTCTGTGATTATATGTACGTTTGTTCTTTTTCTTTCTGTCGAGGCTTGTCTTAATGAGCATATCCTTGATGTTTTACCTCTTTTACATTCATCATTCTTTATTAGGGAATAACATTTTGAATTCATCATCATTTTTAATCAGTTTCTAGTGTTTCATTATTATGGGTTTGATTTTATTGCTTTGTAAACAGTATTTATTAACATGAACACAAAATTATTTTTTTGTTTCCTCTGCGTTCTCAAGAGTTTTTACTTTTTTTTGCTCCAAGCTAAATCTTGCATTTGCTCTTATATGTTTAGAAAAACACCTTTCGAGAAACATATTTATCTTTATTTCCTTGTGTTTCTCATATACTGCTTGGTTAGTGCTACACTTCTGTGACTTAAATTAATTGAGTATACCGAGATAGAGAAACAACTTCAATATAAATATCTCATCTAACTGATGAATTATTGCCTATCTATGTAATGGACAGACTTGTTTCCAGCTCTGTCCTGAACCATTTTTCCAGTACCTTTGCTCCTTGACTGGTGGTCCAAATCCTATTCTGGCGGACAGGGATAGACAGGTCAAAGGTCCTGCCAGAGCATGCTGCTTAACCCATAGGAAATTCTCTCTTAGGCTGGAGTATGGAGAAGTCCTGAAACAAAAGAAGCAATTGCATATCTAGAAGAATTCGAGTTGGACGTGAACGATTTTTGCTCCTGAAACTAGAGTTGTGGAAATCCTACAGATACTGATAAAAGTAAACTGATGTCTGAGTATTCAGTCCCTATTATTTGATAGCATTTCTAAACTACAAGAACTTGCATAAATAGTTTGTAACATGGTCAAGAAGATCACCCAACTGTTGAATATATGAATTCCCTCATTTTTCCGAATCCAATGTCCCAAAAATCTCAGGAAGCACAGGACTATCCCATAATAAGTTATAGTTAGTGAATTTGGGAATACCATACAAATTAAATCAAATATTCTTGTTATTTTTAAACACTTCAAGAATTCTAAATGTAACTATCTTAAAAGAAGGTTCACTGAAAAAGCAGTGATCCCCGAATGGCAAAATGTACAGCATACAAATGAAAAGCCTCGCTGTTACCAAATACTTGAAATAACATGCTACCTAATGCTGCTCAACAATAAATATCTAAAATGGGAAGGCCACAGGACCCTTCGATTCAAAATTAGCATTCTATGTTGTAGAGCGCAGCATAGCTTATTCTACCCCTAAATAAAACTAATAATGTTAGAGTCTATAAATACCAAATCAGAACATAATATAGGATCAAAAGTGATATAGCTCTAACCATATAAATACATTTATTTAACATAACAATTTTCACAATATTACAGCAACCAATCAAACAGTAAGCAAAAATTGGTTTGCTTATGGCCCACAGTAATGTCACTTCTCTCTCATCTGCTCCAGGTGAAAAAACTCAGGGGGATATGTACAAGGAAGTGGCGGAGCGCGGCGTTAGCCTCCTTGGCTTAAGGGTAACGCTGCACCATATTTACAAGAATGTGGTGCAGTCTTGCGTTTCCCTCTGCGATGGCGCTAAGTTTAGCAACTTAGCGCCAACGCAGGCACCCTTGCACCATAGTGCAAGGGTGTCTGCGTGCAGGGGAGGATTGTTTATGTGTAGGAAGGTGTCCCGTCCTGCACATAAACAATCCTAAAATGCCATTCTGTCACTTTTACGTGTGCTGCTTCATGCAGCACACATGAAAGTGACAAAATAGCATTTTTTTAAAGGTTTGTTTATGTACAGGAAGAGACACCTTCCTGTACATAAACAAACCATGGCATTTTGCTTTTTCCACGTGTGGTGCACAAGGCAGCCGAATGAAAAAAGCAAAAACAAGGAGAAATAATGCATTTCTCCTAGTTTCGCCAACTTAGGACCAGGATTTACCTGGCCTTAATTTTGGCACTGCCTCCTATGTACGCCAACCTTGTACATAGGGGGCAGCGTCAAAATGAATCGGTGTTGTGGTGGAACGCCCACCACAACACCCACTGCCCACCCCTTTCACGCTAACCATAGCGTGAAAGGGGCCCTTATGTACAAGGCAGCGTTAAGCCACGTTGAGTGGCTTAACGCTGCCTTGTACATAAGGCGCAGCCCCTATTGCCACCACAACGTTGATAAAAGTTACGTTGTGGTCACGATAGGGGCTTGTAATATGCACGTCACAGTGGCGAAAAATCCTCCCATTCCTGGAAGATCTCAGGAAAACCACATATATGATGCCGAGTAACCACTAGGAGAAGTGGTGATCCCTGGAGAGTTGGTGTGGAGGGTCCGTTGTTTCCTGAACTGGCAACTCTTCCTGGAGCACAGGTACCATGAAGGCTTCATCATGAGCAAATTGTAGCCTTGTTCTTTCAAGAAATCTTGTAGTTCATGAGGACAAGATTAATAAATCATGGATGGCAGCCATATTCTCAATATAAAAAGTAACCAGCAAGAAGATTGTTGAACACACCGTTAGTGCTCCAGCCCCCACCGTTCCCATGGAAGCAGGCCTTATAGCAGCAGCTATATTACTAGTAGATTCTCATTACTTGAATTCATAAGGATTAACTTAAGAAGCAACTCCTGCCTGCAAAAAAATAAAATGATACCTTTTTTATTACATTGAATACAAGGACCTTGGGAGAATGAGAGTGTGAGAAGTTGGCCTGGTATATGCTGTCCACTAATTAAAGTGGGCACCTTGCACCAGTGCAAACAACCCTTATGGTGATTTAAGAGGTCAAAGATAACCTTAGAAAGCTATCCAAGTGGTAGCTGTGGAGACCAGCCTTCAGGCTTAGTCTTGAAGGAATGTTAAGCAGCTTGTTTTACCAGAATGAAACCTTATTGTATTGGTTCAATGAAAGGAGAATCACACAGTAGTTATAAAAATATGTATTTATTATTATAACACACCTTAAATACCTCACAGTATCTGCTACACGCAGATAACAAAAGCACACGATACTGTAGCACAGAAACAATCGTAAGTAGCACTAATACACAGTGGGCTCCCGGGGGAGACCAAACCATATACTAAAATAGTGGTATAAGAACCACGACTCGAGTCAAGACAGTGTCTAGAGGATGTAGAATCGCTGGGACTCCAAGGAACCACCCAAGGTGAGTAAACAGGGACCCCACGGAGGACGGGTGCAGTGTGAGAACACGACCGGCTCCTACGTACAATTCAATGGGAGAGTCGCGGTTGCAGTTTTAAAGTTTAAGGACCCTTCCCAGTGGATTACGAAGAAACCCTTTCGAACATAAAAGGTTGGAGAGCCACCCCACCCGTGGATACTGAAGTACCAGAGTTACCTATCCCAGTGAAACCGGGTGCAAAGGGCTGAAGTGGCGTCAGAAACCACCACCGTTCTCAATGGGAGTCTTCAAAGAAATGCCACTGCTGGAAAGAAGACGAGTGTCCGGTGGAACCCACAAGTGGATTCTTGAAGAAAGGAACCTGAACGCAGAGGGGACAGAGTCTGGGTCACTCAGGAGTGACCAGGGGCTCGGAAGACGAATGCCCACCGATGTCGGGTGCGTCAGGTGTGAAGATGGAGACCTTGACTTGATGGAGTCCCATGAAGGATGTCGAGTGCTGAGGGGTCGGTGTCTGGCGGAAGCACCAACAAGCCTTGGCAGCGGCAACCCACAAAGAAGGTCAAAGAAGGTTACGGTCTGGCCCAGCAAGGACCAGAGGACTCATTACAGCAAGGGGAGTCAGGGCAGGCCTTGAGCAACCAGGGGAGCCCAAGAAAAGCAGTGTTGTCCCTCAAATAGAGCCACAGGCCAAAGGCGCAGGAGTTGCGAGGGGACCTCTAGCAGTTTCACAAAGTAACAGTTTCAGGGCACAGAGTGCGAGGAGGCCAAAGTCCTTTGTACGAAACGTGCGCAAATGTTAGGGATATCGACAGCCCAATGCACTTAGTTGGAGAATGCCAACAAGCATATGCACTTGCAAAAGTACACAGTGCAGAGGGGTTCAGGTTATGCAGTCCCCACAAGGGATACTGGCCTCAAACTTAGTAAGAGGGCACCTCGACCTCAAGGAACATAGGAACCCACCTCCTGTGTTGCTGGAGCCTTCGAAGTCTGCAGGAGCTCAGGATCAGCAGACCAGTCAGTTGCATTATGGTGCCTGCGAATGCAGGGAAGTGACTCCTTCACCCCAAGGGAGATACTTCAGTTGTCCTTGAAGCTCCACAGTTCTTGCACGGAGCCTGTATGGTGCACAGCCACAGACGATGCTTTGGACGGATATGGAGACGAAGTCGGGCCCAGTCGAAGTCCAGCAAAGTCCAGAGTGTCCAGACAATCGAATGTCAGTGGTTTCTTGTTCAGAATCTTGTCCACGTCAGATCTAGGGTCCTACAGCCAGGTAAGCCCTTTTGTACCAACGGGAGTGGGTTGGACAGATTCAGGGGACCCTCCCAGGGGAGGGTCAGGACAGTGGGGAGGATACTCCCCTGTCCTTTGTCCAGTTTCGCGCCAGAGCAGGAGCCATTGGCTCCCAGGACTGGTTTGAACTGGACTATGCACAGGGACACCAAATGTGCCCTTCGTGCAGACTTTTAGGCACTTTGGAACTGCACCCACCCAGCCCCAATATACTAAATCCTGTCTGAGAGGTGGTCACACCTCCCTATGACAGGATGCCTATTGTGCTGCCTTTCTCTGCTCGAGCTTGGCTCAGCAGCATGAGGGCAGAAATGTGTCTCTGGTCGGTAGCAGCCATTTTGTGATGTCCGGGTCAAGAAGGCTGGTACCTGGAAGACCAGGGACCCCACGAAGCTCGCTTCTGTAGGGTGGAATCATACCTCCCACACTGGTTACCGGTGTGGAGGTATGAATCCAAGGTGCTTGATACCAAACACGACATGGTTTTTTGCAGCCGTTATCGAGATAGCATTTTATGCGAGCATATAATGCACCTCTACCTATATGTCTGGCTGTGTCACTGACAACCCGGGAAAATGGTCTCCGAAGGCTGCAGGGGTGCTCTGCTCATGCAGGGGCACCCTCTCACGTAAAACCCAGCACACTGCCTTCAGGATTGTCAAGGCCTGCTATAGGGGTGACTTATAGGTTTTAAGTGTAGTGACCTATAGATATAGTAAACCTATATCTAAAGTAAGTGGTGCATGCACCATCTTACACAGGCTGCAATGGCAGGCCTGTAGTTCCATTTTAGCATGGCCTCTCATGGGTGGCATAATACATGCTTCAGCCCATGGGAGGCCTCTGGGGTACCTATGCCCTGGGTACAGGTGCACCATATACTAGGGACTGGCAAGGGTACCTCTTTATCCAATTTGGAGTGTACCTAAGTACATTGCATAACATTTTATGGAGAAAGCAGATAGACCGGGGTCCTGATTAGCAGGATCCCAGTCAGACTAGTCAAAAACAGTGTAACATCAAGCAAAAAGTGGGGGTAACCATAAGTAGCAGATCCTACTTTCCTACACAACCCCCCCACAAACGTAAGGAGATGAGACTAACCTTGCCCAGTTGAGTCTTCATTTTCTAAGTGGAAATATCTGGAGAGTCCATCTGCATTGGCATAGTTACTCCCAGGTCTATGTTCCACTGTATAGTCCATCCGCTGTAGGGAATGGACCACCTCAAAAGTTTGGGGTTTTCACCCTTCATCTGTTTTAGCCATAAGAGGGGCTTATGGTCTGTCTGAACAATGAAGTGAGTGCCAAACAAGTATGGCCTCAGCTTCTTCAGAGCCCAAACCACAGCAAAGGCTTCCCTCTCAATGGCTGACCCACCTTTCTCTCTGGGGGTCAACCGTCTGCTAATAAAAGCTACTGTTTGATCCTGACCCTCTGCGTTAAGTTGTGACAACACAGCCCCTACCCCCAACTCAGATGCATCTGTTTGGACAATGAATTGTTTGGAATAGTCAGGCCTTTGCAGAATGGGAGCAGTGCACATGGCCGGCTTGAGATCATCAAATGCCTCTGACAGCTAACTGTCCACTGAACTTTCTTGGGCATTCTTTTTGAAGTAAGATCATTCAAGGGAGTCACTATAGACCCATATCCTTTTACAAATCTACTGTAGTACTCAGTCATTCACAAGAAAGCTCTGACCTGAGTCTGGGTAGTGGCAGCAACCCAGTCCATGATGGTCTGGATTTTGCTATGCAATGTATGAACCTGGCCTCCACCCACAAGGTGACCCAGGTACACAACCTTACTCTGCCCTATGTGGCACTTGGTGGCCTTGATAGTGAGACCTGCTTTCTGCAGGGCCTCCAAAACATTCTTCAGGTGGACCAGGTGATCCTCCCAGGTGGAACTAAAGACAGCTATATCATCAAGATATGCTGCACTATAGGCTTCCAGGCCTGTAAGGACTTTGTTCACCAAACTTTGGAATGTGGCAGGTGCATTCTTCAAACCAAAGGGCATTACAATAAATTGATAATGCCCACTAGGGGTTGAAAATACTGTTTTTGGTTTGGCATCCTCAGCTAGTCTGATTTGACAATACCCAGCAGTGAGGTCAAATGTGCACAAGAACTTGGCTGAGGCCAAAGTGTCAATGAGTTCATCTGCCCTAGGAATAGGGTGAGCATCAGTCCTAGTGACTGCATTGAGCCCCCTGTAGTCCACACAAAACCTCATTTCTCTTTTGCCACCCTGGGTATGAGGTTTGGGTACCAGGGCCACTTGACTAGCCCAAGGGCTATCTGAGGGTTCAATCACTCCCAATTCCAGCATCTGTTGGACCTCAGTCCTGATGCAATATCTGACATGGTCAGGCTGCCTGTAAATCTTATTTTTAACAGGTAGACTCTCACCTGTGTCCACTTCATGGGTACACCAAGTAGTCTGACTAGGAGTCAAAGAGAACCTATGCCTGTATTGATTGAGGACCTTCCTGCAATCAATCTGCTGTTGCTCAGTGAGGCTGCCTGCCAAGGCTACATCATCAACTGAGCCATCATCAGGGTTCTGTGAGAGGAGATTAGGGAGTGGGTTACTCTCTTCCTCCTGTCCCTGATCAGTAGCCATGAGCAAGCCCATGTCTGCCCTGTCCACATAGGGTTTGAGCCTGTTTACATAGAGCACCCTATGGGGGCTCCTAGCAGTTCCAAGGTCCACCAAGTAGGTGACCTCTCCCTTCTGCTCAAGAATAGTATGGGGTCCACTCCACTTATCTTGGAGGGCTGCTGGGGCCACAGGCTCCAACACCCATATTTTCTGTCCTGGCTGATAAACAGTCAGTACAGCCTTTTGGTTATGCCAAGCTTTTTGCAATTCTTGACTTGCCTCAAGGTTTTTGCTGGCCTTCTTCATGTACTTAGCCATACTGGAGCGGAGACCAAGTACATAATCCGCTATGAATTGTTTGGGGGGTTTGGGAGGTAACTCCCATCCCTCCTTTACCAAACACAATGGACCCCTAACTGGATGCCAAAACAAAAGTTCAAAAGGGCTATAGCCAACCCCCTTTTGTGGGACCTCTCTGTAGGCAAAGAGAAGGCAGGGCAACAGGACATCCCATTTTTGCCTAAGCTTTTCTGGGAGGCCCATGATCATGCCCTTTAGGGTTTTGTTGAACCTTTCAACCAACCCATTGCATTGTGGGTGATAGGGTGTGGTGACTTTGTAGTTCACTCCACAATCCTTCCAAATTGCAGCAATATAACTGGACATGAAGTTTGTACCTCTGTCACTTAAGACCTCCTTAGGGAAACCCAGTCTTGAAAAAATTCCCAGGAGGGCCCTGCCCACCACAGGAGCTGTGGTAGTTCTAAGGGGAATTGCGTATGGATACCTAGTGGCATGGTCCACCACCACTAGTATGTAACTGTGCCCAGATACAGTAGGAGGGTTCATGGGACCAATTATGTCAATCCCAACCCTCTCAAAGGGAACCCTCACCACAGGTAGTGGTATGAGGAGGGCCTTTGTGCTACCACCTGACTTACCAATGGCTTGACAGGTGGTACAGTAGCGACAAAACTCCTTGGGGTCCTCTGACATGTGAGGCCAGTGAAAGTGAGGGACAAGCCTGTCCTAAGTCTTACTTTGGCCTAGGTGTCCTGCTAAGGGAATGTCATGTGCCAAGGTGAGTAGGAAGCCCCTAAACCTCAGAGGTATGACCAACGTCCTGGTGGCACCAGGCTTGGGGTCTCTACCCTCTGAGTAAAGTAGTCCCTCATCCCAATAGATCCTGCGGGATCCACTGACACTCCCAGTAGCCTCAGCAGCAGCTTGCTCTCTGAGGGGTTCAACAGAGGGGCAGGTGTGCTGTTCCTGACTCAGTTCTGCCCTGGAAGGGCCCCCTGTCCCCAAGAACTCAACCTGATCAGGTTCCAGTTCATATAAGACAATTCCTTCACAGGGACTGAGATCATCTTCCTCAAGAAACTGATCCTCTCTCTGAGCCAGGGGGGAAGACTCAGTGTTACCCCTCCTGTTCCTTCTCTTGGAAGGCACCTGGTCCATTTTTTCAGAATCCAGGGGCTGTTCAGTAGAAGTCAGCTTGGCCTGTGACCTGGTCACAGCAAACACATCTGAAGAGATGCCCAGCATTGCTGCATGAGTTCTAAGTTCCACTTCAGCCCAGGCTGAAGTCTCCAAATCATTGCCCAAAAAGCATTCTACTGCAAGGTCTGAGCTAACCACAACTCTCTTAGGGCCTGTGACCCCTCCCCAGCTGAAATTAACAACTGCCAAGGAATGATCAGTCCTGACATTGTGAGCATTGGTCACTTGGTACATCTCACCAAGTATGACCTGGTCAGGGCCACAAGATCTTTTGTCACCATAGTGACACTTGCACCTGTGTCCCTGCATGCCATGGCCTCCTTACCATTAATCAAAGGCTGCTGCCTGTATTTGCCCACGTTACTGGGACTGACAAATAAGGTGGCAATATCCATGCCACCATCACAGACAAGCACAGCCTGAGTTGGAGTTCTGACTAAGCCAGAACCCATCTCTGAGCCCAAGGTTAACCCTTCTAATCCCTTGAATGAATAAATGAATGAATGAAGTAACATTTCTAGAGCGCATAGCTACCCGGAGGCATCCCAGCGCTGACGGACACCGATCAACTACAGCGGGTTAGATGGGAAAAAGCCAGGTCTTCAGGTCCTTCCTAAAGATATTGTGACTGGATTCCCCACGGAGCCGCAGAGGAAGGGCGTTCCAGAGATTGGCCGCATTGTACGAAAACAGCCGGCCACCACTTCTAGCCCTGCGGATTCTGGGAACCGAAGCTAAGTAGAGATCATCCGAACGGAGCCGCCTATTGGCTCGGTAAGGATGGGCCAAAGAAGAGATAATGGCTGGTCCACTCCCTTTCAGCACCCTGTGAAAAATACACAGGGCTTTAAAATGGACCCTTTCCCTGATCGGAAGCCAATGGAGGGCTTTTAAGGCAGATCTGGCCGATTGATGGCCAGAGAGCCCTACCAGGGTTCTGGCGGCACAGTTCTGTACGATTTGGAGTTTCGCCAGAACCGAGCTAGGAGCAGCCAAGTATAGGGCATTTCCATAGTCCAATCGAGACAATATAAGGGCCTGAACCATCAATTTTTTTGCTTGAAAAGAGAGTAACGGTAGCACCTTACGAAGTAGTCTCAGTATGCCAAAGCAAATGGAGACCACTTTCCTGGCTTGAATTTTAAAGCTAAGCTCATCATCAAGCCAAAAGCCTAAGCTCTTTATTTCCTTTTTTTGGGGTGGGCTTTGGACCCATACAGGCTGGCCAAATGGAGTCTATTTCGTTGGGGGAATTATTGCCAAGGAGCATAAGCTCCGTTTTGTCGCCATTCAATTTAAGATGAGATGACGTCATCCATCTGGCAACTTCTTCAAGGCAGGGCAGCAAGCAAGAAGAGGCTCTATCTGCGTGGTTCAGTGAGATCACTAATTGCGTATCGTCAGCATAGGTGACGAGTTGCACTCCAAAAGGAAGGACACTGTCGGCCAAGGGGGCCATGTAGACATTAAAAAGGGAGGGGCTTAGGGACGAACCCTGAGGCACTCCCTGTACCACCACTTGAAACTGTACTGGGGGAGCAGTTGCCTTAGGGGCAGTGGTAGTTGTAGTTGAATCCTTGGCCTTTGGACAAGTGGCATCTTTTGTCCAATGGGTCTTTTCTTTACATAAGTAACACCAATGTTTCTTTTTGCCTTTTCCTTTGTTGGATTGTGACTCCCCCTGCATATGAAGGTTTTTGGGGCCCTGATGAAGACTTGTTATCTTTACCCTTGTCCCCACCCTTATCTGAAGTTTTAGCATCTTGCTTTTTTTGGTCACCACCATGGTTCTGGTTTCTCTGCTTCACCCTGGTTCTGACCCACCTATCTGCCTTCTTTCCCAATTCTTGGGGAGAAGTCAGATCAGAGTCAACCAGGTACTGATGCAACAACTGATTGTGGCAATTATTAAGGATCTGCTCCCTCATAATCAAAGTGTACAATCCCTTGAAATAATTCACTTTGCTGCCAAGCAACCAGCCTTCCAGAGCCTTAATGGCACTATCCACAAAGTCTACCCAGTCCTGATTCTGTGCCTTCTGGGTGTCTCTGAACTTAATCCTATACTGATCAGTGGTTAAGCCAAACCCATCAATGAGAGCACTCTTCAGGACTGAATAATTGTCAGCACCCTCTTCTCTAACAGTGAGGAGCTTATCTCTATCTTTGTCAGCAAAGGAGAGCCACAAGATAGCTGCCCACTGCTCTTGAGGGGCCCTCTGAACTTTACAGGCCTTCTCTAAAGCAGTTATCCATTTATGGATGCCATCCCCAACATGGTAGGGAGGGGCAATCTTGCTCAGGTTCCTATTATCAAAGGAATGTTCCTTAATTCTAGCGACACTGTTGCTGCCACCATGGGACTCTAGTCTAAACATTTTTCTAGCTCTCTGGACTTCTAGGGTCTCTTTGTCCAGGGCCAATTGCTGTTGCCTGATCCTAAGCTTAGCTTTCTCAAGTTCCAGAAATTGGTTCTCCCTGTCATGAGTGTTCCCTCTTGCTAGATACATAGGTCCCTACAGACTGTCCCGAGTGATTAAACTCTGCAGAGGGAGATCTAGATATCCTTGGTAAGCTCTGCACTCTTCCAGGAGGGGTGAAGAGGGGGCCAGCTTAGCCTTCTCCATCATCTCCCTGAAGATCTGAGTTGTCCAGGTGGGAACCATCTTGTTCCTCCTGGCCAGGGTTTGAGTCTAGGTCATAAAAGGTGTCACCTACTGACTTGTCCTCATTGCCTGCCCCACCCACTTTCTTCTGTTCATCTGACCCAGGGGTCTTCCTAAGGTCATCAAGAAGTAAGGCCTCTATGAGGCGTTGAGTGTTGGTATTTCTCCCTGTTTGCAGATTTCTAGAGGCACACAGGGCCTTCAATTCTTGGAATGAAAGCTCACTGTATCTAGAGGGCAGAGAGCCACTGGCATCTCCTTTAGAAGACATACTAAGTGTCGTGAGGTGTTACACCTACCTAACCTAGTGGAAACTACACTCTCTGAGGTTGGAGAAAGGGTGTGGTAAATCCTTGACTTACCCAACCCTAAGTTCAGTAGGACTTACTTATTCTAAGCTAGTATTATATGTACCTAGTACTTAATGGTTTTCAGTTAATCAATGCAAAGATTTATCTAGTAAAACAATGCAGGCTTGAATCCCAACCGCTGCACACCAATGTGAGAAGTTGGCCTGGCATATGCTGTCCACTAGTTAAAGTGGGCACCTTGCACCAGTTCAAACAATCCTTATGGTGATTTAAGAGGTCAAAGATAACCATAGAAAGCTATCCAAGTGGTAGCTGTGGAGAGCAGCCTTCAGGCTCAGTCTTGAAGGAATGTTAAGCAGCTTGTTTTACCAGAATGAAACCTTATTGTATTGGTTCAATGAAAGGAGAATCACACAGTAGTTATAAAAATATGTATTTATTATTATAACACACCTTAAATACCTCACAGTATCTGCTACACGCAGATAACAAAAGCACACGATACTGTAGCACAGAAACAATCGTAAGTAGCACTAATACACAGTGGGCTCCCGGGGGAGACCAAACCATATACTAAAATAGTGGTATAAGAACCACGACTCGAGTCAAGACAGTGTCTAGAGTATGTAGAATCACTGGGACCCCAAAGAACCACCCAAGGTGAGTAAACAGGGACCCCCACGGAGGACAGGTGCAGTGTGAGAACACGACCGCATGCTACGTACAATTCAATGGGAGAATCGCGGTTGCAGTTTTAAAGTTTAAGGACCCTTCCCAGTGGATTACGAAGAAACCCTTTTGAACATAGAAGGTTGGAGAGCTACCCCACCCGTGGATACTGAAGTACCAGAGTTTCCTATCCCAGGGAAGCCGGGTGCATAGGGCTGAATTGGCGTCAAAAACTGCTGTCGTTCTCAATGGGAGTCTTCAAAGAAATGCCACTGCTGGAAAGAAGATGAGTGTCCGGTGGAACCCACAAGTGGATTCTTGAAGAAAGGAACCTGAAAGCCAAGGGGACAGAGTCTAGGTCACTCGGGAGTGACCAGGGGCTCCGTAGATGAATGCCCACCGATGTCGGGTGCTTCAGGTGTGAAGATGGAGACCTTGACTCTAAAGCGGCAGGGACCAGGAGATGTCGAGGATGACCAGGAGCCGAATACGAGCTGTCCCACAAAGGATGTCGAGTGCTGAGGGGTCGGTGTCTGGCGGGAGCACCAACAAGCCTTGGCAGTGGCAACCCACAAAGAAGGTCAAAGAAGGTTACGGTCTGGCCCAGCAAGGACCAGAGGACTCACCACAGCAAGGGGAGTCAGGGCAGTCCTGCAGAAACCTGGGGAGCCCACGAAAAGTAATGTTGTCCCTCAAATGAACCCACAGGCCGAAGGCACAGGAGTCGTGAAGGGACCTCTAGCAGTTTCACAAAGTAACAGCTTGCAGGGCACAGAGTGTAAGGAGGCCAAAGTCCTTTGTACAAAATGTGCGCAGAGGTTGGGGCTATCAATAGCCCAATGCACTTAGTTGGGGAATGCCAACAAGCATATGCACTTGCAAAAGTATGCGGTACACAGGGGTTCAGGTTATGCAGTTCCCACAAGGGATACTGGCCTCAAACTTGGTGAGATCGCAACTCAACCTCAACGAACATAGGCACCCACCACCTGTGTTGCTGGAGCCTTCAGAGTCTGCAGAAGTTTAGGATCAGCAGACCGGTCAGTTGTGTTACAGTGCCTACGAATGCAGGGGAGTGACTCCTTCACCCCAGGGGAGATACTTGAGTTGTCTTTGATTCTCCACAGGTCCTGCACGGAGCCTGTATGGTGCACAGGTACAGACAATGCTTCGGACGGAGAGGGAGTTGAAGTCGGGCCCAGTCGAAGTCCAGCGAAGTCCAGAGTGTCCAGAGGGTCGAAGGTTAGTGGTTTCTTGTTCAGAATCTTTTCCATGTCAAATCTAGGGTCCTACAGCCAGGTAAGTCCTTTTGTACCCACGGGAGAGGGTTGGACAGATTCAGGGGACCCTCCAAGGCGAGGGTCAGGACAGTGGGGAGGATACTCCCCTGTCCTTTGTCCAGTTTCGTGCCAGAGCAGGAGCCAACAGCTCCCAGGACTGGTTTGAACTGGAATATGCACAGGGACACCAAATGTGCCCCTCGTGCAGACTTTCAGGCACTTTGGAAGTACACCCACCCAGCCCCAATACACTAAATCCTGTCTGGGAGGTGGTCACACCTCGCTGTGACAGGATGCCTATTGTGCTGCCTTCCTCTGCTCGAGCTTGGCTCAGCAGCAGGAGGGCAGAAATGTGTCTCTGGTATGCAGCAACCGTTTTGTGCTGTGCGGGTTGAGAAGGCTGGTACCGGGAAGACCAGGGACCCCATGAAGCTCGCTTCTGAAGGGTGGAATCATACCTCCCACTCCGGTTACCGGTGTGGAGGTGTGATTCCAAGGTGTTTGATACCAAACACAACATGGTTTGTTGCAGCCAGCCGTTTTCGAGATAGCATTTTGCGCGAGCATATAATGCACCTTTACCTATATGTCTGGCTGCGTCACCGACAACCCAGGAGAATGGTCTCCGAAGGCTGAAGGGGTGCTCTGCTCATGCAGGGGCACCCTCTCACGCAAAACCCAGCACCCTGCCTTCAGGATTGTCAAGGCCTGCAATAGGGGTGACTTATAGGTTTTTAAATGTAGTGACCTATAGATATAGTAAACCTATATCTAAAGTAAGTGGAGCATGCACCATCTTACACAGGCTGCAATGGCAGGCCTGTAGTTCCATTTTGCATGGCCTCTCATGGGTGGCATAATACATGCTTCAGCCAATGGGAGGCCTCTGGGGTACCTATGCCCTGGGTACAGGTGTACCATATACTAGGGACTGACAAGGGTACCCCAGTATCCAATCTGGAGTGTACCTAAGTACATGGCATAACATTTTAGGGAGAAAGCAGATAGATTTGGGTCCTGATTAGCAGGATCCCAGTCAGACTAGTCAAAAACAGTGTAACATCAAGCAAAAAGTGGGGGTAAGCATAAGAAGCAGATCCTACTTTCCTACACAGCCCTCCCCACAAACGTAAGGAGATGAGACTAACCTTGCCCAGTTGAGTCTTCATCTAAGTGGAAATATCTGGACAGTCCATCTGCATTGGCATGGTTACTCCCAGGTCTATGTTCCACTGTATAGTCCATCCCCTGTAGGGAAATGGACCACCTTAAACGTTTGGGGTTTTCACCCTTCGTCTGTTTTAGCCATAAGAGGGGCTTATGGTCTGTCTGAACAATGAAGTAAGTTTCAAACAAGTATGGCCTCAGCTTCTTCAGAGCCCAAACCACAGCAAAGGCTTCCCTCTCCATGGCTGACCCACCTTTCTGTCTGGGGGTCAACCTTCTGCTAATAAAAGCTACTGGTTGATCCTGACCCTCTGCATTAAGTTGTGACAACACAGCCCCTACCCCCAACTCAGATGCATCTGTTTGGACTATGAATTGTTTGGAATAGTCAGGACTTTGCAGAATGTGAGCAGTGCACATGGCCTGCTTGAGATCATCAAATGCCTCTGACAGCTAAGTGTCCACTGAACTTTCTTGGGCATTCTTTTTGAAGTAAGATCATTCAAGGGAGTCACTATAGACCCATATCCTTTTACAAATCTTCTGTAGTACCCAGTCAGGCCCAAGAAAGCTCTGACCTGAGTCTGGATAGTGGGAGCAACCCAGTCCATGATGGTCTGGATTTTGTTATGCAATGGTTGAACCTCGCCTCCACCGACAAGGTGGCCCAGGTACACAACCTTACTCTGCCCTATCTGGCACTTGGTGCCCTTGATAGTGAGAACTGCTTTCTGCAGGGCCTCCAAAACATTCTTCAGGGGGACCAGGTGATCCTCCCAGGTGGAACTAAAGACAGCTATATCATCAAGATATGCTGCACAATAGGCTTCCAGGCCTTTGTTCACCAACCTTTGGAATGTGGCAGGTGCATTCTTCAAACCAAAGGGCATTACAATAAATTGATAATGCCCACTAGGGGTTGAAAATGCTGTTTTTGGTTTGGCATCCTCAGCTAGTCTGATTTGCCAATATCCAGCAGTGAGGTCAAATGTGCACAAAAACTTGGCTGAGGCCAAAGTGTCAATGAGTTCATCTGCCCTAGGAATAGGGTGAGCATCAGTCCTGGTGTCTGCATTGGGCCCCCTGTAGTCCACACAAAACATCATTTCTCTTTTACCACCCTGGGTATGAGGTTTGGGCACCAGGGCCACTGTACTAGCCCAAGGGCTATCTGAGGGTTCAATCACTCCCAATTCCAGCATCTGTTGGACCTCAGTCCTGATGCAATCTCTGACATGGTGGGGCTGCCTGTAAATCTTATTTTTAACAGGTAGACTCTCCCCTGTGTCCACTTCATGGGTACACCAAGTGGTCTGACTAGGAGTCAAAGAGAACATATGCCTGTATTGATTGAGGACCTTCCTGCAATCAATCTGCTGTTGCTCAGTGAGGCTGCCTGCCAAGGCTACACCATCAACTGAGCCATCATCAGGGTTCTGTGGGAGATCAGGGAGTAGGTCACTCTCTTCCTCCTGTCCCTCATCAGTAGCCATGAGCAAGCCCATGTCTGCCCTGTCCACATAGGGTTTGAGCCTGTTTACATGGAGCACCCATGGCGGCTCCTAGGAGTTCCAAGGTCCACCAAGTAGGTGACCTCTCCCTTCTGCTCAAGAATAGTATGGGGTCCACTCCACTTGTATTGGAGGGCTGCTGGGGCCAAAGGCTCCAACACCCATACATTCTGTCCTGGCTGATAAACAGTCAGTACAGCCTTTTGGTTATGCCAAGCTTTTTGCAATTCTTGACTTGCCTCAGGGTTTTTGCTTCCCTTCTTCATGTACTCAGCCATCCTGGAGTGGAGACCAAGTACATAGTCCACTATGCCTTGTTTGGGAGGTTTGAGAGGTAACTCCCATCCCTCCTTTACCAAGCACAACAGACCCCTGACTGGATGCCCAAACAAAAGTTCAAAAGGGCTGTAGCCAACCCCCTTTTGTGGGACCTCTCTGTAGGCAAAGAGAAGGCAGTGCAACAGGACATCCCATTTTCGCCTAAGCTTTTCTGGGAGGCCCATGATCATGCCCTTTAGGGTTTTGTTCAACCTTTCAACCAACCCATTGCATTGTGGGTGATAGGGTGTGGTGAATTTGCTGCATGAGTCCTAAGTTCCACTTCAGCCCAGGCTGAAGTCTCCAAATCATTGCCCAACAAGCATTCTACTGGAAGATCTGAGCTAACCACAACTCTCTTAGGGCCAGTTGCCCCTCCCCAGCTGAAATTAACAACTGCCAAGGAATGATCAGTCCTGACATTGTCAGCATTGGTCACTTGGTACATCTCACCAAGTATGATCTGGTCAGGGCCCACAAGAGCTTTTGTCACCATAGTGACACTTCACCTGTGTCCCTGTATGCCATGGCCTCCTTACCATTAATCAAAGGCTGCTGCCTTTTTTGCCCACGTTACTGGGACTGACAAATAAGGTGGCAATATCCATGCCACCATCACAGACAAGTACAGCCTGAGCTGGAGTTCTGACTAAGCCAGAACCCATCTCAGAGCCCAAGGTTAACCCTTCTAATCCCTTGTTCCCTGTACTACCACTTGAAACTGTACTAGGGGGGGGCAGTTGCCTTAGGGGCAGTGGTGGTTGGAGTTGAATCCTTGGCCTTTGGACAAGTGGCATCTATTGTCCAATGGATCTTTTCTTTACATAAGTAACACCAATGTTTCTTTGTGCCTTTTCCTTTTTTGGATTGTGACACCCCCGCTCCCCCCACTCAGATGCAGGTTTTTGGGGCCCTGATGAAGACTTGTCATCTTTACCCTTGTCCCCACCCTTATCTGAAGTTTTAGCATCTTGCTTCTTTTGGTCACCACCATGGTTCTGGTTACTCTGCTTCACCCTGGTTCTGACCCACCTATCTGCCTTCTTTCCCAATTCTTGGGGAGAAGTCAGATCAGAGTCAACCAGGTATTGATGCAACAACTGATTTTGCAATTATTAAGGATCTGCTCCCTCATAATCAAATTGTACAATCCATTGAAATCATTCACTTTGCTGCCAAGCAACCGGCCTTCCAGAGCCTTAATGGCACTATCCACAAAGTCTACCCAGTCCTGATTCTGTGCCTTCTGGGTGTCTCTGAACTTAATCCTATACTGTTCAGTGGTTAAGCCAAACCCATCAATGAGAGCACTCTTCAGGACTGAATAATTGTCAGCATCCTCTTCACTAACAGTGAGGAGCTTATCTCTACCTTTGTCAGCAAAGGAGAGCCACAAGATAGCTGCCCACTGCTCTTGAGGGGCCCTCTGAATTTTACAGGCCTTCTCTAAAGCAGTTATCCATTTATGGAGGTCATCCCCAACATAGTTGATCCACTGGCACTATTAGATCGGCTAAAACTTTGTAAGTGACTGCCCTAGACCCCCAATCCACCAGATCTTCGGGTCCTTTTTATTCCTCACTACCCAACCCTCTCAATTCTTTGCACAGACACCTCCAGTCAGGAGCTCTGCCCAGACCACATCTCTTTTTACGATGTCCTCTCACCCTCACTGATCTGTTTGCAGACATCACAACTCCAGCTCCATCCAAAGTTTTTTCCTCTGATCATTTTCAGCCTTCTCCCCTGCTCAGTTCCTACTCACAATGAGGAGGAATCTAAAACAACCTCAGCACTGAAACTGAACTACTAACCAACTGTTGGAAATTACTCTTTTTGCAGGTTCACCTGCAAGCTTTTGCTATACCTTCCACTTTTTGCTGATTTAGTTTTTGCTTGCCTTGGGACTCTGAGCACGTTGCCACTGCTATGCAGTGCTAAAGTGCATGTGGTCTCTCCTCTAAACATGGTAACATTGGTTCACACCTAATTGGCATATTTAATTTACTTATAAATCCCTAGTAATGTACACTATATGTGAGAGCCTGTAAATGAATGCCACTAGTCGGTCTGCAGCACTGATTGTGCCATCCACTTAAGTACCCCTTTTAGTAGGCCTGCTATTGCAGGGCCTGTGTGTGCAGTTTAAACTGCCATATTAACCTAGCAAAATAAACCTTTTGCCAGGCCCAAACCTTCCTTTTTTATAAATATATGTCATCCCTAAGGTAGACCCTGGATAGCCCATAGGGCACAGTGGAATGTGTTTAAAAAGCAGGACATGTACTTATACGTTTTACATGCCTTAGTACTACTGCAAGGCCTACCTCTCCTATAGAATAACATTGGGATTACCTTATTACATTTTATAAGTGCAATTTCCAAATGGGAAGGTATAATTTGATTTATGTTTGGTAATTGCAATTCTGAAAATGTTACTTTTAGAACGTTGGAATTTTCCTGCTTTGGCCATTTGATGCCTGTTGCCTGTCTCTGATCACATGAGTGTAGTTGGCAGTTGGACTTTGTGTATTCCTCCTAGGCTGCCACACACAATGAGAGCTTAGGTTTGTCTCAATGGGCCATCTATGGCAGGACGGGGGGAGCAGCTGGGCACAGCCTCATTTACACCTGAACAACCTGTGTCATGTCCACACACAAAGGGAAGCATACCCCCCTGGAGTGAGTCTGGAGCCAGGGCATTAAGGGAGGACCTCTGTACACTTCAAAGACATATCTTTGAATTCTCCCGTCTTCAAAGGCAACACTGGGTATAAGTACTGGCCCTCAGACACCACCAAGACAGTACACTTCTGGACCTGTGGATACTCTGCCAGGAAAAAGGATGGCTGTGCTGCTGAAGGACTGCTACTTTGATGTACTGCTTCTCTGAAGGATTCCTGCTTTGCTGTGCTGACCTGCTGCCCTCCTGCCTAGGTGAGAAGGACTTGGCATGCATCACTTGACTCCAGAACCCAGTGTGACTCCATGGGCTAGTTGGCTGGCCTCCTGATCTGAAGCCTTCAGGGACATCACAGGATTCCAACCCCTGCACCCGGACTCTGCCATCTTTGAGTCTACCTTACAAAATGGTGTCATCCCAGTCCTGGACTCTTGAAAGTGGGCCTAAGGTGCTTGCCAGCGGAACTGACACATCTTCTCTGCTGAGCGACGCATCCTCAAGCAGAACCAATGCATTTCCTTGGCAGAGATGGCGCATCCCCGAGCAGAACTAACGCATTGCTGCTGCTGCGTGGATTGGACCCGTCGCAAAATGATATGATATTATATGACGATAGAGAGATTTATAAAGCGCATGAATACTCCACTGAATAAAAAGACTCCACTGAGTAAAAAGACTTGCACCACCGCCGCCTCCCACATCTTGGGACCAATGCATCGCCTTTGGAACCACCACTGTCTGATGGCTTTCCCGTCGCAAGCTCCTCACATCTCTCATCAATGGCAGCATCGATGATGAAGCTGAAACTCCACATTGCAGCTTCGCCACTCATCGGAATCGATGCATCTCCCCTGCTGCACCTTGTATTCTTGACACCAGACTTCACATCACAAACCCCGTGGACAGGACCCTAGACATTGACTCAACAGGACCTCGCACCGCAGCCTCGCCACATCTCGGAACCTATGTGTCACCTTGGCTTCGCGACACATCTTCGACGCTGATGTACACAACGCTCCGCAAGCAGGATTTAAGGTACTTGTTCAGTGGGCCTAACTAGGTCCCTTTAGCTGTCCCATACTCTATCACAGTAGACTTGAACTTGTGACCTTGTCACAGTCTGGCGCTACCAGATATCCGCAATAGTGTTTTGTGCTTTTTGGTGCTATTTTTCACTATAAATTTTGAAAATCAATATTACTGCTTCTACTAATTGGATTTTTGTCATTTTGAGCGAGTTTTATTTATTAAAGTCAGATCTATTTGTCTAACTTGGTGTGGGATCTTTTTGTGTGATGTTTTCCCTGTTTTACTGTTTAAAGTATTTCACAAATACATTACACATTGCCTTTGAGTTAAGCCTGACTGCTCAGTGCCAAGATGCCAGAGGGTGAGCATAGTTTAATTTGGCATTTGCTTGTCCTTTACTCTGACATGGATAGTGGTTGCTGCTTTGACAAGGGATCCCACCCCAGACAAACAAGTAACCCAATTTCTAACACCCACCCAAATCTTGAACAGGAGATGTACGTAGCACTTAGAAAGGGGGAGCAGACCCTGTTGAATGCTTTTTCAGCACCAAACAGAAAAATTCCAGCCTACTCTCCTTCTATGGCTGCAATATCAAACAGAGATTGTAGGAGAGTAGGATCTGCTTCACATGGCTACCCCCACTTTTTGCTGATGCTTCACTGTTTTTCGACTTTAGTCTGGCTGGGGCCCTGCTAATCAGAACCCCAGCCTAGCTGCTTCCTCTCTAAAATGGTTTCCATGTGCCTTAGGCACATCTCTGATTGGAATCTGGAGTGCCCTTATAAGTCCCTAGTATATGGTATACTATGTACCCAGGGCATAGGTACCTCAGAGGCCTGCCAGGGGCTGAAGCATGTATTATGCCACCCCTGGAAGGCCAGCCAAAATGACACCACAGGTCTGCTACTGCAGCCTGAGTAAGGTGGTGCCTGCACCCTTACAGTGGTATAGGCTACCTATATCACTACCATTGCACACACATATAAACCTATAAGTCACTCCTATGGCAGGCCTTGACAACCCTGAAGGCAGAGTGCTTGGTTTTCATGTGAGAGGGTGCCCCTGCATGAGCAGAGCCCCTCTGCAGCATTCGGAGTACCTCCTCTGATGCTGTTTGCAGTGCAGCCTGACCATATACTCTTAAGTGCATTATAACCTCGCGTTAAATGCTAACTTTGGGATGGCTGCACGGAAACATGTCGTGTTTGGTGTCAAACATCTTGGAATACTACCCCCGCCAGTTCTGGCAGCGGGGTAGCATTCCACCCTTCTAGAGGGAGAGACATGTGCCAACCGGCATACCCGGTATTAACTTTACAGAGCCCTGGCATCACAAAATGGATGCTGCAGCCACAGACACGGGTCTGGCCTCCTGCTGCTGACCGAAACTCCAGCAGGGGAGGCCTGGACAATAGGTTTCCTGTTGCAGGGAGGTGTAACCACCTCCCAGACAGGCTGATGTGTATTGGGGCTGGGTGGGTGCACTCTCAAAGTGCTTTGAAGTCCAGCACTGGGGGCACATTTGGTGTCCCTGTGCATACCCCAGTTCAAACCGGCTCAGGGGCTTCCAGCCCCTGCTCTGGCGCGAAACTGGACAAAGGGAAAGGGGTGTAACCACGCCTCTGCCCTGACCCTCCCATAGGTGGGTCCCCAGAGTATGTCCAACCCCCTAACTTGGTATAAGTATGGGACCCCAGTCCTTAGGACTTTAGATTTACCTGGACGAAACTCTGATACAGAATCTTGGACCTTCGACGCTCTACTTTAAGATTAGAGGACTGAAGAATCTCCCTTGGGGTCAAGGAGTGACTCCCCTGCTTGGCAGGCACCAACGAAGCAATTGTCCGGTCTGCATCGCTGAAGCTCCCGCCAGACGCCGAAGTCTTTGCATCACCAGAGGTGGATTTCCAGACTTCCCCGAGGCTGCCCTGAGTCCCCAGCAAAGCTGAGGCCCGTAACTGTCGTGGATAACGTGGAACCGTGACCCCTGGACACCGAGCGCATTTGCAAGTGCATCCTCTTCCTGGTCTTCCACGAAGTTGTGCTTTGGGCTCCGAGTAGCCCCTACCTCCAACACTGACTGCACCGAAGATCACTGGCCTCCACTCCACGAGTGTCCCGTGAGCCAGCTCTAAGTGCGTCCACTCAAGGCTCATTCGCGGTTGCTAGTCCGTTGGCTAGTGGGCCCTCCCGAAGGCCAATCTTCTTCTGCTTGGGCTTCCCTGTTTTCTCCAGGCGTGCCCTGACTTACCCTCGCTGGGTGAGTCCCTCAGACCTTGCTGGTCTGCACCACTGTCCTTCTTCTATTTCCATGAGACTTACCGTTGCCAAGGCTTGTTGGGTCCAATCTGGTCGCCGACACCTCAGCAATCGACAAACATTGTGGGACAGCTCGAATCCAGCTCCTGGTCATCGTCGAAACCTCCTGGACCTCGTGGCTGAAGAGTCAAGACGACCGTCAACCTACCTGAAGCACCCGACATCGGTGGGCATCCGCTCATCGCCTTCCTGGTCACTGGCTAGTGACCCAGACTCTGTCCTCTCTGCTTTCAGGTTCTTCAGATCTTCGATCCACCTTTGGATCCACCCGAACACTTTCAACTTGGCCGCCAGCAGCACTTTGCAGCAGATCGCCATTGAAACCGACGACGAAACCCGACCCCGAAAGACACCTATGCACCCGGCTTCCCTGGGTGAGGTAACTGGAGTACTCCGGTGCTCCCGTGGGTATAGACTCTAGAACAACCCAGTTCTAAAGGGGTTTGCTCCAAGTCCTCCTCTAAGTGTCCCTTTTCTTTAAAATTCCAACCGCGACTTTCCCCATAGAAGTCAACGGCGATTCGCGGCTGTGTTCTCACACTGCACGCGTCCCCCGTGGGTCCCCTGTGTCACTACCTTGGGTGGTTCCTTGTGGTCCAAGCACTCCTACATGCTCTAGGCCTTGTGTCTAGCTCAGTCATGGTTTTTATACCACTTTATTGGTATATGGTTTGGTACGCCCCTAGGGCTCAAACGTGTATTTGTGCTATTACTGTTGATAACTAACTTATAACTTATGTACTTCGAACTCTAGCCTCATAAACAGACTAGAGGGGTGTGTTTAGCAATAAATACATATATTTTGAATATATACCTGGTGTGGTCCTCTTTCATTTGGTCACTCAAGAGATTATAGACTGGTAAAACAAGCTGCTTTACATTCCTTCAAGACTTAGCCTGAAGGCTGCTCTCCATAGCTACCACTAGGATAGCTTTCAATAAAGGTTGTCTTTAACCTATCTCCAATAAGGGGTTGTTTGGACTGGTGCAAGGTGCCCACTATAATTAGTGGACAGCATATACCAGGCCAACTTCTCACATTGGTGTGCAGCGGGTGGGATTCCAGCTTGCTATTGTTTTACCAGATAATCTCAATTGAATTCATCAACTGAAAACCACTAAGGGTACCTTAGGTACATATAAATCAAGCTTAGGATACAGTAAGTTCTACTGAACTTAGAGTTGTGTGTTAAGGGTTAGCACACCCTTTCTACAACTCAAGAGAGTTTAGTAGGCCACACTAGAGTAGGTAGTGCATACACCACACCTCACTAGTAATGTCTTCAAAGCCAGGACCCAGTGAGTCCTTGCCAGAAGCCAGTGGGCTTCTTCCCTCCAAGTATGATAATCTCCCATTCTTGGAATTGAGAGCATTGTGCAATACTAGGAAGCTGAAGGCAGGCAAAAGTGCTAGCACCCAACACCTCAGGGAGGTGCTACTGTCAGATGATCTCAGCAGACCCCTAGGGTCTGAAGGGGTAGGCAGAGAGGGTGGGGCAGAAGATGAGGAAGGGGTCAGGGGTGAAGAAACCCAGGGCCCCCTCTGAAACTGGCCTGGAAGGTGAAAATGACCTTGACCTGGAGAACCCAATTCCTCTTGTGGAGGAGGAGGAGGATCAGAATGACCTCCCCTTTGTCCCCCCAGGAAGAATTGTGAGTGTGCCCAGAAGGCCTAGATCTCCTTCTCAGGAGTCTAACCACTCTGACACCTCAATAGGGACCTCTGTTTCCTCTCATAGGAGGGAATCCTCTCATGAAAGGAAAGAGAGACTGCTCAGATATGGAGAAGCTCAGTTGAAGCTCAGAAGAGAGCAGTTGGCTATAGACAGGGAGTCCCTAGAGCTTGAAAAGCAAAGAAAAAGATGGGACTAGAGTCCCATGGTGGCAGCAATTTCCCCAGAGCTAGGGAAAGGTCTTATGACCATAGAAACCTGAGCAAGATTGTCCCTCCCTACCAGAGTGGGGATGACATCCACAAATGGATAACTGCACTGGAGAGGGCCTGTAAAGTACAGAGGGTCCCTCAGGAGCAGTGGGCAGCAATCTTGTGGCTCTCCTTTGCAGACAAAGGTAGAGACAAGCTCCTCACTGTAAGAGAAGAGGATGCTGACAATTACAAAGTCTTGAAGAGTGCTCTGATTGATGGGTTTGGCCTAACAACTGAACAATACAGGTTAAAGTTCAGAGATACCCAAAAGCACAGACTCAAGACTGGGTAGACTATGTGGATTGTTCTGCTAAGGCTCTGGAAGGTTGGTTGATGGGCAGTAAGGTATGTGACTTCACAGGGTTGTACAATCTTATCATGAGGGAGCAGATTCTTAATAACTGTCAAAATCAGCTGTTGCATCAGTACCTGGTGGACTCTGATCTGACCTCTCCCCAAGAATTGGGAAAGAAGGCAGACAAATGGGTCAGAACCAGGGTGAGGCAGAAGGTACAGAACCAAGGTGGTGACCCAAAGAAGCAAGATTCTAAGAACTCTGATAAGGGTGGGGAGAAGGGTAAAGACCAGAAGTCTTCACAAGGCCCCCAAAAATCTTCTTCAGGTGGGGATTCACAGTCTAACAAAGGGAAAGGCCAAAAGAAACCATGGTGCAAGGTCTGTAAGCAAAAGACCCACTGGACCAGTGATTGCACCAAGTCCAAAGATTCTACTCCAGCCCCCACCATTGCCCCTAAGGCACCTGCTCCCCCTAGTGCAGTTACAGTTGGTGGTGGGAATACACAGGCCAAGGGGTTAGTAGGGTTGACCCTGGGTAAGGAGATGAGCTCTGACCTAGTCATGGATGTGACCTCCTCTGTGAGTCCCAGTAATCTGGGCAAGTACAGACAACAGCCCTTAATAAATGGAAAAGAGGCTTTGGCATTTAGGGACACAGGGGCAAGTGTCACCATGGTGACACAAGACCTTGTGGATCCTGGGCAGATTATACTTGGTGAAATGTACCAAGTGACCAATGCTAGCAATGTCAGAACAGACCATACTCTGGCAGTTGTTAACTTCTCCTGGGGAGGGGTAACTGGCCTTAAGAAGGTTGTGGTAAGTGCAGACCTGCCAGTTGAATGCTTGCTTGGCAATGATCTGGAAACTTCAGCTTGGGCAGAAGTGGAGCTCAGGACCCATGCAGAAATGCTGGGCATCCCTGCAGATGTGTTTGCTGTGACCAGGTCACAGGCCAAAATGTCTAACACTGAACAGGCCTTGGATTCTGGAATAATGGACCAAGTGCCCTCCAAGGAGAGGAGTAGTAGGGTAAAGGCAGTGCCTTCCCCCTTGGCTCAGAAGGAAGATCAGTCTCTTCAGGGAGATGATCTCAGTCCTGAGGAAGGAACTGTCCCAGAGGAGCTTGAACCTGATCAGGTTGAGTTCTTGGGGACAGGGGCCCTTCCAGGGCAGATCTGAGCCAGGAGCAGCAGAGCTGCCCCTCTCTTGAACCCCTCAGACAGCAAGCTGCTGATGAGGCTGCTGGGAAAGCTAGTGGTCCCCATACAGTGTATTGGGATGATGGACTCTTGTACTCAGAGTGTAGAGACCCCATGCCTGGTGCCACCAGGAGGTTGGTTATACCTCTGAAGTTCAGGGGCTTCCTATTGACCCTAGCCCATGACATTCCCTTAGCAGGTCACCTGGGCCAGAACAAGACTTGGGACAGAATTGTCCCTCACTTTCACTGGCCCACATGTCTGAAGACACCAAGGAGTTTTGTCGCTCCTGTGTAACCTGCCAGGCCAGTGGCAAGGCAGGTGGCACTACAAAGGCCCCCTGATACCACTACCTGTGGTGGGGGTTCCCTTTGAAAGGGTGGGGATTGACATTGTTGGTCCCATGGATCCCCAAACAGCATCTGGGCACAGGTTTATCCTGGTGGTTGTGGATCATGCCACCAGGTTCCCAGAGGCTATTCCCCTTAGGACCACTACAGCACCTGTGGTGGCAAGAGCCCTCCTGGAAATTTTCTCAAGAGTGGGCTTCCCTAAGGAGGTTGTATCAGACAGGGGTACTAACTTTATGTCTGGATACTTGAAAGCAATGTGGAAGGAGTGTGGAGTGACTTACAAGTTCACCACACCCTATCACCCACAATGCAATGGTTTAGTTGAGAGATTCAACAAAACCTTGAAGGGCATGATTAAAGGGCTCCCAGAGAAGCTTAGGCGAAGATGGGACATACTCTTGCCCTGCCTTTTATTTGCATACAGGGAGGTGCCTCAAAAGGGGTTGGCTGCAGCCCTTTTGAACTTTTGTTTGGTCACCCTGTCAGGGGTCCATTGTGCTTGGTGAAGGAAGGATGGGAGTTACCTCTCAAGCCCCCAAAGCAAGACATAGTGGACTATGTACTTGGTCTCCGCTCCCGGATGACTGAGTACATGAAAAAGGGAACTAAAAACCTTGAGGCTAGCCAGGAACTTCAAAAAGCCTGGCATGACCAAAAGGCTGTACTGACTGTTTACCAGCCAGGACAGAAGGTGTGGGTGTTGGAGCCAGTGGCCCCAGCAGCTCTCCAAGACAAATGGAGTGGACCCCATACCATTGTTGAACAGAAGGGTGAGGTTACCTACTTAGTAGACCTAGGAACACCCAGGAGTCCCCACAGGGTTCTCCATGTCAACAGATTGAAACCATATGTGGACAGGGCAGACATGGGCTTGCTCATGGCTACTGATGAGGGACAGGAGGAAGAGAGTGACCCACTCCCTGACCTGCTCTCACAGAACCCTGATGATGGGTCAGTGGATGGTGTAGCCTTGGCAGGCAGCCTCACTGCTCAGCAGCAAACTGATTGTAGACAAGTGCTCACTCAGTACAGACATATGTTCTCTTTGACTCCAAGTCAGACCACCTGGTGCACTCATGAAGTGGACACTGGGGACAGTCTGCCTATTAAAAATAAGATTTAAGGCAACCTGACCATGTCAGGGACTGTATCAGGACAGAAGTCCAGAAAATGTTGGATTTGGGAGTTATTGAACCCTCAGATAGCCCTTGGGCTAGTCCAGTGGTCCTTGTGCCAAAACCTCACCCCAGTGGTGGGAAAAGAGAGATGAGGTTTTGTGTGGACTACAGGGGTCTCAATGCAGTCACTAGGACTGATGCCCATCCAATACCTAGGGCAGATGAGCTAATAGACACTTTGGCCTCAGCCAAGTATCTAAGCACATTTGACCTGACAGCTGGCTACTGGCAGATCAGACTAGCTGATGATGCAAAGCCAAAGACCGCATTCTCAACCCCTAGTGGGCATTATCAATTTGTGGTAATGCCCTTTGGTCTGAAGAATGCACCTGCCACTTTTCAGAGGTTGGTGAATACAGTCCTTACAGGTCTGGAAGCCTATAGTGCAGCATATCTAGATGATATTGCTGTCTTTAGCTCCACCTGGGAGGATCCCCTGGTCCACCTCAGAAATGTTTTGCAGGCCCTGCAGAAAGCAGGCCTGACTATCAAGGCCACAAAGTGCCAGATAGGGCAGAGTCAGGTTGTGTACCTGGGCCACCTTGTGGGTGGAGGCCAGGTTCAACCCTTGCAGAGCAAGATCCAGACCATCATGGACTGGACTGCTCCAACTACCTAGACTCAGGTGAGAGCCTTTTTAGGCCTGACTGGGTACTATAGGAGATTTGTCAAGGGGTATGGATCAATAGTGACACCCCTGAATGACTTAACTTCCAAGAAAATGCCCAAAAAGGTTCAGTGGACAGTTAGCTGTCAAAAGGCATTTGATGACCTAAAGCAGGCCATGTGCACTGCTCCCATTCTACAGAGTCCTGATTACTCCAAGAAGTTCATTGTCCAAACAGATGCATCTGAATTGGGGGTAGGGGCTGTACTGTCACAATTGAATGATGAAGGTCAGGATCAGCCAGTAGCTTTTATTAGCAGAAGGCTGACCCCTAGAGAGAAACGTTGGTCAGCCATTGAGAGGGAGGCCTTTGCTGTGGTCTGGGCTCTGAAGAAGTTGAGGCCATACTTGTTTGGTACTCACTTCCTTGTTCAAACAGACCATAAGCCCCTCTTATGGCTAAAACAAATGAAGGGTGAAAACCCCAAACTGCTTAGGTGGTCCATTTCCCTACAGGGGATGGACTTTACAGTGGAACATATACCTGGGAGTAACCATGCCAATGCAGATGGACTCTCTAGGTCCTTCCACTTAGAACATGAAGACTCAACTGGACAAGGTTAGTTTAATGTCCCTACGTTTGGGGGGGTTGTGTAGGAGAGTAGGATCTGCTTCACATGGGTACCCCCACTTTTTGCTGATGCTTCACTGTTTTTCGACTTTAATCTGGCTGGGGCCCTGCTAATCAGAACCCCAACCTAGCTGCTTCCTCTCTAAAATGGTTTCCATGTGCCTTAGGGACATCTCTGATTGGAATCTGGAGTGCCCTTATAAGTCCCTAGTATATGGTATACTATGTACCCAGGGCATAGGTACCTCAGAGGCCTGCCAGGGGCTGAAGCATGTATTATGCCACCCCTGGAAGGCCAGCCAAAATGACACCACAGGTCTGCTACTGCAGCCTGAGTAAGGTGGTGCCTGCACCCCTTACAGTGGTATAGGCTACCTATATCACTACCATTGCACACACATATAAACCTATAAGTCACTCCTATGGCAGTCCTTGACAAACCTGAAGGCAGAGTGCTTGGTTTTCATGTGAGAGGGTGCCCCTGCATGAGCAGAGCCCCTCTGCAGAATTCGGAGTACCTCCTCTGATGCTGTTTGCAGTGCAGCCTGACCATATACTCTTAAGTGCATTATAACCTCGCGTTAAATGCTAACTTTGGGATGGCTGCACGGAAACATGTCGTGTTTGGTGTCAAACATCTTGGAATACTACCCCCCCCGCCAGTTCTGGTGGCGGGGGTAGCATTCCACCCTTCTAGAGGGAGAGACATGTGCCAACCGGCATACCCGGTATTAACTTTACAGAGCCCTGGCATCACAAAATGGATGCTGCAGCCTCCTGCTGCTGACCAAAACTCCAGCAGGGGAGGCCTGGACAATAGGTTTCCTGTTGCAGGGAGGTGTAACCACCTCCCAGACAGGCTGATGTGTATTGGGGCTGGGTGGGTGCACTCTCAAAGTGCTTTGAAGTCCAGCACTGGGGGCACATTTGGTGTCCCTGTGCATACCCCAGTTCAAACCGGCTCAGGGGCTTCCAGCCCCTGCTCTGGTGCAAAACTGGACAAAGGGAAAGGGGTGTGCCCTGACCCTCCCATAGGTGGGTCCCCAGAGTATGTCCAACCCCCTAACTTGGTATAAGTATGGGACCCCAGTCCTTAGGACTTTAGATTTACCTGGACGAAACTCTGATACAGAATCCTGACCTTCGACGCTCTACTTTAAGATTAGAGGACTGAAGAATCTCCCTTGGGGTCAAGGAGTGACTCCCCTGCTTGGCAGGCACCAACAAAGCAATTGTCCGGTCTGCATCGCTGAAGCTCCCGCCAGACGCCGAAGTCTTTGCATCACCAGAGGTGGATTTCCAGACTTCCCCGAGGCTGCCCCAAGTCCCCAGCAAAGCTGAGGCCCGTAACTGTCGTGGGTAACGTGGAACCGTGACCCCTGGACACCGAGCGCATTTGCAAGTGCATCCTCTTCCTGGTCTTCCACGAAGTTGTGCTTTGGGCTCCAAGTAGCCCCCACCTCCAACACCGACTGCACCGAAGATCACTGGCCTCCACTCCACGAGTGTCCCGTGAGTCAGCGTCCACTCGAGGCTCCTTCGTGGTCACTAGTCCGTTGGCTAGTGGGCTAGTGGGCCCTCCCGAAGGCCAATCTTCTTCTGCTTGGGCTTCCCTGGTTGCTCCAGGCGTGCCCTGACTTACCCTCGCTGGGTGAGTCCCTCAGACCTTGCTGGTCTGCACCACTGTCCTTCTTCTATTTCCACGAGACTTGCCGTTGCCAAGGCTTGTTGGGTCCAATCTGGTCGCCGACACCTCAGCAATCGACAATCGTTGTGGGACAGCTCGAATCCAGCTCCTGGTCATCATCGACACCTCCTGGAACTCGTGGCTGAAGAGTCAAGATGACCGTCAACCTACCTGAAGCACCCGACATCGGTGGGCATCCGCTCATCGCCTTCCTGGTCACTGGCTAGTGACCCAGACTCTGTCCCCTCTGCTTACAGGTTCTTCAGATCTTCGATCCACCTTTGTATCCACCTGAACACTTTCGACTTGGCCGCCAGCAGCACTTTGCAGCAGATCGCCATTGAAACCGACGACGAAACCCGACCCCGAAAGACACCTATGCACCCGGCTTCCCTGGGTGGGGTAACTCGAGTACTCCGGTGCTCCCGTGGGTATAGACTCTAGAACAACCCAGTTCTAAAGGGGTTTGCTCCAAGTCCTCCTCTAAGTGTCCCTTTTCTTTAAAATTCCAACCGCGACTTTCCCCATAGAAGTCAACTGCGATTCGCGGCTGTATTCTCACACTGCACGCGTCCCCGTGGGTCCCCTGTGTCACTACCTTGGGTGGTTCCTTGTGGTCCAAGCACTTCTACAGGCTCTAGGCCTTGTGTCTAGCTCAGTCGTGGTTCTTATACCACTTTATTGGTATATGGTTTGGTACGCCCCTAGGGCTCAAACGTGTATTTGTGCTATTACTGTTGATAACTAACTTATAACTTATGTACTTCGAACTCTAGCCTCATAAAGAGACTAGAGGGGTGTGTTTAGCAATAAATACATATATTTTGAATATATACCTGGTGTGGTCCTCTTTCATTTGGTCACTCAAGAGATTATAGACTGGTAAAACAAGCTGCTTTACATTCCTTCAAGACTTAGCCTGAAGGCTGCTCTCCATAGCTACCACTAGGATAGCTTTCAATAAAGGTTGTCTTTAACCTATCTCCAATAAGGGGTTGTTTGGACTGGTGCAAGGTGCCCACTATAATTAGTGGACAGCATATACCAGGCTGCCTAGGAGTCCTAAAGTTAGGAGTCCTAACTTTACTACTCCTAAACTGAAAAAAATCCTAACTTTAAGACTTTCGGCATTCACAGAAGGCATTTAGGAGTCCTAAAGTTAGGACTACTAACTTCTGTGAATACCGAAATGAGTAAGTTCATTCTGTGAATACCAAAATGAGTAAGTGTATTCTGTGAATACCAAAAAGTACTAACTTTACGTTTTTGACGTAAGTTAGTTCTGTGAATCAGGCCCTAAAGGTTTTATGGAATTCGGGATGGGATCTGCTTCAACTGCCTCACAATTTGGATGGCGTACTATACTCCTATTGACTTAAATGAAAGAAAAATGTTAGCTCTCACCTAGGTATCCTCTAATTTTCTAAAATGTTACCCTTTATTCTACACCAGTATCCATTAGGTCCTCATGCGACCTGGATAAATCATTAGTGTAAGGTTTTGCATACAGTTCACAGAAGACCCTAAATATATTTTCTGGATCTCTCACCTCAAATCCTGACATCATACTTCATAGCTGCTGTGTTCTCTAAAGTATGTTCTATAATTTTGAGAGCAAATATTCCTCTCGTCATATTCAAACAATTTTTCCCGAAGTTTCCGGACAGGCTGCTCAGCTTACCAAGAAAAGACTACTTCAGTAGATCTTTCATTGCAGTTTTTCCTGCAAGAAGCTTTTTTTGGAGAGTAGTTAAAAATTCAGAAGTGCTGCTTACTCGATTTACCCAAACTTGTGGATCTCTATGCGGCTACCGCTTCCAGTCTTCCCCCGATGCATATCTTTCACCACTCATCACTAGAAATGTTTGCAAGTTCAAACAAAAACTCTTTCAGCAGAAACAATCGACTGACCAACTTCAATCAAATCTCGTTCAATTTTGCATCACCAACACAGGGTGCTTAGGGCCTTATCAACTGAGTGAAAGGCATTTTGCCACTTTTCATATTTTTTCATTTCCTACAGGACAACAATAATCACCTATATTCATTGGTCACCTACGGAGCATTTTTTACCCCCATAACTGATTTTCTTAATTTCGCTTATGTTTATATTATTAAATGTTTATCCTTTCAAGTAACTTCTTTCGGACATTTAAGTTCCTAATTTTCTACATTACAAGTTAATAGAATGGGAATGAATATGTATGTGTGTGGAAGCAAAGAACTGTAGCATAATATTGGTGTAGGTTAAAAGGTCAGGTGAAAGTTGCACTCTCAAGCCAGATCTAAAAATCCATGTAGGTTACTAACGTTCCTCCTCCCATCTGTGTTGCTGACATTGAAAAACAACATAAACTATCTAGTTAACTAAGACAGTTTAATATCATTGTAATGCAACGTGTGTGCCCCTGAAAGTTCAATCTAAGGAAGCTGGATAAATGATCACAGCTGTGTGGAGGGCAAGCACTTTTTTGTGGAAGCATATAACTTCTCCCCAATCAAAACAAGTTCTTCTGGCTATCAACATGTTGGTGGAGCCAACGCCTCTCTCCTGGTGATGCTTACATAATTGTCTGATGACAGCTGCTCTGTCAAGCCAGACCGTAAACAGCTTGTGCACACACAGGTGTTGCTTACCTCCTCAGGTCTCTTTTTGCGGTGTTCCTAAAAGACAACATGGACAGGAGGCAAACAGCTCCTGGTTTCGGGAAATAGAGTTAAGGCTGCGAGGGAAAGAGATTTGTGCCATTGTTTGGCCTTATCAGACAATTACCAATTCTGTAAGACCAATTTTCAAGACTGATTTGCATATGGATGGGTCTAAACTGGAATGGCGTGGCAAGCAAAATAACAATGGATTAAACAAAGATCTGTGACTGGGGGTGAGGGTTTGACAATGTTCAACATTCCATCCATCATCTTTTTGTGTTGCAAATTCACCCTAAGTGGGAAGGATATGCCCATATGTAGGTCCCGTGCTCACTATGCCACCGGTTTCAAACTAGCCTAGCCAATGATTAGTGATACTCTGAAACTGGTTCCAGGAGGCTTGTTTTCTGGTCCAGGGAAATACCTGGCCTGGCACTTCGGGCTGGACTATTCCCATGGGGAGCAGAGCCAAGACTAATTTGCATATTGCTGGGTCTAAACTGGAATAGCGTGGCAAACTAAATAACGATGAATTAAACCCATATCTGTGACTGAGAGTGAATGTATGACAATGTTCAACATTCCATCCATCATCTTTTTTGTGTTATTTCCGTAGTGTCTGGAAGATTTGACGATGGTCAGTTACCAACTGCGTGCTGTGCTGATTTCTGAAAAGTCAAAATGTTAAACACCTATGGTTTCAGATATTACTAACTGTTTAAAGTTCACCATATTCTCAGAAATATTTCCTTAGGAGTGCTTTACTGTTTTATTCAAGTTAACAATGTTCACAAAGTATGGTCTTTAGGAGCACTTGACTTTTTACTAAAGTTAGCAATGTTCGCACAAGTATGGCCTTTTAGTGCGCTTGCCTGCTTTGGATACTTTAAATTTGCAGATATCTTCTTTGTTGCAGGTGTCACTGTTTTTTGTTTTCCCTATTTCCAGATTCAGGTGTGGCCGAGCGGCAATGCTCCAAGGACTGAGGCGTCATGAAGAGTCAAGATGCACCGCCATCACGTAGGCCTTCAGGTAAGTGCTGAGGCTGCTGGTTTCTCCAATGCGGAGATGCTTCCTTGGGAAATCTTCTTGAGGCAAAGCGATCTCTGGGTCCTAGGAGCAGTTTAAACATCCTGACTGTGTCCACGATGTCTGCTGGGATTTGCCACGATCTTACGAGATCTTGGAAAATCCTGCGGTATGGCAAAGCTGCAGTCGCCGACTAACACACAGTGTAGGAATCTCTCCAAATCTAACTTGTACTGATATGACTACAAAGCAGCATTTGCCAAAAAAGCTTTGTGCATTTGTTTGCACTCTATAAGAAAAACAAATCCATGCAAATTAAAGTACTCAGGGCCTGATTCACAGAACTAACTTACGTCAAAAACGTAAAGTTAGTACTTTTTGGTATTCACAGAATACACTTACTCATTTTGGTATTCACAGAATGAACTTACTCATTTCGGTATTCACAGAAGTTAGTAGTCCTAGCTTTAGGACTCCTAAATGCCTTCTGTGAATACCGAAAGTCTTAAAGTTAGGATTTTTCTCAGTTTAGGAGTAGTAAAGTTACTCCTAACTTTACTACTCCTAAACTGAGAAAAATCCTAACTTTAAGACTTTCGGTATTCACAGAAGGCATTTAGGAGTCCTAAAGTTAGGAGTCCTAACTTTACTACTCCTAAACTGAGAAAAATCCTAACTTTAAGACTTTCGGTATTCACAGAAGGCATTTAGGAGTCCTAAAGTTAGGACTACTAACTTCTGTGAATACCGAAATGAGTAAGTTCATTCTGTGAATACCAAATGAGTAAGTGTATTCTGTGAATACCAAAAAGTACTAACTTTACGTTTTTGACGTAAGTTAGTTCTGTGAATCAGGCCCTAAGAGTACAGTATTTTTAGTGGTTAAACACTGGGCATAAGTAATATGTTTAACACCTGTGTGAGATTGTACCATATAGTCTCATAACACATTACATGCCTAGTGCCAATCTGCTTTAAGGGGTAATAACACTTTTTAGGCATAAAAGACTTTGTAGTAAACAGTAGATGCCATCTGACTTTCACAGTTGCTTGGATAAGCAATATGCATCTGCAGAGTTTTTGCTCAGAAGGAAATGTCTTATTTAATATCTCCAAGTAATGGGCAAAGAAGTTTATGTTTTAGTTCTTACACTTCACTTGTGAGTTTCCAGTAAGTCCCATTTTACTCATGGCCTGATATTTCCAACAGGGCAGGTAACCCTATCACTCACCCCATCAAGAATTTTGAGGTCCACTGAATTTCTGTTCATTTCTTGTTTCAAAATTGATGATTGACGAACTGAAGAAAAGACTACAGATTAGTGGGTAAATCAGACTGGGAATTGTTGATTCTCTTGGTATTTACCCCTTTTCAATGCCTTCTAATTCTGAACCCTAGAAGTTAACAGGTGTCCCAGAAACAACTATAAGGGCACTTCAGAGGACGATATGAAACCAATAAGAGTATTCTCCTGATTGGGATCCATGATTCATTACAATGAAAAATAATTTAAATAAATAGGTGACTAACCTCAAAATTCATTATTAGATTAAGAAAGCAAGCATCAAATTCATTGTAATGGATCCATGGACTTGTTTAGAGTCTGTTTGTCGTTTTTCATAGCCTTTCTGTTTAATTCCTCTTTAAGAACTCTATACTGTGCACTTTATATTCACCTTCAGGTCCTCATCAACTTCAGAGATTCTAATTGTAGTTATACTCACTTCCAATCACACTTTGCAATGTCTAATAGGGTTTCCATTGTAGCAATGAATTCACCCATCCAAGTTAACTTGTCTCTAACCAACTTTGAAATGTGAGAGCAGATAGCTACAAAACATGAATGTTGAATGTTATTGGGGACATAAGGGGTAAAACGAGCAGTATTCAGTGCTCAATCAATCAGGGGAATTATAAGCGCACTACTCACCCGTGAGGGTCTCAAGGTGCTGAGCGGGGGGGTCAGCAGTTCCGTATCAGTCAAAGAGCCAGGTCTTCAGCACCTTCCTGAATGTGTTCAGGGAGGGGGCACATCTGATGTCGATGGGGAGCTCGTTCCAGGTCTTGGCCGCGATGTAGGAGAAGGATCTTCCCCCTGCTCTGGCTCTGCCGATGCGCAGGGTTTCGGTGAGGAGGAGGTTGGTGGAGTGGAGGTTGTGTTTGGGCACGTGGAGGGTGACTCTGTCGTTGAGGTATTGGGGTCCGGTGTTGTGTAGGCATTTGTAGGCATAGGTGAGTATCTTGAAGGTGACTCTGTTCTCAACAGGGATCCAGTGGAGCTTGTGTAGGTGTTGGCTGATGTGTTCGCGTCGAGGGACCCAGAGAACGAGTCTGGCGGGGGTGTTCTGTATTGTCTGGAGCTTGCGAAGTAGGGACTTGTTGATGCCGGCGTAGAGGGCGTTCCCGTAGTCCAGCCTGCTGGTGATGAGTGTGTGTGTGACTGTCTTCTTTGCCTCGGTGGGGATCCATTTGAAGGTCTTACGGAGGATGCGGAGGGTGTTGAAGCAGCTGGAGGTCACAGCGTTGACCTGTCGATTCATGGAGAGTCGAATACGATGCCGAGGTTCTTGCCGTGGTCTGTGGGGGTCGGGGGGCTGCCAAGGGCGGTGGGCCACCAGGTGTTGTTCCACGCCAAAGAGGTGGTTCCGAGGACAAGGACTTCTGTCTTCTCTGAGTTGAGTTTTAAGCAGCTGTTGTTCATCCAAGTTGGGACGTCCTACATTCCTTCCTGGAAGTTGAGTCTGGTGGTGGTGGGGTCCTTGGTGAGGGAGAGGATGAGCTGGGTATCGTTGGCGTAGGGGACTATGCTGAGACCGTGCCGTCGGACGATGGTGGCAAGGGGGGCCATGTAGACGTTGAAGAGGGTTGGGCTGAGTGATGATCCCTGTGGGACACCGCAGTTGATTTCAGTGGGTTGGGAGAGGAAGGGTGGCAGTCTGATCCTTTGGCTTCTGCCAGTGAGGAACGATCTGATCCAGTCGAGGGCGGTGCCTTGTATGCCGTCATCGTGTAGTCTGTCTGTGAGTGTGCGGTGGGAGACGGATTCGAAGGCTGCTGACAGGTCGAGTAGAATCAGGGCCGCAGTGTGGCCTTGGTCGAGGAGGGCGCGGAGGTCGTCAGTACAGGCGAGTAGGGTGTCTCGGTGCTGTGGTTGCTTTGGAATCCGGATTGGGAGGGGTCGAGGATGGCGTTGTCTTCAATGAACCTTGATAGTTCTGCGTTGACGGTCTTCTCGGCGACTTTAGCTGCGAAAGGGAGGAGCGAAATTGGCCTGTAGTTCTTGAGGTCCGTCAGGTCTGCTGAGGGCTTCTTGAGCAGGGGCCTGACTTCAGCGAGTTTCCAGTAGTCGGGGAAGGAGCTGGTCTTGAAAGTGGTGTTGATGGCGTGTTGTAATACGGGTGCGATGGTGGTGGTGGCTTTGTGGCATATATGGGGTGGGCAGGGGTCTGAGGGGGTCCTGGAGTGGATGCCTTCCATGGTCGCAGTGGTCTCCTTGGTCGTGATCGGTGTCCAGGCAGAAATGGTGGTCTGGCTGGCGTTGTCGCCGGGGGGGCTGACTGTGGGGTCGGGCGTGTGGTCGTTGAAGTTGTCGTAGAGGTTCTTTATCTGCAGGTGGAAGTAGGAGCCGAGTTTGTCGCAGGGGTCCTGGGAGGGGGTGATGTCAGTGGCTTCGCTGCGGGGCTTGGTGAATTCCTGGATGACGCTGAAAAGTTCCTTGGAGTTGCCGGAGTTGGCGAGGATTCTGTTGTGGATGAAAGTCCTTTTGGTGATTCTGATGCGTTGAGGGTATTCTGTCATAGCATCCTTGTAGGTGGTGCGGTTGTCGGGTGTTTCTCCAGTTCTTCTCCAGGCGTCTGCAGGTGCGTCTGGCTTCTTGGAGTTCGGTGGTGAACCAGGCAGAGTTTCTGGGGCGTTGCTTGCCGGGGTTGCGCAGCGGGGTGAGCTTGTCTGCGCAGTTGCGGTCCAAGTGTGGAATTCCATGGCAGCGAGGTTAGCGTCGGTTGCCGTTGAGGGTGGAGTTGAGTTGTTCTTCAGTGACTCTGCTCCAGTTCCTACGCGGGAGGCACGGAGCAGGTTCGGGTGGCTTGGGTTTGTTGACTATGAAGTGTACGCAATGGTGGTCGGTCCATGGGGGCTGCGTGGTGTGGCTGAAGTGGATGCTGCTATCTTCACCGAAGATGGGGTTGAGAGTGTGTCCTGCCTTGTGGGTCGGTGTGGTGATGAGTTGTTTCAGTCCAATGTTGGCGAGGTTGTCCCGGAGGGTGGCAGATTTGGGGTCGCTGAGGTTGTCGAGGTGGAAGTTCAGGTCTCCGATGAGTATGTAGTCTGTGGAGGCGATGGCGTGGGGTGCGATGAGGTCAGTGATGGTGTCGACGAAGGGTGCTCGGGGGCTGGGGGGTCTGTAGGCGAGGGTGCCGCGGAGTTAGGGCTGGTCTGGGCCTGGAAGTGCAGGTGTTCGGCGGTGGGAAAGTTTTCACTGGAGGTGGTGAGGCGGAGGGAGCTTTTGTGCGCGACCAGAGGTCAAGGTCTTACTCGCGCTCCCCCACAGCGGCCACCATTAAATAGGGGAGGGATGAGAGGCTGGGAGGCGGGAGCGGGGGCTGTCTGGGGAGGAGGGGCCGCAGGGGCAGCAGCGGCGGGAACAAAGCAAAAGGAAAATAAAGTTAAAAAGAATAAATAAAGCGGGAGAAAAACAAGGTTAAAATAAATAAATAACGCGGGAGAACAGGCGATGGCTAAGGGCTGCCGGCGAGGGGCAGGACGTGGAGTGGACTGAGGCAGGCAGGATCGGGCAGCAGAGCGGGCAGCAGGCGTGAACCTCACCAGGAGGAGGTTGGAGCTGCTGGGGAGAGAGTCGACCCAGACCAGAGGTCAATGTCTTACTCGAGCTCCCCTGCAGCGGCCGCCATTAAATAGGGGAGTGGGGAGGGACAAGAGGCTGGGAGGCGAGAGCGGGGCTGTCCGGGGGGGAGGGGCCGCAGGGGCAGCAGCGGCGGGAACAAAGCAAAAGGAAAATAAAGTTAAAAAGAATAATTAAAGCGGGAGAAAAACAAGGTTAAAATAAAAAAATAACGCGGGAGAACAGGCGACGGCTAAGGGCTGCAGGCGAGGGGCAGGACGTGGAGCGGGCTGAGGCAGGCAGGATCGGGCAGCGGAGTGGGCAGCAGGTGCGAACCTCACCAGGAGGAGGTTGGAGCTGCTGGGGAGCGAGTCGACCCAGACCAGAGGTCAAGGTCTTACTCAGCACTTACCTTCAGAAAACACATTTTTTCCTAATCCTTCTGAAAATTTTCCATAGCATAGTAGATACTCCCATATTTTTAGATGCTCATACCCTTCAGTAATATTCAGAGAGGGTATTCCATTTTAGGAATGGTAAGTCCCTTCATGTGTAATGAGTCTGTTGAAGTATGTCTATACTTGAAAACTAACGGGTATCCTGCACCCAGAAATACTTAAAAAGACTGATGTATTTATGAGTCACCCTACTCTCTGGAGAAATGAGTAGTTTCTTTTGTTGGACCCTCATTCATTCTATTAGTGGTATGCTTCATCATCATCATCATCGGGTCTCATCCTAATTCCTAAAAGCCAGGATGTGCTTGACAGTATTCCAGGGAGAACTTTAGATATGATTCCAGCCGGTGACTTAGGATAATAAAAATGCCGTGGACAACCTAGGTATCCCTTTGCGGTTGTTCAGGTATGATTAAAACCCAATATGGGATAAGGTGGAGGTATAATGGCCCTATTACCCTGCTAGTCTGTCAACATGTTTCAGCCCTCAAAATGATAGTCACTTGGGGTCCAGGGCTTACATCAAGACAAAAACTGTGTCCCATGATCTACTTTTTGTCTACCTCTCTGTATCAAAAGGGACAGACAACATGCAACAATGATTTCAAGGGTATATTTGTAAACCATATTTGTAAAGCGTGAACATATTACCCCTTAAGGTTTCAGGGTGCTGGGGGCGGTCAAGGAGATTAAGTTAGCTTTTGCCCAGAGGAACATGGTGCAGAACTGAGCTGCCACCTGTGCCGTGTATCAAACCGTGAGCCCCGCGCTCTCGAGGGAGCCGCTCTGGCCGCTGCGCCACACCTCTTTAACTATGGCTTACTTGCACAATCCGGAGAATGAATTGTATCTTGATTCCTGTTTTGGAAAAAGAAAACAAATATAACTTCACCAATGTTAGTTGTGCAGATCATGCAGAATTCATGGAGCGTAGCACACATGTACCGTATCCGTAAATCAGGACTTGAGTTTAGCACTTGTCAATTGTTAACAGTGACTGCATGCTGTAATAAAGCACGCTGGTTCATACTGAAATAGTGGTCTGGTGTCCGCAACGCTTGTGAGCTCAGAAAGGAGACAAAGACAATTTGCAACAAACTTATATGTGAATAAGTGTCAAAAGCACATTCCCTATTTGAAAATCTCTTAAAGCAACATGGGAGGAGGGAGGGACATGCCCCTGTAGTCACACATTTTTGTTTTTTGTTCAATAAGCTTTTGCATTGTAATTGCATGGAATGAAAAACAGCCACATCTGGAATAGCCACAACATAGATAGAATAAAGACCTATATAAATGGTTAGCAACAAAATTAGGTCAAGCTATAAATTAGCTGGAACACTGTTGAACCCGTGGCTCGCTACATTGTCAAGGGTGCCATGTCGCCCGGAGACCTAACTTTGTCCCTTTCTCCTTCTGTCTGTCTCCTGTAATATGGACGGATTCCGGTATGAGAAGGCAGTGGCTCAGAGGCACAGTGACGTTTTGTCATTATTGCGGTCAGTACATGACCCAAGTATTCATGGGAAGTGTAGTCCCACCATTGCTGGTCTGGTACGTCAGGATCAGAGACGTGATTGCCCAGTTTTTATAGGCCAGCAATAGCAGCATAAATGAGAACATGATATTAGCAGTGATCTTTATTCACAATTAATAGAAGTTAATGCTGCCTAAAAAGATGTTTTTTATATCTGTGGATTATAGACTGAGCTTGGATGTAGATACATATTTCCACACAGAGTGATGTTCTTAGCACATCCTAATAGAGGTTATACATGTTTTGGTATAGATGGATGGCACTAATGCATCAGATTTGGTTAGTTATCTAATTACAGTTAAATTAGGGGTTTAAAATAGGAGCCTTAACACGCTTAGAGTGTGGAAATAAGCTGGTTCCAGGGGATATCATTGTTTAGGCTATGTTTGTGGGTGCAATGCATGCATGCCCAGCATTTTTCTTGCTCCAGAAGGGTTTGAGGCATATCATTTTGGTTCATATGTTCTCAATTACTGTCCAGTAGAGGTCTGTGTCACTGTGCCCTTTATTAATATAATGTTTGGCTAGTTTGGTTGAGGATCTTTGACAGCAGATATTGGTGTGATGTTCACTAATCCTTGTCTTGACAAAGTCGGTGCATTGTAATTCAGTCTGAAGAAGACTACCCGGAAGCGTGTCTTACACTAAGATACGCAAGGATGTACAAAACATGTTCTGTTGATGAAAATGTGATCAAATGTTGATTTGTAGCTTGTAGTTATGTATTTATGATTTGTTTGCATTTAAATCTTTGGAGCATGAATGATTGCAGAATGTTGTTTTGAGCCGATGGCGGCCTAATAGTAATCTTAACATCTTCTATAGAGACATATTTCAAGCTGCCAAATTTTTGTTTGGTATTAACAAGGATCTCAAAGAGTGATGGTAATGGAATTTTTGGAGGCTTATATAAAGTTATTATTCAGTATTTTCTGAGTTTAGTACAAACTGTCAAATGTGTATTCCTTCTTTTTTAAGTGTATTTTGGATTGGTTCTTAAGACATTTTTAATACCAAAAGCAATATCATTCTGAGCATTTTGTTGACGGTATTTGGCATAAAGAAAATGGTTGTGTGTTGGCACTTGGGAGGTATTATTTGAAATTTGTGGAGTGAGATTTGCTATTATTAAGGAAATAATATCTGCAGTAGTAACATTGGTGTCAGAAGTCAGAGATAAGGAGTTTGTTCAGAGAGAGCATATATTGTGCAAATTATATTAATGGATGTATTGTTTATGTGCACGTGTACCTGGGGTATTGAATTTTGTTCATGATCTTGTTATTTCATTGTGTACTTTTGGATGCCTAAGTATGCTCGGTTGACCAAAATTGTTAATATATATTTTTAAAAGGGATTTGACTCTACCATAATGAAAAGGGTGGATTTTAAATCGTTCAAATGTATGTATAATGCTTATAATGTACTGCCTTGAGCTCTGTGTATTGTTCTGCATCAAGCTTGTCTTAAGGGAAATTGTTTTCTTATTATTGTGATAATCTTAGAGCAGAGGTCTTCAAACTTTTGTCGGCTGAGCCCCCCATCTAAACCTTTTTAGACGTCGAGCCCCCCCCCACCGCCACCACCTCCTGACAAAAAAGTTCTGGAAGCTGGTACTCTGCATCATTGATGGCCATTCACTCCTGCAGAGCCCATGTCATATAGGGAAAATAATATTAAATAAAGTAAGAGTGTTTAGTAAACTGAAGTTTTTGTAGTGCTGTGCTTAATATAAAGTTCAAATGAAAAGTCTCCCAGAAAACATTAGCACAAAAAATTACATTGGTGCTTTATTTTTCACATAAAACACAAAATTTAGGATAGATGAGTAAAAACACTCCCAAAACACAGGTGAGGGGTGTGGCTGTTCTTCTCCACAGAGAAAGTCAATGTGTGGATGAATTCTTGCTTCTGCCATCCTTAGGTTGTGCTCCACTTCCAGCCTTGAGCAGTACCTGAAAACGGGAGTGCTCACAACATTTTGTAATATATTTTTTGCAGTTTTATATTGAGCGAACATGACCCAAAGGTATTGGAGCGCTTTACAAGAGCATCTTTTACATTACACAGGCACACATTCATTTTTTGTAAGCACAGGGAGATTAAATGATTTGCCCAGAATCACAGAATGTTCAGCAAACACCATGGGCCATATTATCAAGAACGGCGCAAACATTATCGCCGCTTTAGCGGCAGGAAACTGCCGCTAAGCGCGATAAGGAGCTTGATAATATGCCCTAGAGAATTCAATAGAAGCCCAGGTTTGATGTCCTTGACACCAGAACCTGGGCTTCTATTGGCATTCTCTAGGTCATATTATCAAGCTCTTATCGCCGCTTTAGCGGTAGTTTCCTGCCGCTAAAGCGGCGATAATGTTTGCGCTGTTCTTGATAATATGGCCCCAAGACCTTGTTCCTCAGCTCCACAGTCATCAGCTCTGGCTGTTGCGCCACATCCTTGCCCCTAAACAAGATATCAGAAAAAGGGGTTCCACAAAACATGCTTTCAGACACAATTCAAAAATCTGTGATTATGTGGAGTATGGTCAGGTGTTGCCATGCCAGTAGGAGGCCAGCCACAGTTTTTCAAGAAGGCCTAGGGGACATTTACATCATACACAAGTGATATAAGTGATTCAAGAGGATATATACATCTTTATTTTCTAGCAGCATCAAGAGTCAATTTGTTAGCATAGTTGGCTTATAAAGAAGAACGCCTTCCAAAGCCTCAGAAATAGCTGCACAAGAAAGCATTTAAATATGGTATACGAAAGAAGTGAGGACAGATGGTAGGCATACTTCACAATATTTGTTATATTAGGCTTGTGGACTCAGCTCTAGGGATTGGAACATGTTAAACAAGCACTAGCAACTTTAATCAAGGTCGAATTCATTTTTCATAAGCCACTGGTAAATTAAGTGATTTTGCCCAGGATCACATGATGTTGAGCCGGTGCCAAGACTCGAACCTGGGTCCCCAGAACCAAAGTCAGCACCTATGGCAACTGTAAAGTAACTGGGATGTAAATACCAAAAATAATAATAAATGTGGCAGTACTTATATTAGCAAGACTGGATTTACTGTTTCTAAAAAGTAATATATTTAAGAAGTACAACAATCAGAAACATCGAAGAAGGTCTACAGTGGCACATACAAACAGCAACTTTTAAGAAGGGCCATAGTGGCACACAGAGCCAGCAACGTAAAAGAAGTAGAATAAAGGGGGATAGCACGAGTGATATAGATGGACAGCAGTGGCACGTTCAACCAGCAACATTGAGGAAAGACCACAATGGCACGTACTGCCAGTGACATAGAAGAAGCACTATAATGCCACATATAGACTTTGTTAGGGGCATGCTCACAATGAAACGAAGCCAGACAATTCAGTTTGAGGAATTAAGTGGGAGCCTAAGAGAAGTAATGACACAGCTGATCAAGAAGTGTGTGAACGCTAGATAATGTCTCTGATATTTTTTATGTGTACCTTTTCCACACCAAAAAACAAAATTTTCTTTTAAAAGAACACATGACAAATAATATGGAGCATTTACATTTTTTACATTTGCTCATAATGCAAAACATGTTGCTCTTAGAGAGGAAAGGCTTATTTCCAAGATGGCACCTAGCTACACCAAAGAGTCCTTACCACGTGCTGAAAACAATGCATCGAATGCAGATGCGCTGTCTAGTAAGCTAAACGATACACTAAACTGTCAATAGAATGAGCAGTGACATGTTTACTCCGCTGGGGAACTGTAATTAAATATTTTTATAACAGTGGTGAAAAAAGCTCTGCCAGACAGCTGTGCTCAGAATCCAGAGATAAAAAGATAGAGGTCATAGAGCGTGATCTCTAAATTATAGATTATGTAGGTAAATAAACGCCTCAACTCAAGTAAATGTGTGTTGTGTGCTAAATGCCACATGCAGCTGGACGCCTATCATAATTCCCTACAAACTGACAGTGTTTCCTCAGGAGTACAGGATTGTGCTAGTTCCCAGATTGAGGGGAACCCGGTGAAATTATTGATGTCTCCTTATAAGATTCTCCCTTTTAGATAATCAAATGGTGCGGATGATAACACGCCAAGAAGGAAAGACAGATAACTGGACTAACAGTTCTTGAATAGTTTGCAAGATTCCAGCCACACTTGTCTGAATCCTGCATTTGATCACCTTCCTGGTACAGTTGCCTGCTAGGAATGTTTTCTCCCTGGAAAACATGTCTTTCCACACTCTCTTTATTGGGAGACCGGAGTACGTAGTGGGAGGGCTGCGGAAATCCAGCCAGGCAGGCACAGCCTAGGCATGCCGGAGATAAGATTCCAGACACTGCCCAGCCGAGCCCCCAGCAGCTCGGGCTGGGACACACGACGGCGGGGGCTGAAGCCCTTTCAGCCTAATGGGCGTTGCGCGCCTTGAAGCAACAATTGAAGGGAAGTGGTGGGGTGGAGTGCGCGCCCCCCATGAGGGGATGCTGCGCCCCCCAAGGGGGGCGCGCCCCACACTTTGAAGACCTATGTCTTAGAGGTTAATGAAAATGACGTGAAGCCTGCTTGACTGCCCTTCAATCATGATCAATGCTATTGTGATACAAAATGTCAGTGTTCTTGGCTTAATGTTTTTTCAACTGTTAATGTCATAACATTTATTTCATACTGTTGTCAATTGTATCTACATGTCAAACCATATCTGAAGCTCCATTTCCAAGCTCATCACAGGCTGAGATGTGAGATGTGAAGTCATAATGCAGGAATATGGAAATGTAGAGTGTGTGAAATATTCCCATTGTCTTTGTAGAACACTTAGATACTTCTTGTAATAGATTTTGTTTTACATGTTCTGAGAAGCCAGATATAACTGTATCAATTGCTATGTTAGTATAACGCCTTCAGTGCTCATGGTGGGATTGGTTCCGTCATGAGCACAAGTGCTTGTGTGCTCATGACGGAACCATTCTATCATGTACACACTAGCACAAACTCCCTCTGCTGCAGACAGCAGAGGGATTTCCTTTTTTACACTTTAGCCTCGGGAGGAGGGGAAGAGCTTCCCCAACCTCTTGAGGCTTTTTTTTCCCAATGTAATGACGATCACGTGCATTGCGCGCTGACGCCATTACATTGGAAATTAAACTGAAACTTAGTTTCAGTTTCACTGTTTCGGTGCTCGTGGGGCTATCTTAGCCCCCCGAGCACCGAATCACATGGGAGAGAAATCGTTGGAAAGGGGAGAATCTCCCCCACCAGGTATGGGGTAGCGGCCCCTTGGGCAAGGGCCTTTGCTCCCACGAATAAAAAATGGTCATAATCAGTCTTTCTGCCCCCCTGGGGGCATATGGAGGCAGTAGCCCCCAATCTGCCCCCCCGGGGGGGCAGAAGGCACCCAAGACACCAGGGATTATTTTTTTTATAGGTCAGGGGTGGGGGCTGCCCAGTATGAGCATGCCAATGCCCCCACCCTTCCCCCCTAAAAAGTGCAAAAGTCTTTCTTCCCCCCCCAGGAGGCAGATTGGGGCAATAGTCCCTAATCTTCCCCCCAGGGGGGGCAGAAAGCTCACTAGGCACCAGGGATTCGTTTTTTTTCATTATACGTAGGGGTGGGAGCTGCCCAGAATGGGCATGCCAATGCCCCCACCCCGTCAAAAAATGGCACAGTTTTGTTTGCCCCACAAGGAGGCTGACGGGGCCAATAGCCCCTGATCTGTCCCCGGGGGGGGGGGGGGTCAGAAAGCCCACTAGGCACCAGGGATTAGTTTTGTTTTTTTATATGTAGGGGTGGGGGCTGCCCAGAATGGGCATGCCAATGCCCCCACCCCACAAAAAAATTAGCCACAGTCTCTCTGCCTCCTCTGGGAGGCTGATTGGGGCAATAGCCCCTGATCCGCCCCCCCAGAGGGGGCAGAGAGCCAACTAGGTGCCAGGGATTCTGCAGTTTTTTTTATACATAGGGGTGGGGGCTGCCCAGAATGGGCATGCCTATGCCCCCACCTCCCCAAAGAAATGTTCACAGTCTTTCTGTCCCCCCTTGGGGGCATATCGGGGTAATAGCCCCCGATCTGTCTGCCCAGGGTGGCAGAAAGCCCACTAGGCATTGACCTTTTTATTTGCAATGTGCCTAGCTGTGGATTTTGGGCCCTAGTGCAGCCGGCATCTAGGGAAACCTAGCAAACCTGTACATTTTTGAAAGCTAGGCACCCAGGGGAATCAAGGATGGGGTGCCTTGTCTGTCTTTCACCAGGTTCTGTTACCCAGAATCCCTTGCAAACCTAAAACTTTGTCAATAAAAAACACATTTTCCTCACATTTCTGTGATGGAAAGTTCTGGAATCTACGGGGAGCCATAAACTTCCACCCACCCAGCATTCCCCCAAGTCTCCCGATAAAAATTGTACCTTACTTGTGTTGGTAGGCCTAGTGCCTGCGAAAGGAAACGTCCCAAAATGCAACATGGACACATCACATTTTCCCACTGAGAACGGACCCTTTTTTCGCAATGTGCCTAGCTGTAGATTTTGGACCCTAGCTTAGTCGTTACCTAGGGAAACCTAGCAAACCTGTACATTTTTGAAAATTAGACACCCAGGGGATCCAGGATGGGGTGACTTGTGTGCCTTTCACCAGTTTCTGTTACCCAGAATCCCTTGCAAACCTCCAACTTTGTAAAAAGAAATGCATTTTCCTCACATTTCTGTGATGGAAAGTTTTAGAATCTGCGGGGCACCACAAACTTCCACCCACCCAGCATTCCCCCAAGTCTCCTGATAAAAATGGCAACTCTCTTGCGTGGTTAGGCCTAGAGCCCATGACAGGAAATGGCCCAAAATCTACTGTTGAGACTTCAAAATTAACGATCACAAAAAGACTTGGTTTTGCGAGGGAGTCACTTGCGTTTTTGGTCCCGGGCTTGGTGGGCATCTATGGATACCTAGCAAATCCAGACATTTCTGATAACTTGACACCCTGAGGGGTCCAGGGAGGTGTGTCTTGCGTGGATCTCCCAACGTTTTCCTACCCAGAATCCCATGCAAACCTCAAATTTAGCTGAAAAAAATGACATTTTCCTTACATTTGTGCCTTGAGTGTTAGGAAATTTAGGTCAGCCCAGTGATCCCACAACTTTCCCACACAGAAATGTGAGAAAAATTAGATTTGTTCAGCTAAATTTGAGGTTAGTAAGTGATTCCGGGTAGGAAAATATTGGGGGATCCATGCAAGTCACAACTCACTGGACTCCCCCAGGAGTCTAGTTTTCAGAAATGTCTGGTTTTGGTAGGTTTCACTACATAGCCGTCGAGCCCGGGACCAAAAACTTAGGTGCCCACCATGCAAAACCAGGTCATTTTGTGATAGATAATTTTGATGTCCCCACAATACGTTTTGGGCCCTTACCTGCTGCGGGTACTTGTACCACCCACCCAAGTGAGGTACCATTTTCTCTGGAGACCTGGGGGAATGCTGGGTGGTAGGAAATTTGCGTCTGCCCAGTGATCCCACAACTTTCCCACACAGAAATGTGATGAAAATGTGATTATTTAGCTAAATTTGAGGTTTGCAGGGGATTCTGGGTAAGAAAATGGTGGGGAATCCACACAAGCCACACCTCTCTGGACTCCCCCTGGTGTCTAGTTTTTAGAAATGTCTGCGATTGGTAGGTTTCCTGTGTTGATGGGTTGCTGGAAGAACAGCATGAACTGTATGTGATGTCACCTAGAACGTTGGGAAGCATCCTGCTCTGAGGGTTCCCTCAGTGACAGTTGCTGTATGTGTGCCTGGGCTGTGCCAGCTGGGATGGCTCTCTGTACCACCGCAATCTCTTCAATAAATCCTCTACCAGCAACCACCGTGTGTCCCGCGCATCTCTTCAATGGCGACAGAGGATGGGATCCCACACGTCTCAGAGGTATAGAAGTATTGCCTATACACTACGGCAATCGTGAGTATTTTTTTTTTTGCTTCTCACACCCAACTGTACAGAGAGCCGTACACCTTCTTCTGCCGGCACCTGCCCTGTGCTGTGGTCTGCCCCCCCTGCCAGCGTCACTCTTTGGATCGCTTGTCACTTATTGCGGCTTAGTGGGAACTTATTTTGGCCTTGCCGGCCGGCCCAGTGACTGCATTGTGTCTCCTCTTTGGGGCCCGAGGACCGCTGTCTACCACCTGCGCTTTGTTTTTTTTTGTTTGAGAGGCGCCCTGTGGATTTCGGGACTGGTTGGCGTCTGGCCCGCAGACCACTCATCTAGATTTCAAAACATCACCCTGCGCCTCGCGCGAACATCACCCTACCTCGCGCCTCGCGCCTGTATCAGCCTACCTCGCGCAGCTCCCCGAGGCACACGTCACAGCATAGACGGCCATCAGTTTTCAGAATCCGGAATTCTACGCCTCAGCGCTGGTGACGTCGCATCCACACAGAGCCAAAAGACAACGTCTACACGTCACTGTGACGCATCAGCTACACGCAGCGTCCAAGCGTACTGGCATTGTTGCGCATCTCTTCATTTCCCTAGATGGCCGCCGAGCCCGGGACCAAAAACGCAGTTGCCCCTTGCATAACCAGGTCGTTTTAAGATTGATAGGGAGAACCTGCGTTTTTGGTACCGGGTTCAGCAGCCATATAGGGAAACCTACCAAACTGAGACATTTCTGAAAACTAGACACCCGGGGAAATTAGGGAGGTATGGCTTGTGTGTATCCCCAATGTTTTCCAACCCAGAATCCCCTGCAAAACTCAAATGTAGCCCAAAAAATCCCATTTTCCTCACATTTCTGCCTGGGATCATGGCGCCAGCACAAATGTCCTACCGCCCAGCGTTCCCCTCAGTCTCCTGAGTAAAATGATACCTCACTTGTGTGGGTGGGCCAAGGGCCTGCAACTAGGAAGGGCCAAAAACATAGGGATTGAGGGGATAGCACAGCGAACTCTAAGCACTATATATTTTTTTTTAAATAGGTTTTTAGGCAATTCTGCTGTAGACACCCACACAAGTGAGGTATAATTTTTATCGGGAGACAAAGGGGTGGTAGGTGGTAGGACATTTGTGCCGGTGTGGTGATCCCACACAGAAATGCAAGGAAAATTAGATTTTTCTTAGCTCAATTTTTAGGTTTGCAGGGGATTCTGGGTAGGAAAACTTTGGGCGATCCACACAAGCCACACCTCCCTGCACTACCCTGGGTGTCTAGTTTTCAGAAATGTGTGGGTTTGGTAGGTTTCCCTAGATGTCCGCCAAGCCCAGGACCAAAAACGCAGGTGCCCCGCTTGCAAAACCAGGTCTTTTTGTGATAGATAATTTTTATTTCTCCATAGTACACTTTTGGCCGTTTCCTGTTTTTATTGGGAGACTTGGGAGAGTGCTGGGTGTGTGGAAGTTTGTGGCACCACAAAGATTCCAGAACTTTTCATCACTGAAATGTGAGCAAAATGTTTTTATTTTTTTACAAAGTTTGAGGTTTGCAAGGGAGTCTGGGTAACAGAACCTGATGAGAGCCACACAAGTCACCCCATGCTGAATTCCACTTTTGTGTCTAACTATCAAAAATGTACAGATTTGCTAGGTTTCCCTAGATGCCGGCTGATCGAGGGTTGCAAATCCACAGTTAGGCAGATTGCAAAAAAAGGGTCGGTTTCTGTGGAGAAATGTGATATGTCCACGTTGCGTTTTGGGACGTTTCCTGTCGGGGGCACTAGTCCTACCTACACAAGTGAGGTACCATTTGTATCGGGAGACTATGGGAAATGCTGGGTGCATGGAAGTTTGTGAATCCACGCAGATTCCAGAACTTTCCATCACAGAAATATGAGGAAAATGTGTTTTTTTTACAAAGTTTGAGATTTGCAAGGGATTCTGGGTAACGAAACCTAGTGAGAGCCACACAAGTCACCCCATCCTAGATTTCCCTGGTTGTCTAGTTTTCAGAAATGTATAGGTTTGCTAGGTTTCCTTAGGTGCTGGCAGAGTTAGGGTCCAAAATCCACAGCTAGGAACATTGCGAAAAAAGGGTCAGCTTTCACTGGAAAAATGTGATATGCCCACGTTGCGTTTTGGGCCGTTTCCTGTCACGGGTACTAGGCCTACCCACACAAGTGAGGTACCATTTTTATCTGGAGACTTTGGGGAATGTTGGGTAGCTGAAAGTTTGTTGCTCCCTACAGATTCCAGAACTTTCCATTACAGAAATGTGAGGAAAATGTGTTTATTTTGACAAAGTTTGAGTTTTGCAAGGGATTCCTTGTAACAGAACCTAGTGAGAGCCGCACAAGTCACACCATCCTGAATTCCCCCTGGTATCTAGTTTTCAAAAATTTATAGATTTGCTAGGTTTCCCTAGGTGCCAGCTGAGCTAGGGTCTACAATCCACAGCTAGGCACATTGCAAAAAAGGGTCCATTTTCACTGGAAAAATGTGATTGTGACCATGTTGCGTGTTGGGCCATTTTGCTGTCGCAAGCACTAGGCCTATCCACACAAGTGAGGTACCATTTTTTATCAGGAGATTCAGGGGAACACAGAATAGTAGAACAAGTGTTATTACCAATTGACTTTCTTTGCATTTCTGCCTTCCAAATGTAAGACAATGTGTAAAAAGAAGTCATTTTGAAAAATGCCCTCTAATTCACATGCTTGTATGAGTACTCACAATTTCAGAGATGTGCAAATAATCACTGCTTCTAAACTCTATATTTTGTTCCCATTTTGGAAATATATAGGTTTCCTTGGTACCTATTTTTCACTCTTTATACTTTACTAAATGAATTGCTTTATACCCAGTACACAATGAAAAACCATTACAAGATGCAGCTCAGTTATTGGCTCTGGATACCTCGGGTACTTGATAAACCTACAAGTCCTATACATCCCCACAAGCAAAAGGATCTAGTGAACATAACAGTATATTGCTTTTAGCAATCTACCAAGCTTAGAAGAAGTTACAAGTAAAAGCGTTGGCACAAATGGCTGTTTTTTGCAACTCAATTTCAATATTTTTTTATTTCAATTGTTAGTTTCTATAGAAAAACCTTGAAGGATCTACACAAATGACCCCTTGCTGAATTTAGAATTTTGTCTTCTTTTCAGAAATGTATAGTGTCCAGGATCCATTATTGCTTTCGCACCCATTTCTACCACTAACTGGAAGGAGGTTGAAAGCAAAAAAATAGGAAAATTAGGCTATGTCCCAGTAAAATGCCTAAACTATGTAGAAAAGTTTGGTTTTCTGACAAAAGTCTGCCTGTTCCTGAAAGCTGGGAAGACAGTGATTTTATCACCACAAACCCTTTGTTGATACCTTTTGCAGGGAGAAAAGCAGATGCTTTCTTCTGCAGTACTTTTTTCCAATTTTTCCTAAAAAAAAAGAATTGCTGTATTTTGGACAATTTATCGGTCCCTTCCAGGGGAATCCACAAACCCTGGATTTCTTTAGAATCCTCATGATGTTTGAAGAAAAGGACACAAATTTGGCATGGATACCCTATGTGGGCAGAAAGTTACAGGGGCCTAAGCGCAAACTTCCCCAAATAGCCCAATAAATGCTTAGCACAGGGGGGACGGGGGGGGGGGCTATGGGGGGGGGCTTGGCCTAGCAGCGAAGGGTTGAAAATGGGTGTGTTTTGAAATTCTGAAGTAAAATGGAATTGTGATTTTATTCACTTCAATATTGATAAGCATAATATATGGAATAGTCGGAAAAATCGTCTTGCTTGGTTGTGTTTCTCATTCCTTGAGTCTTTGTATGTCATGTTGTGTGTCTTTACCTTCATATAATCTATTCAGTAATTCTGTAAAGGAAAGATAATCTTGTTAGCACATAATTGTTGTGAGCTCATAAAGATAAAAATGTGTTGCCTATAGGTTTGTACGAAGTGGTTCATATGAGAGTTTTATTTTTTCAAATGTATAAGTGTCAAAAACAGGTTTTAATTGGAAAAAGTCCCTAATTAGTATAACTGAAATTTCCCCGAATACTAGGTTTGAAGATTAAGGCCCTAATTAGGAAGTCGGTCGGTAAGCCTTCAACCGCTCGTCGAAGGCTTACCGACCAACATCCCTGGTTTGAATTCTGACCGCTGTATTATGATTATGCTGGTTGGAATTCAAACCGACCGGTCAATCCAGCCGGCTTCCAATTTGCTTAAGGAGCCCATCGGCCGGTCAGAACCTCCAACATAATCCCATACGGACAGCTTTTCCGCCATCGGGATTATGATGCCAGTTTCCAACAGGCTTCCATGTCAGACTTTCCAACATGAAAAGACTGTCGGAAAGCGACTTTGGGGGCCCCTAGCAGGCTCCCCTTCTTCAGCAGCCTCCAGTTGGGAGCCCCCTGTAAATCCCTGCACCGTGTGGCAGGCACCATGAGGTGCCTGCGACACGGTGCAGGCATTTGCAGGGACTCCCATTTCCCTATGGGAGCTTGTGCTGTGGCCGGTTTCCGACCACCTCACAAGCTCTCTTAGGAAAATGGGAGTCCACGGTCGCATTGTAATTGAGGTTTCGGACCGCTGACCCGAGGTCGGTCAGTCTCGAAACCGCAGGGATGTCGGTGGGAAGAAACTCCGACCGACATCCAAATTAGGCCCATAATATCTTGCAATCTGTTTTTACTGTATTGCAATCGATTTGTTTTGTAAACATTGTGAAACCGGTATTTTAAATAAACAATGTCAAGTGTGTCCATGATTGTTTTAAGCAGCTTTCCCTGTTGGAGCTGTAAGTATTATGTGCATATGATCTGTTTGCTTGTGTGCTGTAATATCGTAAAAGTGTTTTATAAAGAGCAGTAAATATAATGTTTTTACCAACTGCAACTCCAGCTCTACCAGTATAGAGAGCATAGCTTGGTAAGTCTTGTGCTTTAAACCAATGTAAAAGATGGTAAAGAGTTGTAATTGTTCGGGCATTAAATTAAAAATAAAAGTAACATGACGCTCATTAAATATTTTGATCGATATGAAGGTATCTTAATTTGTTATTGAACAAAGCCTAAATCTAATGAGAAATCAATGTTCTGTTTCAATTGTGGTATTTGTTGATTGCATGCTTTATGCATTAGAAGTTATATCACCTAGTGGTGCAACATGAGGTGTTATTAGCATATCACTATCAAATGAATTTTCCAAAGAAGAGATTTTTTCATTGTTAATGGTATATTTATTGTGCTTTTGATCAACAGCATATTTTACTTCCATTTATTTTTCATAATATGTTTATTTATTTTGAAGGATATTATCTTCAATTCACCAAGGTTAATATAGTATTAGGAGTTATCTATAATAGGTTTCAGTGTCATTTTGTTAGTTAAAGTGTCAATATCAGATTTTTCTATTTTTCTGTCTTTTTTTAAAGCAGTAGGTATGCTACATATTTGTTTCATTTGTGTTTTCCAATGGAATTTCCTCATCATCCAAGCTATAAAAGTTATTTTCTCCCAGTAAATTATCTATATTTTTTTAATTGTTTTCTTCATGGTGTGCTTTTTAAGGTTATACCATGCTGAATAATCTGGAAAAGTGCATAATACAAGAGCAGAAGAGTGCCTATTGTATTTTTGAATAAGTTTGTCGAATTTTATATTTGTGGAGTTATCTGGAAGGGAAAGGGTAGTTTGTAAGTCTTTTATTAAAAAAAATGTTTTTTTTTCAGTTGGGCATGCACTGATAAACATAAAGGAGTGAGAAGATTTGCACTATGGAATTTGCAAAATGAAGCAACAGCTTCTTTGGCACATATTTCAATACTATTTTATAAATGTCTGCTAATATATTGGAGCTGTTATTTAGAGCCTGATTTAGAACTCAGCGGACGGGTTACTCCATCGCAATGGTGACGGATATCTCATCCGCCGAAATATTACATCCTATGGGATTTATATTTCAGTGGACAGGATATCTGTCACCGTTGTGATGGAGTAACCCATCCTCCGAGTTCTAAATCTGATCCTTAATATTAGGATTGCTGTGTACCTCTTTATTTGCTTGAGTGAGGAGTTTGCTAAAGCCGCTCTGAGATCTGCTTGCACAGAAGGTGAAATGTAGTACATGCACATACATCAAAAACATACTGTACCATCTATATTGGCTCTTTGCTGGAATTCTACTCAGTAAAAGTAATACATTATTTTACCCACTTGGTTTGATTAATGTAATAGAGTTCAATTAAACAGCTTTCATACTTGATAATCATAATGACAAGCATATCCAACTGTATCCTTTTCATTAAATTGCATTTATGTCCCAAGTAATATTATGAATTTTCTTTTGCAGTGTACTGTTTGTTATATTGAATTCTGGAAAGTAGATTAAGTAAATGCTGCCATTTTATTTCTGCAGCAGATAATGTCAGAAAAAATAAGGTATTCTAATTTGACATATCATAGCAACTAAACCTTTTTTGAATGATTTCAATTTAATGGGGAGCTTCTAATTATTTTTAGTACTTTGGAATCTTGTGTAATGGTAAAATGGTTTCTAAATTGCGTTTTTATATATCCAGCACCAATCCAATAGTTCTAACATTTGTTGTATGTTTCCATAAAGAAATAGCAATGTTGCCTTGAATTTGTTTAATGTGCAACTGTTATGCTTAAACAGATATTTGTAATAAATTTTGCAACTCGTCTATCACAACTTCACAATTCCCATTTACATTTGGTACTATTATGTGTTATATGTATTTTTCTTTATTATCTGATCTACTTTTTGCTGAAAAAAAAGTCGGAAGAACAAGAAAATCTGATTTTGTTTTCCTTTTATAAGCCATATGGTGTATATCAAGATTTGGAGGGTTCTGTCATCCGGCCATTAGGTGGTGCTCATGTAGGTACTGTGAGGTCCTGCCTGTAGACCTTCCCATGACAGTACACTCTCCAGCACATGGCAAACCTTGCTCCACATTGAGTTCCAGTCCTGGTTTACACCTTAACATCCTGGTGCACTTTGGGACACATAGTTCCTTCAGTTATCAGACCTTAAGCAGACCTTGTACAGGAGATGACGTTCTGTCCAGCATCTTTGTTACTGGCTGCTATAGTTATATGGAAACATTCAGACTTCCTTACTTCAGTGTTCACAATCTCTACTCCATTCTGCACTCCATTTCTGGCTTCCCTGTTCCCCTCCTTGTGCCTTCTGACTTCTATAGATGTGTCTTTTCCTAATTCCTGGATAGCTCTCCCTTCATTGGTGATTCCCTGATTCCTTGTACCTGCTTGATGACTCAAACCTGGCTCACTCTCGACAACAGTGTTCTCTGCTGTGACTCCAGCTATTTAATCTCTGTGAGCTCAGTGTGCAGCAGCTCATTACTGTCTTTTCCTACCAAAGTTTCACTTGTTCTGGTTTTGTTTCGCTGCTCTGGTTCCAGGATTGTTCCTTGATTCATTGACCTTGGTTTCCTTTATTTTCTTGCTCCCTACTCCCTGCTGTGCTACACTGCCTTCCCTGGTTCTGTTCCCTGTTCTTGCTTCCTCTTTTTCCTCCTTACCTGTGATTCTTGTTCTGTCTGCACACTCCCTCTCCTGCCCTTGTTGGTGTGCAGATTCTGAGTCTTGGATTCTTGTTCCTTACCCTGTGTTACTTGTGCCAGTGCTGTCACTCTTGTCTGTTTGGTTGTAGCTTCCCTTTCTTGGCCTCCTGTGTTCCTATTTCCATCAACCTTGAGCTCAGTCCTCTCCTTGTTCTTGAATTCAGTCCTTCTTTTCCCTGAGCTCAGTTACTGTTTTCAATGTTCCTTGCTCTATTCCCTTTTGTCCTCTCCTGTGGTTTTGTTGGTATTGATTATTATTATTGAGGATACCAGTGGGACTCTGAGGCTTGATGCCTCTTGCACTGAGACTTACCCTGAAACCTTTTCTCTTAAGAACAACTGGGTGTGTTCCCAGACTCTAAGAGAGTAACTGCTCCTTGCTTTTGTATGATTTTTCCTCTCACAGAAAGATCACTTCCCAAGGCGCATACTAACTAATATTGTAGATAGTTTGTTTATCAGGCTTGTTTGTACTGTTATATTGCATTCTCATTGTTTATAGTTCAATACATCTCTAATTTTGTTTTTGCAGGCATTACGCTATTCAGTTCCACATCCCAATCCCAGTATGTTCCAGTCCACAAACTGTCTTGTCTTTTCCCTTCTCGACAACGTTCAGGTATCTCTTTTCTGTACAGTAAACCCCTCCTCCAGAATTACCCTATCCTTGCTCAGGTCAGACTTTCCTTGCTTGTTAGCTTTGTCCTGCTATCCTCTGTGTTCCTGACAGCGTATTTTGTTCTCCTGGGGTTAAAGATAATACTTTGCAACAGTAGAATTAATGTTTTCATTAGTTGAAAGGGTGTCTACCTTTCTTGCAATAGTGATATCAGAAGCAACTGATGTTTCAGAGTTATCACTCTTCTGTGAATTGTGTCATGGTATGTAGGTCCACTTTGGGTCAGTTGTGATTCTACAATATTGGAAATGTTATTTAGTGCTAGCCATTGTGCAGCATGTTTTACTTTATTGAGGCATTCATTATAGAAATGTGCGGATGATGTATGGGCTAGTTTTCGTTTGAACATAATTGGTATAGTCATTTCATCTGTGACTTGTCTTGGTAATATTGTGACACTGTCATTACATCTTCCAGTGCATTGACTACTACTTCTTAAAGTTATAACCCTGATCCGGGTGGTAAAGTTTAAATTTGTATGAATGGTATTAGTGGATATACTAAATGTTGTCCTAAGTCTTTTCAATGATAATTCTTAGGGTACATCTGGAAATTTCCTAATATTTTTAACAGAATCAGTGGTATTTACTGTTGTGTAATTTATATCTAGCACTTGTTAAATATGTAGTTAATTGTATGTGGTGTTATATTACATTATATACCGCTAGTATTTGTTTGCAATGTACATAATTTCATAGTATGTTTATGCCATAATTACTTGCAAATGGTGCAAATGTATTCTGATCCATGTTGTATAAGTGCTTGAAATGTAGGTATTAATTGGAATGCTGGTGAGGCAGGATTGTTTTTGTACAGGAAGGAACACCTTCCCTGGGAGGCTCTTCCATCTTTCTATGTGTGCTGCAGAATGCATCACATATAGGCAAGAGGAAGAAATGAAGCGAAACGAGAAGAAATATTAGTTTTATAATTATTTCTCCTCTTTGCGCCTTGCCTGGGATAGGCGTAAGGTTTTTTTGGCACATCCCCAGGTTTACATGGTTTTGTAAATCTGGGGAAGGGTCAAAATCCATGAGTGTTGCGTGGGTACACCCACCACAACGCCCATGGAACGCCTCCTTAACTCATAGGAAAGCAACACAGCGATTTGCGCTGCGTTACCTTACTCCATATCTATGAGGCCATTCAAAGCCATGCAAAGTGGCTTTTCGTGGCCTCATAAATATTATTTTTTAGTTTGAGCAGTCAGAGCGTCCCTTTTTGGGAAGCTACGGTGTCGCAAGGGGCTCATAAATATGCCCTGTAATCTCAAAGATCTAAGATCATATGCAAGTTATGTTTATTCCAAGTGAGATCGGTGTTAAAAGAAATAGTTTGAATAGCAAATGTACAATTAGGAAGACATTGTTTCCCTCTTGATGCATTTGAAAATTTAGTATGTTCTTGATGAGAAATAATCAGCTAAAATGTAACTGACTGGCTTCCTTAGAGAATTTATTTTCAAGCAAATTGCATATTGTGAGAGTTAACAAAGCAATAATTGTTTTTTTCTGCTACTGGCGGTGATTAGTATAAAACTTGCTGATAAGTTTATAAAGTAGTTGTAGAAGTGTTGTCTTTTGTAACAATCAGAAAGCTTTTTAAGGCAAAAGGCATTAGTATCCAGCAAATGATCTATGATTTTTTTGTGTTTGCATAATATTTGTTTTTAAATATATAAGTAAGTATATCCATGGCAATTATACCTTTATATAGAAGTGTTGTCAAATTGAGAAGTGTGGAACAGTGAGGGTATAGGATAAGGAAAGAAGATGACCTGGAAAAAAAGAAAAAACAAAGGCTTGTATAGCATTTTGTAAATAATTGCTATTTTTGTGATATAAAACAGTTAGGGCCTGATTATGATGTCAGTCGGAGTTGCCTCCAACTGACATCTCTGTGGTTTCGGAACCGACCAACCTCCGGTTGGTGGTCCGAAACCGCAATTACGATGCGACCGCACATGGTGCAGTCGCAAACTCCCATTTCCTTACGGGATCTTGTGCGGCGGTCAAAACCGGCCACAGCACAAGCTCCCATAGAGAAATGGGAGTAACTGTAAATCCTGCACCATGCAGCAGGCACCTCACAGTGCCTGCCACACGGTGCAGGGATTTACAGGCCCACAACTGTAGGCCGCGGAGAGAAGGGGCCCCTGCTAGGGGTCCCCAAAGTCGCTTTCCGACAGGCTTTCCATGTGAGAAAGCCAACAGGGAAAGCCTGTCGGAAACCGACATCATAATTCCAATGGCGGAAACGCCATCCGTAACGGATTATGACAGGTTTCCAACTGGACGATGAACTCCTTGTGCCTGTTGGAAGCCAGTCGGATTGACCGGCCGGTTTAAACTCCGACCGCCTTCTTTGTAAAAACCATGGATATCAGTCGGAAAGCCTCCGACCAGCGGTTGGGGGCTTTCCGACCGACATCTAAATGAGGCCCTTAATAAAACATTTTAAAAAAGGGAAGCATAGCGATATATAAAGCTGAAGCAAATAGAGTATGTAGTTTTGATTGAATTTGCAGTGGTAAAATATTCTTTATATAGTATTTTGTTGTTTGAATATGTAGTGTGTGTACTGTTGTTATTGATAGAAGATATAATATTTGAAAGTAAACACAAATTATGTGGGTTTCTTTTATTGTTTGTGATGGCAGGTAAAAAAATAAATAAAACTATACCTAAGTTTTATAAAGATTATTAGGAGCTGAGTGTGTAGATACCTAATGTAAAATGGTAGGAAGAGGTTTTAGGTTTAAAACAAGGGTAGCATTAAGAGGTAGCAGAATGGAAAGAGTTTTTAGTATTTAAACAATGGTAGTGTTGAGGGGTAGTAAGGGTTTTTTGGGGTTTAGGGAAGGATATCATTAATGAATAGTAAAGAGTTGAGCGTTGCGGGAAGGGTAATATTTTGGGGTAATATAGGGATTTTAGGGTTTAAGAAAGGGCAGCATTAAGGGGAAGTAAGAGGTTTTTAGTGTTCAAGGGGGTAGCATGAAAGGCAATACTCCGACCGCCTTCTTTGTAAAAACCATACTCTCCGGCCCGGGCGGGTTGAAGTGTACAAGAGGGAACTTTAGGAACATGTGATAAATGGTAGAGGAGGTCAGGAAAATCAGTTTGGGCAGGTAAAAGGGTGTGGCCAGACACTACATCATATCCCAGAAAAGTTTGCTCCTTTGCATCATGGTACACGCAGTGCACAATTTGCGCTTCCCTCAATGTTGGGGAGCGCCCTTAGTGTTGACTGTAGTGTCAACACTACAGTCAACACTGAGGGGAGTGCAAATTGTACAATGATGCAAAGGAGCAAACTATTCTGTGATACGATGGAGTGTCTGGCCACACCCTTTTCCCTGCCCAAACTGAATTGCATGACCTCCTCTACCATTTATCACATGTTCCTAATGTTTCCTTTTGTAAAAATTGCATTCTGGCCCATTGAATATACTTCATCTAGCCCGAGCTAGAGAGTACGACTCGAGCCGGAGGACACGGCCGGAGCCGGAGATTCCGGCCCGACTCCGGTCGTAAAGATACGACTCGTAAATGATCTCTGTGAATACCAAAAGTCGTACAGTTAGACTTTTGGCTCAGATTACCTTTGTGAATCGGCCCCATTGTATATACCAATTACTTTTTACTTGGAGAGGGAACTATTAATCCTGTAAATCACGTACTGCACTGGATGAGCAAATAAACACACTGGGTGTGAATAGCCAGAAAGAGAGAAGGATGGGTATGAAAATAAAATAAAAACACAGATCCATGCTTCATGTAATTTTGCCTATGTATGACAACACAAAGTATGTGTGCCAATTTTCTCAGTTGATTGCATATTCATGAGGAGCACTGAGCAACTGTGTGAGAAATCATATTGGATGAGCTACTGCTTCTGATGTTTTTGTGGCTGTGGGGAGAGGGCATATAAGATTTATTTTTAACGTGTTAGTAACAAAGATAACTATGTAGTCTATCAATGTTAAAATTGATCCATTTGTGCAATTTGGATTACATGACGTCACTGTGAAAGTCTTTATAAGCGAGGTATACAGGAGTCTACTTAGATCAGTTTTATGCAAATTCTGGACACGGTAATAAATCATTAATCTTATTTTCTTAATCTGTAGATAATATGTTAACATTAGGCAACTAATTTTCTTTACGTTAGAAGGATGACTAATTGAGTCTGTGGCAGCATTTTATCCTGCACGTTGTAGGTTATAGTAAGATTGTAGAAGAGAGACCTTAGGTTGCTGAGCTCTCTCACAGATTCTTTTTGTTAAGTGTGAGCTCCATTCTCTCTGCAAGTTGCAAGTTAAATGTAAAGAGGATAGACCGCAAGATACATTTCTGTACATTCTGAACATAACATAATTATTAATATAAGCAATGAATGCAGTGCGCAATATACTGTTATGTTATAGGAGGTCACTTATTTTCACCACTCAAAAGTATCAGAAAAAGAACAAACTCAGGGGCATATTATCAAGGGCTGGCGATATAATTATCGCCGCTTTAGCGTCCGTTTTCGGGCGAAAAGCTGCGATAATTATACTCGCAATATCATCAAGGACACGCTAGCGCGTGTTTCGTTGATGTAGAGCCCGCTTTCACAGCCTCGCCTTGCATCGCTAATGAGATGCAAAGAAGGCGTGGCTGTGAAAACAACACAAGCACATCGCGAAGGCAGCTTCGCGAGTATTAACAAGGAGGTGCAGCGATAAAAGAAATCGCGCTACCTCAGCTTTAACTCAGGAATTTAACGCCTGTTAAATTCCTGACTTAAGCATACTTTACATGGGAGATGGATTCTGCTGATACGACCACAGGGTCGTATCAGCAAGGTTATCGCCGTTTTCCATGGAACATCGCTGGAAAACCAGCGATGTTCCATGGAAAACAAGCTATCGCAGGAATAATTATCGCCATTGCGCTATGCGTTGTTAATACAGCGCTAGCATGGCGATAATTATCTGCGGTAGCCGGCGATAAGTATTCTCACGCTGTGAACGGCCAGCGATAATTATCGCTGGCCGTTGATAATATGCCCCTCAATAGTTCAGAATGCTGAGTACACGGGAGAAAAAAGAAAAGTATTTAATGCTTTCTGGAAAACTGGGTATTTAAATCTATGGAGTAGATGCAGTAACCTACTGGGCTATTTCTCCAGTTTCCTGCTCAGAATTTGGATGTGCATTATCTGGCAAAAAGGTTGCATTGTTAAGAGTAGACTTTATATTCAGTTGACCAATCAGTGGCCGTTTCTTCTTTAGGGCGTTTTGTAGAAGTCCGTCTTCAGTCTTTTAAAATGTCCCACTGCTGCTTTGACTGTGTTGTGGAACTCGGGGAGATCCTAAACCTACACTAAATGCCGCTGTTACATCTATTTCATTTACAGATTAGCCAAGATCTGGAACTGGTGCTTCTTGCTTTTATGGAAAATTAATCCGTGAGCCTTCTTCCCAGTAAGTGATATAAGTAGAGCTTTTAACTATTTCATTGTGGTGAGCCCGTGCCATAAACCTTCTTTCATTTGTTATAATATTGTAATTTACATGACCATATTTCTCTTAACAGTTTTCATTAGATGCAGTGTTTCTAAAGTAGGTAATGAAGGAAAGATATGCATATTTGTTATCTCTACTTAAACTTGTTGTTATGGCATGAACTAAAGTGCAGTTTTCTCATGGTATTTTATTTACAGGTCTATCTGGGCAAACATCAGCCTAAGCTGGATGTGGTGTGACTGGGTTTAGTGCTTGCTTATTTTCTAACCTGGGGTGTGAATATACTCCTGACTGGATACATAGTCTCACAATAGCACTGTTCCATACTTTTGCTCATCGCTGAATCCTTCTTCTTAGAGATGGGGTACCATGTTTTGCTTGCCCTCACCTTGGCTCTTTCTGCCCTCCCATTTTCAAATTTCACCAGCCTCCACTGTGCCCCACCAGTCTGTGCAGTTGCATCCCTAGGCACTTGCTGGCCATAGATGTGGGTCCTCTCTTAAAGGAATTACATCTCTCTGTTGGCCAAGAATGCCTTCCACCACCCGCATCTCACCAACTCCCATGCACACACTTACCGAGCACATACATTTGTTTTCTTCCTATGTGTGTGTGTACACTCAAAGACTGTGTGACATGTAAAGGAAGACTGGGTGGGCACGCATGTAAGCACCTTAGAGGACAGACTAGTGTGTGTATGTATTGCATGCTGCATTTAAGCGGAGAAAAGGGGCTATACAAATAGATAACGGGGAGAGAGAAGCAAAGGGCTAGAAACACCAGTTATGCAGTATCATCACTGTAATATGAAACGGCCAATGAACTATGACTTGTGTGTCTGTATGTGTGCTTGCGTCATTTGTGAATGCATATGTACGCAATGTTGTATGTATGTACTGGGGCTATATCATGATGTCTCTGCGCAGAGCTGAGCATCTGTTTTTTGCCCTTGAGGTGTGTGAAGTTCAAACACAATTTGAAATTTCGTCGGAAAGAGTGAGGGGCAATCACTGCTCAGTGTTTCCAAATTACTGTGTTTGAAGTTCATGCATTAACTCAAAGAAATTATGTTGTGTGTGTGTCTGTGTGTGTGTGTGTGCGTTCGTGCGTGTGTGCATACGTGCATGCATGCGTGTGTGTGTCAGGGGGTTGGAGGGATAGAGCCAGAGTGTAGCAAAAGAATGATGGAATGTTACACTGAATGATTGCAAGCGATTACAAGCATTCCACCCATCACCTTCTGTGTGATTAATGTAATCCCTAAGTGGCAAAGGGAATGACCAAAAGTAGGTCCCTTGTGCATTGTCCCACTGGAACCTAGCTAAACCCAACCAATCAGGCTGAAAACGATCTGGGGTTGCATGTGTTCTGGTTCAGGGAGGACCTGGCTTGGCAGTTCGGGCTGCACTGTTCCTATGGAAGCAGGAGAAAGACTGATTGGTATAAGGTGGGGTCTAATCTAAGGTGGCATGTTGTGAAAAAGAACAATGTGTTGGAAGGCTATTCAGAGTGATTTCAGTGGTTAGACTTTGCAAGGATTCCTCCCATCACCGTTTGTGTGTTTGATCCACAATATTAGCAGCCCGGAAAATGAGCCAGAATTGACCCAACTACAGAGTTGCTGATATAGAGGCTACCGATCACTATGGAGGTGGTGAAAATCTGGGCCATTATGATTCCGACCGCGCGGGTGCAATGTAAAATGAGGAATTACAGAGGGAATTGGCAATCCCCGCTCTGACCCTCTCCCAGTACTTTATCAATTTCTTCAAGACTTTCAGACCATGATTTCAGTTGCATTTTGTAACTAAAACCACAGTGTGAAAGTAAAGCAACAGATCTCATAATTCCGATGGGCCAGTAGCTGTTCTTATGGCCCCATTGGAGCTAAGAGACCATGGGGCAGATTTACAATTAACTAACGCAGCACGGCGCAGCAAGTCATTTTGCTGCGCCATGCTGCGTTAGTTTGAAAGACAGGGATGCGACATATTTACAAGAATATGTCGCATCCTTGTGCTTCTCTGCGCTGGCGCACAAACTGCAGCCATGTGCCAGGAGGCACCCTTGCACCATGGTGCAAGGATGCCTGCGTCGTAGGGACATTGTTTTGTGCAGGAAGGGGCACCTTCCTGCACAAAAACAATCACTACAATCATTTTCCTCTTTCAATGTGTGCTGCAGAATGCAGCACGCATTGAAAGAGGAAAACGAGGAGAAATGAAAACATTTCTCCTCAGTGTGCTCTCGCTACGCCACCTCTAGGGTGGCGTAGCTAGACGCATCTCCAGAGTTACGATTTCTCGTAATTCTGAGATGTGTCTTGTTCCATGAGTGCTGCGTGGGAACACCCACAGCAACACCTATGGAACGCCCCTTCACCGCAAAGTGCTGCGTGTGAATGGGCCGTATTTACAAGGGGCAGATTTACAAGTTTCTCTGCGCCACCAGTACGTCACTTTTCGTGACGTACTGGTGGCGCAGGGGGCTGCTCCATATTTACAAGGAGAGGAAAAGCCACCCTGCGTGACTTTTCCTCTCCTTGTAAATACGGCCCATTCACACGCAGCACTTTGCGGTGAAGGGGCGTTTCCATGGGTGTTGCTGTGGGTGTTCCCACGCAACACTCATGGAACAAGACACATCTCCAGAATTACGAGAAATCGTAACTCTGGAGATGCGTCTGAAAGCTACGCCACCCTAGAGGTGTGCAGGAGAGGACACACCGAGGAGAAATGTTTTCATTTCTCCTCGTTTTTCTTTCAATGCGTGCTGCATTCTGCAGCACACATTGAAAGAGGAAAATGGTTGTAGTGATTGTTTTTGTGCAGGAAGGTGCCCCTGCCTGCACAAAAACAATCTCCCCACGACGCAGGCATCCTTGCACCATGGTGCAAGGTGCCTGCGCCGGCGCATGGCTGCAGTTTGTGCGCCAGCGCAGGGGAAGGACACAGGATGCAACATATTTTTGTAAATATGTCGCATCCCTGTGCTTTCCAAACTAACGCAGCATGGCGCAGCAAAATGACTTGCTGCGCCGTGCTGCGTTAGTTAATTGTAAATCTGCCCCAAGGAGAGGAAAAGTCACGCAGGGTGGCTTTTCCTCTCCTTGTAAATATGGAGTAGCTTTCTGCGCCACCAGTACGTCACGAAAAGTGACGTACTGGTGGCGCAGGGGCTTGTAAATCTGCCCCCATGTGTACTGAGGACCAAAGGGTCTGTAACCTTTCAACTTAGGGAGATGATTTTTATTTGTATATTTATTTTTCCTTCTAGAATAGCACACACTCCATTAAATATTTTCTTCCAAGTGCTTAGCTGTAAGTAAACCCGGGCATAAGTTGTCTAATTGGAAAGTTGTAAATTATGTAAAATGCCTGAAAAGTACACGAAATCATGTGATATCACACAAAATGTCATTTCGGCACCTCATGTCCAAAATAGACATGATGAAGCATTTTGTAGTAAAAGATAGCACAGAATCACGCGAGTCGCAATGCAGGCAGGTGATGATTTTGAAGGGAGTGGCACTCAAGATTCCAGCCTGCTCCTGAATTGCCTGCTTCTCCACCCATCCCTTTAAAGTTTGACCCTTTTCCCATCCACCATTTCTATTTTTATTACTTTATTTTCACCCTGTCATGTTTCTCTGCCCCATAGCTTTTATTGTTTTCCATCCCTGTCTGCTTTTTGTTTTTTTGTCATCCCTGCGGAACCCTTCATGGCAGAAGCAAGCAGCGGGTCCCGCTCACATTGGTGCTGCAAAAGCATATATTTCTTCTGAGGTGGATGTAGCCGCACTAATATTTTACGTGTGACACCACCTATTCCTCATGTTAGAGGCAGGCAGCAGGCTCCGGAAAGAGATATAGCCTCGCCAAGCACACACTGCGCTAGGGGTGAGTGTGGGGCAGCATGCACTGCCAATCTGGAATCACCTCTACCGACCCGCAGGTCGAGCACCGATTGGCTGACATGATAGACTGAAATGAGGACCTGCTTGACCTGCTGGGCAAACAATTGGCAGCGACAGGTGAGTTCATATTTGTTTTTTACTATGCACAAGGCATTGCATCACTGGTAATTGTGATTTAATATGTACATATGAATTTGTACCTATACAAAATTATTTTGATATTAAATAATGTTTAGCACTGTAGAAAAAGGCACTGCTTATACATATGTATATACATGCATATATATGTGCATATATTTGTGTCTGCCTCGCGCCGCATGGGGTTCGCCGCAGAGTGCTGTGACCAACCACTCGTTGTGCACGATCTCGGCCATGCACACCATTGGGTTGGCGTCGGGCCCGGCCCTGCACCCAAACCCCTGTTGCTTGTGTGCAACAGGGGATCGGGTGAAGGGCCTGGAGCCTAAACTTCCAACTGGTGCACATGGCTGAATATAAGGGGTATCATTTAAAGTAAGGCAGAGATACTGACTTTGTCAACGACTCAGAAATCCTAAGTATAAAAAGTGGGCCTATTGGCTTTATGAAGGGGTCAGAATATCAACATAAATAAAGAATGTGCATTGTCTTTAACAGAAAATTACTCTTAGACCAACCAGCCTTAGCGTGGTCTTCCCCCAAACCTTTTGCCCTCTACTTTTGCTGAAATTCATTTTTGTTGTCCTCAACACTGCTAACCACTGCTAAAGTGTCTGTGCTCACTCCCCGAAACATGGTAAGATAGGCTTACATCTGATTGACATATTTAATTTAGATACAAGTCCCTTGGAGAGAGGTATGCCATACACCCCTAGTCTTTAAATTAAGGGCTACTAGTGGGCCTGCAGCACTTATGGTGCCACCACTTAAGTAGCCCCTTAAAACTTCTCCCTGGTCTGCCATTAAGTGGTTTAAATCATTCCTGGCAGACCGTTCCTTCCAGGTTTTTGAGGGCGAAACCACCTCCCCCAGCAAGCCACTCAGTTGCGGTGTGCCTCAGGGCTCCTCCCTGAGCCCCACGTTGTTTAATATATATATGAGCCCCCTAGCTGAGATTGTCCGTCCTTTCGGCATAAAAATCATCACTTATGCCGACGACACTCAGCTAGTGGTGGCCCTTAACCAGCCTAACACCGTCCATAACAACTTGAGCGGATGCTTGGAGGAGGTGGTCAAATGGATGACACTGTCCTGTTTAAAGTTGAACGGAGACAAGACGGAGCTTATGCTCTTGGGTAATGCTCCCAAGCTCATTATGAACTCACTGTGGCCCCCTTGCCTCGGCCCTGCCCCAGTACCAAAGGACACGATCAAGAGCCTTGGCATGTGGCTGGACAACACCCTCAGCTTTAACCATCAAGCAGCTAAACTTGCAGCCACTTGCTATGGTCTACTGAGATTACTGCAGAAGATTCTTCCCCTACTTCCATTCCAGGCGAGACAGATTATGGTCCAGGGCCTCATTCTGTCACGCCTGGATTTTGGGAATGCCCTCTATCTGGGAGCCCTCAGTCCACCTTGCGCAGGCTCCAGGTTATTCAAAACTGCGCTGCCCGAACACTCCTTCAGGTTCCCCGTCGACTTTCTATCAATCCTGGTATGAAACACCTCCACTGGCTCCCAGTCCGGGAGAGAATCGAATTTAAGGCTCTCTGTATTGCCCACAGGGCCTTCTGGAAGACAGGCCCTGCTATCAACCAACCACTGATCACCCCCTACCATCCTAACAGACAGCTTAGATCAGCATCTTCTCTCCTCGCCAGAGTACCCAGGATAAAAAGAACCAGATGTGGTGGCCGCTCTTTCGCTTATAACGCGGCCAAACTCTGGAACTCTCTCCCTTTGCACCTGCGTTCAGAACCCAATCTGCTCCCATTTCGTAAGCTCCTAAAAACTTTTCTCTTTAATAAACTTGTATAGCCTCAACTGTTTTGCCCGCACGTGTTTGTCTGCAGCGCTAGGACGCCTAAGGGTAGCTATCACGCTCAATAAATTGTCTTTTCATTCATTCATTGCAGCCTGAGTGCAGTTTTAAACCACCAATTCAACTTGGCAATATAGCCCCCTTTCTAGGCCTTAAACTCCCCTTTTATTGCATATATGTCACCCCTAAGGTAGGCCCTAGGCAGTCGATAGGGCAGGGTGCATTGTAATTAAAAGGTTGGGCATGTACTATTAAGTTTTACAAGTCCTAGTAGTGATAAACTCCTAAATTAGTTTTTCACTATTGTGAGACTTACCTGTCCCATAGGATAACATTGGATTGCCTTATTACATTTACATGCTAACCTTTGACTAGGAACAGGTGAGTATCTCATGTTTGGTATCTATGAAATTGTAAATAAAAATCCTTTTAATGGTAAAGTAGCATCTTAAATTAGAATTTTGAAAATGGCACTTGTAGAAAGTTGCAAACGCAACAAGATGATGGACGGAGTGCTGAAACTTTTCAACAACTCACCCCCAGTCACAGATCTAGTTTTAATCCATCATTCTTTTGCTCACTATGCCACCCAAGTTCGGACCCAGCCATATGCAAATATGTCTTGACCCTGTTCCTCATGGGAACAGTCCAGCCCCAACTGCCAGGACAGCTCATCCTGGACCGGAAACAAGCATCCTAGAACTGGTTTTGGGGTATCTGTCAGGAATCTAGGCAAAAGACAAGACTACACTTACTGATTTGTAGGGGCGGTGTCTCAGAACAGAATGAAGCGCCCCCGTTCTTATCGCTGCCAGACAGAGTTTAAAGACTCTTCATGGACCGCATTGGTGGGATTGCGGTTTTCTAAGATGGCCATCACCTGCGTTCAAGAGTCAGCGCTCCAGCCTTCCTGCTGAGAGCGCGAGGTCGAATGAATAGTGTGAGGCTCGTGTGCACCCTCCCAAATGCGCACTTCACCAAGTCTAGTCAGGAGAGTAGCGGTGTTTCCTCGCCCGTGCGTACCAGAGTCAGGGTTAGTGAGATTAGTGTTGCGTTGCGCATGCCCATCGGAAGAGTTAGTGTTCCGTCTCTCGTCGGGTGTGTTTCAGACCTCAGGGAAGAATCTACGAGGCAAAAGAAAATTTAAAAAAACATAAGAAGTTACTAGTTGCTTCGCCCTTCACCAGAGAAATTCCAAGATGTTTTACAGCTTACAGACTTACCTTCAGCGTATCCTGTGCAGTCACGCAAGTACCTAGGAGAAAGAAAAAGAAAATAGTTAAAGCAATTGTATATATTCTTCAAACTCAAGCTTATGACAAGAATGTTTAAAAAACGATATTAGTAAGAAATTCCGCTATCTGTTAATAGTGTGAAGTTTATTATTTACAAGAAAAGAACTTCCTTTTCTGCTCTATAAGGAAGTAACAAATAAGCATTTTATTTGAAAATACAAATTCTATTCATACAAAGAAAAGATACAGAAGAGAAGCAATAGCCAGTCTTATAAAGGGTATGTTTTAGCACAAAGAGTAAAATATCAAGCATAATAGAATGTAGAATATTCAATCAGTTAGTAATGTGTTAATTTGTTTTACATTAATATGTAAATATTTTACGCGAAGAAGCTCTAGAAGTAGAAGTAGAAGACACCTTTAGAAGAAAATGAGGCAGTCTCTTCTCAATCCCCATCCCCTTTCCCCCCTGTGTATTCCTTCACTTCCCTTTTAGTTCTATTTAGGGGTTGTGGAGAGGATCTCAGAGGGGCATTGGGAAAAGGCTTCATTCTGCTCCTGTGAGGTTTTTGGGAACTTATAGAAAGACACTTTGAAAGTATCACCCCTCATCAGCCAGGCTAGCTTGAATCCAGTGGCACAGCGAGCAAGGGACCCACGTCTGGGCATACCCTTGGCCACTAAGGACGAACATAGCAAACTCAACAAGATGATGGACGGAGTGCTGAAACTTTTCAACCACTCGCACACAGTAACAGATCTGGGTTTAATCCATCGTTCATTTGCTCACTATGCCACCCCAGTTTGGACCCAGCCATATGTAAATCAGTCTTGACCCTGTTTCTCATGGGAACAGTCCAGCCCGAACTGCCTGGCCATGTCCTCCCTGGACTGGACACAAGCCTCCTAGGACCAGTTTCTGGGTATCACCCCTCATCAGCCAGGCTAGCTTGAATCCAGTGGCACAGCAAGCAAGGGACCCACTGTGATTCACTTGTAGAACGTTGGCATTTTCCTGCCCTTGCTATTTGGTGACTGCAGCCTGTCCCAGGTCACATGACTTGGTGTAATTGCAGTTGAACTTTGTAAATTCCTCGCACACTTTTGCACAATAGAGGGATTAGGTGTGCCTGAATGGGCCATCAACTGGCAAGATGAGGATGGAGCTGGGCACAGCCCCACTTGCAAATGAATAGGCTGTGCTCTGCCTTCACACAAAGGCCTTGCCACCACTGCATTGTCTCTGCCGCCAGCTTGGAACCAGGACAAGGGAGTCAGGAATCTTCAAGCACTTCAAATGGAATTTTCTAGAAACTTCTACTTTAAAGAAGGCACCAGTATAAAAAGGGGACCCTCAGACACACTCTTCAGTTTACTTTCTGGGCCTGCGGAAACACTCTCAGAGGACTGCCTGCTACTGTAGCTTGCTGTGCACTGCACAAGTGCCCTTTGCTGCACCTGGAAGGCCTGCTTTGCTGCCTAGAGCCTGCATTGAACCCTCAGAGGCTTGCCCTGCTGCTTGAGCCCTGGTCATCACTTGAACTCAGTGCCACCAGAGTGACTCCATGGGCTAGTTTGCTGGCCTTCTGTTCAGTGCCTCTGGGACATCAAACTCTCCAACCATCCTAAATCTGCACCTAGACCTAGCCTGAGTGAGTCCTAACCCCCCAAGGGGTCCCCTCCATTCCTGGACCCTTGGTTGTGGTGTCAAACGTGCCCAGATAGCTAAACTCAAAAACATAGGAATTAGACATTTGTTTGCTAATCCCTGCTCTGAGAACCAAGGGAAGATTGGGACCAACCTGCTCGTCTATCTGCCCAAGGAGCATCACCAGTCGGCCTGACTTTGCGGTAGTTCCAGCTACATTCTTCCCCACAGCATCAAATCTTGTTGAACGGCCCTTCACCAAAGGGGTATCCAGCCCCCTGGAACTCTTCTTGGCTATAGCCTTGTGCCTCGTACCACCAGAGATTTTCGCCTTTCATAAAAGATAGTAAGTCTGAATGAAGAAATATTCACCCCAACTTCGTCCTGCGGCACACTGATGACAATGCCTCCTCCTCAGACACTGCCCTTCTGAACTTTACCTTCTCAAACCATTTTTCTTCGAAATGTCTTTAAGTCCATATGTAAGCGCTGAACGGGCCCAATCCACTTCTTATTTCTGAACCACGCTCCATGGCAGTCGCCCATATTTTTCAAATTTTACTCGACCTCATGTGTCTAGATGTCCATGGTTGGTGCTTTGATTTTTTAGAACAAGGCCCAGAGACCCCATGCCTTAGAGTGTAATGTGGCTGCCCCGTGCCCACAAGGCACAGCCACAAGAAACAATGCCGGGAACTGCAGGGGGAGCCCCAGGGCCACTGTGGTCATGCCAGTTCCACGTATGTACCCATTCCGGGTGCAGCAGGAGTCTGCATTGCTACCACTCGGCAGGAGAATTTATTTTTCTCAGCTCACACCTGGCAGGAGCATTTTTGCATCTCCCACCAGGTGAGAGCAGACAAGTTTTCCTGCCCACGCTCTTGCGGGCAGGAATCCTGTGTCCAAAAGGTGAGCTCCCTAGGACACAAGAATTGAGACATCCCCAGGGGATGTGTTCCCTGAGGCCTTTGTAGGCTCAGGGAGTGGTGCGGCGTGCCCCCCTCCCCTTTCATTATTATTCTGAGCCCTGGGGATGGGTTCCCCGGTACCGTAATCAATTCGGGAGGAGCGCTGTGTACCCCCTCCCCTTTCATCATTATTCCCCTCCCCTTTCATTATTATTCTAATCCCTGGGGAATGGGGCCCCTGGGGTGAAAATTGGCTCAGGGAGGGGGGGACCCACGCACGCCCCTCTCCCCAATATATATTTTGATTGATCCCTGGGCTTTGGCTCACACTGAGGATTTATTTTACATAAAAATGAATAGCGCCCTGCCATTTTGTTTTTTTTGTTTGGCCATCCCGCATGAGTGCCATTGGGTGACCCCCAAAAGGGCTATAGGGGCAGGGTATACCTTCCATGCCCTCTTATATTGGTTTCTTTAACATTTTCAGGACAAGGGACTAAGTACCCGGAGTCCGGTAATGGTTGTCACAACATTTGTTTTCATGTTGCAGCCAGCCATCTGAGTGCTCGCTCCTGTGGGTTAGTCACTCCCTCGGATGCAAGGTGGCCCAAGTGTAAAAAAAAGCCCCCTTGGCTAATTAGTATGCTCAATTTTTTTTTATTGTGCTCACGGCACTCTCACAAGAGTCCCTCAAGCCCCACCGTCCAGATATACAAAAATATTTTAACCTTAATTTCTGAAAATATACTGAATGGATTTACACTAAATCACAAAAAGCACACTTTCCGGTACAAAATGTAAATTCCTTCCTGATTTGGTATAATTCCGTTCAGCCGTTTTCGCACTATCTCGTTCCAAAAAAATCTTGTGAAAGTCCATGGGCATTTGCCTTTGGGGTCCCCCTATTACTCCACTCCCACGGGATGGATCACCCCAAAACTTTCCAGAAAGGAGCTGATCAAAAAAGACCACTTTTTTTGAAAGTTCATCACACAGTGCCAAAGTTATTAGCAAACCAATAAAAAATAACTCATGCCTTAAGGTAACGATAACTCATGCCCCGCCGTGCAAGGTTTGATATTAATAATGCTGTCATAGAGCATGTCATAAGTGATGTAATATGTGAAGTAATTAGTAGGTGTGGGCCGAACTTGTGGAATTTGTCTCCACAGAATTCTGGGGAGTTACAAAAAAACTCTGTGAGATTCTGTTGAGTTCTGTCAACGTAGTGCTGTTCGCGCTGTGATTTAGCGCTTGGATCACGTTTCATGCTGAAAAAGAAATGGAAACCGCACCATGCATCATGCTAGAGGGCATAACTTTTCTACTTGTGCTGTAGCTTTCTGACCACGAACGGTTGCGAACGCACGCTTTGGAAATCTCTTGCTGAATGTCCTCCTAGCGACCACAAATTGCACTACAGGACGCCAAATCTTACTTGCACTCGCCAATTACAGTTGTGGTGTGTGTGCAAGAAAAAAATCCACCACGTGGCGATTGGCAGAATTTGGCCGAAACTCCTCATTACAAGAATAACTATGAGTCACCAAAATTCCTCCAAATCTACCTGTGGAACTTAATATTTCACCCAATCCTAGTAATTAGCTGTGCATGGAAAGGGTGTGAGTTATAGTTGAGATAAATATATAGCTAGTGAATTTTAATGGTTTTGTATGTTTAAAAAGGCATGCTTTAACTCACATTTTTACCTAGCTAAAAAGATACTTTAAGGTTTGTTTTATCAGTGAATTTAAAGTTTTTTTTTAATGTAAAGTAATATTTTATTACTATACGTAAAGCCCACTGGCAGACAAACACCTGCTGCACATGGCCAAAGGCCTCTGAGCAGCCACCTTATGCCATGAATGGCCTTCTGCAGCACCATAATCTAACAACAATAATTTTAATCAAATATATATTTCAATAATTCACACAATGCAAACTTTATTAATATGTATGACTAAAAATGTTAAATAAAGTTTTATTAAAAAATATCTGTGCCTCTTTCTTTTTACATATTGTTTAGTATTACATTTTGTGGGTAAAAAATGTGAAAGTAAAGAGTCAAAGACATATTGCTTTTTCTTTTTAATAAAACAAACGTCTCTGAGTATTTATTTTCACAAGAAATGCAATTATAAAAACAACCACAAGAGGCCATTGTATGTTTCTTATATACCTTTAGGCCACAAAATCACAGCCATAGAACCAGCCCCTAGAATGTTCTGCACTTCCAGATGCAGAGCAAAAGCCCCAGCCTGGGGACTACTTTAAAGGAATATTGTAAGGTCTCCCTGGGTCATCGTTTTAATGACCCTGAAGACTTAGGGGGTCATTACAATGGCGGACGGAAGTGCATCCGCAGTGGTGGCGGTGGCGGAAAACGTCGATTTTTCCGCTCCTGATGCGGTCATTGCGACCGTCATATTACAATGGGCCAATATAGGCTGTATTCCGACCGTCGCGGTGTTTCAGGCTCCGCACGTTTTTTTGTTATGCAAGGGTGGCGGACGGAGCCAATAGAGCAAGAACTGCGTGCGGAATCACGTCCTGTTCACCAACCAGATTAAGATGTATCAAACACCCAATCCCACCGCGGTGGAAAAATCACCTCATCGCGGATGGCGGAAGCACAACTACGAAGAGGAAATGTCGAACCAGAACACCTGCATACGACCATAGCCGCCATGGATCCTGCTCTACAGGCCTTTCCGCTGCTCTACCTGATGCATCACCAGCAGATAAGACGCCGACGCGCTCAACAGCAGAGGTACATCCAAAACATCTCCACGCATGCAACCCCGGTACAACAACAACTCCCAGCAAGCGTGCAGGCAGGGCCGGCTCTACGATGTTTGGGGAAACATGCGAAATGCAATGTGTGAGGCTCCCTCAATTTACATGAGTGACACCCTCAGGGCTCCCGAAGGCTGCCTTGTGCTGAGTCCTCCTGGCACGCTGCTCCCCTCTCCCCCACCTACAAGCACCACTCACACAGCTCCGATCGGGCACAAGGTGGCAGATTTACCTGGGGCTGGGAGTGTGTACACTGCAGACTGCAAAGTGAGGAAGATGCGTGCCCAGGATGGGTAGCAGTGTCGCAGCAAACAGCTACACACTATTGCTATCACCTAATGCTACACAACCCAGACAAACATCCATGCTGGAACAAGACAGGAGGACTGTGCTGGAAATCCATCTGTACTGTACTTCAGCAACCATGACTGAAATCAAGTAGGCTCAAATAGCACATATCATTTACTGAAACAGTGCTGAGGGCCACAATGCTTCTGGATATAAATCATTTGCACACAGCACAGTGTCACACCATGGAGTGGTGGGGAGGGTCAAACATGTGCATGGCATTCAGTGGCACATGTATTGACTGAAGTGGTGTATACACGAGAATTGTACAGGTGAGGAGTGTACAGAGCAAAAAGCCATAGTGGAGTATCTCACATTGTGTATGCCTCAATGGTATGACTGTGACTGTTATGAATCAGACCAACACATATTGGAGCCCATAAAGTGGAAAGTGACAGCAATGCACGTGAAAACTCACATATCATGTTTGTATCCCAGAGAGATGCTGCACAGTGAGAACAAAGGTAAGCAAGAGCCATGCCGTATCCCAAGACTCACAACCCAGACATTTCAGTGACACACTCTGCATACTCACAAATGTTGTGGATAAGATGTAGGTGTACCCTAGGACTGCGAGGTTACAATGACACACTGCACACTGCTCCGGCAACAACCCCAACATGTCCACAAACACTCCACAAGGTGTCTGATCATGGAAACAAACATGCACTCATCAACTGGATCATACATGTGTGAAAGGGCAACGCTCAAGGGCACATACACATGAACACTTCTGCTAATGACAGGACACTCACACTGTCTGATGACTCGAGTAAGCACATGTACATCCATCCATTTGACTATGAAGCCATACCTGGCCAAGATGACAACACACCTACACTGGTGTGTACACATCAAGATAGATCACACAGAAATCTTGTAGCCTGTCCACCCCTCAAGTCACCATCTAAATTGGAATAGATTCTCATGATGGAGAGCAAACAAATCTGACATGTGTGAATAAGTAGAGCTCAGCCAACATAATGAACAGGACCAGAGTGGACCATCACAGACAAGCAGCTCGCCCCCATCAATCCTCAGAGTCCAAACTGGACATTAGTTGCCGGAACCCCTGGTAACACCTGCAATATCAACTTAAGTACATGCCAATGGGAAAGTGTGAATTCGGAGCATGGAACCGATGAACATATACACATACATTGTACAGCATCATTAATAAGGCCAGCGACAACGCTCAGAACATAAATGTATTTTTTATTACATAAACTCAGTATCAGCATGTAAAGTGCAAAACATTAAGGGCAACGGCCAGTCCAAACTCAAGTCCGCACATGTGTACTTCGAAATTCCACACAGATGATTGAAACACAGTCCACAGCCATGGGAATATCACCAGGATAGGGCCAGCAAATGGGTAGCTCACGCACCGGTCAGGGAGGAATGGGGTGGGAAGGGGGACTCTGCCTCAAATTTGTAGAGAACTGGAACTGGGTGGGGGATGACTGTCTGGGGTAGTAGGAGGCCTGGACCTGGGAAGGGGAGAACTGGTGGAGGTAGAGGGATCCCTGCATATGGGAGCCTGAAGGCTGGCTGGACCTGGTGGAGTCGTCTCACGGGGAGATGGTGAAATGCAGTGGGGAGGCTCAGTGGCTGATGTTGCATGTGGAGAGCTGGGCCTCACTTGCTTGGGGATACGATAGTCCCCAAGTGTCTTGGGCCAAGGGATAGGTGAGGTGGCCACAACAGCTTCCTTCTTCTCAGAAACTGGAGCAGGTGCTTGTGGATCCTTCTGGGAAAAACCTTCGGATCTGGTTGTATGCTTGGGGGGGTGGGCTTTTACCCTGCCTCCCCTGTTTTGGAGCTACCACTACCTCACTGCTTCTCTGTCCATGCTTCCTAGGGGGTGGGTGGGTGGGAGTGGAAGTCTTGGGCACAACAGCCCTCTGAACTTGGGGGGGGCAGTTGTGGCAGGCAACAAGCCCACGGCAGCCAGGGCAACTTCCTGTGCTGATTCAGGATCAGCTGTGGATCTTGGAGGGCTCTTGGAGGGCGAGGAATGGGAGGTCTGCAATGTGGATGCATGTTTAACGTGTTTCGGCTTCTCTGTGTCCTGTGATGTGCTTGTGGTGGGGCTGGCATGTGTGCTCCTTGTGTGCCTTGAGGATGATGTCTTGTGTCTTTGTCGCTTGGACTGCTGTTGTCGTGTGCTGCGTGGGGATGACTTGATTCCTGAGTGCTCTGGTGTGTGTTCTCTGGTCAGGTGGTGTCACTTGCAGTGTGTTTGCGGAAGGGACAGGAGCCGGACTGTGAGCCTGTGACTGCAGAATGGCTGCCATCAGTTTGGAGGCCAAACAACCTGTGACAACTTGTTGCCATGATCCTGGAGGGCATTCAGGAGCAAAGTCTGCCCCATGGACACCTGCCGCAAGATGTCTATGGCCTCCACACTGAGGGCAGCAGGGGACACATGGGCTGGGGCAGCGGTGCCTTGGGTGAAAGATACCCTACCCTTCTTAGGGCAGCGGGCCCGGATACCAGTTGGGGGAGCATCAGGGAGGGTGGACACAGGACCGGGTGTGGCGGACGATGAAGCAGAGGCCGATCCTCCTTTGCCCGACAACACTGAGGAGTCACCGCTGGAGTGTGAGTAAGTGGAGGTAGGCGTTTCTGGAGCGGACTCCTTCAGGGCACTCCTGTCCCCCTCCGATACGCTGGTCCCCTCAGCGTCGCTGTACTCCCGGGGAGCAGTGATGCCAGTAGCTTTACCAACGGTTCCTTGCCCCTCTCCTTCTCTGACCTCGGTAGATTCTGTAGGAGACAGAGACACTGTTCAGTGAAGTGGCCGGATCACAAACATGTTTGGCAATAATAACCGAAATGCTTGAACTCAAGGCACACATTTGACTCTCTATGTACTGTCTGCATAAGTCAAAATATTTCTATGATCATCTGAAGCATGTCAACATGCTTATTGGACAGTCATGCTCCATGCTGCGTTTATACTGCCAAATTGCTAGGCATGTGTTGGCATCTCAACATCACATCCTATTGTCTGTAGGCACATCTACATGCCTTCAGCTAAGAGAGCTACACATCTGAATTCACTGTGTGTGTCACCCTGGAAGTTTGAGGTGATAGAACCCCACACATAGTAAGTTAAAGGAAACTATTGTTAAGTGGCATGACATCCTTACATCCACTAATTCATATCCTGCAACACAACTACTGTTTAACATTGGTAAGCAATCTGTAGATGTATCAATTACATGGAAATTCACAACATCAATCTCTTAAATCACCCTGACATGATGCTCACTGATGTTCACTTCCAGTTGATGCCACAGAGACTGACACTTATGCTGATGTTTCCTGGACACATGACAATCCAGACGTTGTACAGGCCAAGAATATCTGCACTCACCACTGAGGCAAACTGAGAGGCAGTTACACCCCACTAGAGACAACTCATAGGTCACTGCCTTGCTCTGGGCTGGGATTCGTGCAGTCTTTCATGAGCAACATCACACTTTGTACTATACTCACCCCCAACTTGCTGCTGCTGGTCCCTCAGGCGTCCGTTCAGCTCTGGCTGTGTCACTGCCAGGATGCGGGTCAATAGTGGGGTCATGCTCCGGCGCGCCAACCGACTAGTTCGAGGAACCGGGCCCAGCGTCATTTCAGCGACATTTTTGCTAAGGCGGCAGATGTCATCCCACCTCTTGTGGCAGTGGTTGTGTCGACGGTTAGAGACCCCTAGGGCCCGCCCCTTCCGGGCGATGGTCCTCCATATTGCCTTCCGCTGATGGACCTTGAGTTGTAGGTATGGGAGACAAGAGGAGACAGTTGTAACACTTTGTAGTGGTGCATTGTGTGTCAGTACACAGTGCATACACATGAGCGAGTCTACACATAATGACACCAAAAGAAGGATGGCATGTCCACTGTACATTTATCAGATGCGAGAGGTAATTTCACACTAATCTAGACAGTAACAGGCCCTGTAATCTTGTGCATACTGGGCTCATCTCCATAGTATCCCTGTAGAATGAGCACACCCCATAATCACTAACCTCTGCCCAATCAACACTTCTCATCTCACTAATGTACATATGTACACATAATGAACTCATAGAGGACATGGCACAGGGAATGTGTGTCCAAAAAGAGATTTCATGAAGTCATCATTGTAACTGTACTACTGATAAACCACGTTCCGGCAAAATCGTCATTGCATGCACTCAGGGCTTAGGGGGAACAAGGCACAACACCATGCACTTGAACTCGTTTGGCTACACAGACTCCAACACGTATACATCAACCTTTCTGAGTTTCACAAGTGTGATGTTTTGCACCTATGGAGCTGCAAAATTGACGAGTGTGCCATCCTACCCACATACTCAAGTGAATCAAGTAGTACGTCATGATTGGGAAATGCAGACGACAAAATCAGAAAGCACCAATATTGGCTTGCAGTCTGAGGCACAGAACACCATACAGTAACATGTTGTGAGCCTTCGGAGCATCCTCAGTAAGTTTAGCATTCACTTACCAGTACCTCTGGAGCACCATAAAGCCGGCCGTACTGTCCAAGGACCTCGTCCACCAGGACCTCCAGCTCCTCTGTGGTGACGGGACGGGCCCTCAGGTTCTCAGTACGAGCCATGACTGGTTCCAGAGATGAGGTACATCAGCAGTTCGTGGTGAGGACTGGCAGGCAGCAGTGTCTCTAGGCAAGTGACAGGTGTGGACATTTCACAGGCTTATATATAGGGCCCTAGGCTCGTTCCAGTGTTGCTCTGCTGATACCGTTGGCCAGCCTGGTTCGCATCATACAATTGGGGCCAATGCCGGGCCCCGCTGTGGCAGAGCACGCCTACCGCGAGTTTAAAAAATGTAAGCTGCTGGCGCTTCCCATTGGCTGATAGCTATTCCTCATAGGCGGTGATGCACCGCAGAGGTCAGGAAGCTTCTGCCGCTATCCTACATCATTCAATTGGGGCCAATGCCGGGCCGCGCAGTGAAGGAAGTGGCCCTTAGGGGCCACCCGGGTTACTTACAACCACCTGCTATGCCATCCCAAGAAATGAAGAGTCGGTCAGACAGTAGAGAATACAAACAAGCATTTATTAGTAATACTCTGCAGAGGAGTCCATTCTGACCTGCACCCTAAGATGCCAGCCAAGGGACTGGCTCCCCAACGGCCTGCAATGCATGATCATTCTTCCAAGAACCCCCAACCACGCCCACAGTGGAAAGTTACCGGCCTGGGCCGAACATGAACAAAGAAGGCACAGACGGATGGGCTACCACCTGCCAGATGGGTACATGCTATCAGCAACTCAAGGTTACCGTGCTGAGTCTCAGCGTCTCCTAACGTGGGAGCAGAACTACACACTCGGATAGGCATGCGAGGGCAGAATGGCCTATTCATTAGTAAAGTCGAGAAGCAACCTTGAACAGGAAAGAAAAATAATAACTAAATACAGTGTTCTGCTGAGGCAGGCAATACGAATAATGAGGCCTAGTTCAGACACAGCCTAATAGGGTTTACGAAATACAAAATGGAGTCACACTGGCTAACTAAAGCTTGCACTTTGCAGGGATAATTCAGTGGGTTGCATAATGTGAATACAAATGGCATCTATTTAGCCACACACTGCTAACCTAATGTAGCATGATAGGAGTGCATAGCAGGAATGGGATTTTTGAACCTAACAGCCCCTCCTTTTAGCATGGGTGGCTAAATGCTTTATTGAGGCCATCCGGTAGGGTCTTTACAATTCGATGTGGGAAGGAAAAAAATGCATAGGCAGTCAAATTACAAGGGAGAATAAAGCAGCACACTAGTGTCAAAATTCTATTTAGTATTCAAAAATACCTTCATCGATAAGCATCATATCCTGAACATCCTACATCATCATAGTAGAAACCTTAGTATCTCGTCCTGGCAATTTAGGGGTAGTGGTGAGCTTGCTCACACAATAGGTGCAACATGCTGGAAGGAAATTAATACATAGGCAACATGTGAAGATGACACCTGCGATAACTATGAGGGCAAGTGATATCTTCCAACCCCATGATGTCATCAGACCCCACAACCACCCTGTGAGGGACCATGATCCATTATCCTGATGGATATCTGAAGCAAGCCTGTGTAATTTCTGTACGGCGGAGTATACATTAGGGGCGTGATCAGGAATGTAAACACAGCAACTGCTGCCGATGACGCGACAGGCTCCGCCCCTATCAGCAAGGATGACGTCTAAAACCATCCGGTTTTGAAGAGCAACAAGTCTCGTAGCCTGAAGCTCAACTGTAATATTAGTCAGTATACCTGCAGTAGTGTTAATGACTCCCTCAACTACTCTAGCCAGCCGACGGATATTACGGCTATTGAACATGGGGCCCCAGAACGGCAAAATGCCCTTCATGATGTCAGTAAGTTGCTGTAGGGAAGTATCTGTTTGATCTATATCTTCTGGATTGACAACTCTCTTGGCTCGATGCAAATGTAGATCCCTACGCTGTAGTCTATGATCCTTGTGATAATTAGATGGTGCAATATAAACAGGGGGCAAAAGGAAAGAGACATAACACCTGCCAGACCATCCCCTGGGAAGCCATGTATAAGCCTGTCCCCCACAAACAAAGTATACATTGGGAGGTGTGAGCAAAGGTGGGCTACTAGTAGTGTTCAATCGGTATGTATAGTTACAACTGCTCCGACCTACAGGAATGTTCCCTGTACCCTCGACACAGAAACTAGTTGTTGTATTGATCACAGGGATGGGCATGGCTTTGTCTTCAGTTATATTTTGTTCCTGGAAACATTTAAAATATTCAGTAACATTAAATCCTTGAAAATCCAGCATCTCGTTTTGCAACCAAGTGACATTCTTATTATCCTCAAAAATATTCATACAAGCTTCTGGATGTAGGGTACCCTCCTTTCCATCTGCCCCAGGTGTATATCCTTGGTGTACCACTATATACTCCAACACTGCTTCGTAATCAGACTGTACCATATTCATCGCATCAGCATGATAGTGCATGTACACCATAGAAAGCAATTGGAACCATGCCTCACAGCTACCCAAATATGACAGGGGCAATGACACCAGTAGATCATTCCTGTGCATAACTGAGGGATGTAACCCACACACCCAACAATTCGTGGCATTAGTTGTACTGTGTACCTGATGAAGCATCTGCAGAAACGCATTCTCGACATAGTTATGTCTATGCCTTTCTTTGTGCGGGGCCAGTGTAACGAACGAATGCTTAGGTGGAACCGGGGTAGTCCCTATCAATGTGTGTACAGGATGCTGTTCTTCTAAATACCACACCACCCCGAATAGTGTTATCCTTACGATGAGAAGGACCACTACCACCCTACTCCCAATAGACCAACTAGACCACACAGGACCATTCTGCTGTAATGGTGGGCCACCAGAGGCTGTTCCTCCTTCATAATTGCGCGGCCAAATGGGTACATAGAAAGAAACTTTTAGGAACTGGCGTCACAAAAATACAACCAACCAAAAGGGGTACAAATCACCCAGTGTCCTTCAGAGCCTCACTGGTAGACTCCTATTGTTCATCAACGACGGTGCTATGAAGCACTCTCACGGGGGAGCTGCGCGATCGCAGCCCTTGCTGGAAAACAAATCCTCTTCTTTTAGGATAGGACACCCTCCCTCCTGGGAAGACACCCTCAGCTATTCCTGTCCAATGTCCAGGGCAGTGCACCAGTGTAACTCACTCTAATCTAAAGCAGGCACCTTAGGCATAGCACCTACGCCCTAAGCTCGAGTCCATCTCTAACTCCTGGACTGTCCTACTGGCGCACTGTCCTTCCATCGGGGTCGCAGGTTATACCTGGCAACCCCAGGCACTTCTTCATCAACGAAAAGGGGAAGAAATTCAGGCTCAGCAGGACATTGAGACTCAGGTGTCTGTGCACCAGAAGCGGGAGCATCCGGGCGGCCCTTATCTCGGGGGGAACCGCTTCAAGTAAGACCTTGTTGCTCTCCTCGTCTGTCTGTGCCCACCTCAGTCGGGCGTCAGAGAAGGGAATGAAACAGGGCACTCACTCCCCTTTCTGGTCAGCAATGCCGTCAAGGACCCACTGGTCATACGGAAGCGGGAGAGGTATTCTTTTGACATGTGATCCGTGTACCCAGTGCTTCCGTCCTTCAAGCTTTACTGCGATGCGGGTGGCGAGCAGGACCAAGTGTGGCCCTTTCCACCGAGGCTCAAGGCAGCTCTTTCGCTGAAAATTTTTCACAAGCGCGAAGTCGCCGGGCTGTAGCTGATGCCCGGGCCCCTCTGGTACTGGTTGCAGCGTGGCGTGAATCTGTTGGTGGACAGAACGAAGATCTTTAGTTAACTCATACAGATAGTCCACAAGTAGGGGGTACTCTATCTTGAAATGCGCTTGGGTCTTGGGATGCCCCAGACATTGGCAGGGCACCCAAAGACCACCTCGTACAGGGACAACCCTGTTCTAGAATGCGCGGTCGCTCTGGTAGACAACAAAGCCAAAGGTAGAGCATCGGGCCATCGCAATCCTGTGCTTTCTTGAATCTTCGCTAACTTCAATTTGAGAGTACCATTGTACTTCTCAACCAGGCCTGCTGACTGAGGGTGGTTCGCTGCATGAATCCTCTGTCTAATATGCAAGCCTTTACACACCAATTCAATGACTTTTGAATTGAAGTGACTTCCGTTGTCACTCCAGATCACACGTGGTAATCCATAGCATGGGAAGAACTCTTTTAAGAGAGCCTTCGCCGTTGCCATAGCCGTATTCTCCTTAGTGGGGTAAGCCTCAATCCATTTACTGTATGCGCAAATCACTACCAGCACATACTTCAGATTGTTAACTCGTTCCATTTCGATGAAATCCATCTGGAGAACCTCGAAAGGGAAGGAAGGCGGTGCAAAATTACCTGCGGGTGTAGGAGTACCTTTCCCAGGATTATGTTTCAGACAAATGATGCAGTGTTTCACTAGGTGTGTGGCTACCTTAGGGATATTATCGTTTCACCATACTGGGTCCAGTAGCATACATATTCCTTTGGCACTAATGTGTGCTGGGCCGTGGGCCATAGTAACAACAGGGAGCACGTAGGCATTAGGCAGCAACCATCTCTGCTTCCCAGACAAGTCAGTCCAACACCCATCCTCGTCCAAACGCCCTGTCCTCTCCTCCCATACTGCCAGTTCATCTACTGTCGCCTCGCTCTGTATTTCCCTGACATTTTCTAATGTGTCCTCGAACATTCCATTGTCTGGAACCCACCTAGCGGGCCTGCCGCGAACATCTTTTTCATCTTCGAGCTAGCTGTCTCCTTAGCTGTCTGATCTGCAAAAGCATTTGCCCTTCCCACATCGTCTGTTACTGCTTTGTGAGAGCTACATTTTATGATTGCCAACTTGTCAGGAAGTGTCAGTGCTGACAACAATCTATGTATCAATGGACCATGCTGTATTCGCAACCCATGTGAGGTCAAGAACCCTCTCTCCGCCCAGAGGCGCCCGAAATTATAGGCCACCCCAAAGGCGTACTGGCTGTCTTTGTAGACAGTGACAGTCAGTCCCTCACTCAACTCGCAAGCCCTAAGGAGGGCAACCAACTCTGCAGCCCGGGCCGATTGGTATGGGATACGGGATGTCTCAACTACAGTGTGTAACATTGTGATTGCATAAGCTGCAGTGGTAGTGCCATCTGGTAGTTTGAAACAAGAGCCTTCGACATATAGTTCTCCTTGGGGGGCGGATAAGGGAACATCAGTCAGGTCTACCCGTCCCTTCGTTTCTTCCTCAGTCCAAAATGAACAATCATGGACATCGTTGTCCTTTTCTTCTGAAGGGAGGGGTAGTAAGGTGGCTGGGTTCAGAGTAGCACAGTGTTTGATGGTAATGTGCGGAGCAAACAAAGTTAACTCTTATCCAGTCAGACGCGCACTAGTAAGGTGCTGTGTCTTTGTCTTATTCAACAGTGTGTCCACAGCATGAGGTACCATGACTGTGAGATCCGTATCAAGGACGAGGCCTGCCGATTGCCTGATAGAAACTGCCACCGCCACGGCAGCTCGGGAGAGCTCTGGCGACGTTATCAAGAATAGCAGAGAAATATGCGCAGGGTCTCTGCTTACCACTGAAACCCTGTGTTAGAACAGAAAGCGCGCAATCGTCCGCCTCATGTACATAGAGCACAAAAGGCTTCTGGTAATCAGGAGTACCAAACACAGGAGCAGAGCAAAGCGCAACATTTAATTGCTCAAAAGCTTGCTGGCATGCAGATGTCTAAGGCAGGGGTTCATGCACTTCTTTGGTCAGGTAAAGGAGGGGTTTCGTTAGTAAGGAATAGTTAGGGATCCAGTGATGACAATACAAAGTTATAACAATGAAAGCGCGTACCTCGCGTTGGGTCTTAGGAACTGGCATATTAGTAATAGCAGCTATGCGTTCAGGTGTTAGTCTGCGACCCTCCTTTGACAGTAGGTGACCTAAATAGGTGACCTCCTGTCGACAATATTGAAATTTCGAAAGTGACACCTTGTGGCCATGGTGTGCCAAATGTAACAGCAATTTAACTGTGGCCTCTTTACAACCATCTTCAGTGTCTGAAGCAACAAGGAGGTCGTCAACGTACTGCAACAGCACATTACCAGGGGGAAGTTCTAAGGAATCCAATTGAGCTTTCAAAGCTTGGCTATAGATACTAGGACTCTCCGTATAGCCTTGTGGAGCATGACAGAACCTAAAGCTCCTTCCGGCGATTGCAAATCCAAACAGATATCTGCTATCTGTATGGATTGGAATGCTGAAGAAAGCATTCTTCAAATCTATCACAGAGAAGAATTTTGCAGACGTGGGAATCATTGTCAAGATCGTGGTAATGTCTGGGACTACGGGATACTGGGGAATCACTATTTTATTCACCTCTCTAAGGTCAATTACAAAGCGGTAAACGTCAGGGTGAGCATCAGAAGAATCTAAGGGTGCCTTTTTAAGAATAGGAATAATAGGCTGTTACACACATTCGGCGCTGTCTCCTCAACCACACCAGACTTAATCAAATCCTGTATTATTTGCAATAAGGCCTTTTCTCCTGCCTGGGATATCTTGTACTGGGGAATACGTGGCAATACAGCATTGTCCTTAATCTGTATAGAGACTGGTGGGATCTGGAGTAACCCCACATCCGTGTCTCCTGTAGCCCACAGTGTGCGTGGCACATCTTAAACTCAGCGGGGAGGGGGGCATCCCTTGCAAGACATTGTGTGGCATGGGCCACCTGCGGTCCAATAGTCATGTAAACACCGTTTGGAGAACAAAAAATTGTCGCATGCAACCTTTTTAACAAATCCAACCCTAACAAATTCTCCCCACAATTGGACGTTAATAGAAATGGTGAATCAACCGTGAAGGGGCGAATAGTCAAAGCAAGAGGTTTGGAAATGGGGCTGACAACCGGCACGCCTGAGAAACCCACCAAAACGTTGTTTTGGCCGGACAGAGCCGACCCCGGGACCAGTGAACGGGAAACAGAGCTATTCATAGCCCCTGTATCAACTAAGAATTTCTCAGTCGTACCGTGTAAATCTGCAGTGACATGGGGTCTGCGCTGATCTACAGGCACCGGAACTGGTCCCTTGCCCTGTCCCTGGCTATCCTAGCTGTGAGACATCCCCGTCACTTCGTCCATGTCATAGTCCTCATGATAGTACTGCCCCACTTGGGGGTCGTCAAAATAGTTACCGCTCTGTCTACTAAACGATGTATTCTCCGATCGCGTCTCCCCCCGGCCTCCTCCTCCTCTTCCATGTCCTCTAAAACTCCGACCTCTCGGGGCCTCGTCTTTCTGGACTAACTCCGGACACTCATTCCGCCAATATCCCTCGTGCTTACAATAAGCACATTGGTTGATCCCAATTGGTGCACTCGAGGAACCACCCCTGTTAGACCTGGGTAACCGCTGGGCCGAACCCGAACCTCTTCCTCTTCCGTTACCCCTCGCTACTTGCTGCATCAACACCCTCGTCTTCAAATCTTTCGACTTTTTCTCCACTTTCTCCTTCTCTTCATTCTCTCTATGCTCGTAGTACTGTGCCATGCTCAATATTACCGACGGGGAAGATGTGCTCCAAGTGCTTTCTGAAGCCTGCAACCTAGTCGCAATCTCAGGAAGCAGATTGCTAACGAACCTGCTGACAAACAACCGGACACCACCTTCCAATGACAGATCCTGGCCACTAAAGTCGAGAAACACCCCTTCAAACCTAGTGAAGAAATCAGACACACTCTCGTCCTTCTTCTGATGACATGCAGTCAACTTGTCCCAATCCACCCGTCTCGGTGGGATAAGGGAATGCATATAGGTGACAATGCGGCCCGGTAAAGCCAATATCTCCGCCCACGGCTTGTCACCGGGCTTGCGGTCTTTATCCCACGCCCTAATCTGATCCCATGTTCCTCCCAATTCCACCACATGATCCTGCGTACACACTTGCCTCCATATATCCACCAGTACCAACAAGCCAAAGAACAACTCAATATCTGTTAACGTCATCACAGTGGAGGAGGCCGCTTCTGTCAACTCTTTGTAATACGCAGTAGGGTTCTTCCGAGGGTCTGGCAACTGACTTTTCAGGGATATTACCTCACTCCTCTTCCAAGGAGTATAGATTCACTCTTCCTGGAACCGAGCATCAACTCGCGGCCTAATTACAGCATTTGTGGAGTCGCGCAGTTCTGGTATTTCAGGATGATAAATGGGATGGACCTCTCTCATGGGGTACTGGGTCACCATCATCGGAACCTTTTGGTGCAATCTGCCCTGATAACCCACCAATGTCGTTACATTGCTAAAAACCTCATTAAGAGCCATATCTGCAGCATATACTCTGTCCCGTATGTCATAGATGATCTGCGGTGCAACACCCTGAAAACACTGCTACCACAGTCCTATTCGCGTGGCCGACATGTGCTTAAGGGCATACTGCTGTATGAAAGGCTCATAATCTTTCATCACACTCCATACATCATCCACACTATAGATCGGGTTCCGAGCCCACTGAGCCACCTGATTCGCCACCACTTGCTTCTCCTCATCACCCACAGCAGAATGCACCAACACTTTGTCCATACGGTCTCGTGCTGCAGCCCAGTTCCCTTCATGTATCCCGCGCACAGGGGTCTCACCATTCGGCAGTGCTAGGGGTGTCATACTTGAGGGAGAAAGAGCAGATGAGGAGACAGGTATCATCATGAAAGGAGACAGTGTTGTAGGAGTGAAAGGGGGTGTACCAGTAGATACAGAGTCAGTAGACGGAACAGGAGAGCTAACGGCTCCCACCCCCGCTCCTAGCGTGAGCAGGGAAGGAGCAGGCGGGGCTGGGGCCGAAACAGTTTGACTAGGGGCAGGTATACTAGGTAGAGCGGCACCAGAGACCAGGAACTGAGATGTGGGAACCCTTGGGTATATCCACTCAGGAGCATAAGGTGGAGGAGGGAGAGAATCAAATAGCTCTTCAACGAAAACATCACCTTCCTCTCTAGTGACATAACATTTATCTGTCTGCAATCAAAACTTTCTATCTGCACATTCTATGCCTTTCTCTATCTTTGCCCTTTCATAGGCCACTGCTTTCTGCGTTATGGTTTGCGTCTGCCTCTTCCGGGCCTCTTTCTCTGCTCTCATACACCGCTGCTTTGCTTCCTTCTGCCATACTCTTAGAGAATCAAACATCGACTGCCTGCTCTTTTTGGCGAACAATTTGTCCTGCAAGAAATTCAATTTTTGCTCATCAAACGAGCCAGTAAGTGGCCATTGTAACTCAGCATTGTCCCTCGTTTATTTATTCCACAATGTGCTAAACATAATAGGGCCAATACCGTGCTTGACGTATACATCAAAATTTGGGGTACCCTCCGGAGGCGCAGGCTGGCTCTCTTCCAATCGAGCCTCAGTAGAACAACACCAACATCCAAAACACCCCAGTTTACTTAGACAAGGCATCTTAATATAAGACTCATGCGCTGTCCCCAACGGACAAATATAACACCAACGAACAAAATAATAAAAGGAAAAAAATAAAGAATACAAATATTTGTTCAAAACCCAAACCAAGACGGTCCGAGGACCGCTTCCTACAGTCCGTAGACTGTACCATGTTCAAGAAGACAGGCTCTAGCCCCAGACCTTTTCAAGAGTAGACCAAATTTCCAGTTGGCCTGGCAGAGTGTTTGCAAACAGCCCCAGACCTTTTCGAGAACAGGCCAAATTTCCAGTTGGCCTGGCAGACTGTTCACAAACACTCTGTGTCTTTTAAAAGGGTCCGCAAACCCACAAAGTTCAAACCAAGACAGCCCGAAGACTGTACCAAGACACAGCCCGTAGGCTCGTGCCGTTCAAGCAAGGCAGTCCGAAAACTGCACCAAGACAGTCCGGAGACTGTACCAAGACACAGCCCGTCGGCTAATGTCGTTCAAAGCAAGACAGTCCGGAGACCGTACCAAGACACAGCCCATAGGCTCGTGCCGTTCAAGAATGGCGCCATTTTTTCAAGAATCAAATCACTCACCTGGTGCACACAGGTCAAATCAAGTTATTCTCCACTGCCAACTCTTCGGACCAAACGGTCAACTCCAAGATTTCGCCTTCTCAGGACCCCAGCCGGTGACCACTAGACGAGGAGTCGCCCGATCAGACGGACGGGGCAACTGCGAGAACCAAGCTCGATCGTGTGGGGTACCCCGATCCGCCCGACCGACCAGACGCAACCCCGACCCTGCAACCCGATTACGGGTGAGCTGGATCACCTTGCGGGTTCCCTGTTCAGGCGCCAACTGAAGGAAGTGGCCCTTAGGGGCCACCCGAGTTACTTACAACCACCTGCTATGCCTTCCCAAGAAGTGAAGAGTCGGTCAGACAGTAGAGAATACAAACAAGCATTTATTAGTAATACTCTGCAGAGGAGTCCATTCTGACCTGCACCCTAAGATGTCTGCCGAGGGACTGGCTCCTCAACGGCCTGCAATGCATGATCATTCTTCCAAGAACCCCCAACCACGCCCACAGTGGAAAGTTACCAGCCTGGGCCGAACATGAACAAAGAAGGCACAGAAGGATGGGCTACCACCTGCCAGATGGGTACATGCTATCAGCAACTCAAGGTTACCGCGTTGATTCTCATCGTCTCCTAACGTTGGAGCAGAACTACACACTCGGATAGGCATGCAAGGGCAGAATGGCCTATTCATTAGTAAAGTAGAGAAGCAGCCTTGAACAGGAAAGAAAAATAATAACTAAATACAGTGTTCTGCTGAGGCAGGCAATACGAATAATGAGGCCTAGTTCAGAGACAGCCTAATAGGGATTACGAAATACAAAATGGAGTCACACTGGCTAACTAAAGCTTGCCTGTTGCAGGGATAACTCAGTGGGTTGCATAAAGTGAATACAAATGGCATCTATTCAGCCACACACTGCTAACCTAATGTAGCATGATACGAGTGCATAGCAGGAATGGGATTTTCGAACCTAACAGCAGTGGCGGAGCATGCCTACCGCGAGTTTCAAAACATGTAAGCCGCTGGCGGTTCCCATTGGCTGATGGCTACTTCTCATAGGCGGTGACCTACCGCGGAGGTCAGGAAGCGTCCACCGCTATCCTGCATCATTCAATTGGGGCCAATGCCGGGCCCCGCAGTGGCGGAGCACGCCTACCGCGAGTTTCAAAAATGTAAGCCGCTGGCGGTTCCCATTGGCTGATGGCTATTTCTCATAGGCGGTGATGCACCGCGGAGGTCAGGAAGTGTCCACCGCTATCCTGCATCATTCAATTGGGGCCAATGCTGGGCCCCGCAGTGGTGGAGCACGCCTACAGCGAGTTTAAAAAATGTAAGCCGCTGGCATTTCCCATTGGCTGATGGCTATTTCTCATAGGCGGTGAAGCACCGCGGAGGTCAGGAAGCATCCACCGCTATCCTGCATCATTCAATTGGGGCCAATGTTGGGCCCCGCAGTGGCGGAACACGCCTACGGCGAGTTTAAAAAATGTAAGCCGCTGGCAGTTCCCATTGGCTGATGGCTATTTCTCATAGGCGGTGACGCACCGCAGAGGTCAGGAAGCATCCACCGCTATCCTGCATCATTCAATTGGGGCCAATGCGTGCCACCGCTGTGGATGCCAGCTACCGCGCCTGTAAACACATTTTGCATTTCCATTCTCACTTTGCTAATTACATCACTCATCCCAACACATTTGCCAAAAGTGATTTGTGCACCCTGTTAAGGTATTATAGAGTGTGACCTTTGAGTTAATTCTTCACACACATGGCATGTCCAAGAAAAGGAGAGTGAAATAACATTCATTGTCATGTCTTGTGGCCAGCATGGAATGAAATGAGTTAAGGAGTCAAAAAGGAGAAAGGCCTCTCGCACTGTACTAATGTTGTGTATTGAAACATTCAACCTGTGAACACTGTTTGAATATCCCTTGCTATTTGACTGTTGATTTCTCGGCCATGGGTTGTCTTATTAAGGGCCAGTGATGTTGACTGACATTTAGAGGTGTCCATTGTACGGAAATCAGACATACTTGTAAGCTCTAACACTTTCAACACACGTACTGCTGTGGCATACAGTGTGCCTAGCTGCCATTGCCTGCATATGTTTTCACACACGTCAGAGGAGTGCACATGTGTAACAAACAAACATCGCTCTGGCTGATATCATCGGTCATTTTCAGCCATGTGTGCATGTATACACAATCCATGTGTAATTTTGTATCATTTTGGTGAACATGGCAATGTCTGTCACGCAAAATCCTCACACAGTCGCGATGGTCTGACCCCATAATGTTCATATTTGTCTGTCGACTGTGCTGCATATTCCTGTATTGTTGTCCAGCTGACACTCACTGGCCTCATTTCGTAATGTTGTTGTGTATTGTGGGACTGAAGCTTGAGGTCATGCAGTGACAGCAGATACATGCAACTCAGCATTAATGCTGTTAACCACATATGCTGTGCCATCTACCCACAGGGCTGCTCACACTAAGATGTAGCAGTGTACCATATGTCATACACATCGTCTTAATCTGATGTTGTAGTAGTTAGTTTGTCGATTGAGTGATGCAAATCAAGGTATGTATGCATGTCACATGTGCATTTCACGTGTTCAAGAGTCCTGTCAATGTTGTGGTTGTGTGAAGGTCTTGACCTGCGTCAACAGCTCATCGCCAACTACTTCCATTGAGTGTAAGTTAGCATTGAGCAACTATGACTGTGTCTGTGCGCTTTGCTGTTGTCTGCCAAACTTGGAGGATTGTTGTAGGGATTCTGCCCACAGACAGAACTATGCGCAGGATTATAGGACTTGGGCAGGCAGGGACTGAGTCATCCTACCACCTGAGTACCCATGAGCACAGGACCGAATAGCTATAGTGCCTCACTAGCTCTCCTACTCACTGACAGTGAAACAAGCGTTTATACACCCCAGGACACAACACTCTTAGATCTCTCAGGAATCGCGGTAATGAGATATACCCTGTCGCCCTCACTCTTATACTTGTCCACAATAAGATCAGTTGAAGACAAGAAATGTTTTCAAATGTTTATTTCAACTAACGTGTCCTAGCATGCAGTATAACCACAACAAGCAGAATAATGCATAATACAAAAACAGTCAGCATAGAAACGTCCATATATCATGAAGGGAGATGTCATATTAATAAGCCCTCAGGAGGAAGACCTACGAGCCTACCCCCCTCCCCTTGCTAGAAGAAGTCTTATTATGTATCCCAAGATCTCTGGGCTTTGTCAGCAGACCCCATTCCGCAGCCTATAGATGGTGAAATGTACATCACATGTGCTGTGTCGCTCTTCCCTCTGGAAGAATCCCTCTCCAGGTATGGGGCACCTAGCCAGACTCCCCATATTATCAAAAAGGCACCCGTGGGCTCTAGAAGCTGCGAGAGTTTGTTGAGTCTGGGTGCTAGGGCCTGACCAGAACAGAATAACAAGGGACATTGTTTTACGACCTTGGACATGATGTACAGACTCTACTACAGGACTGCACAGAGAACAAGCTCTGCGGGCAGTTCTCATGTGAAAGACATAAACGAAGCTACTTGCAAAACAACAAAGCCATGGATTAACGTGCGCTAAAGCTGCATAATGTAAGCCAGGCTAATACTAGGCGACATTGTCCACAAAGGACATTTAACAGCCTCCCCTTGCTCAGGCCTGTGGTACCAAGTGAAACAGCCTGCAAAGGTAAGCAGAGTCAAAGCGAATGCAGACAGGGCCAAGGTTTGAGATAAATCAAATGAAATTTCTGAAGGAGGCGAGAAAAGGTAAAACAATATTGAATTAGTTCCAAACAGTTGCGGATGCTGGTAAGTAGTTACGAATCCAAGAAAGCACTTGCAGCTTCGAAGGCAAGCAGTTCCAAAAGACGATCATAATCAGCTTCAGCAAAAAGGACCGCCATCCAATCCAGTAGTATGAAGGAACAGATGTGCTCCTCGCACCCCGTGGATGAAAGGAGCATTTCAGGGCAACCTGGAAGAGGTTCAATGTAGGCATGGCACAGGAGACGTTGCGCAAACGCACAAGCGCAGCTGGCAGCCGGTCTGCCACGTTGTGAGGCATCCCATAAACGGCTATCACTGGAACAGTCCTGGTCGTGGGCCAAGAAAGGACTCACCCACAGGTCATAATCCAGATCAGCAAGAGATGTGTTGGAAAGGCAGACATCCATGGCCCATTGAAAGGGGCATTGGTGGCAGTAGAACACAGGTTGCACACAGGTGAAATAGGGTATTCTACCTTTACTACGCGGTCATTACTTCGTATTACCATTACTACGCATATTTTAGTTTGCAGATGCCATTACTTAGCATGCATTTACTTAGCATGCATTTACTACGCATGTTCCATTACTTAGCGTGCACTTACTACGCATAATGGAGTTACTGTGCATTGTAGTATTAATTCTGTTAATGGGTTCAGGGTGCGTTTAAGGTTTTGGGGTGCTGGGGTATTTTTGGGGTTCAGGGTGCGTTTAGGTTTTGGGGTACAGGGGTATTTTTAGGAGTCAGGGTGGGTTAGGGTTTTAGGGTGTAGGGGGTATTTTTAGGCTTCAGGGTGCATTTAAGGTTTTGGGGTGCTGGGGTATTTTTGGGGTTCAGGGTGCGTTTAGGTTTTGGAGTGCTGGGGTAATTTTAGGGGTCAGGGTTGGTTAGGGTTTTGGGGTGTAGGGGGTAAATTTAGGGTTCAGGGTGCATTTAGGTTTTGGGGTACTGGGGTATTTTTAGGGGTCTGGGTGGGTTAGGGTTTTGGGGTGCATGGGGTATTTTGAGGGTTCAGGGTGGGATAGGGTTTTTGGGTATAGGGGGTATTTTTAGGGTTCAGGGTGCATTTAAGGTTTTGGGGTGCTGGGGTACTTTTGGGGGTCAGGGTGCGTTTAGGTTTTGGGGTGCTGGGGTAATTTTAGGGGTCAGGGTTTTGGGGTGTAGGGGGTAATTTTAGGGTTCATGGTGCGTTTAGGCTTTGGGGTACTGGGGTATATTTTAGGGTCAGGGTGGGTTAGGGTTTAGGGTGCATGGGGTATTTTGAGGGTTCAGGGTGCGTTTAAGGTTTTGGGGTGCTGGGGTACTTTTTGGGGTTCAGGATGCGTTTAGGTTTTGGGGTACAGGGGTATTTTTAGGGGTCAGGGTGGGTTAGGGTTTTGGGGTGTAGGGGTATTTTAGGGTTCAGGGTGCGTTTAAGGTTTTGGGGTGCTGGGGTATTTTGGGGTTCAGGGTGCATTTAGGTTTTGGGGTGCTGGGATATTTTTAGGGGTCAGGGTGAGATAGGTTTTTGGGGTGTAGGGGGTATTTTTAGGGTTCAGGGTGCGTGCCAGGGGATAGGTTACTATTATGATAAATTTTTTGTTTTAAAGTACCAGTAACGCGTTGTAACGGTATGCGTAATAATTAACTGCGAAGTAAAAGCATTTTTAATGTATTTGTATATATTTGCGAAGTAAAAGCATGCGCACTAAAATCATGCGTAGTAATGGTATTTGCGAAGTAAAAACTTCAAAGTAAATACCTGCGGAGTAACGGTATGCTAAGTAATATCATATATTTGTGAAATAGGCATAGCGGAAGGTTAGCCTATAACTGATGCGAAGCACAGCTAATGGCAGGCATCCAAAAATAAGCTGCATTGGTTCACGGTACAGTTGCAACTGACCGGGGTTGGCCAGGACCACAGGACGGGCAGCCATTGCGTAAGAGCAGTAGGCAAAACAGCACTCTGCAGAACAGCCAAAGGAGTGATGGTAAACTGCCAAATGCACTTGAAAAATTGAATGCATGACACCCGGTAGTGCTCCAAAAATAGTCTGAAACGAAGTAACAAGGCCATAGCCCACAAGTTAATAAAATATGTGCAAGGCATTCAGTATCAGACGCTTTTGATATTTGGTGTATCAGTTCCCCAAAATGGAGTGGGAGAGTTGTGTTTAGCAGTGACTGAATCTCACTGGATGTTCGAGCCACTTGCAATTCGAAGGTCTCACAGGCTGATGTGAGAGCGACTTCTTGTTGAAACAAAAGCGCTTTGAGCCTGCTTAACTCATTTAAGTCTGCTTTCATAGTGGGAATGTGAGGCCGCAACTAACTATCTACAATCCCATATGGGGAGTAAAAAGAACATTGCTACAGCAAGTTACACGTTGTGAAACTGTTACTATATACGGGACGCCTGCCCGTAAACCACAGCGGTTGTGGATATTCAGGATAAGATAACTTCTGTTAAAAAGGAGCTTTAGCGTGGGAGTGTTGGCAGGGACTGGTGTTCCTTTTTTAAAACATGCAAAAATCTTGCATGATACATTACAAGCCCCGTGTAACTGTACTTGACTTAATGAAGGCGACAATGTCCCCAACGGCCATTTAACAGGATGTGTTTGGATGCTGGCTCTTGTTGGCACACTGCTAAGGATTACATTGTGCAGCGCTGTGTGAGTTTTATAACTTACGTCATGTCCATGTTGATGGTAGTAGGGGGATGGGAGGACACTGCTTCACCTCCAAGCACAGTTCACCCCTTAGCATCCTGGTAAATGCAGTTCAGTTCAAATACTTACTTGAAATGTAGCTGAAGTGTTTCACCAAAGTTGGTCAGGGAGAGGTACAGAGACCTGAGAGGATTGTGGCAGCTTTCTCAGCAGACACAGAATTTCATTTTTATCTCTACTGATGAAGGATAATATCCAGGAACACATGTGACTAGAGATTCACAGCACTAACCTGCAACAACCTTGGTGAAACACTTCAACGGAAATTCAAGTAAGCATTTAAACAGAAGTGCTTTTACCAGGATGCTAAGGGGTGAACTGTGCTGGGAGGTGACGTAGTGTCCTCCCATCCTGCTTCTGTCCATGTTGATGGTGTTGGCCAGTGTTATCTGGAATGCATCTTGTACAGTGTTGCCTAGTGGTGTGCTTTAGCTGTCATGTCATCATGTCAACTCACTGTTATTTTCTTGTGTCGGTCTAGGTTCCTCCGCTCTCTCAATGGATTGTTGCATTCAAATCTTGTGATACATTGCATTGTGAGTTAACATGCTACTTACTATGATAAACATGTTACTGACACAAAGGCATAGGGGTGTGAATTGTGTTTATTTTGACATGAGTGACAGGTGAGTGGTGAATTCGAAAGTGCTGGTACATGGATACTTAGGGTAGTACACACAATGGTGGAATTCCACAGTCCAACAGAACACTCCCATCATTGTGGCAATGTGGGATCTGATGTACAACAAAGTCAATGTTCTGTGCAACACTGGTGACATCAACGGTGGCTCCTAGAACTGGTTTTGCAAGGTGCTTTGCCATGTGATCTTCCCCTGGTCTTTCTCAGACGTCCCCTCTGCCGTTTGGCAGGGGGGGAACCTGCTGCATGCTCAGAGGTGTCTGAGGAGTCTTTGTCTTCTGCCTCACCCCTCCCTGTGGCTGCTGCTGAGGTGTTGTGAGTATCATCAGGCTGGCCACTGGGTGGGGGTGCCGCTATTTGAGCTGCATAGATGTCCCTCAGAACACCCACAAGCTGGCCCATGTACTCCACAAGTTGTCACAAACGTGTGTCCATGGACCTTTGCAGCAGGCGGAGTTCACGCAGTTCTTCCACAACCTGGCTCATCTGTCCCTGGTTTTGTTGGTATGCACCAAGGACTGTGTTCACGGTGGCCAGAGCCTCACTCTCAGTGTCCTCCTGTGACTGTCCCCTAGTTGACCTCCCACCTGCCCTGTATACACGGACCTGTGGCGTTGCCTGTCACCGCCGCCGCACACTGTCCCCAGCGTCCCCAGGCTGCCTGGTGGTATTGGCAACAACTGCCACAGGGACAGTGTTGGAGGCAGCGGTGGTGATGGTGGAGGTGGCTACCACACAGGTCATTGTTGCAGGTGTCAGCGTTGTTGTTGCAGTTGTTGTGGGAGTCGTGGTGGTGGTGGTGGGGACAGTGAGGTCCTGGGACTGAGCATAGGAACTGTTGTTATAGAGGTCCTGGGACTGAGCTTGCCTGGCCACACCGGAGGGGCCAGGTCGGTCCTCCTCATCCAAAAAAAACAGGGAATCTGCATCCGCGAGTTCACCTTCCTGGAGGGGAGACTGGCTTGGCTCATTCATGTCACGGTCTCCTGCTGTTGCTAGCGAGTCACCTGTTGGACAGAGGTTAGATTGTCAGCATGTTCAGTACACAGCACAACTTTGATGATCATGTTTTGCACATTTCATTTGAGATGACCTGACTTTTGACATTGGCATTACTTGGCATTTGTAACAGTTTGTCAGCAGTCGAACATGATGTAGAGGTACATACATTGCTCGTTAGCGATGTGACATGGCTGAAGCAACAATTTCATATGTACAGATATTGTATTTCCAAGGACATGTCCTCTGGTACCAACTTGTTGCTCATCCACTTCAGTTGATGCTAGGATATTTGTGACTTTTCTATGAGTATCTGTCTACTATGCCGCAACTTCTTGATTTCTGTTGTGCTTTTTGTACTGACCTCCTATGGTTTGTGATGTTTGACTGAGTCTCCATGCATGTGTTGTGTTGATGTGAGCCTTTATGCTTTGAGACAATGGGACTGGCACATTGGATTTTGGCCATTGCGTTCTTGGGTTTTGCTTTGCAGTTACATGTGACTTCATCAATGACACTGTGATTAATGTGACCTCTTAATGGGATTAGCTGTGTGTGCACTGGCTACAACCTATGGAGCTTTACAGAGTTGGCTATCAAGTGCGGGATGTGGTGGTCATATAGCTCCATGCTGTTTGGGAGGGAGTACAGAGGGCCTAGTGGGAGTGGTGGTCTTGCTGTCATGTCTCAACAACCCCCTCCCTAGTAAGATGGCTACCTACCTGTTAGGAAGCACTGTCGACAGTGATGGCTGCCACATGGCTCTGGGGTGGGGAGGGTGCTCCATGCTGTTTGGGAAGGATTACAGAGGGCCTTGTGGGAGTGGTGGTCTTGCTGTCAGGTCTCAACAACCCCCTCCCCAGTAAGATGGCTACCTACCTGTTAGGAAGCACTGTCGACAGGCTCTGGGGTGGGGAGGGTGATCCATGCTGTTTGGGTGGGAGGCCAGGGTGCATGAGCTGACTACCTACCTGTGAGGTGAGCAGAGGAAGGAAATGCTAGCCTTGTGAGGCATTCATATTGAAAGCGTGCATTCTACATGAGTTTGATTTGGTCTGGCAATTGAGGCTCACTTGTTGTACACAATAGTACATTACAGTGGGATGTGATCATTTTGTTTGTACTTACCAGCCTCCACTCCCCCCTCGATTCCTGTGAGACTCTCTGGATGCAGTATGGCAAGCACCTTCTCCTCCCATTCATTGAAGGTTAGTGGTGGAATGGGAGGGCCGCCACCAGTTCTTTGGGCCGCCTCGTGCTTCCTCTTGGCCCAAGCCTTGACCCAGGCCTTGAGGTCGGTCCACCGCCTTTTGATGTCATGCAGTGTGCGTAGGGTGGTCCCTACTGCATTGACTTTGTTGTAGATCCTTGCCCACATCTGATTTTTGCGCACAATTGGGGTCTGTTGGACCAGGTTCCCAAACAAATGTGGTTCTACCCGAATTATCTCGTCTGCCAGCACTTTCAACTCTGTGTCTGAGAATTTGGGCATTTTTTGATTGGGTAGGGTGCAAGGTGGTGATGAAGATGTGTGAGGTGTGTCAGGTGTGTAAATGAGAAGTGGTGGTGTGTGGAGTTGGGTGGGTGTGATGTTGTGCTGTGTGCCAAAATGGTGTCCTGTCTCTCTCTGTCTCTCTGTCTCAGTACCTGATTTGCAAAGGATGCTGGTCCAGGAAGGGGTTGGTTTTATACTGTGGTATGTGGGTGTGTCCACATGAGTGATGACCACCATGTGTCTCTTGCATGCTGACCATGGCTTTCATTTCAGGAATACATTTGTGGTGTATCATTGGTGCGTGTCTGATGTGATTGAGGGCTGCGGAGAGTACAGGCACACTTTGAGCATTGTAGTGAAGTTTGTTCCGACCGCCATTCATTTTGCCAGAGCACGACCGCGGCGGTCGGAACAGCAATGATCAGTATGCCAACTCCACTATCTCATCGTAATTGGGCGTGCGGTCATTCGGCGGCAGTAGCGGCCTTTCAAGTCCATTGAACAGCTTTCCCTGTCCGCCACGGTCGGATTTACAGCTTTTCCGACCGTTACGGACGGTCTTTTGTGTATTCCGTCTGCCGCGGTCGGACTTTATGTGCATTCATCGTAATCTGACCGGCGGCAATGCCGCGGTTCATGCGGGTGTTTTTTTACTGCGAGCACGGCGGACGGATGGCTTTTCCGGCGGACGGATGGCTTTTCCGTCCGCCATTGTAATCGACCCCTTACTGTTTTATTTGTGTTGCTGGGGGGTGGCTGCTTCACTTCTCACTTCCTGCAGCCCCCCAGATAACATTAACAAAATGCTTGGTGGTGCCCCTACCTATTCTAGGGACACCACCAAGTTTTAAAAGTTATTAAACAAAAAAGCCCTTGCAAGGCATTATGAGGCTCCCGATGCTGGAGCAGTGACTAATAAATGAGCATCTCCTGATGCTCATTAATTATTCACTTTGGTTCCCCAGTGCCCAACTGGGACAACTTTTTTGTGTAAAAGTATTGGAGAGGGGGCACACAGCCCTCTCCCCGGGCATTTCTGACCCCTGGGGTTCTCATCCCCTAGGTCCTTTAATTTAAATAAGGGCTGGGGGCTCGCAGCCCTTTTCTCTGTCTCTCCTTAAGCCCTGGGGACCCATCTCCTGAGGCCAAGTTTACTAATTAAGGGGAGGGGGCAAACAGCTCTCCTCCCGAGCCTCCTTGGGCCTTGGGGACCCAATCTCCCAGGGTCAAAGGTGGGTGCCCAAGTACCCACCCAGGGCACCCACAAACCACTAGCAAGGGGCAGTGGGGGGCAGCCCAGGGTCCCAGTCACCTCATTGCTCCTGCTTGGTGTGAGCAGCTGTTTTTGATTGCTCCCTCTGGGCTAGAGCAATATGTGTTTTCCTGCCTGGAGGATCACAGGCAGGGAAACAGAAGTGTGCTCCAACCCAGCTGGGTCATTTTTAAAGCTCCTGCTAGGTGGAAGCAGACCATGATGCTCTTACGGGCAGGGACACCACTGGGTCCTGGGGGAGGGCTCCCTGGTACACAGTATGTGATCCAGCCCTGGGGGCTAGAGTCCCTGGGGCCTTAAGAGGATCAGGAAGGGAGGCCATGTTCTGCCCTCCCCATATAATTGATGTTTGGACTTAGGTATAGGGTCCCCACTGCCCACTAAGGCTCAGGGAGGGGGGACCACTTGCCCCCCCCTTAATCTATAGAATGACTCCATGGCATAGCGTCTCCCAGGCCACCTCAAGGCTCAGGGAGGGGGCCATGTGCTCCCTTCCCCAAAAGAGGACTTTGCCCACCCTGTCTTTTTTATTTATAACAGCACGGGAGCCCACACTTTTTTTAATCCACAGAAAAATTAAAAAGAAAATGTTTTTGGCCCCAGAGCCCACCACCACGCCCTAGGGGGTGAAGGAATCCCTACCATGCCACCTTATGTTTTTTTCACTTTTTTTTACTTTTCTTCAGGGCTTGGGACTCAGTTCCAAGTCTTAAGATGGCCAAGATCATTTTCAATGTGGATTGCTCAAAAACTACTGAACAGATTAACACCAATTCATAAAATCACTTCTTTTCTGGACCAGGATCGAGCTCTCCAAATGTGGTGCAAATCCAATTAGCGGTTTGGACTGTAGCTGTGTCTACAGTTCCTATGGAAATAATAATGGGGAAAATGCATTTTAGGACTCCCCTTTTTCTCAGCCCTCACTTGACGGATCACTCTGAAACTTTCCAGGAAGGAGATGAGGAAGAAAACCTTTTTGGAATTTTTGTGAAGATTCGTCAAACAGTGCTAAAGTTATTAGGAAAACAAAAAATGCTTTTCCTACGGTAAGATGGTCTTAACTATAACTACCCACTGTCGACCGCCACTCGGTAATATTATATATATCTTACCTGGTGGTGGTCACCACTAGGTAGTTATAGTTAGGTCTGCTGTTCCATAGAAAGAGAGTTTTTTGGTCTTCTAATAACTTTGGCCCTGTTTGAGCCCATCCCTAGGCTGAAATGACTTTATATGAAGTGGGAATCGAGCGCCCCACCTCCCCCAGCCTCAAGAGGCCTCGGGTAGCACACCCTAGGTGGAAATTCCCTTACATGGGTAGGGGGGCTGTGTGACCCCCCTTCCCAAGCCTCAGTAGGCTCCAGGGAGCCCACTTCCAGGGCTGAAATGTTAAAAAAGGGGCCATGCGGCCCACTTCCCTGAGCCTCAAAAGGCCCGAGGAGCCCACCCCCAAGACCAATTCCTTCAAGGGAGGGGGGTGTTGGGGCTCCCCTGTGGCCCCCGAAGAACGTGGTGGGTTCCTTGAGTGAGCACTAGGGCACCAACCTTTAAGTTTGAGGGCCTGGGGTCCTTGTGGCCACAATCTGCCCAGGGAGGGGGGTCATCGTGTGCCCCCCCTAAAAATGTTACCCGTCCCGTGGCCATAATCGGCTTGGGAAGGGGGGCCACATGCACTCTCCCCCTGAAAATGTCACCAGGCCCTAGTGTATGGGGTCCCCAGGACTGAAATAGGCCCATGGAGGGGAAGCTGCGTGCCCCCCTAAAAATTACACTGGGTCCCAGAGGATGGGGTACTTGGTGTCAAAATTGGCCCAGGGAGGGGGGCCACACACGCCCCCTCCCATTTATTTAAAAGTGCAGCCGTGAGTGATGGGGTCCCCGAAGCCTAAGAAGGCTCAGCGAGGGGGACACATGGTCCCCCTCCTCTATATTTAAATAAGTGGCCACAGGACATGGGGTCCCCTGGGCCGATAGCTGCTTGGGGAGGGGGGTCACTTCATTTGAGATGTCAATAGTGATGTTATCAGTGATGTCACTGACCATGTCATGAGTGATGTAATATGTGAGGTCATAAGCAGTGCATCAGGGACATAAGTTATAGTTAGCTCAGGAAACTATAACTGCTGAATTTTACTGGTTTTGTACGAGTGAAATCTGAGCCTGAGTCACTGTAACCTTTTGGGTTTTTTTCAGTGAATTTCTATGATTTTTTAATTCCTATTTCCTAACTATAACATCCCTGTAACCGTTGGTTTTTAAGTAAATTTGTAAGGTTTTTTATTTGTATTTCCTAACTGTAACCACTAGCCTTTGACACTGAGGGGCTGATTCCGATCTCGGCCGGTAGGGCTCCGAATCGGATTCGGCTTTACCGGATCCGATTCGGAGCCCTGTTTCCCGACCGATTCGTACGTGCGTCCGGGCGAGCGAGTACGATGCGAAATCTCCGACCGACTCGTTCGCGAGACCCAACCGCACCGACCGACTCGTACGCAAAAGCCGACCGCTCCGACCGACTCGCTCGGACACGCCTTGCACCGTGCAATGGAGACGTTCCCCGGCCGGGCAAGTACGATGCGTGCCGCGAGCAGTCCGACCGACTCGCGCCGTCCGGCTCGAAGGAGCAGTCGGAGCCGTACTTTGGGGGTCCGTGTCAGACCCCCCTGTACGCGTAGCCACGCGAGTCGCACACAGGGGGGACCCATGGGTCCACCCTACCTGTGCGTGTACGGCGCGAGTCGCTTCGCCACGTCACGCTGTTGGGGGCGCCCTTGTTCGCCTCGCACCCATTGAGTCAATTGGAGCCCGTGTACGCGTTAGTACGACAGGCTCCCATTGACTTCAATGAGTCCGACTCGAATCGAGTCCGATGGCATACGTGCGCATCGTACTCGTTCGGTCGGGTTGCTAGGGTCCGATTCGGTCGGAAATCTCTCCGAGTCCGGCACGGTCGGAGAGATTTCCGGCCCGAATCGGAATCGGCCCCTGAGTGTGTGAGTGAGTGAATGAGTGTCTCAGTGGGTGTATGAGTATCTGAGTAGGTTTGTAAATGGGTGTGAGAGAGTACGAGTGGGGCAGTAAGTGGGTATATGAGTGTCTGAGTGGGTATGTAAGTAGGTGTGTGAGTCTCTGAGAGGGTCTGTGTTGGTTTTTCGAGTCTTTGAGTAGATGTGTGAGTGCACGAGAAAGAGTATGACTGATTCTATAAGTGCGTTTATGAGTGTCTGACTGTGTCTAGGAGTGGGTGTAGGTATCTGAGTTTGTCTGTGAGTGGGTACATGAGTGAATGGGTCTGTGAATGGCTGTGAGAGTGTCTGAGTTGATCTGTGACTGGGTTCAAGAATGCGTAAGTGGGTTCTGTTTGTTTTCTGCCTTTTTCTGCTCACTTCTGACCTTTATTTTGCCTCTTTCTGCTCATTGCTGACATTTATCTTGCCTCTTTCTGCTTGTTTCTGACCTTTATTTTGCCTCTTTCTGCCTCGCTTTTTACCTTTATCTTGCATTTATACTGCTCATTTCTGATCTTTATCTTACCTCTTTATGCTAGTTTCTGATCTCTATTTTGCATCATTTTGCTCATTTCTGAACTTTATTTTGCCTCTTTATGCTCATTTCTGAGATCTATTTTGTCCTCGTTCTGCTAGTTTCTGATCTGCATTTTGCCTCTTTCTGTTCGTTTCTGATCTCTATTTTGCCTCTTTCTGTTAGTTTCTGACTTTAAATTTTGCAGGTTGCAGCAATTTAGGCCCACTGATAGGGTCCAGGACTGAATTGACACCACCTGGCAGGGTAAGACTCTCAGATGGCAGAGTCCAGGTGCTGTTGAAGAGTGGAGAGAAGTCTTTGATGAACGTGAGACTTCCAACAAGAGGCAAACAGGTAAGTCCTCCTTTGAGCAACTTTGGGTTGAACTGGTGTTAGTCCAGTCCTTCTCACACAGGCAAGGAGGGAAGCAGGCAGCGGGCAGGTCATCACAGCAGGGTTCACTGACAAAATATCCATGTCAAAAATATAGATGTCAAAAATATAGATTGATAGAATGCAAAAATATTGACTCCCATACTTAAACAGGTAAGTACAAAAATATCGGAAAAAAATATCGATGTTAAAAATATAGTTGTACAAAATATTGATGTTTATATATATATAAAATAAAATAATAAATATTAAATATATTAAATAAAATAAATTTTAAAAAATAAAGTAGATTTAATATACATTTTAACAAATATAACATATCAACTTCATTAAAAAGTTAAACATACATACATAATAATATAATTATATATATATATATATATATATATTATCTACTGGCGGTCGCCAGTAGATAGTTAAAGGTACAACCTATTATCCATAGGAAATCCGCGACATTCTATTTGAAATAACTCTCTTGCCGGTTGACGTATCTTCGCGAAATTTTCAAACTTCGTGGGCGCTCCGGTCCGCTCCTACCCTGAAAGTCTCGGGGAATACGCTAGCGGGGGCCGAGAAAAAGGGGGTCCCAAAACGCGTTTTCCCCATGCATTTTCCCATAGGAAACTTTAGACACGGCTACAGCCTGAACTGCTGAACGGAATTACACCAAATTTGGCAAAGAGGTAGTTCTTGGTTCAGAAAGAACCCTTTTGTTAAATGGTGTAAATCTGCTCAGTAGTTGCTGAGAAAATGAAAAGTAAAAAGTTAGTGATATATAGGGACGAGTAGGGTCCGCGTACCCTCCCGATCACGAGCTGCATGTTAATTGGCTGTCAGCTGGCTGTCAACATTCCGATTCAGGAAATGTTGGCAGCCAACAAGTGCGCAAAGCACACAAAGGGGGCAGGGTAGAAACACCCTGACCCCTAGGCTTGCTCAGGGGTCCCAAAAGGACCCCTGGGCAAAATCGGCAGGATGCGCTCAGGGTGCGCGAATCCTGCCGAAAAATCGAAGCGCGTTCTCCCGTGCTTCGATAGTTAACTGGCCTCGGGTGGCCCAAGTCCCGGGGGCATGGTGGGGATAATTTAATGTGTGGGGGCCTCAAGGGCCCCCAAGCCCTGGGGACCGCCACCCCCGGGGCTTTTAAGGATGGTGCGGAGGGCTCTGAGCTCCTCCGCAGCCCCGGGACCACCACCTCCCCGGGCTTTTTTTTATAATTATTAAACCTGTGTGGGGGCTCCAGCCCCACACGCCCGGGACCACCACCTCCCGGGGCACTAAACATTTTAATATGGGGGTCCGTTACGGACCCTCAGAGCCCCGGGGACCACCACCTCCCCGGGCTGTGTACTGAATGGGAGGGGGCCGCGGCCCCCTCCTGGAGCCCTTGATGGCCCTGGGGACCACCACCCCCAGGGCCGGCTCCTGCAGTGTCTCGGGGTAGCTATGGCAGGACGGAGCCTCGCGGCCCCGGCCCTGCCATAGCAACTGCTTTGGATATTGGAAGAGAGAGCAGGGAAACCTGCCTCTCTTCCAATATCCAAAGCGACTGCTTTTCCACATGGGGAGCAGCATGTCAGCTGCTCCCCATGTGGAATAGCAATGCCGGCTCCCAAGGGACGTGGGGAGCCGGCGGGACTGTGGGGTATTGGGGACCCCCACAGTCCCCAACGGAGAGGGCCAGCCCCGGGGATGGGGTCCCCGGGCAAGTAGGGCCCGGGAGGGGCCACGCGGCCCCCTCCCCAAAAAAAGAGAAAAATTAAAAAAAAAAAAATGGAAAGGCCGGCCCCGGGAGATGGGGTCCCGGGGCCTTAAAATGGCCAGAGGAGGGGGCCACGCTGCCCCCTCAAAAAATAAATATAGAGGCCATGCCCCGGGGATGGGGTCCCCGGGCCAATACAGGCCCAGGGAAAGGGGCCACGCGGCCCCCTTCCCGTTTTTTTTTTTTAAGGTAATTTAAAAAGGGGTAAGGCCCTGGGGGATGGGGTCCCCAGGGCCCAAAAAAGAAAAAGGAAGGGGGGCTACACAGCCCTCCTTCAGGGGAGAAAAATAAAAAATAAATAAATAAACGATCGGGCCCGCAGGCCCCGCCCCTTCCTTCACCACTCTGCAAACGCGCCCCTGGCGCGTTGCAGAGGGGGAACGAATTCCCTTGAATACTGGGGGTCCCTGGGGCCAACTAGCCCACCAGGTACCTCCAGTATGCGCCAGGGGCTGCCTTGCAGAGAGGTGTACAGAGGCCACGCCCTTTTACACCTCTCTGCAACGCAGCTCTGTGGCGCTTTTGGAGGTATATGGTGGGCTAGTTGGACTCCGGGGACCCTCAGGATTCAAGGGACTTAATCCCCCAACTTAAAACGCGCCATCGGGCGCGTTTGCACAGTGGTGAAGGGAGGGGGCGGGGCTTCAGGTGACATGTGTGCAAACAGGCCCCGTGGCGCGTTTTAAGATGGGGAATTAAATCCTCTTCAATCCTGAGGGTCCTGGGGCCAACTAGCCCAACAGGTACATCCAGAATGCGCCACAGAGCTGCGTTGCAGAGAGTGTAAAAGGGGTGTGGCCTCTCTACACGTCTCTGCAACGCAGCCCCTGGCGCATATTGGAGGTTCCTGGTGGTCTAGTTGGCCCCTAGGGACCCTCAGGATTCAAGGGGACTTAATCCTCAACTTAAAACGCGCCACGGGCGCGTTTGCAAAGATGTCACCTCAGGCCCCGCCCCTCCCTTCACCATTGTGCAAATATTCCTCTAAAATCAGCCGAAATACGAATTCGATTTACTCACCTGTTATCAGGAGAGACCTCAGTGCTGCATCTTTCAGCCCAGTACTGGTCCTGAAAAGTAATTTTAACCGTACTTACCAGTAACTTGAATTTCCTTCATAGGCTAACATTGACTGGTTTCACTTGGAAATTCTTCTAAGTGTTGATTTTTGAAACATACAAATATTCCTCTAAAATCAGCCGAAATACGAATTCCGATTTACTCACCTGTTATAAGGAGAGACCTCAGTGCTGTATCTTTCAGCCCAGTACTGGTCCTGAAAAGTAATTTTAACCGTACTTACCAGTAACTTGAATTTCCTTCCATAGGCTAACATTCACTGGTTTCACTTGGAAATTCTTCTAAGTGTGGAGTTTTGGAACTTTAAAATATTCCTCTAAAATCAGCCGAAATACGAATTCCGATTTACTCACCTTTTATCAGGAGAGACCTCAGTGCTGCATCTTTCAGCCCAGTACTGATCCTCAAAAGTAATTTTAACCGTACTTAGCAGTAACTTGAATTTCCTTCCATAGGATATCATTGCCTGCTTTTTGCTGAAAAAGTTTCTAAGTGTTGATTTTTGAAACATACAAATATTCCTCTAAAATCAGCCGAAATACGAATTCTGATTTACTCACCTGTTATCAGGAGAGACCTCAGTGCTGCATCTTTCAGCCCAGTACTGGTCCTGAAAAGTAATTTTAACCGTACTTACCGGTAACTTGAATTACCTTCATAGGCTAACATTGACTGGTTTCACTTGGAAATTCTTCTAAGTGTGGAGTTTTGAACTTTATAATATTCCTCTAAAATCAACCAAAGTACGAATACCAATTTACTCACCTGTTATCAGGAGAGAACCCAGTGCTGTATCTTTTAGCCCAGCACTGACCCTGAAAAGTAATTTTAACCGTACTTACCAGTAACTTATATTTTCTTCCATAGGAATCCATTGTCTGGTTTTCAGCAAAAAGTTTCAAAGTGTTGATTTTTACAAACTACAAATATTCCTTAAAAATCACCTGTATGACTTAAACGCATTCTTTCAACTGTTTACAGGAGATGCACCAGTGCTGGATCCAGGATCCAACACTGAGTAAGAAAAAGTAACGATAACAGTTTTTACCTGCTAAGTGAATTTCCTTCCATAGGATAACATTGGTGATTCTATGAGAAAAAGTTTCTAAGTGTCAACTTTTAAAATACAATAATATTCCTTAAAAATCACGACTGTAACCAAAACGCTTTTACTCAACTGTTTACAGGAGATGTACCAGGACTGAATCTAGGATCCAGTCCTGTGGTTAGAAAAAGTAATCCATAAAGTAACTAATTGCATTTAACTAGAAATTCACATTGAGCTGAATGTTGCATTGTGTTTGAAAATGTGTTGCCCATTGCAACAACTGTAACTACTGTACTTAAAAGTCTATTGCCTATGTGCAAAGTATTTAAACTAAAGTAATTCATTCTGAGAAAGTATTTTTGTAATGTAATGTATAATGTAATTACAATGTAATTTAAAAATAAAATATGTAAAAAAATTGTTTTTAAAAATGTAGTAAATCAGAATGAAAAAAATTAATATAACAATTAATACATTTAAAAATTGTCATTTACAAAACCTTTGAAATTCACTGAAAAACCGTAGGTATCAGGCACGTTATAGTTAGAAATTAGCATTTAAAAAACCTTTGAAATTCACTGAAAAAACCATAGGTTTCAGACACGTTATAGTTACAAATTAGCATTTAAAAAACCTTTGAAATTCACTGAAAAAACCATAGGTTTCAGACACGTTATAGTTACAAATTAGCATTTAAAAAACCTTTGAAATTCACTGAAAAACCATAGGTTTTAGGGACAGTTAGAGTTACTTGGACATTGCACTCGTACAAAACCCGTGAAATTCCCCGTTATAGTTAGTTCAGCTAACTATAACTCGCGCTCCGCAATGCACTGCTGATGGCGTCACATATTACATCACTCATGACATGGTCAGTGACATCACTGATGACATCACTGATGACATCTCAAATGACATCACTGATGACATCATCCACGTGATAATCTGATGCACCTCCTCACACCCTAATATAATCTTTGATACACCCACTCTAAATTACAGACTGCCATTTGCAAAACCATAGACACACCAACACCAATAACTACATACCCACTCACTGATTCTTAGGTCTACACACACACATCCACTCACTCACCCGTACAGTCACTCATACTTACGGTCACTCAGTACAGGACTATCATATGCACTCTTACTCCGATATAGACACTCAAACAACGCCACTCATCCATAGAGATACTCAGACACCTAGTCAGTCATGCAAATAATTAAACACACTGCCATTTACTCACCTATACAGTTATACACACACCAGCTCACTTACTCATACAAATAGTAGCACATTGTTACGCTCTTATACAATCACTGATACAAGCACACACTCATCCATACAGCCACTATCACAATCACTCACTCTTGCTTATAGCTATTTATATACTCCAACACACATATATACTGCCTTTCACATATGTAGTTACTCACACATGTACCACTGGGACATACATTCACTCACTAACACACTCTTACACACACTTACCCACCCATACAGTCTATCACAGATGCACTCTTGAAACCATCCACCCAGTGAATCACCCACTCACACATCTATGCACAGAGTTGCACACACCCCTCCCACACAAACACTCAGGCACCCATACAGATACTCAGACAAGCATTCAATAACTCATATAGACACTCATTTAGCTATTCACAAACACATGCAGCCACTTACACAGCAACAGACAGACGGATACAGACATTCACCCAGATTAGTCACTAACCCATGCATTCAGTAAGATACGTTAAATCACTCACTTATAGAGTCAGTCACGCACCTACTAAATCATCCATACAGACACTTACACACCCACTCATTCTTCAATACGTCTTTTCCTATATATATTAAAAATATTTAAACTTTACAGAAACACACAGTCACTGGATGATGTCATCAGTGATGTCATTTGAGATGTCATCAGTGATGTCATCAGTGATGTCACTGACCATGTCATGAGTGATGTAATATGTGACGTCATCAGCAGTGCATTGCGGGCGCGAGTTATAGTTAGCTGAACTAACTATAACGGGGGAATTTCACGGGTTTTGTACGAGTGCAATGTCCAAGTAACTATAACTGTCCCTAAAATCTATGGTTTTTCAGTGAATTTCAAAGGTTTTTTAAATGCTAATTTGTAACTATAACGTGTCTGAAACCTATGGTTTTTTCAGTGAATATATATATATATATATATATATATATATATATATATATATATTATCAGCACAATCCTTCTGGTCAGAAGGACAAACGGATCGCACTCTCGTAGTTTTTGCAATTTTTGTTTTATTTTCTTTACATCCTCATTTGCATGGCTATAGGCGACACAATCTACGCGTTTCGGTATCTCCAAATACCTTGCTCACGATCTGCTGCAGGATACCGCACCCAGACTGAGCGCTGCAATAATCGGCGAAAAAGGAACCGTGATGAGATATATATATATATATATATATATATATATATATATATATATATATATATACTTTAAAACAATTATATATGTACAAAAGCTCCTGATTTTGCGATAAACAAAACAGGTCGGGCACAGACCCCGTGGTAACGTGCTTGTTTATTTTCAAATTTTTTAAATATATATATACATATATGAATAACATAAAATCTATTGAAAAAACATTCTATTATAAATTAAAACATTAAACTATTTAGAAATCTTTAAACTTTAAACTTAAATTTACCACAAGGAACTCTCCAACCCCAGCTCCAACACCAACAACATCCCGCCGTCGCAACCCCTGTGCGATTCCCTCGCCACCTTCTTCCACCGCAAGATCGCCGACATCCACGACAGCTTCAACACCCAGACAGCCCCAACTAAGATCGATGCACCAGACCCGCCGCACACCATCGACCACGACCCCCTGCCAGCCTGGGCCAGCATGAACATCGAGGACACCATCAAGACCATGAGCACAATACACTCCGGCTCCCCGTCAGACCCTTTCCCGCACCACATCTTCAACAAAGCCAGCAGCTCCATCGCACCCCACCTGTGCAACGTCATCAATCTCTCCTTCGAGACCGCGACCTTCCCAGAGAGCTGGAAACACGCAGAGATCAACGCCCTACTCAAAAAACCCAAGGCGGACCCGAGAGACCTCAAGAACTTCCGGCCCATCTCCCTGCTTCCGTTCCCAGCCAAGGTCATCGAGAAGATCGTCAACAAACAGCTAACCCGATACCTCGAAGAAAACAGCATCCTGGACCCATCCCAATCGGAGTTCCGCAGCAACCACAGCACTGAGACTGCCCTCATCGCCGCCACCGACGACATCAGGATCCTGCTGGACAACGGTGAGACCGCAGCCCTCATCCTGCTGGACCTCTCCGCCGCCTTCGACACTGTCTGCCATTGCACTCTACGCGCACGCCTCCACGACGCAGGGATCCGAGACAAGGCCCTGGAATGGGCCACCTCCTTCCTCGCCGGCAGAACCCAGAGAGTCCGCCTCCCACCATTCCGATCCGAAGCCTCCGAGATCATCTGCGGCGTACCCCAGGGATCGTCCCTCAGCCCAACACTGTTCAACATCTACATGGCCCCGCTCGCATGCATCGCCAGACAGCACGACCTCAACATAATCTCCTACGCCGACGACACTCAACTGATCCACTCCCTCACCAAGGACCCCCTCGCCGCCAAATCCAACCTCCATGAAGGAATGAAGGCCTTCGCCGATTGGATGAAGATCAGCTGACTAAAACTGAACACGGAGAAGACAGAGGTCCTCATCCTCGGCTCCAACCCCTCAGCCTGGGACGACTCCTGGTGGCCAACGATGCTGGGAGAAGCCCCGACACCCATCGACCACGCACGCAACCTGGGAGTCATCCTCGACTCAACGCTCTCCATGGCCAAGCAAGTCAACGCAGTCTCATCCTCCTGCTTCAACACTCCTCCGCATGCTTCGCAAGATCTACAGGTGGATCCCGACAGACACAAGAAGAACAGTCACCCAGGCCCTCGTCAGTAGCAGACTTGACTATGGGAACGCCCTCTACGCGGGAGCCCCGGCCAAGCTCATCAAGCGACTGCAACGCATACAAACGCCTCCGCACGCCTGATCCTCGATGTACCACGCCACAGCCACATCACCCCCACCTGAGGAACCTGCACTGGCTCCCCGTCGACAGGAGAATCTCCTTCAAACTCCTCATCCACGCACACAAGGCACTCCACAAGACTGGCCCAGCCTACCTCAACAGACGACTCCTCTTCTACGTCCCCAACCGCCAACTCCTCTCCGCCGACCTCTCCTTCGCCACCGTCCCTCGCATTCGAAGAACTACCACCGGCGGCAGATCCTTCTCCCACCTCGCCGCCAAGACCTGGAACACCCTTCCACTAAGCCTACGACAGACCCAAGACCTGCTGACCTTCAGGAGGCTACTCAAGACCTGGTTGTTCGACCAGTAGCAGCACCACCCCCTTTTTCCCCTAGCGCCTTGAGACCCTCGCGGGTAAGTAGTGCGCTTTACAAATTCTGTGATTGATTGATTGATTGATTGATTGACCACAACAGTCAGTGCAACAATAGAGAAAGTGTTGGATAGCGGAGGGGTGAAAATTACTATTCCCAATCCAGTGAGTGCAACAATAGGGAAAGTGTTGGATAGCCGAGGGGTAAAAATTACTATTCGCACTCCAGTGAGTGTAACAGTAGGGAAAGTGTTGGATAGCGGACGGGTAAAAATTACTATTCCCACTCCAATAATTGCAACAGTCAGGAAAGTGTTGGATAGCGGAGGGGTAAAATTTACTATTCCCACTACAGTCAGTGCAACAGTAGGGAAAGTGTTAAGTAGCGGAGGGGTAAAAATTACTATTCCCACTCCAGTGAGTGCAACAATAGGGAAAGTGTTGGATAGCGGAGGGCTAAAACTTACTATTCCCACTCCAGTGAGTGCAACAGTAAGGAAAGTGTTGGATAGCGGAGGGATTAAATTTACTATTCCCACTCCAGTCAGTGCAACAGGAGGGAAAGTGTTAGATAGCGGAGGGGTAAAAATCACTATTCCCACTCCAATAATTGCAACAGTCGGGAAAGTGTTGGATAGCGGAGGGGCAAAACTTACTATTCCCACTACAGTCAGTGCAACAGTAGGGAAAGTGTTAAGTAGCGGAGGGGTAAAAATTACTATTCCCACTCCAGTGAGTGCAACAATAGGGAAAGTGTTGGATAGCGGAGGGGTAAAACGTACTATTCCCACTCCAGTGAGTGCAACAGTAAGGAAAGTGTTGGATAGCGGAGGGATTAAATTTACTATTCCCACTCCAGTCAGTGCAACAGTAGGGAAAGTGTTAGATAGCGGAGGAGTGAAAATTACTATTCCCACTCCAGTGAGTGCAACAATAGGGAAAGCATTGGATAGCAGAGGGGTAAAAATTACTATTCCCACTCAAATAAGTGTAACAGTAGGGAAAATGTTGGATAGCGGAGGGGTAAAAATTACTATTACCACTCCAATGAGTGCAACAGTAGGGAAAGTGTTGGACTGCGGAGAGATAAAATTTACAATTTCCACTACAATAATTGTAACAGTAGGGAAAGTGTTCGATAGCGGAGGGGTAAAAATTACTATTCCCACTCCAATGAGTGCAACAGTTGGGAAAGTGTTGGATAGTGGTGGGGTAAAATTTACTATTCCCACTGCAATCAGTGCAACAGTAGGGAAAGTGTTCGATTGCGGAGGGGTAACAATTAATATTCTCACTCCAATCAGTTCAAAATTAAAAACAAACAAAATATTAATAACAACAAAGATATTTAAAAAACAAAATATATAAAAAAATATATAAATATGTTAAAAATGTAAATACAAATATATTTAATATTACAAATTTAACAAAACATATTATAATATTAAATGCATATAACACACACTTACAAATATTATATTAAATAAAATTAAAATAATTTTCAAGCAAATAAATATTTGTAATTAGAAATTATTTTGAAACAAAAACATTATTTATTACATAAATTTACTTGTTTTGTTTCCTACCCTATAACACCACACAATTCACAACCCACATCTAAATAAAAAAATACTTACATAATGAATTACCAATTAAGGGAATAATATTATTTAAAAACAAATTAAAACTCATAAAAATGTATAAACTTCCCACACTTTACCCCTATATCCCCACAAACCAAAACTAAAATTAAACTGTAAAAAAATAATTACACAGTTAAAACTTATTTTTAATTAAAAAACAAATAGTATTTAACAACTAATTATAAAGTAAGTAAAATGTATTCCCTCCCCACCCTTTACCCCTATAAAAGTAAAACCCACACACACAAAAATATATACAATTTTATGGCAAGACCGGAGGCTCATATTATGCTTTTCTAATCTTGCTTTATATGAATAGCAGCCAAGATAACGAACACAAACTACAGTTCCCAACAGGCCAAGCGAAAAATTGGCCAATGGGAAACAAAAGAAACCACAGTGGCAACCAATGAACAAACAGTCTAGGATATAATGAAGGGTCAGACTGAGAACAGCCCTCTTTTCTTGCTGCTCGCAGTCAAGATAAGTACCCTTTCATTATCTCCTTGCGTTATTGACAATTTTCATCTTTTATCTTTCATATTTCAGGTCTATTGTGGTTATATATTGTTTAGAGTGAGCGCGCTGAGTTTTTTCATTACCCTTGTTCCGCTTTCCAGCGTCTTTCTTCTCCCGCCCTCTCCGCTCCCGTTTGCCTCCTCGCGCGTCAGCTGTGCCTCTCGACGCGCAGCGGCCATTTCAAGCACTTTCTCACAGTGCGTTCGTACCGCTGGCCGCTCCGCTTCTGCTTCCGTCTCCTCAGCGCCTGAAATTTGGTTCACGCCCCTGGGAGGGGTTTGCTTCACTCCCGGTCAGGTTTATCCTGGTGTCTGTGTACGCCCACAGGGAAGGGCTTCTCTATTCATAATATTAACCCCTGGTTGTCTGGTTTTTACAGGACACTGATTATGGAGCTAGATAGTTCTCAGAGCTCCGAATTTAAACATGAGGAAGGGTAGGCATTTAAGACAGATTTAAATTCTTTCATTAATAGTTCTGTGGAAAATGAAGTTGAAGCTTCTATGAAGCATTTTTCTAAGGATATGGAAAACTCCTTACTGTCACTAATGTCCAAAACTTTGGCCCAGTCTGCGGGGGATAGCAGAAAAAGAAAACTTGTACCTTCCAGCATTAAAAATGTTTCTGTTTCTGCGTCACGTGGTTTGGCAGAGGATTCCTCTCGCAAGGTTGAGGACTTGGTGCCTCCCAGGCCTCCTGTCAAGGAGGGGTTATCTGTATCTTTTACCAAACAAAAAGAAAAGTCAAAACATGCTGAGGTACCTGAGAAATTAGTAATTTCTCATATTTTGGACACTGACGATGATTTGGGTGACGCTGATGATAATTTTGATGCGCTTGATGCCAATGATCCTAGTCCTCCTCCTAAAAAATCAAAGACTGATCCTTTTTCCTTTGACCCTATTTTGGATGCTGAGGGTACCCCTATGTTTGATCCCGCCACTATACGTCATCCTAATTCCACCGTATGGTTTCCTCTTTCCCATGTTGGCGAATATATTTCAGCCAGGCTGCGTTTGCCTTTGGACAAGTCTGTAAGATCTAAACTAAAATCTGAGTGCCCCAAACCTTCTCTTTCCTCTAACGTTTCTAGTACTCCTACCATTGACCAGCCTCTACTGACTTTCTTTTCCAAGTTTGGAAAAGATCCACGCAAGGGTGTGGATAAGGCTTGGTCCACTTGCCAAGACAAATTGTTGGATGTGGTTGGTCCTCTGGCCCGCATTTTCGACCTGGCTGAGTCCGCCCGCTTGGACGGCACAGACCTTGATCCTCAGGACGTTTCATTATGGGTACAACGGGCCTTTTGTCTTTTGGGCAATGCCAATTCCGCCATCACACATCAACGTCGCAAAGGCCTCCTGATCAAACTAGACCCCAAGTTAGCCAATTTGGCCTCTTTGGATCCCGGCATCAAAGCCGATGGTCTCCTGTACGGAGATTCTCTTGTCAAAGATCTAAGTAAATTCGTATCTACGTTTGCATCCATCGACAAGGCCCAGCAGTCGATCAAAAAGGTGTTTTCCCCACGTGTTTTTGGAAGGGCCGGCAGAGGCAGGAGTCGCTTTGCCGGCCGTTCCTCCCACAATCAAGGCTCCAGGGGTTCCTTCAACTCTAACAACAACTACCAAGAATTCAAGCCCCAGTTCTATCCACAAAGGGGCAGAGGTTTCCGTGGCCGTGGCCAGAAAAACTTCAGAAACAACTACCAACAAGGTAAGTCTAAAGTTTTTTCTTCCAAAGTGGCGGTCTCTGACTGCAGACCCTTGGGTCCTCAATTCCATCCAAGGTTATCTTATAGAGTTTTACGCTCCTCCTTTCCAGACAGTTTTCCCTCCTCCTCTCGCCTTCTCAAGTGATATGACAACTCTCATCTCTCTGGAGGTTCAGTCTTTGCTCCTAAAGCGTGCCATCCAAGTGGCTCCTCTAGATCCCTCAGGTTTCCTAAGCTCCATCTTTCTAGTTCAAAAGAAAAACAAAAAGATGCGTCCGGTCATAAACCTCAAATGGTTCAACCAGTTTGTGGTCTATCGCCACTTCAAAATGGAGACCATCATTCACCTCAGAGATTCTCTCCGACTAAACGATTGGATGGTCAGAATAGATCTTCAGGACGCCTATCTCACGGTTCCTATTCACCACTCTCACAGGAAATTTCTTCAATTTCAATGGTTAGGAGTGTCTTACCATTTTTGTTCTCTCCCCTTCGGGCTGTCTTCAGCCCCATGGTGTTTCACCAAGATCATGAAACCAGTAGTGACTTACTTGAGGTCCCTCGGGATCCGTTTGATCATCTATCTCGACGACATCCTGTTGATGCATCTGGACAGACTAACTCTGCTATCACACTTACGCATTGCTCAGTCTCTTCTTTCCGATTTGGGTTTCCTCCTAAACCCCGAAAAATCTATGCTACTTCCTTCCCAAAAAAATCGATTTTCTAGGTTTTCTGGTGGACTCTTCCACCGCTTCCCTTCATCTGCCCCAATCAAAGGTTTCCACCATAAAGTCAGAGATTTTCCAAGTACTCAGAAGCGACTCCATTTCTCTCAGATCTCTTGCAAGAGTCGTGGGTCTGCTCTCCGCTTCTATCCAGGCTATCTTTCCCGGTCCTCTCCACTATCGGGCCCTCCAGCGCTTAAAAATTCGACATCTGGAACGGCAGAACCATTTTTGCATCAGTCCCAGATCTTGTGTTAGAATCCGATGCAAGCTTGACGGATTGGGGCGCCCGGTGTGGCACGATTTCGACTGGAGGTACATGGTCTCTAGAGGAGTCGAGATTGCACATAAATTGTTTAGAGATGCTTGCAGGTTCCTTTGCGATCAGAAGCCTTGCCAAAAACAAAGTGTGTTGTTCTATCCTTCTTCGCATGGACAATGTTTCTGCGGTGCGCTACATCAACCATCTTGGTGGCACCAAGTCCAAGCCCCTGGCGGAGTTAGCAAAATGTCTATGGGAGTCTTGTCTCCTCAACAAGATATCTGTCAAAGCAGAATACCTACCAGGCAATCTCAATTCCATAGCCGATTGGCACTCTCGTTACCTACGAGACTGCAGCGACTGGAATCTTCTTCCATCCGTTTTTCACTCTCTCTTTCAAAAGGGGGGCCCTTTGCATATCGACCTCTTTGCCTCTCGTCTCAACTCTCAGCTCCCTCAGTTCTTCAGTTGGCGGCCGGATCCTTTGGCCCTTGCCACAGACGCCTTTCTCCAGGACTGGTCTTCTCACCTCCATTATGCCTTTCCTCCCTTTCTCATGATCAACAGGGTGCTAGCCCAAGCATCCCAACAACGAGCCTCTCTCATTCTAGTAGTTCCCTTCTGGCAATCCCAGGTCTGGTTCCCATCCCTTCTGGAAATGGCAATGGATTTCCCGGTCCTCCTTCCCTCTTTCAACAACCTTCTCTTGAACCCCTCTGGACTTCCTCATCCTCTGATTCTAGACCATTCCCTGACTCTGTCCGCATGGAGGATCACCGGTCGATACCATCTGGCATCGGCATTTCGCAAGAGGCTTCTCTCTTCATCAGCAGGGCCTGGGCCCCAGGAACGACTAAAGCTTACAAGTCAGCTTGGTCTTTATGGGCAAGCTGTTGTCTGGGAAAAAGTGTCGATCCCTTTTCAGCACCTTTAACTTACATTGTAAATTTCTTGGCTTCTGAGGCCAGCTCAGGTAAGTCTTATAGAACAGTCAACCTCTACCGGTCTGCCATTTCTCTCAACCATTCGCCTATTGAGGGTAAACCAGTTGGTGAGCACACCCTTATTTGTCGCCTCCTCAAGGGTGTCAAGTTTTCCAAACCGCCTTTATCTAAATACTCAAGACTATGGGATGTGAACTTGGTTCTTAAGCTTTTTGTCGATTGGCCGGACAATGCCGATCTTTCCCTAAAAATGCTTTCTGCTAAACTTACCATGCTCTTATGTCTGGTTTCCATTAAACGTGTTTCTGACGTCAAAGCCATGGACGTGTCCTCTCGTCAGTTCACTCCTTCTGGTGTACTATTTCATATCAATAGACGTACAAAACTAATTTGAGTTGTGATTTTTTTCCTTACTTTCCTGACCAACCTAAACTGTGTGTAGGACTATGCCTCAAAGTTTACGAACAACGTACCTTTGATCTCAGAACGTCCTCCCATTCCCAGCTACTCATTTCCTTTCGTAAACCTCACAACCCTGTCTCTTCTGCTACCCTTGCCCGCTGGGTTCGTTGGGTCATGTCACTCGCTGGCATAGACGTTTCTGTCTTTGGGGCCCATTCTACCAGGGGAGCCATGGCTTCCAAAGCCTTTTGGGCTGGCTCTCGTCTGGAGGACATTCTGAGATCAGCGGATTGGTCTAATGATAAAGTTTTTCGTATATTTTATTGTAAACCTGTAATTTCTGCTGTTTCTTCTGTAATTAATATGCTTTAAACAAGCATAATATGAGCCTCCGGTCTTGCCATAAAATGTAGATTTTCCTAATAAGTTATGACGGAAAGTCTTAATTTTATTAAAGACACGGAGGCGAGTATTATCCCGCCTCAACACTTCTAACTTGTGTTTGTTTCCCTCCCTGCAGGGACTCCGGCCTTGCCACCGGCTTCCTCATGATATTCCACGATGTCCTCATCGGAATCATACTCCTCTGCTTGATGTTTCCTCTCATGCTACGGATCCTGTTGCTGCTGACGTCGCCAGGACCTCACTGATGGACTTTGGTCAAGACTTGTTTACTTGGACTTTGGCTTTATGCATTGTTTTTGCAATTGTTCCTCTCATTTTGAACTCTTCTTAACTTGCTCGCCGAAGAAAAGAGGGCTGTTCTCAGTCTGACCCTTCATTATATCCTAGACTGTTTGTTCATTGGTTGCCACTGTGGTTTCTTTTGTTTCCCATTGGCCAATTTTTCGCTTGGCCTGTTGGGAACTGTAGTTTGTGTTCGTTATCTTGGCTACTATTCATATAAAGCAAGATTAGAAAAGCATAATACTCGCCTCCGTGTCTTTAATAAAATTAAGACTTTCCGTCATAACTTATTAGGAAAATCTACATTACCCTAAGTAAATATCAATTAATTAATTAATTAATTAATATTAATGATCAACTAATTATTAATTAATTAAACATAAATTACTTCCCACCCTTTACCCCTCTAAACCCCACAACCCACACCTAAAATAAATTACACAATTTCCATATTTAATTTTCAATTAATTAATTAATATTAATTAAGAACGAATTATTAATTAATGAAACATAAATTACTTCCTGCCCTTTACCCCTATAAACCCCATAACACTCACCTAAAATTAATTACACAATTTCCATAATTAATTTACAATTAATTAATTAATATTTATTAACAACCAGTTATTAATTAATTAAACATAAATTACTTCCCAACCTTTACCTCTATAAACCCCACAACCCGCACCTACAATTAATTACACATTTTCCATAATTAATTTTCAATGAATTGATATAAATTAACAACTAATTATTAATTAATCAAAAATAAATTACTTGCCACCCATTATCCCTATAAACCCCACAAACTGCACCTAAAATTAATTACACAATTTCCATACTTAATTTTCAATAATTGATTAACACTAATTACCAACTTATTATTAATTAATTAAAAATAAATTACTTCCCACCCTTTACCACTATAAACATCACAACCTGCACCTAAAGAAATTACACAAGTACTATAATTAATCAGCAATTAATTAATTAATATTGATTAAAAACCAATTAATAATTAATTAATATTAAATTACTTCCCACAAAAACACTATACATTCTCAATTAAATAAATATTATTAAATAAAAAATAATCATTAATTGATTATAATTAAATTACTTCCCACCCTATTCCCCTATAAACCCACAACCCTCTTCGGAACTAAAAATGCAAAATTTAATTAAAATAAAATTGATAACTACTAAACATTTAATACATATATTGTAAAACATAAACAATTTTTATACAAAAAATACATCACATACATTTAAAATATATATACTAAAATTCATAACACTAATTTAAAAAATCGATATTTTAAACAACTATAGTTTTGCAAACTATATTATTGACTTCTATATTTTTAAAAACAATATTTCTTACCTTAAAATCGATATTCTTGACATCGATATTCTTGCTGTCGATATTTCTGACTCATGATATTTAGGACTCGATATTTCTGTAGTTTGACATTTCCAACTCGATCTTCAGTCTGCACACCCACAGCAGAAAAGCAGTTCTTCCAGAGCAGCAGTCCAACAGAGTGGCATTCCTTCAGCAGCAAAGCAGTCCTTCTTCCTGGCAGGGTATCAATAGGTCCAAAGGGTACTAGGTTGGTAGGGTTGGAAGTCCAGTTGTTATGCCCAGTGGTGCATTTGAAGTGGGAGAGTCTTCAAAGAGGTGCTTTGAATTGCACAGAGATCCTCCCTTCCTGCCCTGGCTCCAGACCCAATACAGGGGCTTAAGCAGTCCTTTGTGTGGTGGTAGGACACAGCCTATTCCGGTGTAAGTGTGAGGCTGTGTCCAGCTCATCCCTCCCATCCCTCCCAGGGTGGCCCATCAGGATGTGGATGACCCATCAGTCTCACCTAAACTCCCAGTGGCTGTCTACAGAGAATGTACAAGGCCCAGCTGTCACCCACCCCATACGTGTATGGGAGACAGGCAGCAGGCATACAAGGCTAAGAGCAGAAAAATGGCAATTTTCAAAAATTGCATTTTTAAAATTGTGATGATAAATTCAACTTTACCATTAAAGAGGATTTATCATTACAATTCCATAGGTACTAAACATGATAGTTCTACCTTCTTCCAATTGGGAATTACACTTATTAGATGTAACAAGGAATCCCTGATGTTAACCTACGGGAGGGGTAATCCTCACAGTAGTGAAAACCGAATTTGGGAATATTTCACTACCAGGACATGTACAACTGAACAGTATATGTCCTGCCTTTTAACTACACAGCACCCTGCCCTATGGGCTACCTGGGGCCTACCTTAGGGGTGACTTATATGCAATAGAAGGGGTTTTTAAGGCTTGGCAAGGGGTTTTAAATGCCAAGTCCACATGACAGTGTAAACTGAACACACAGACACTGCAGTGGCAGGCCTGAGATGTTTTAAAGGGCTACCTGAGTGGGTGGCACAATCAGTGCTGCAGTCCCACTAGTGGAATTTAATTTAGAGGCCCTGGGCACATATAGTGCATTTTAGTAGGGCTTATAAGTAAATTAAAATATACCAATTAAGGATAAACCAATGATAACATTTTTAGGGAGAAACCACATGCAGTTTAGCACTGGTCAGCAGTGTTAAAGTGCCCAGAGTCCGAAGGCCAACAAAAACAGATCAGCAAAAAGTGAGGCAAACAGGCAAAAAGTTTGGGGGAAGACCATCCTATGTCTGACAGGTCTAACAGGGGAGGCAACCATTATTTCTACATTAAAGGGTGTCCCAGTGCCCAACCGGTGCACCCCAAACCAATATTTTAGTTGAGGGCCATGGGGGAAGCCCCACGACCCATGCAGCCCCACCAAGTTTCTGCAGGAGCCGGCATTTTATTTTTAAATTTTTAAGTGGGATACCTCGGTGCCCACCTGGGGCACACCACATCAGGCCCCATATTGGGGGCAGCGGGGGAGGCCAATGGTCCCCGCAGGCTCCCCTGCCTGCACACATACAAGTACACTGGGGGCCGGCATTCATCCCACCCCGCAGGGGCAATTTTCATTTGCTCCTACTGGGAATTTCCTGCCTGAGAGTGCAGGTAGGGAAAGGTTTTTGTGCTCTGACCCGGTAGGAGTTGCTTTGTGCTTCTGCCAGGTGGGAGCACATTACACTTTTCCCTCAATCTGGGGCAGGGAAATAGACAGTATACTGGGGGTTGGGGACCCTAAGACACTGTCCCTCAGCTGAACCCTGGGAATGAGGTCCCCAGGGCCAATCAATGGCTCTGGAAATGGGACCACACCCCCTTCCATCTTTTGCTGAGTTGTGGCCTTCGGGGATGGGGTCGCTGGGGCTTTTCAGGCTTGGAGAGGGCGCTGGGTGCCCTCCTCCCCTTTATTAAAATATCGGCCCCAGAGAATGAGTTACAAACACAGAAAAATGCAATTCAGTACACTTTATATATGGGCAACACAAACTGACTGGACAGAGCCCTAATGGCATTCAATAAAGCCAAAGACAGTACGCTCTCGGACAAAGGTATAAACCCAGAAATGATTTGACCTGTATTGCAAACCAAAACATCCAGGTTAAAATGAACTATTCATGATCATGTTGGCAAGCCTGCAGGCAAATGTGAACTTCTTATCTGTGGTAGGATCCTGACCCCCCAGATGTGTTTGGAAGAAAAGGGTAGGGGGCTCCTGCCAAAAGACTTCACCACATTTCATTCAAGATTCCCTATCTTCCTTCTTGAAATGAAAACAAAACATAAATAAAAGTTAAAAAAGAAGAACTGGGAAGGAACCACAGACTAGTAAACAAATTATTTACTAGCACTACAGATTAATGTACCAAAGCCAATCATCACCAAGGTGAGCTTTCAGCTCCTTTTCCGTATTGCACCATGATGGACCCTAGGTCTCAATATCTATATGTATTTAGGCTCTTTTCTTCTGAGCAGTTGTGTTTTGTTGACTCACCTGATGTTATGTGGGATTGGTTCTATTGTAAAGTATGAAAGCTTGTTTCGATCACTGTAATGCATCTCACTGAAGTGTCTAGCCATGTGGTAATGTGGGTCACCATTGTCTATTGCTCACATGTGGTCAAAATCCTCTATTTGTCAGCATGTATGCTGCTGCCCACATATCTCTGATTATATGGGCATCCGAGAAAATATATCACAAACTGTGAACTGCCTTTTAGAAATTTGGTAACCCATATTCCCTCTTACTTTTGCTGTTTTCGCAGGCTTTACACTTCTCACAGAGGAAAAAACTTTTACTTCATTACACATGGAGTTACTTTTTGTTTGTGATGCCGCTATATACTAATAGATATCTGCATGAGCATTCCTTTTTGTATGTAATGTTAGTCTTGTTCCGCAAATGCGGAATAAAGTAAGGTCACATTTTAGAATATCTCAAATTCTCAGGATCACTTTCTTACCTTCTTAGAACTACTGTTGTATGTAGTTATAATGTATGTGATCTCTGTTTTAACACAATTTATTGATGGTCCTGTTTTGATAATGAATCTACGGTCCATTTATTTCTTCTACATGTTCAATGAACCTGTTGAGAACCCTCTGTGGGTATCCTCTTTCTTTGAATCTAAGGCTCTTTTGTTCTATGAAAGATGCATCCTCTGTATTACAGTTCCTTTTTGCCCTCAGCAGCTGCCCAAAGGGAATGCACCATTTAAGGGCTTCTATGTGGCTGCTGAGGGTGTGGAGGAGACTGTTGCCAGCAGTTGGTTTCTTGAACAGGCTGGTCTTGATTTTGTCCTGTTTTATCTCAATCACAAAATCCAAAAATTCATCCATGTTTTTCTACAAACTCTCTGGCTTATTTTTCAGTACCCTTACAAATGAGGAACAGGTCAATGTACAGTCACCAGACTATGGCCTGTTCCATCTCTGTGTCGGTCTTAGCTGCGGTTGACACCTGCTCCTCTCACCAGCCCATAAAAGGCTTGTCAAAGCTGGGGGCGAAGCAAGTGGCCATTGTTGTCTGTACAGGGTACCATTAAACATGAACCTGTTAGTCTTCAAACAATACCCATCATGTCTATAATAAATTAAACTAAACATTTATTTTAAAAGTCAAATTAATTTTATTTAAATAATCAGAATTTCCTAATTTCTTATGTAGTGTTATTTTAAGTCCCTGTCTGCACTATTTTCTATATGACTGCGTTGCAATACCTATGAGTGGCCAAATGTGATGCTGGTATTACTCCAAAGCTGGGCTGAAATACATTTACAACTGTTTTGGATCGTTTTTGACTATAGTAACTGTAAAAGTACACTTTTTGAAATAGCAATAGGCTTACTCTTGTAAGGGTGGGCCTTTTTTTTCTGTGCCTTTCCCTAAACCCCTTCTTGCTATTCCCTGAACTATTAGTATTTACGTATTATTATCCCCCATTTTATAGATAATCACCCCTTTTCTCCCACATTTTCTACTAAAACATAGACCTACATGTCCACACTCATGACATAGATCTCCACATAGAAAAGATGGGAGGGACGGAGGATTCTGCACATAAGTGTGTGAATTTCATTTTATACCATGTGAGTAGTGATAATGTTGATGATCCAAGGGTGCGCAATCTAAATGACTTCCAACTTGAAAGATGGTGCAGAAGGTACACCATGGTGCACACCTTAGCAGAAGAAGGATGAGGGCTTTATGTCAGTGGTGGCTAAAGACTTCATATCCTAGCTGGCTGCTTTCTTGGCAGGAACATTTTTCTTAGGTGTCATCTTTGTCACTAATTGTTGGACAACATGAGTAGTAGCATGTAGGAAGGATATCTCTGAACTCCTATGTCTACTAATTCACATGTGTCTCTCCATAGCAGCCTTGTTCACCTGCAGGGAATAAAAAAGAAGAAGGAAGACCAATGGTAGAATAAAGGAGCCCAGGCGAGGCTGGCAAAAATCAATGAAATTAATTTAAAGTAATAACTACAGACTACTGCCACCAGCACACAAGCACAAATATAATAATGAGTCATATATACCGAACAAAGAAAAGATAACCAAGAATATCCAGAGGCATCTGTCCCAAAGGGCTACAATATGTCAGGGACTGGCCTAGGTGGAACACATTCTTCTCTCCGTGTTTAGTTGCAGAGTTAGCAATCCGCCAAGAACATCCGACGACCAGCAGATTTTGATTAACTGAGTGCCGACCAATACTCCCAAGGGAAGGGGGTTTGGAAACAAATAACAAACTAACAAAATTAATTAAAACTTGTGCTCAAACACTTAAACTGACGTTAGAATGATTACATGTCATTCAAGATCCCACACCCAGATTATTGCCTAGGTTCTGCTGATCTAAAAAGGAAATGAGAGGCAAACAATTACTAAAAAACCCTTCAACAGCTTTAATACTTTCACATAATCAGTTTTTGGCTCACCTGAATGTGCAAATGCTGTCTCCAGGAATTCTGTTGCAGATCCTTAGACTGTGTTGTCCTCTGTTTCAGTCACAAGGAGGAAATGTCCTGTTCTCATTGATTTATCAAATATACACATATAAGTAAAAAAATTGATGCCCAACATTAATGTCAAGACAACGCTGTTTGTCTTCCTGTTATAACTAGTTCAATTAGCCTTCCCGGCTAATACAGGATTGGTTCTATTAATTTATTGTCTCTGACAACCTTCCCCAATGTTGCCAAAAACAAGTTTAGTACCTGTACTCTAATAAACTTAGGGTTAGTACCTTGGCTATGAATACATTTGTGAAGATAAGCAAGCACTTATCTGAACAGATGGAGTCCAATCTCCAGATCCAGAAGTCTGTGCAGGAGCTCTGATGTCAACACCATCGGAGAAGCAGACCATTGACTCCACCCACCAGGAAGCTCAATGCGAAGCATTGAGCTCTTTCCTGGGTGGGGTTTAAATACCTTCAGGAAAATCAAGATGGCGGCCAAGGTTTGGAGACTCTCGCAGGCGTTCCCAGTGCAGCCCCAGCAGCAAAGGGTTGTCAAACTCCAAAGATTGGAGCCCCAGCAGTTTAAGGGCTGTCAGTCTATAAACAACACAGTCTCAGCAACTAACGGGGTCCAAAATGACAGAGCCCCAGCAGCAAGGACCGGCCAAATCACAAAACAGAGCCCCAGCAGTGCAGGGCCAGCTAAGATACTGCTGAACATGATGCTATCCAGAAAGGGACCCTCCAGAGAGCCTTGTATGTTGAAGGATCCTCCGCATCAGGTATCTGTAGAACATTTGGAGAAAGGAACATGTCTGAAGATGTGAGTGGTTATAACTTACATACATATATGCATTTGACTATGTCACCGTGTGTGTACCATATCTCAACTGCATAGTGTTAGGAGCCTACAATGCCATGTGGCTGCCCAAGTTCAAAAGCAGTTGGCAGGGACATGGGTGAGTAACCCCAGAACTCTGATGGCGCCGGGGGTTTTATGTGGCGAAGTCCATGGGCCTTGGGGGTGTTTCCTGACATAATACAGTGCTCCCACCTGAAAGTATTTAAAAGTGGTATACAATTGGCTAATACATACACACTGGTTTGAGAATATGGTGGACTAACACATGGTTTGGTAATGCAGAATGCAGCACACATAGAAGAAACAAATAGCCATTATGTATTGTTTATGTGAACGAAGGAACACCTTCCTGCATATAAACAATCATTCCCTGCAATGCAGACACCTTTGCACCATGGTGCAAGGGTGCCTGCATTGGCACTAGGCAGCTAATTTTAGCTCCAGTGCTAGGGAAATCACAGGGGTGCACCATATTGTAGTAAATACGGTGCATCCCTGTGTTTGGAAAATGTTGGAAAGCGGCGCTGCCAAATTTGCCGCAGCTCAGTGCTTTGACATTTTTTTGTAAATATGCCCCAAGATGTCCTCCTAAGAGTCCCACACTGGTTTCACAAAAATGGTGGATAAGCACAAGGCAAGAAAGGAGGAGGCATGAAGCGAACAGAAAATTGCTCCCAAACTGGATCTCCTTCTCTATCCTCCACCAACAAACACATACACCCACACACACTCTTTCTCCCTCTCTCTCTCTATCTATCTCTCTCTGTCTCTCTCTCTCTATGTTTGGCAAACACTTGGACAATAAGTTGGATGAGAACAAAGGAAAATGTCTAGCTACAGGTACATGAACTCCAGGGGCAGCCCCTACCCAGGTACCCTTTAGTCACATGCAGACAATGTAAATTTGACATGGACTGAAGGTCATCCACAACCCTCTAAAATGACCCTAGCACAGCAGCAGTAAAAATATGAAGGATACATGAAAAGCAAGCATTGGCAATGACAATAGATTTGGCTTATAAATAAAAGAGCCCCTTTGCCCACTTTGCCACTGGATTCAAGATAGCCTGGCTGATGAGGGTTTTGAACCCGAAACCGGTCCCAGGATGCTTGTTTCCGGATCCAGGGAAGTCATGGCTTGGCAGTTCGGGCTGGACTGTTCCCATGAGGCACTGGGTCAGACTGATTTGCTAGGGCCATGTCTGAACTGGGGTGGTGGAGTGAGCTAAAGAATGATGATGGATTAAACCCAGATCAGTTGACTGGGGGTGAGTGTTTGATTTGCTCCAACGCCCCGTCCATCATCCCCTTTGGTATCGCTTTGTTTACCCTAAGTTGGCAGGGTATGCCCAGACGTGGGTCCCTTGCTCACTATGCCACTGGATTCAAGATAGCCTGGCTGATGAGGGTTATGAACCCGAAACCGGTCCCAGGATGCTTGTTTCCGGTTTAGGGAAGACATGGCTTGGCAGTTCGGGCTGGACTGTTCCCATGAGGCACAGGGTCAGACTGATTTGCTATGGCCATGTCTGAACTGGGGTGGTGGAGTGAGCTAAAGAATGATGATGGATTAAACCCAGATCAGTTGACTGGGGGTGAGTGTTTGATTTGGTCTAACGCTCCGTCCATCATCACCTTTGGTATCGCTTTGTTCGCCCTAAGTTGGCAGGGTATGCCCAGACGTGGGTCCCTTGCTCACTTTGCCACTGGATTCAAGATAGCCTGGCTGATGAGGATTATGAACCCGAAACCGGTCCCAGGATGCTTGTTTCCGGTCCAGGGAAGACATGGCTTGGCAGTTCGGGCTGGACAGTTCCCATGAGGCACAGGGTCAGATTGATTTGCTATGGCCATGTCTGAACTGGGGTGGTGGAGTGAGCCAAAGAATGATGATGGATTAAACCCAGATCAGTTGACTGGGGGTGAGTGTTTGATTTGCTCTAATGCTCCGTCCATCATCCCCTTTGGTATCGCTTTGTTCGCCCTAAGTTGGCAGGGTATGCCCAGACGTGGGTCCCTTGCTCACTTTGCCACTGAATTCAAGATAGCCTGGCTGATGAGGGTTATGAACCCGAAACCGGTCCCAGGATGCTTGTTTCCGGTCCAGGGAAGACATGGCTTGGCAGTTCGGGCTGGACTGTTCCCATGAGGCACAGGGTCAGACTGATTTGCTATGGCCATGTCTGGACTGGGGTGGTGGAGTGAGCTAAAGAATGATGATGGATTAAACCCAGATCAGTTGACTGGGGGTGAGTGTTTGATTTGCTCTAACGCTCCGTCCATCATCCCCTTTGGTATCGCTTTGTTCGCCCTAAGTTGGCAGGGTATGCCCAGATGTGGGTCCCTTGCTCACTTTGCCACTGGATTCAAGATAGCCTGGCTGATGAGGATTATGAACCCGAAACCGGTCCCAGGATGCTTGTTTCCGGTCCAGGGAAGACATGGCTTGGCAGTTCGGGCTGGACTGTTCCCATGAGGCACAGGGTCAGACTGATTTGCTATGGCCATGTCTGAACTGGGGTGGTGGAGTGAGCTAAAGAATGATGATGGATTAAACCCAGATCAGTTGACTGGGGGTGAGTGTTTGATTTGTTCTAATGCTCCGTCCATCATCCCCTTTGGTATCGCTTTGTTTGCCCTAAGTTGGCAGGGTATGCCCAGACGTGGGTCCCTTGCTCACTTCGCCACTGGATTCAAGATAGCCTGGCTGATGAGTGTTATGAACCCGAAACCGGTCCCAGGATGCTTGTTTCCGGTCCAGGGAAGACATGGCTTGGCAGTTCGGGCTGGACTGTTCCCATGAGGCACAGGGTCAGACTGATTTGCTATGGCCATGTCTGAACTGGGGTGGTGGAGTGAGCTAAAGAATGATGATGGATTAAACCCAGATCAGTTGACTGGGGGTGAGTGTTTGATTTGCTCTAACGCTCCGTCCATCATCCCCTTTGGTATCGCTTTGTTCGCCCTAAGTTGGCAGGGTATGCCCAGACGTGGGTCCCTTGCTCACTTTGCCACTGGATTCAAGATAGCCTGGCTGATGAGGGTTATGAACCCGAAACCGGTCCCAGGATGCTTGTTTCCGGTCCAGGGAAGACATGGCTTGGCAGTTCGGGCTGGACTGTTCCCATGAGGCACAGGGTCAGACTGATTTGCTATGGCCATGTCTGAACTGGGGTGGTGGAGTGAGCTAAAGAATGATGATGGATTAAACCCAGATCAGTTGACTGGGGGTGAGTGTTTGATTTGCTCTAACGCTCCATCCTTCATCCCCTTTGGTATCGCTTTGTTCGCCCTAAGTTGGCAGGGTATGCCCAGACGTGGGTCCCTTGCTCACTTTGCCACTGGATTCAAGATAGCCTGGCTGATGAGGGTTATGAACCCGAAACCGGTCCCAGGATGCTTGTTTCTGGTCCAGGGAAGACATGGCTTGGCAGTTCGGGCTGGACTGTTCCCATGAGGCACAGGGTCAGACTGATTTGCTATGGCCATGTCTGAACTGGGGTGGAGGAGTGAGCTAAAGAATGATGATGGATTAAACCCAGATCAGTTGACTGGGGGTGAGTGTTTGATTTGCTCTAACGCTCCGTCCATCATCCCCTTTGGTATCGCTTTGTTCGCCCTAAGTTGGCAGGGTATGCCCAGACGTGGGTCCCTTGCTCACTTTGCCACTGGATTCAAGATAGCCTGGCTGATGAGGGTTATGAACCCGAAACCGGTCCCAGGATGCTTGTTTCCGGGTTTAGGGAAGACATGGCTTGGCAGTTCGGGCTGGACTGTTCCCATGAGGCACAGGGTCAGACTGATTTGCTATGGCCATGTCTGAACTGGGGGTGGTGGAGTCAGCTAAAGAATGATGATGGATTAAACCCAGATCAGTTGACTGGGGGTGAGTGTTTGATTTGCTCTAACGCTCCGTCCATCATCCCCTTTGGTATCGCTTTGTTCGCCCTAAGTTGGCAGGGTATGCCCAGACGTGGGTCCCTTGCTTACTTTGCCACTGGATTCAAGATAGCCTGGCTGATGAGGATTATGAACCCGAAACCGGTCCCAGGATGCTTGTTTCCGGTCCAGGGAAGACATGGCTTGGCAGTTCGGGCTGGACAGTTCCCATGAGGCACAGGGTCAGACTGATTTGCTATGGCCATGTCTGAACTGGGGTGGTGGAGTGAGCTAAAGAATGATGATGGATTAAACCCAGATCAGTTGACTGGGGGTGAGTGTTTGATTTGCTCTAACGCTCCGTCCATCATCCCCTTTGGTATCGCTTTGTTCGCCCTAAGTTGGCAGGGTATGCCCACACGTGGGTCCCTTGCTCACTTTGCCACTGGATTCAAGATAGCCTGGCTGATGAGGGTTATGAACCCGAAACCGGTCCCAGGATGCTTGTTTCCGGTCCAGGGAAGACATGGCTTGGCAGTTCGGGCTGGACTGTTCCCATGAGGCACAGGGTCAGACTGATTTGCTATGGCCATGTCTGAACTGGGGTGGTGGAGTGAGCTAAAGAATGATGATGGATTAAACCCAGATCAGTTGACTGGGGGTGAGTGTTTGATTTGCTCTAACGCTCCGTCCATCATCCCCTTTGGTATCGCTTTGTTCGCCCTAAGTTGGCAGGGTATGCTCAGACGTGGGTCCCTTGCTCACTTCGGTCACTGGATTCAAGATAGCCTGGCTGATGAGTGTTATGAACCCGAAACCGGTCCCAGGATGCTTGTTTCCGGTCCAGGGAAGACATGGCTTGGCAGTTCGGGCTGGACTGTTCCCATGAGGCACAGGGTCAGACTGATTTGCTATGGCCATGTCTGAACTGGGGTGGTGGAGTGAGCTAAAGAATGATGATGGATTAAACCCAGATCAGTTGACTGGGGGTGAGTGTTTGATTTGCTCTAACGCTCCGTCCATCATCCCCTTTGGTATCGCTTTGTTCGCCCTAAGTTGGCAGGGTATGCCCAGACGTGGGTCCCTTGCTCACTTTGCCACTGGATTCAAGATAGCCTGGCTGATGAGGGTTATGAACCCGAAACCGGTCCCAGGATGCTTGTTTCCGGTCCAGGGAAGACATGGCTTGGCAGTTCGGGCTGGAATGTTCCCATGAGGCACAGGGTCAGACTGATTTGCTATGGCCATGTCTGAACTGGGGTGGTGGAGTGAGCTAAAGAATGATGATGGATTAAACCCAGATCAGTTGACTGGGGTGAGTGTTTGATTTGCTCTAACGCTCCGTCCATCATCCCCTTTGGTATCGCTTTGTTCGCCCTAAGTTGGCAGGGTATGCCCAGACGTGGGTCCCTTGCTCACTTTGCCACTGGATTCAAGATAGCCTGGCTGATGAGGGTTATGAACCCGAAACCGGTCCCAGGATGCTTGTTTCCGGTCCAGGGAAGACATGGCTTGGCAGTTCGGCTGGAATGTTCCCATGAGGCACAGGGTCAGACTGATTTGCTATGGCCATGTCTGAACTGGGGTGGTGGAGTGAGCTAAAGAATGATGATGGATTAAACCCAGATCAGTTGACTGGAGGTGAGTGTTTGATTTGCTCTAACGCTCCGTCCATCATCCCCTTTGGTATCGCTTTGTTCGCCCTAAGTTGGCAGGGTATGCCCAGACGTGGGTCCCTTGCTCACTTTGCCACTGGATTCAAGATAGCCTGGCTGATGAGGGTTATGAACCCGAAACCGGTCCCAGGATGCTTGTTTCTGGTCCAGGGAAGACATGGCTTGGCAGTTCGGGCTGGACTGTTCCCATGAGGCACAGGGTCAGACTGATTTGCTATGGCCATGTCTGAACTGGGGTGGAGGAGTGAGCTAAAGAATGATGATGGATTAAACCCAGATCAGTTGACTGGGGGTGAGTGTTTGATTTGCTCTAACGCTCCGTCCATCATCCCCTTTGGTATCGCTTTGTTCGCCCTAAGTTGGCAGGGTATGCCCAGACGTGGGTCCCTTGCTCACTTTGCCACTGGATTCAAGATAGCCTGGCTGATGAGGATTATGAACCCGAAACCGGTCCCAGGATGCTTGTTTCCGGTCCAGGGAAGACATGGCTTGGCAGTTCGGGCTGGACAGTTCCCATGAGGCACAGGGTCAGACTGATTTGCTATGGCCATGTCTGAACTGGGGTGGTGGAGTGAGCTAAAGAATGATGATGGATTAAACCCAGATCAGTTGACTGGGGTGAGTGTTTGATTTGCTCTAACGCTCCGTCCATCATCCCCTTTGGTATCGCTTTGTTCGCCCTAAGTTGGCAGGGTATGCCCACACGTGGGTCCCTTGCTCACTTTGCCACTGGATTCAAGATAGCCTGGCTGATGAGGGTTATGAACCCGAAACCGGTCCCAGGATGCTTGTTTCCGGTCCAGGGAAGACATGGCTTGGCAGTTCGGGCTGGACTGTTCCCATGAGGCACAGGGTCAGACTGATTTGCTATGGCCATGTCTGAACTGGGGTGGTGGAGTGAGCTAAAGAATGATGATGGATTAAACCCAGATCAGTTGACTGGGGGTGAGTGTTTGATTTGCTCTAACGCTCCGTCCATCATCCCCTTTGGTATCGCTTTGTTCGCCCTAAGTTGGCAGGGTATGCTCAGACGTGGGTCCCTTGCTCACTTCGTCACTGGATTCAAGATAGCCTGGCTGATGAGTGTTATGAACCCGAAACCGGTCCCAGGATGCTTGTTTCCGGTCCAGGGAAGACATGGCTTGGCAGTTCGGGCTGGACTGTTCCCATGAGGCACAGGGTCAGACTGATTTGCTATGGCCATGTCTGAACTGGGGTGGTGGAGTGAGCTAAAGAATGATGATGGATTAAACCCAGATCAGTTGACTGGGGGTGAGTGTTTGATTTGCTCTAACGCTCCGTCCATCATCCCCTTTGGTATCGCTTTGTTCGCCCTAAGTTGGCAGGGTATGCCCAGACGTGGGTCCCTTGCTCACTTTGCCACTGGATTCAAGATAGCCTGGCTGATGAGGGTTATGAACCCGAAACCGGTCCCAGGATGCTTGTTTCCGGTCCAGGGAAGACATGGCTTGGCAGTTCGGGCTGGAATGTTCCCATGAGGCACAGGGTCAGACTGATTTGCTATGGCCATGTCTGAACTGGGGTGGTGGAGTGAGCTAAAGAATGATGATGGATTAAACCCAGATCAGTTGACTGGGGGTGAGTGTTTGATTTGCTCTAACGCTCCGTCCATCATCCCCTTTGGTATCGCTTTGTTCGCCCTAAGTTGGCAGGGTATGCCCAGACGTGGGTCCCTTGCTCACTTTGCCACTGGATTCAAGATAGCCTGGCTGATGAGGGTTATGAACCCGAAACCGGTCCCAGGATGCTTGTTTCCAGTCCAGGGAAGACATGGCTTGGCAGTTCGGGCTGGACTGTTCCCATGAGGCACAGGGTCAGACTGATTTGCTATGGCCATGTCTGAACTGGGGTGGTGGAGTGAGCTAAAGAATGATGATGGATTAAACCCAGATCAGTTGACTGGGGGTGAGTGTTTGATTTGCTCTAACGCTCCGTCCATCATCCCTTTGGTATCGCTTTGTTCGCCCTAAGTTGACAGGGTATGCCCAGACGTGGGTCCCTTGCTCACTTTGCCACTGGATTCAAGATAGCCTGGCTGATGAGGGTTATGAACCCGAAACCGGTCCCAGGATGCTTGTTTCCGGTCCAGGGAAGACATGGCTTGGCAGTTCGGGCTGGACTGTTCCCATGAGGCACAGGGTCAGACTGATTTGCTATGGCCATGTCTGAACTGGGGTGGTGGAGTGAGCTAAAGAATGATGATGGATTAAACCCAGATCAGTTGACTGGGGTGAGTGTTTGATTTGCTCTAACGCTCCGTCCTTCATCCCCTTTGGTATCGCTTTGTTCGCCCTAAGTTGGCAGGGTATGCCCAGACGTGGGTCCCTTGCTCACTTTGCCACTGGATTCAAGATAGCCTGGCTGATGAGGGTTATGAACCCGAAACCGGTCCCAGGATGCTTGTTTCTGGTCCAGGGAAGACATGGCTTGGCAGTTCGGGCTGGACTGTTCCCATGAGGCACAGGGTCAGACTGATTTGCTATGGCCATGTCTGAACTGGGGTGGAGGAGTGAGCTAAAGAATGATGATGGATTAAACCCAGATCAGTTGACTGGGGGTGAGTGTTTGATTTGCTCTAACGCTCCGTCCATCATCCCCTTTGGTATCGCTTTGTTCGCCCTAAGTTGGCAGGGTATGCCCAGACGTGGGTCCCTTGCTCACTTTGCCACTGGATTCAAGATAGCCTGGCTGATGAGGGTTATGAACCCGAAACCGGTCCCAGGATGCTTGTTTCCGGTCCAGGGAAGACATGGCTTGGCAGTTCGGGCTGGACAGTTCCCATGAGGCACAGGGTCAGACTGATTTGCTATGGCCATGTCTGAACTGGGGTGGTGGAGTGAGCTAAAGAATGATGATGGATTAAACCCAGATCAGTTGACTGGGGGTGAGTGTTTGATTTGCTCTAACGCTCCGTCCATCATCCCCTTTGGTATCGCTTTGTTCGCCCCTAAGTTGGCAGGGTATGCCCACACGTGGGTCCCTTGCTCACTTTGCCACTGGATTCAAGATAGCCTGGCTGATGAGGGTTATGAACCCGAAACCGGTCCCAGGATGCTTGTTTCCGGTCCAGGGAAGACATGGCTTGGCAGTTCGGGCTGGACTGTTCCCATGAGGCACAGGGTCAGACTGATTTGCTATGGCCATGTCTGAACTGGGGTGGTGGAGTGAGCTAAAGAATGATGATGGATTAAACCCAGATCAGTTGACTGGGGGTGAGTGTTTGATTTGCTCTTACGCTCCGTCCATCATCCCCTTTGGTATCGCTTTGTTCGCCCTAAGTTGGCAGGGTATGCTCAGACGTGGGTCCCTTGCTCACTTCGTCACTGGATTCAAGATAGCCTGGCTGATGAGTGTTATGAACCCGAAACCGGTCCCAGGATGCTTGTTTCCGGTCCAGGGAAGACATGGCTTGGCAGTTCGGGCTGGACTGTTCCCATGAGGCACAGGGTCAGACTGATTTGCTATGGCCATGTCTGAACTGGGGTGGTGGAGTGAGCTAAAGAATGATGATGGATTAAACCCAGATCAGTTGACTGGGGGTGAGTGTTTGATTTGCTCTAACGCTCCGTCCATCATCCCCTTTGGTATCGCTTTGTTCGCCCTAAGTTGGCAGGGTATGCCCAGACGTGGGTCCCTTGCTCACTTTGCCACTGGATTCAAGATAGCCTGGCTGATGAGGGTTATGAACCCGAAACCGGTCCCAGGATGCTTGTTCCCGGTCCAGGAAGACATGGCTTGGCAGTTCGGGCTGGACTGTTCCCATGAGGCACAGGGTCAGACTGATTTGCTATGGCCATGTCTGAACTGGGGTGGTGGAGTGAGCTAAAGAATGATGATGGATTAAACCCAGATCAGTTGACTGGGGGTGAGTGTTTGATTTGCTCTAACGCTCCGTCCATCATCCCCTTTGGTATCGCTTTGTTCGCCCTAAGTTGGCAGGGTATGCCCAGACGTGGGTCCCTTGCTCACTTTGCCACTGGATTCAAGATAGCCTGGCTGATGAGGGTTATGAACCCGAAACCGGTCCCAGGATGCTTGTTTCCAGTCCAGGGAAGACATGGCTTGGCAGTTCGGGCTGGACTATTCCCATGAGGCACAGGGTCAGACTGATTTGCTATGGCCATGTCTGAACTGGGGTGGTGGAGTGAGCTAAAGAATGATGATGGATTAAACCCAGATCAGTTGACTGGGGGTGAGTGTTTGATTTGCTCTAACGCTCCGTCCATCATCCCATTTGGTATCGCTTTGTTCGCCCTAAGTTGACAGGGTATGCCCAGACGTGGGTCCCTTGCTCACTTTGCCACTGGATTCAAGATAGCCTGGCTGATGAGGGTTATGAACCCGAAACCGGTCCCAGGATGCTTGTTTCCGGTCCAGGGAAGACATGGCTTGGCAGTTCGGGCTGGACTGTTCCCATGAGGCACAGGGTCAGACTGATTTGCTATGGCCATGTCTGAACTGGTTTGGTGGAGTGAGCTAAAGAATGATGATGGATTAAACCCAGATCAGTTGACTGGGGGTGAGTGTTTGATTTGCTCTAACGCTCCGTCCATCATCCCCTTTGGTATCGCTTTGTTCGCCCTAAGTTGGCAGGGTATGCCCAGACGTGGGTCCCTTGTTCACTTTGCCACTGGATTCAAGATAGCCTGGCTGATGAGGGTTATGAACCCGAAACCGGTCCCAGGATGCTTGTTTCCGGTCCAGGGAAGACATGGCTTGGCAGTTCGGGCTGGACTGTTCCCATGAGGCGCATGGTCAGACTGATTTGCTATGGCCATGTCTGAACTGGGGTGGTGGAGTGAGCTAAAGAATGATGATGGATTAAACCCAGATCAGTTGACTGGGGGTGAGTGTTTGATTTGCTCTAACGCTCCGTCCATCATCCCCTTTGGTATCGCTTTGTTCGCCCTAAGTTGGCAGGGTATGCCCAGACGTGGGTCCCTTGCTCACTTTGCCACTGGATTCAAGATAGCCTGGCTGATGAGGGTTATGAACCCGAAACCGGTCCCAGGATGCTTGTTTCCAGTCCAGGGAAGACATGGCTTGGCAGTTCGGGCTGGACTGTTCCCATGAGGCACAGGGTCAGACTGATTTGCTATGGCCATGTCTGAACTGGGGTGGTGGAGTGAGCTAAAGAATGATGATGGATTAAACCCAGATCAGTTGACTGGGGGTGAGTGTTTGATTTGCTCTAACGCTCCGTCCATCATCCCCTTTGGTATCACCGTCTACTATCTCAGCACTAGAGTGTATTAAGTGTATGATTGTACTGTAGCCATATTTGGTGTAGAAAACCACTCGGGACTGGAGTCGGTCACCGGTAAACTCCGCTAAGCCGTGGTTGCTACGTTTCTGTCGAACTCTGCACTCCAAGCAGAGGGGCAAATGTCCGCAAACTCTGCCGGTAGAGGGGAGTTTGCCACCCACCCCTACTATGGACATCCGTGAGATTACATGTAACCAAATATTTTTCTACAGTCTGTAACATAATGTGATAAGAATCCACTGTAAAAGATCTATTGGCTTTACCACATGCTTTTCACAATAAATAAGCCAGGCCTACTGCTATTGACATAACTTTGCATAATAAGCAGGCCAGAACTATGACATCTGGCAACATACTAAAACCAACTCAGGTCTGCTGTACTGAGTGTAAGCTTTCCCACAGGGCAACCATCAGGCATACAGTCATGAAATTCCAACTGTATATGAAATTACAGTTGGCAAAGCAAAATACTATCTCTCCTAGCAGGGCTTAACAATGATTCTCACAGTGCAAATCTTCTACACTGATGGTTTGTCAGAGGGGTTCACCAACACCAATACACTTGAATACTAAGGTAATCTCTTGAGATTCTGTGTTGAAAGGAAGATGGCGGGTTGACTCTGCTGTGGTGAACACACTCCCAGGACTGCTCCTGCACCATCACGCTACTGGCCTGAGATGACTTTATACAGCATATCTCTCCCCCTTACCTTCTTACGATAGCAGCCTAAGATCCATTTTAGCATCACTGCACAACACCTTACGTGTGCATGTTGCTTTAAAACTTATTCTAATTCCAATGTGGTGGAGGTTTACTGGGAGTCCTTGGAGACAGATGTGGCAGGTCCGTGTTGTGTGGTGGCAGACTGGTGCTCGGTGCTCTGATCCCCGCTGGTTGAATCTTATTCCTGCTATGGAGGCCTCACACACAAGTGTCCTTCGCGGAGGGCGAGGGGGCCGCACTGCAGCCATAGCAGTTGCCTTCAATGGCAGCGGCGAGGTCATGGCTATGGCAATGGCTTCGGTACAGGGAGTCTGTGATAGCTGTCTAGAGGTCTCAGAGAAGGAGAAGGGCTCAGGTTTCCGGGTGGTACCCCCCATCCTGAAGCTCCTTCAGTCAAGCAGTGCAGCTGGCCTCCTCCAGGTCTGCAATGATGAGCATGCTGCCCCAGCTCCAGCAGACTCAATGGTGGATTGGCTGATTAACACTGTACAGGACCTGGCAGGAGTGACAGGAGCTGAATCAGCCTCTTCAATGAATACAAAAATCCGAGGAGATCTGGCTTCTGTGGATGCAGGCACTGAAAGCAAGGTGGTAGAGCCCCCAACAGCTGAATTGGCAGTTGAATTAGCCTTGCAACAAGGTAACTTTCCTAACTTTCCTAGTTGGCATGTTTCTGTGGGAGCCTGCAATATTGTTACTATGCTTCCTATGGCCCTTCCATCTTTACACACACATGAAGTGTGCACCTCTGATATTGAGTCATGGGATCTGCTTCTGAGGAAAGACATGAGGCTATTGGAAGGCGAAGCCCGAGTAAAGCTGATACAAGTGATGGACTTGCTGTGGCTTGCCCAGAAGGTGGATCTGGAGGGCGGTCCCTGGTGGATATTGCTGTCCCAGTGGGGATACTTACTTCACAGAGTATTGCTGGGGATCCTGAGAAACTACTGGCATATTGGGCTCAGCGACATCAGTTCATCCTGATACCTGCAGTGGGGCTATTAATAAGCTTCTTAAGTCCAAGGATAGCTCAGATGACTCTTCTACTAAGGAAATTGAATCTCTTGTAAAGAAGCATGGCAAATCAAAGGCTTCAAGGGGCCGAGGAGATCTCAAGAAGGCTTTAGAGCATCACAAAGGCGAGTGGTCCAATAAGTGTTTCAACACGCTCAAGAGTGGGCCCTAAGGACAACCCACTGTGCAAATGGGTCACCTCAAAAGGGGAGGTAAAGACTCTGATATCTTGACTATCCAATGTCTGCTCTATCAGTCAGCCCAGTCTACCTGTCTTAGGGGAGAACAGTTACTCACCATCAGATTGCAACCTTAACCCCGATGTTACTCCCAGCTCAGAAGCCGGTAGAAGCCACAGGAGGGCCCCTGACTCTCCAGGTATTATATCTCCAGGGTGCTCCACACCCACAGCACTTGCAGTGTAGGATGTTAACATCCCTACCCAAATAGATATGTGTGGCCCAAAAGAGCCATCTTTGTCCGCTATCCTACAGTTTCTGCAGGTGCAAAGGGCAGAGGCACAGGAACACTATGCACAAGTTAGAATGGACAGTTTGGTTTTACAGCAGTCACTGTCAGAAGTAACTAGTAAGGTGGCCGTGCTCACTTAACAAATGGCTGAGCTCCAACATTGAGTGGCCGGGGCTGAGGAATTAAGATCAGCAGCTGTGATGTCAATCAGGACACATGAGACCCAGCTGATTCTAGTTCAAAGTATGGCAGAAGATTTGGAAAATTGGCAACGCTGGAACAATTTGAGGGTTTTTGGAATACCCAAGGGAAAAGAAGGAGGTGATCCAAGAGCTTTCATCGTCAAGCTGTTTCAGCAAGCATTCCCAGATTTGGCTGATTCGGACATGGTTTCACAGATACAGCGGGCTCACTGGCTTCCTACCTTTTTGAAGCAAACACCCCAATCAAAGTCTTTGCACTTGGAACAGGGTCAAGACTGATTTGCATATGGCTGGAGCTGAACTGGGGTGGCGAAGTGAGCTAAAGAACGATGATCGATTCAACCCAGATCTGTGACTGGGGGTGGGTGTCTGAAAAGTTTCAGCACTCCGTCCATCATCTCTTTGTGTTTGCTGAATAAGGGTATTCAGCCAGTGCAATTATATGGTACTGAGCTAAAAGTAACTGCTTATGCTGACGATATTGTGGTTTATTCCGCCAATTCGTCTGTTACTCTCGCTCTTATATCAAAATAGGCGGATCAATTTGGAGCTTTCTCCGGGTATAAATTGAACTTATCAAAAACTCAGATAATCCTTAATTTTCAATCAGATACTCCGTTTATTGGAGCAATCTCCATGGCCACATATTTAGGAATCAGACTCAGTAGCCAAGTGAAGGATATTATCTCACTTAACTGTGAGCCTCTCCTACATGCGGTAGCTGCTAAACTATAACAATGGCACCGACTTCCTCTTAGCATTGTGGGCCGGTGTAACATCATTAAGATGAATATATTGTCTAAATTTCTTTAGCTATTCCGTTCCATACTACTCCAAGTCCTGGATTCTTTTTTCAGGTGGTTAGAGGGTCTCATAAGTAGTTTTACATGGGGTTATTGGAGGGCTAAGTGTGCTATCTGTTTTTTAAAACTTTCATATAAACAAGGTGGATTTAACTTTCCGATTATGATTTGTATTATTGGGCAGCTTTCGCTGGTCGTATTCAGAATCTACTGATTGGGCGAGTAGTTGGGTTGTCCTTACTGGGATATCAACTTGCTCTTGGCTTTGATGCTAGTTATTCACTTCAATTGTTGACAGACCCTAATTACTTCAAGAGGGTTATATTTAAGATAATTAGGGATCTAGTGCGGATTTGGTGGGATACTTCTACTAAATATTCCTAACACTCATTTCACAGTTAGACCTCACTTTGGGGCAATCCAGCTCTCCCTGATATATTTCACAATAACATTGGGAAAGGCTGGGATAGGCTGGGGGTCTGTCAGTTGGGACAGTTGTTCGATCAGCAGGGTTTTAGGACTTTTGCTTCTTTACAGGAAGCTTTTGGGCTCCCACAATGTTATTTTTTTAAATATTTGCAGGTGAGGGACTACTTCCTGTATGGTTGCAAGGTTAATATTGACCCAGAAACACCAGAAATTCTCACCTGTCTCTATCAGGCCTCGGGTCAAATCTCTATAAGTCTAATATATCAGAAACGTATTTTGCACACTGAGCTTGACAATATGGAACTGGCTTTTAACTCCTTAACTGCGGCGCAAATTCCGCCGCGGTGCGGGAGTTCTATTGAGTGGGCGGGGCCGCATCGGCCAACGGACGTGCGCAGCACTAGCGAGGTAGTGCTTGCGATGGCCGTTGGCCGACGCGCGCACGGAACGGGTTAAATGGAGCCAGCTCCTTGCATCTGAAACTTTGGCTGCTGAGTTACAGGAGGCATTTGAAGCATTAGATTGTTATTTAATCTCAGATAGCCTTAAACTGCAGCAATTTAAAACAATCTGTATGCTCTATTATACTCCTGATCGTATTTCCAAATGGTCCCTGTCCCGGGCCTCTGACAAGGTATACTGCCTAAAATGCCACTGCTTTGTGGCTAATATAGTACATATGATTATTGACTGTCCAATTCTTAAGGATTTCTAGGGCAGCGTACTTCAACATACAACAGCATACTTGGGGTCTGATTTCCATTTGACCAACTAGGAAATCATGTTGGGGTATAAACCGGGCCTCGATTTTGGCCTCGGCTCACTGGTTTCCATTATATTTGTTACTGCCTAATTTTGTATTGCCAGGGTCTGGATAAGCACCTCTCCAACGAAAGTGATGGAGTGATGGGCATTGTTATGCTAAACTTATGACTGAATTTGCAGTAGTCAAGGCAAGAGGTACCGAGCTATTAAGAAGGTTGAAAGAATATGGTTGAGTCTTCAATGGGAGTAGTTTCTGAAACTGCTGGTCTGATATCTGGTTTAAGCTTAGATTCTTCCCTATTTTCTACTTTTATATATTTTCTATTTTCCTCTATAATTTTTATATACATATCTATTATTCGAACTGCGATCAATTATCCTTGAAAACAGTCTGTTATTCAGAAATGTTTATTTTTGTAACTTGTGTCTTGTGTTAATTATTTCTGACTCCTCATAAAATAAAATATTATTTAAAAAAAAAAATATATATATATATAATACAAAAAGAGTTGCCACTAGGTGTGATGCACTCCCAGGTGGAAATTACGCCAAAGCAAGGGCACACGCCATGAACAAAGTCCTTTTCTGGTTTACCTGCCAGACGCGTTTCGGGCCAATGCCCTCTTCAGTGGCAGACCATGTGACGTGCCGGCATGTGGCAACCACCAGTAATCCCCATAATAATAACGCTCAGGTGAATCACGTGAAGCAATGCTTCCTGGGACTGGTGGTTCAGTAAAACCCAAGTGGGTCACCGCCGGCACTCATAAAAAATGTCTTAAAAAGGATTGCCAATGTTCGCGCCGGCACCCCTGCATATAACAGGCACCTCCTGTTCCACAGTCAGCTGCCCCAATAAAGCAGCCGCGGACCCGCAAGTGTTTCGCGGTGGTGCAATCCCGCAACCAGGCAGGCCGCTGTACAAAAATACAAAAAGAGTTGCCACTAGGTGGGATGCACTCCCAGGTGGAAATTACGCCAAAGCAAGGGCACACGCCATGAACAAAGTCCTTTTCTGGTTTACCTGCCAGACGCGTTTCGGGCCAATGCCCTCTTCAGTGGCAGACCATGTGACGTGCCGGCATGTGGCAACCACCAGTAATCCCCATAGTAATAACACTCAGGTGAATCACCTGAAGCAATGCTTCCTGGGACTGGTGGTTCAGTAAAACCCAAGTGGGTCACCGCCGGCACTCACAAAAATGTCTTAAAAAGGATTGCCGATGTTCGCGCCGGCAGCCCTGCATATAACAGGCACCTCCTGTTCCACAGTCAGCTGCCCCAATAAAGCAGCCGCAGACCCGCAAGTGTTTCGCGGTGGTGCAATCCAGCGACTAGGCAGGCTGCTGTACAAAATACAAAAAGAGTTGCCACTAGGTGGGATGCACTCCCAGGTGGAAATTACGCCAAAGCAAGGGCACACGCCATGAACAAAGTCCATTTCTGGTTTACCTGCCAGACGCGTTTCGGGCCAATGCCCTCTTCAGTGGCAGACCATGTGACGTGCCGGCATGCGGCAACCACCAGTAATCCCCATAATAATAACGCTCAGGTGAATCACCTGAAGCAATGCTTCCTGGGACTGGTGGTTCAGTAAAACCCAAGTGGGTCACCGCCGGCACTCACAAAAAATGTCTTAAAAAGGAATGCCGATGTTCGCGCCGGCACCCCTGCATATAACAGGCACCTCCTGTTCCACAGTCAGCTGCCCCAATAAAGCAGCCGCGGACCCGCAAGTGTTTCGCGGTGGTGCAATCCCGCGACCAGGCAGGCCGCTGTACAAAATACAAAAAGAGTTGCCACTAGGTGGAATGCACTCCCAGGTGGAAATTACGCCAACGCAAGGGCACACGCCATGAACAAAGTCCTTTTCTGGTTTACCTGCCAGACGCGTTTCGGGCCAATGCCCTCTTCAGTGGCAGACCATGTGACGTGCCGGCATGCGGCAACCACCAGTAATCCCCATAATAATAACGCTCAGGTGAATCACCTGAAGCAATGCTTCCTGGGACTGGTGGTTCAGTAAAACCCAAGTGGGTCACCGCTGGCACTCACAAAAAATGTCTTAAAAAGGATTGCCGATGTTCGCGCCGGCACCCCTGCATATAACAGGCACCTCCTGTTCCACAGTCAGCTGCCCCAATAAAGCAGCCGCGGACCCGCAAGTGTTTCGTGGTGGTGCAATCCCGCGACCAGGCAGGCCGCTGTACAAAATACAAAAAGAGTTGCCACTAGGTGGGATGCACTCCCAGGTGGAAATTACGCCAGAGCAAGGGCACACGCCATGAACAAAGTCCTTTTCTGGTTTACCTGCCAGACACGTTTCGGGCCAATGCCCTCTTCAGTGGTAGACCATGTGACGTGCCGGCATGCGGCAACCACCAGTAATCCCCATAATAAGAACGCTCAGGTGAATCACCTGAAGCAATGCTTCCTGAGACTGGTGGTTCAGTAAAACCCAAGTGGGTCACCGCCGGCACTCACAAAAAATGTCTTAAAAAGGATTGCCGATGTTCGCGCCGGCACCCCTGCATATAACAGGCACCTCCTGTTCCACAGTCAGCTGCCCCAATAAAGCAGCCGCGGACCCGCAAGTGTTTCGCGGTGGTGCAATCCCGCGACCAGGCAGGCCGCTGTACAAAATACAAAAAGAGTTGCCACTAGGTGGGATGCACTCCCAGGTGGAAATTATGCCAAATCAAGGGCACACGCCATGAACAAAGTCCTTTTCTGGTTTACCTGCCAGACGCGTTTCGGACCAATGCCCTCTTCAGTGGCAGACCATGTGACATGCCGGCATGCGGCAACCACCAGTAATCCCCATAATAATAACGCTCAGGTGAATCACCTGAAGCAATGCTTCCTGGGACTGGTGGTTCAGTAAAACCCAAGTGGGTCACCGCCGGCACTCACAAAAAATGTCTTAAAAAGGATTGCCGATGTTCGCGCCGGCACCCCTGCATATAACAGGCACTTCCTGTTCCACAGTCAGCTGCCCCAATAAAGCAGCCGCGGACCCGCAAGTGTTTCACGGTGGTGCAATCCCGCGACCAGGCAGGCCGCTGTACAAAATACAAAAAGAGTTGCCACTAGGTGGGATGCACTCCCAGGTGGAAATTACGCCAAAGCAAGGGCACACGCCATGAACAAAGTCCTTTTCTGGTTTACCTGCCAGACGCGTTTCGGGCCAATGCCCTCTTCAGTGGCAGACCATGTGACGTGCCGGCATGCGGCAACCACCAGTAATCCCCATAATAATAACGCTCAGGTGAATCACCTGAAGCAATGCTTCCTGGGACTGGTGGTTCAGTAAAACCCAAGTGGGTCACCGCCGGCACTCACAAAAAATTTCTTAAAAGGATTGCCGATGTTCGCGCCGGCACCCCTGCATATAACAGGCACTTCCTGTTCCACAGTCAGCTGCCCCAATAAAGCAGCCGCGGACCCGCAAGTGTTTCACGGTGGTGCAATCCCGCGACCAGGCAGGCCGCTGTACAAAATACAAAAAGAGTTGCCACTAGGTGGGATGCACTCCCAGGTGGAAATTACGCCAAAGCAAGGGCACACGCCATGAACAAAGTCCTTTTCTGGTTTACCTGCCAGACGCGTTTCGGGCCAATGCCCTCTTCAGTGGCAGACCATGTGACGTGCCGGCATGCGGCAACCACCAGTAATCCCCATAATAATAACGCTCAGGTGAATCACCTGAAGCAATGCTTCCTGGGACTGGTGGTTCAGTAAAACCCAAGTGGGTCACCGCCGGCACTCACAAAAAATGTCTTAAAAGGATTGCCGATGTTCGCGCCGGCACCCCTGCATATAACAGGCACCTCCTGTTCCACAGTCAGCTGCCCCAATAAAGCAGCCGCGGACCGGCAAGTGTTTCGCGGGTGGTGCAATCCCGCGACCAGGCAGGCCGCTGTACAAAATACAAAAGAGTTGCCACTAGGTGGGATGCACTCCCAGGTGGAAATTACGCCAAAGCAAGGGCACACGCCATGAACAAAGTCCTTTTCTGGTTTACCTGCCAGACGCGTTTCGGGCCAATGCCCTCTTCAGTGGCAGACCATGTGACGTGCCGGCATGCGGCAACCACCAGTAATCCCCATAATAATAACGCTCAGGTGAATCACCTGAAGCAATGCTTCCTGGGACTGGTGGTTCAGTAAAACCCAAGTGGGTCACCGCCGGCACTCACAAAAAATGTCTTAAAAAGGATTGCTGATGTTCGCGCCGGCACCCCTGCATATAACAGGCACCTCCTGTTCCACAGTCAGCTGCCCCAATAAAGCAGCCGCAGACCCGCAAGTGTTTCGCGGTGGTGCAATCCCGCGACCGGGCAGGCCGCTGTACAAAATACAAAAAGAGTTGCCACTAGGTGGGATGCACTCCCAGGTGGAAATTACGCCAAAGCAAGGGCACACGCCATGAACAAAGTCCTTTTCTGGTTTACCTGCCAGACGCGTTTCGGGCCAATGCCCTCTTCAGTGGCAGACCATGTGACGTGCCGGCATGCGGCAACAACCAGTAATCCCCATAATAATAACGCTCAGGTGAATCACCTGAAGCAATGCTTCCTGGGACTGGTGGTTCAGTAAAACCCAAGTGGGTCACGCGGCACTCACAAAAAATGTCTTAAAAGGATTGCCGATGTTCGCGCCGGCACCCCTGCATATAACAGGCACCTCCTGTTCCACAGTCAGCTGCCCCAATAAAGCAGCCGCGGACCCGCAAGTGTTTCACGGTGGTGCAATCCCCGCGACCAGGCAGGCCGCTGTACAAAATACAAAAAGAGTTGCCACTAGGTGGGATGCACTCCCAGGTGGAAATTACGCCAAAGCAAGGGCACACGCCATGAACAAAGTCCTTTTCTGGTTTACCTGCCAGACGCGTTTCGGGCCAATGCCCTCTTCAGTGGCAGACCATGTGACGTGCCGGCATGCGGCAACCACCAGTAATCCCCATAATAATAACGCTCAGGTGAATCACCTGAAGCAATGCTTCCTGGGACTGGTGGTTCAGTAAAACCCAAGCGGGTCACCGCCGGCACTCACAAAAATGTCTTAAAAGGATTGCCGATGTTCGCGCCGGCACCCCTGCATATAACAGGCACCTCCTGTTCCACAGTCAGCTGCCCCAATAAAGCAGCCGCGGACCCGCAAGTGTTTCGCGGTGGTGCAATCCCGCGACCAGGCAGGCCGCTGTACAAAATACAAAAAGAGTTGCCACTAGGTGGGATGCACTCCCAGGTGGAAATTACGCCAAAGCAAGGGCACACGCCATGAACAAAGTCCTTTTCTGGTTTACCTGCCAGACGCGTTTCGGGCCAATGCCCTCTTCAGTGGCAGACCATGTGACGTGCCGGCATGCGGCAACCACCAGTAATCCCCATAATAATAACGCTCAGGTGAATCACCTAAAGCAATGCTTCCTGGGACTGGTGGTTCAGTAAAACCCAAGTGGGTCACCGCCGGCACTCACAAAAAATGTCTTAAAAGGATTGCCGATGTTCGCGCCGGCACCCCTGCATATAACAGGCACCTCCTGTTCCACAGTCAGCTGCCCCAATAAAGCAGCCGCGGACCCGCAAGTGTTTCGCGGTGGTGCAATCCCGCGACCAGGCAGGCCGCTGTACAAAATACAAAAAGAGTTGCCACTAGGTGGGATGCACTCCCAGGTGGAAATTACGCCAAAGCAAGGGCACACGCCATGAACAAAGTCCTTTTCTGGTTTACCTGCCAGACGCGTTTCAGGCCAATGCCCTCTTCAGTGGCAGACCATGTGACGTGCCGGCATGCGGCAACCACCAGTAATCCCCATAATAATAACGCTCAGGTGAATCACCTGAAGCAATGCTTCCTGGGACTGGTGGTTCAGTAAAACCCAAGTGGGTTACCGCCGGCACTCACAAAAAATGTCTTAAAAAGGATTGCCGATGTTCGCGCAGGCACCCCTGCATATAACAGGCACCTCCTGTTCCACAGTCAGCTGCCCCAATAAAGCAGCCGCAGACCCGCAAGTGTTTCGCGGTGGTGCAATCCTGCGACCAGGCAGGCCGCTGTACAAAATACAAAAAGAGTTGCCATTAGGTGGGATGCACTCCCAGGTAGAAATTACGCCAAAGCAAGGGCACACGCCATGAACAAAGTCCTTTTCTGGTTTACCTGCCAGACGCGTTTCGGGCCAATGCCCTCTTCAGTGGCAGACCATGTGACGTGCCGGCATGCGGCAATGACCAGTAATCCCCATAATAATAACGCTCAGGTGAATCACCTGAAGCAATGCTTCCTGGGACTGGTGGTTCAGTAAAACCGAAGTGGGTCACCGCCGGCACTCACAAAAAATGTCTTAAAAAGGATTGCCGATGTTCCCGCCGGCACCCCTGCATATAACAAGCATCTCCTGTTCCACAGTCAGCTGCCCCAATAAAGCAGCCGCGGACCCGCAAGTGTTTCACTGTGGTGCAATCCCGCGACCAGGCAGGCCGCTGTACAAAATACAAAAAGAGTTGCCACTAGGTGGGATGCACTCCCACGTGGAAATTACGCCAAAGCAAGGGCACACGCCATGAACAAAGTCCTTTTCTGGTTTACCTGCCAGACGCGTTTCGGGCCAATGCCCTCTTCAGTGGCAGACCATGTGACGTGCCGGCATGCAGCAACCACCCGTAATCCCCATAATAATAACGCTCAGGTGAATCACCTGAAGCAATGCTTCCTGGGACTGGTGGTTCAGTAAAACCTAAATGGGTCACCGCCGGCACTCACAAAAAATGTCTTAAAATGGATTGCCGATGTTCGCGCCGGCACCCCTGCTTATAACAGGCACCTCCTGTTCCACAGTCAGCTGCCCCAATAAAGCAGCCGCGGACCCGCAAGTGTTTCGCGGTGGTGTATATATTACCTATTTCTAGGTTTTAATATGAAGTAAAAACAGTCCAGACTTAAATTCCCATTTACTTTTACATGTTCATTTTACTATAAATATGTCAGGCCTACTGCATTTATAATAACTTTTCATAATAAAAAATCAGGCCTAGAGTGTTTATCGTTGCATTGCCATCACAACCAAGTCAAGCCTACCATACTGAGCGTAAGCTTTCCATAAGGTAACCGTCCAGCATACGGTCATAAAAGTACAAATGTATACAAAATTACAGTTGGCAAAGCAAAATACTGTCTTTCCTAAGAGAGCCTAACAAGGATCACTTTCGTGCATATCTTCTATCCGCACAGTTTGTGTGGGTGGATCATCAACACCAAAACCCTTGTCGGCTCCGGTAATTGTGAAATTCCATGTAACAAATTCCTGCCTACAGGCTTTAGCACATTGTTACAGCAATTCATCCTTAAATGCCTATTGTCTTTAACACATGTTTTTCACAATAAATGGGTTAGACCTACTGGCTTTGTCATAATGTTTTACAATAAACAGACAAAACCTATGAAATCTAGTATGACTTTTCCGAATGAACCAATAAAGCCTTATCCTTTACCATTGGTTTTACATCTTACAAAACACTAGCCTGCTCAAGCGCACATAAAGTAGAAACCATCATGCATACAGTTATTAATTGCAAATATGTAAACAAATAGAGCTTGCAAAGCAATAGACAAACCCTATAAACAGAGCCTAACCAGAATCTTCACAGTGAAAACGCCTGGGGTTTGTGAGAGTTGGTGGCCAACACCTTAACCCTTGCCTACTTTGGTAATCTGTGAGATTACGTGTAAAAAAGTACCTGTCTATAGATTGTAACACAATGTGATAACAACCAACTGTTAAAGAGTTATTGGATTTAAAACATGCTTTTCACAATTGTTATACCTGGCATCCTCGTTGTGATTTCCCCTGACTTTTTGCATTTTGGCCTCCTGTTTTTGACCGTTTTGCTAACTTTATTTTTGCACTTTACCATTGCTAAACAGTGCTAAAGTGCATGTACTTAAAACATGGTAGCATTGGTTTATCCACATTTGGCATAGCAGATTTACTTATAAGTTCCTTGTAAAGTGCACTACATGTGCCTAGGGCCTATAGATCAAATGTTACTAGTGGGCTTGCAGCACTGATTGTGCCACCCACTTAAATAGTCCTTTAAACATGTCTCGGGCCTGCCACTGTGGAGCCTGTGTGTGCAATTTTAAACTGCCATATCAACCTGGCAAATTAACCTACTTGCCAGGCCCAAGCCTTCCATTTTATTATATATAGGTCACCACTAAGGTAGGCCCTGGACAGGTCCTGGCCAGGGTGCAGTGTATTTAAAAAGTAGACATAAGTTTTACATGTACTGGTCGTGAATTACTCTTAAATTCGTGTTTCACTAATGAAAGGCCTATCTCTCCAATAAGATAAATTGGGATTGCTTTTTTACATCTTATAAGTGTAATTTCCAATTAGGAAGAGATGGGACCCCCAAAATTGGTGTCTCTGAAATCAGAATTCAAAAACACAACTTATAGTGAAGGTGGCATTTAAATTTCAATTCTGAAAATGCCCCTTTTAGAAAGTTTGCATTTTCCTACTGTAACCATTTGGTGCCTTCTTCATGTCTATGGAATACACGTCTGGACTGGGGGGCAACTGGCTTCCTGCATTCCCTCTACACAGCCACACACAAAGAAGGGGAGCTGTGACTCAGTGACCATTGCATGCTGCATGCATTTTTTTTTTTTTCATTCGCCATTAGATAAACCCAGAGCAACTTGGATTTCTCCGCGGCCCCCCTCTTGATTGGCACCGACTTGAGAGCTCTGTTTCTAGATGGATGCACTTTACACAGAACCTCTCTTTCCCATATTTGGTCTGTTCTGATCTTCTCTCTGAGTGACTCGTAAACAGCCAGAGGGGTAAAGTATCACAGTGTAGAGGCATAATCATTGGACTATGTTCGCCCTGATGTTAAGAGTACCCAGCCAATCCACACATGGTAACCAAAAATCTTTTTTCTTGCTCTTCTTTGTCCTTGTGGCCCTATCAAGCTTCATCGTATATTTAATAGATGTTAACCAATGTAAAAACGTTGGAGATGTATTTTTAATCCTGCATTTACAGATTTCTCTCCGTGCGAGTAATATTAAATAAAAGAATAACTTGTTTTCCTCTAGGGACATTGACTCGTAATTTGGTAAAACCCCAAAGAATACCAGAATTATGCTCACCTGAATATCAGGCCCAAACATGGCCTTACAGAGACCCAGAAATGATGTAGCATTGGACAACTTGAAAACATATGCACATCATCTGCTTTTTCCTGGAGGCATTTCGGACATTTCGGAGTAGGACCCTTCGTAAATTTGGAAAGCTTTAAGGGAGACCAGTACACCCTGTGGAGACAAAAGATGTGATTTCTCCTTAGGTTTGCAGCTTGAACTGTGGAATACAAGATGTTATAAGATACTTGCCATAATTCTTCTGGATGGGAGCCAGGCAAGCACTCTCCCCACAGCTCCGATGGAAGTTTAAAGTCGCCCTCTGCCAGGTCTACCAAAAGCCAGTATAGGTTTGCCACCTCTTTCTTTTTCCCGACTTTCTTACTCAGAGTCGTCTCCAGTTCGTTAGATATACCAACAGTTGTACCGACCGCTTGATGCCAGCTCTTGATTTGCAAATATTTAAATTTGGATAATTCGTTGTCCGTGATGCTCCTCAGATTTTCCCACGAGAGCAGAGAGCCCTCTGGTACAAGTTGTACCCAGCATAATATCCCGGCTGTTTTCAAAGGAGTTACCAAGGAGTCCTTATTCCATTCAAGTGAACCCGGGGCATCCCAAATAGGCGCCAATGCGCTGTAATAGCTGATTTTCAGTAATTTTCTGATTTTAATCCATGTAGAGGCTAACCCGTTTAGGGTCTTTAGGCGTACCTTTTTAAAACATCTTGGGTCACTGAATTTATATATAAAGCCTTGGTCTCCTCCCTTTAGGCCTAACAGCATTTCCTTGAACATTCTCCCAATGTCCGAGCTGTCTGGTTCGTTCATGAGCATTTTCCCTGCCCTTATTAAAAATATCCATGCATAAGAAACTAGGTCCGGCAAACACAACCCTCCCTTGTTTTTTTTCCTACGTAGTTTTTTCCACGATATCCTTGTACCTTTGGAGGCCCATATAAAGCTATTTATTTTTGCCTGGAGTTTTTTCAATCCCTTTTCTTTAAATGCTAGCGGGATGTTTTGAAATAAGAAGATAAGTTTTGGTAAAACCATCATTTTTACTAAATTAACTCTACCAATTATTGTTATGGGTAGGTATGCCCAGCTCGTTAGAGAGTTGCATATCTCTTTGCTGATTTTGTGGAGATTCGTGTCTGTGATATTCTCAATATTTTGCGTAATCATGATGCCCAAATACCTTATCTCTTTTTTCATTAAATGGGCGTTCGTATCAAAAGTCCAGGCCATACACTCCGTCTTGGACGCGTTGATCTCATAGCCAGAGATCCGACCAATAAGTTGCGCCTCATTGTATATTATTGGAATTGCTGTATTTAAATCTGATGTGTACACCATCAAATCAGCGGCATATAAAGCCACCTTTTTTCCCCAGGTCTTGTACTTAAAGGGAGATATTCCGGCACGGCTTCTGATCTTTTCGGCTAGAGGCTCAATGTATAAATTAAAAAGCAGCGGAGATAACGGGCACCCCTGCCTTGTTCCCCTCCGAATTTTAACTGAAGCAGACAGGTTCCCGTTCACTAAAACTCTGGCTATGGGGGTTTGGTAGATCAGGCTAACTGTCCTGCAGAAATTTTCCCCCAAATTACACAGTCTCAATACATGCATTAGATAGGCCCAATTGACTCGGTCAAACGCCTTTGTGGCGTCCAGCGTGATAATAGCCAATGGTGCTTTGTGGAGTGTTGCTAGATCTATTGCCCCGATCAAGTTGTAAGTGAGGTCACGAATTCCTCTCCCCTGGACAAAGCCTTTTTGATCATTATGTAACAAACCCCCTATAACTCCATTTAACCTCTCTGCTAAAATATTAGCAAAGATCTTATAGTCAAGATTAAGCAGAGAGATAGGTCTTTATGAATCACAGGAGCTAGGTGGTTTTGATGGTTTAAGGATCAGAGCCACGGAGGCTTCATTCCAGGAATGCAGCATATTCCCACCCTTTTCAAAGATGTGGGAGAATAACTTTTCCATAACGGGGATGAGGACCTCCATCAGAGGTCTGTACAGTTCCGCAGACAGGCCGTCCTGCCGCTTTACCAGGTTTTCCTGCTGCTAATGCTTTCTTAATCTCACTTCTTGTTATCGGACTATTAAGATTGTAAGATTCCTTCTCGCTAATTTAATTCGGAACATCTTGCTCCAACCAATCTCTTATTACTTCCTCTTGGACAGTTAAATCCTCTCGGTACACCTTTTTGAAGTGCTTTTTAAAAGCCTCTTTGATCTCTGCAGGACTCTTGAGTAGATTCCCAGAGACATCACATTTTACTTCTTTAATGTTCCCTCTAGCTAGATCTTGTTTAGTCTTCCAGGCTAGAAGCTTTCCACAGCCTTCCCCATACTCGAAGTGGGCAAGCTTGCTAGCTTGCCACCTCTTTTTTAACCTTGAATCAATCACCCCTGCCAGTTCTGATTTAAGAGATTGCAACTCTGCCGAAGGGTCTCCAGCCGGTGAATTGCTCCCATGGGTAATAGGCCTCTGCTCTATCTTCTGGATTTTACACTCTATCTCCTCCACCTCAGCTCTATGTTTTTTCTGTCTGGCAATCTGGAGTGACGATATACATCCTTTCAGATAAGCTTTATAAGTGTCCCGCACGATTTCTATTGGGGCACTATCCATGTTAATTAAAAATAAATCTTTTGTCTCTGCGATTAATTGCTCAATCACATTTTCCTCTAGCAGAATGACACGATCTAGAGTCCATCTCCTATGAGTCAGCTTAGCTGGGACTTTTAGGTCTAGAGTTACTGCCGAATGATCCGAAAGGTGTTCCCCCAGATGTTTTATGTCCTTCACCCAATTTTTTAGATCAAGACTGACTAGGAAGAAATCTAATCTGGACTTATGGCCATATTTCTTATTATGAAAGGTGTACCCTCTTCTGTTTCCCATTTTATTTCTCCATACATCAAGCCATCCTAACTGCCTCATAGCACTTTTGATCGCAGATCTCATTTTACAATTCTGGGTTGCTCTGCTCTTTAGTGACCTATCCATGGCTGGGTCTAAGACCACATTAAAATCCCCTGCCAAAATTAAAGGGTCTGGGAAGTTTAATAGATCAGAAAGCAGACCCCTAAAAGGGGCTGGGTCATCTATATTAGGACCATAGAATCCTACCACTGTAAATTTGTGGGCGTGACACTTGATTTTAGCTATGGCCCATCTCCCCATCTTGTCTACTTTGCTGCTTTCTACCGAGATAGCGGGGTTTCTTTTAATAACTATACCCTTTCCTTGTTAATTGTTGCGTAGTACACACTACCTCTTGGATCCAGCTCCTGGAGTCACACAAATTCCTCATCTCGCTCTCTGTTAGATGTGTCTCCTGGAATATAAGGATTTGTTCTGGGATATCTCTCAGATATTGAAAGATCTTCTCCATCCTATACTTTGATCTTAGCCCATTTAAATGCCACGACATAACCCTCAGAAGTATATTTTGGTCAACTAATGACTGAGCCATATCTCTATTAGCGAAGAGAAAATTTCTTGAGGAACCTACTCAGGCGAATTGGACTTATTTTTTGGGATTTTTTCCCACTGCACCCCACCACGTGCTCCCCTCCCTCTCCCTCCCCATTCTCCCTCGTGATCCCCCCCGAGAACCCCCTCTTTTCCTTTTTATGGCCCTATCCTGGCCTACGAGGCCCCCCTCCTAGAGTCAGGAACAATAAAACTTATATTACACGTTATCTTCGGAATATTTCAAAGCTGGTTAGTGATCCTTATGTATCAGTAATTCTAATCTTAACTGACGTGGTTAAGAAGAAATGGTAATGTAGAGATGTTTTATTTAGCTTACCGTTCCCCCTGCTCCCCCTGCTCCACCCGAGATAGACTGCAGAAAGTTTTCAGCTTCATCCACCCGCCTGAAAGCCTGCATTTTGTTGTTGTACATCACATTTAGTGTGGCAGAAAATTTAAGTTGTGCTGTTGCGCCCTGCTTCCTGAAGGGTCCTAATAGCTTCCCCAGTTCCCACTGCTTAGTTGCTGTGATAGATGAAACATCAGACCGTATTTGGAAAGTTATTTCTTCCGCACTTAGTGAGCTCATCTTGAGAGATTTATTTAAAATGTCATCTTTCAAGTTACATGTTAAAAAATGAACTAAGATTTTCCTGGGTCTGGTTTTATTTGGGCTCAACCTAAATGGGTCGCTGTGTACACTCTGGATGGCGACCATAAGAGCGTGCTCTGAGCAGTCAATTTGGGAAGCTTGTTTAATCAATTTAACCACAAACTCTTTAAGATTACTCCCCTCAGCTCCCTCTGGAATTTTAAGCAAACGAATGTTGTTCCTCCTTTGGGAATTCTCAAGGGATTCCAACTTATCCTTGAAGCCCATTTCTCTTTCTTTCATCAGACTTATATCCCTTACGTTTTCCTCCAACTGAGAGGCTAGCTCAGCTACAGTAGATTCCAAAGCTGTAGTCCTGGCTGCTAGTGAGTCCAGTTTGTCTTCCATTTTTTCGCATGACAACTTAATTTCAGCTTGGTTTTTTTCTGACACCACAAATCTATTTCTGACTTCCTTTGTCAGCATTTGCAAGAGATCTAAAACTGCTCGGGGAGTAGTCTGATCTACAAGGTCCTCTCTCTGAGCTGCCACTTGCCCGGGATAAATTTCACCTATTTGGTTCTCTCTTAAGGAGACCGAATCCCCCTGCTTTGTCAGGGTGGTTACATCTAAGTTTCTTTCTCCTTCGTCTCCCATCATTGATTCCCTTGTGCCCTCTCCTTCTGGTGACTCCAGCTCCCTTGCGAGTGGTTGGAACCTATTTGGGCTTAGTATACCTTCCGGGTATTTCGATAACTTCAAGGCGTTGCTAGAAGAAGTGCAGTCTAATGGTTTTAGTATTAGAGTGCTGGGTGCAACCTTAAAGCAGCTCCTAAGTGAAGGGGTGAGTTTTAGGTTCTGTTGCTTTTGGGAGAGATTGTTCGTTTTCTTAGATTTTCTATTTTTAGGAGTAACCCATTCCCCTGTTGTTATTTTTTGATTCTGGGAGGATGGTGATTTTATATTTTTTTTGCCGGGTTGAACCCCCTGCTTGCATGGTGATTGGTCATTCTGAACAGGATGGGTGGGAGGAGCTGACACTTACACCTGAAAGGGCTGTATCTAGGCGCTGTGTCTCTATTGAAGAGCCAGGTCTTGGGTCTCTTTCTGTAGTCTGCCAGCAAAGGGGCTGTACAGAACTGGAGGGGGAGGTCATTCCAGGTCTTGGCTGTGATGTAGGAGAAGGAGCGGCCGCCACTGTGGCTGTGGCAAATGCGGGGGTGAGTGTCAGGGTGAGTGAAGAGGAGAGTAGGAGTCTAGCGGGTTAGTGGAAGATCAGCCGATGGTTGAGGGAGGCAGGTCCTAGGTCATGGAGCGCTTTGTAGGCGTGTGTGAGGATCTTGAACTGGCATCTTTCCTGTGACAGGAGGCAGTCAGATGCTCTGTGTGTGTCCTGTAAGGAAGGAGGGGATCCACTTGAGGGCATCTTGTCTTATGCTTATGTTGTTGAGTCTGTTGATGAGGGTGTTGTGGGAGACTGTGTCCAATGCCGCTGAGAGGTCAAGGAGGATCAGGGCCACTGTTTTTCAACAGTCGAATAGTGTTCTGATGTCATCTGTGGCGGCAATCAGCGCGGTCTCAGTGCTATGTTGGCACGGAATCATGAGTGGGAGGTGTCCAGTAAGTGGTTTTGTTCCAGGAATTTGATGAGCTGCCAGTTCATAGCTTTCTCAAGAACTTTGGCCGGGTAGTGGAGCAGGGAGATCGGACGATAATTTTTTAGATTTGTTGAGGGTTTCTTTAGGAGGGGTCTGACATCTGCATGTTTCCATCAATCCTGGAAGGTTGCTGTGGAGATGGAGGTGTTAAGGATTCTGGTGAGTTGTGTGCTGATTGGGTTCGTTGCAAGCCTGTAGAGGTGGTGGGGGTGGGGTTGGTGGGTGCCCTGGAGTGGGTGGAAGACATGATGGCTGAGTTGGTCAGGGTGGTGAGCAGAGACCCGGTGGTGATGGTTTGGCAGGTGTTCGCTGGTTGGTTGAGGTCATTAAGGTTGATGGTGGAGGGTTGGATGTTGAAATTGTTGTAGATGTTGGTGATCTTGCTGTGGAAGTAGTCTGAGAGGGTATCGCAGAGTTCTTGGGAGGGGTGGATTGTGTTCTCAATGGCTGTCGGTTTGGAGAATTATTTGACTATTTTGAAGAGTTCCTTTGTATGGTTGGCAGCGGAGTCGATGCGGGTGGTGATGGCTACTTTCTTGGCTTCTTTGATGTGCCAGTGGTAGTTGCTGAGGGCTGTTTTGTGAGCTGCTCTGTCGGCGGGGTTCTTGGTGGCGCGCCATAGTTTCTCCAGTTGGTGGCAGTTGCACTGGGTGGTCCTGAGTTCTGGAGTGTAACAGCTGGAATGTTTGGGACTCTTGTTGGTTTTTGTAGGTTTCAGCAGGGCGACTCTGTCCCCACACAAAGGGTTGCATACCTTTTGGAGTCTCCCCCACTTCAAAGGCCCAACTGGGTATAAGGACTGGACCTCCTGCACCACCATATTAGAACACTTCTGTAACTGAGGACTTCCTACCAGGAGGAAGGACTTCTGAGCTGCTGGAGGGATTGCCAATTTTCTGAACTGCTTTGCTGTGTTGGCCTGCTGTCTGCTGCCCCTTACCTGGGAGTGAGAAGGACCGGACCTGCATATCTACATCCCAGAACTAAAGTATCGCCAAGGGCTTGTTGGATTGTCTCCTGTTTTTCTGAAGTCTCAGGGATATCAAAGACTTATTTTTTCATCCTGCTCTGCCAAGTGGCGCAAGTCCAGTCCTGGGCCCTTGGAAGTGAGTACCAAGTGCTGCAACTAAGAAAATACACACATTGATGATGTTGCACTGATCAGAACCAGCGCATTTCCCTCGACAGTGTTGCATCGCCACTGTTGTGCAGCTTGTATTCGCCTACAGCCCAGATGCTTGACAACAACGCATCGCCCCAATGTTCATCACATCTTGACTCACGAAGTATCCTTGAGTTTGTGCAGCTCAGATCCCATGCATTGCCCATGTCTGCGGGATTCTCACCATAGCCAGCTCAGTCCTACAGTTTTGGGTGTACGCTTTTCCACAAGGCCACCATCAGACTCTCAGTTATAAAATTGGAAAGGAATGCAAAATTAGAGCTGGCTAAGCAAAATATGATCTCTCCTATGAGAGCCTTTCAGGGATTGAGAAATTGTGACACGTAGTTTACATGTCAAGGAGTTGCACAGCCCAATGCACATTTGTGAAAAATTAACCATGTACTCAGTATTAAACAAAAGTTCATCCAATTTATTTCAATATTCTGTTCATGTTTTGTCTGTCACATCACAGAAAATGAAGTTCCAATTTTCACGCATTTTAATCACTCTCTGATTGCCCATCCGGGCCTATCCACAGGCACGTAAGGAAACTCCATTGATCTATTACATTGCTTCACCCAATGCATTTCGGTCTTTATCTCGACCTTCTTCAGGGGTATCTACAATTATTAAAAAATGCATATGTCAACCCCATATCATTTATGTGTAACTGTAATTAAACACCCAAACACATTATACCTACTTCACCAAATCATAATCCAACATATTTCTAAACAAATAACCACTCCTTACCACCAACCCATTCCCTTACGTTCAACCTCAATATCCTAAACTTTTGTTTAATACTGAGTACATGGTTAATTTTTCACAAATGTGCATTGGGCTGTGCAACTCCTTGACATGTAAACTACGTGTCACAATTTCTCAATTGTAATACTCGTGCACTAAAGGAGCGGAGTGCACATGGAGTGTATGCACGCCGAAACTGAGGAATATGATGAGTTTAAAAACAATAATAAACCAGGGTGTGCTGCAGATTTATTGAAATGATTTATATTACTACCGTTCCGACCCTGTCAGCACCCCATTGACAAGATGAAAAAGAAGAGTAATATGGTCATGTCATGGACTGTCTGGAAAAAGCTATCTTCAAGGAATGCCATTAAAACAACACGTCTAACCATATCATTACGGACATTTTTTTAAAATGAATGTCATTTATTGAGGGGAGTTTTATTTTTGTAAACATGATACTGGTTTTCTGATTCAGTGGTGATTAGGGGGCACTGGGGATCACAACACTGTTTATTTTCGGAGGGTGGAGAGAGACAGTCACGTGATGGGAGTAAGCACAGCTGAGAGAGAAACGTTTGATTTAAAATCAGAAAGGTTGGGAGAGCGAGGGATTTCAACATGGCGTTTTGCACAAGGTGATTTTACGGTTCGAAACAACAGCATATTGATTACAGGTACAAACTGGGGTGTTGGGGAGAGTAAGATATGCGGTATTACCGAACAGTTGAATGACAATGTTATGGATTAGTAGATCTGGAGAGGGATTGTAGAGACATCGAACGTAAAGTATGTGGAGGATATTGAGGTTGAACGTAAGGGAATGGGTTGGTGGTAAGGAGTGGTTATTTGTTTAGAAATATGTTGGATTATGATTTGGGGAAGTAGGTATAATGTGTTTGGGTGTTTAATTACAGTTACACATAAATGATATGGGGTTGACATATGCATATTTTAATAATTGTAGATACCCCTGAAGAAGGTCGAGATAAAGACCGAAATGCATTGGGTGAAGCAATGTAATGGATCAATGGAGTTATCTTACGTGCCTGTGGATAGGCCCGGATGGGCAATCCGAGAGTGATTAAAATGCGTGAAAATTGGAACTTCATTTTCTGTGACGTGACGGACAAAACATGAACAGAATATTGAAATAAATTGGATGAACTTTTGTTTAATACTGAGTACATGGTTAATTTTTCACAAATGTGCATTGGGCTGTGCAACTCCTTGACATGTAAACTACGTGTCACAATTTCTCAATTGTAATACTCGTGCACTAAAGGAGCGGAGTGCACATGGAGTGTATGCACGCCGAAACTGAGGAATATGATGAGTTTAAAAACAATAATAAACCAGGGTGTGCTGCAGATTTATTGAAATGATTTATATTACTACCGTTCCGACCCTGTCAGCACCCCATTGACAAGATGAAAAAGAAGAGTAATATGGTCATGTCATGGACTGTCTGGAAAAAGCTATCTTCAAGGAATGCCATTAAAACAACACGTCTAACCATATCATTACGGACATTTTTTTAAATGAATGTCATTTATTGAGGGGAGTTTTATTTTTGTAAACATGATACTGGTTTTCTGATTCAGTGGTGATTAGGGGGCACTGGGGATCACAACACTGTTTATTTTCGGAGGGTGGAGAGAGACAGTCACGTGATGGGAGTAAGCACAGCTGAGAGAGAAACGTTTGATTTAAAAACAGAAAGGTTGGGAGAGCGAGGGATTTCAACATGGCGTTTTGCACAAGGTGATTTTACGGTTCGAAACAACAGCATATTGATTACAGGTACAAACTGGGGTGTTGGGGAGAGTAAGATATGCGGTATTACCGAACAGTTGAATGACAATGTTATGGATTAGTAGATCTGGAGAGGGATTGTAGAGACATCGAACGTAAAGTATGTGGAGGATATTGAGGTTGAACGTAAGGGAATGGGTTGGTGGTAAGGAGTGGTTATTTGTTTAGAAATATGTTGGATTATGATTTGGGGAAGTAGGTATAATGTGTTTGGGTGTTTAATTACAGTTACACATAAATGATATGGGGTTGACATATGCATTTTTTAATAATTGTAGATACCCCTGAAGAAGGTCGAGATAAAGACCGAAATGCATTGGGTGCAGCAATGTAATGGATCAATGGAGTTTCCTTACGTGCCTGTGGATAGGCCCGGATGGGCAATCCGAGAGTGATTAAAATGCGTGAAAATTGGAACTTCATTTTCTGTGACGTGACGGACAAAACATGAACAGAATATTGAAATAAATTGGATGAACTTTTGTTTAATACTGAGTACATGGTTAATTTTTCACAAATGTGCATTGGGCTGTGCAACTCCTTGACATGTAAACTACGTGTCACAATTTCTCAATTGTAATACTCGTGCACTAAAGGAGCGGAGTGCACATAGAGTGTATGCACGCCGAAACTGAGGAATATGATGAGTTTAAAAACAATAATAAACCAGGGTGTGCTGCAGATTTATTGAAATGATTTATATTACAGCCTTTCAGGGATTCCCAGAGAGCAAGCCTTCTATATCCATGGTTTGTTGTAACATGGGGTAACCAACACCAAAACCATTTTCTATTACAGTAATCTCTGAGATTTTATGTAACATGTGTCCATCTGTAGGCTTTAGCATCGACAATAAGCAATCCATATGTAAATGCCTATTGACTTTAACATATGCTTTTCACAATAAAATATAAAATACCTTGTTTCTTTATCATAACATTTCATAATGAACAGATCAGGCCTATAGCCATGATCATTGGCTTGCTGCCATTAAGCTCAGTTCTGCTGTATTGAGTATAAACTTTGCCATAAGCTAAAACGAGCAATATGAGCTATATTTTTTTAGTGAAAGCACACATATTTGGCCCAGTCAAATTCTGAACTTAGGGTAACCAACATGTGGGTGGAGCCTAAGCGCCTCTCTCAGTAGTACTCTGAAAACTCTTTTTGTTGATCACAGAAGGTTGTTGACAGTTGTGCTGTCAAGCTAGACCTAACAATCTATGTAGATTAGTGTAGCCCTGGGCATGCCATACTGCTCTCAAACACAAAACTGCACTCAAAGTCTACAGTTAATAAGGGAAGGAAGAGGGTGCTAGGACTGCAATACATTCCCCATGGCTACTGTCATGCAATTTGTGCAGCTAAAAAAAAGCAAACACTGTAAATTATCTATTTATTTAAGACACTTTTACAGCATTAAAATGTCATGTGTGGGCCCCAGAAAGATCAGGTTCAGGCAGCCATAGGGAGGGGAACTCAGGTTGCTGGATAAACTAAATAATCAGTGCTGTCTGGAGGGGAGACGCTTTTTCTGTGAGAGGACACACCTTCTGCGCAATCAAAACAGGTACTCCTGACAACCAATGTGTGGGTGGTGCCAAAGCCCTCTCTGTGGTACTCCTGAAAGCTCTCTTTTGAGTGGATGTTGTGCTGTCAAGCCAGACCTAAATGACATCAATGGCCCACTGCAAACTGGGCCCAAACAGAAAACACCTGCAGTATAATCACAAATCTGGACAAAAACAGAAGGAAATAGAGGAAACATCCGGCTTACACCATACCAAAGTTTCAATTTCCCTTACACTCCTAGCCTTAAATCCCACATTGGCCTTCCCTAAAACCCCTATTCCAAATTCGAGGCAAACCCGCAACAAACAAAAACAAATAGAAATGAAAAAAATCCAAGATAAGGAAAAATATTACAGGTGCCTGAAATCCCTCAAACGTAAAATATTTTGCACAGTGCTGCACTGAACTTAATTGAGTACCCCCTATGAAAAAAATGCTAATATTCCAAGGCTGGATGATGCCGCATGAATTGCAGACAACAGATGGGGGATGCTTTTCCTCCAGGATCCAAATCCAGAATGACCAAAGGCTCAACAAAGAACAGGAAGGAGACTTCAGGACAGGAGGAGGAAGTTGGTAACGGATGTATAGTAGCCTTCCACTCTATGCACATAAGAAAAAATAGATTAAATTAGAAAACCAGATGCATTTCATGCTAAACAAAAGTTACCAAAGTGGTCCACTCAAGTAAAATTTCAACTGGAAAATAATTTTTACGTTGATTATCGGTGTCCGGCATTAAAACATTAGCCACTTGTGACATAGCGTAATGGCATAATCTTGGGCATTAGTACACATAACATCCGTAACACGACATGCCAGAAATTAGACAAGATTACTCTGTCGTAAAAAAAGGAATCAATTTGAACAAGCATTGGCAAAGCCAAAAGCGTTGATGTGCATGGTGAATAAACACAATTTCCAGGCACATATGCTGCAGTAGCAAGCACAACTTAATACTTAAATAAGTATCATCGACCAGTGAACCTGAAATGTTACACACACCATCGGTTTCTGTGTATTCTAGCGTGACCATCTGTGACAAAAATGATTATGGCTGAAATATTTTAGAAAAAGCCTTGGGCACTATCTTACAAATATTGACCTGGACCAGTGCAGAATGAGGAGAGGCAAAATAACACAAGGAAGGACTGCAGCCTGCCAGCAGCAACACAATGGGGAAGGAGCACGTTAAAGAGGTAATGCAGTCAAACACGGATCACTGCACCTGACACCAGCAGAGACAGCATCAGCATTCAGAGCCTGGCCTATCAAGATAGAGAGGAGACAATAAAGAAAGCAAAAAACACAAGCAGTCCCCATAGAAACATGGAGAGATTACTAAGATAGTAGATCCACCGAAACAGCAGGAAGCAGTCTCCATATAAACGCTCTGAATATATTAATTTCTGCATACTTAGACTCAAATTTAGCCCATACCACCACCAGCAGAAAATGTTTTGCAAATATTTGGTTGTCTTTCTTTAATTCACAGCAGACATATTTGAGCAGAAATGCAACAGGTTAATTTGTGATTATATTTTTAAGAATCTAGCTGAAACATTTTCGCCTAAAGGAATTCATCAATAAGGTATTTAATTTTTCATTATTAAATATTTTATTTGTTATGATTTTTTTGTCAAGTGTTTTGTTAAATATTTGTAATGCTCCCAAACGAGGTTAACCACGGCAACATTTTGGGATCTTATACGCTTGTAGTAACCTGTCTATGTTCATGGCTCAAATGTAGTATTCCCAGACTGCCTGACCTGGTGCCAGTCAAAGAGAAGGAAGACAGTTGACAGTAACTGCAGAAAGACGTCTTAGGCTCTAGTAGATTGATGGGATTAGAATGTGTCTTGCAATGCTGAGTCCTTCCTCATTGCACAGGAACATTCCTTTACCAGTGTGTATGGAACCAGTTCAGTGTTAAGTAAGCCTCAGGCCCTTACATCCCAGCTATATTGAGTGCAAGTGGTGAGGATGCAGGATCAAGAGATGCTACTGTGTTCCTATTCCCAACGTGGACCCATGCAATCAAGCTAAAAGCCCTCACTAGCAAGGCCTGACATTGCAAGCACCCAAAAGCTCTCATGTGGTCTGACCCAAAATTTGAATGGCAGCCATTGGCTAAAAGGAGCTGACCCTGTTCCCCATTCTGTAAGCTGCTCTGTGCACTCATCAAACTATGAACGGCACTTCAGCAAATAAATGACTGAAAGGGCTGGTATCAAGACCCTTTACGTATGTTTTTTTTCTTCATGTATGGATTAGAACATGTTTGTCACGAATGTCGCAAGCACCTTGACATATCAAACCTAAAAACAGATAAAATGTATATTCTGACCAAGGAGTGAGTAAGAATGGGATTCGTTATTGTACATTTTGACTAAGTCATAATAATATTGATCAAGAGGAAAGTGGAACTGTTAGACCTGGCATCTTTTGGCGTGTTTCCCCTGTCTTTTTGCTTTCTGACCTCCAGGTTTTTACTCTGTTTTTGCTGGCTTAGTGTCTTTGCACACTTTCTCACTGCTGTCCAGTGTTAAAGTGCAAGTGCTCCTATTGTAAATTAGATTATGGATTGGTGTTTTCATGTTTGGCGTATTTGATTTACTGGTAAGTCCCTAGTAAAGTGCACTGAGTGTGCCAGGGCCTGTAAATCAAATGCTGCTAGTGGGCCTGCAGCACTGATTGTGCCACCCACACGAGCAGCAGTTCAAAGGGTTCTCAGACCTGCCACTGCAGTGTGAGTGCGCAGTTCTTACTGCCATGTCGGCTTGGCAAGTGCATCCCACTTGCAAAGCCCTAACCTTCCCTTTTATTACATATGAGTCACACCTAAGGTAGGCCCAAGGTACCCTTATGTATGTGAAAGGTAGGACATGTCCTGGTGTGTGTGACATGTCCCGATAGTGAACTACAGTGTAATTAGTTTTTCACTGTTGAAAGCCTATCTACACCATAGGATAGAATGGGGAATACTCTGTAACATTTTGCGAGTATATCTTCCCATTGGGCAAGATAGAGATATGGAGTTTAGTATGCCTGAACTCAGAATGTAGAAAGACATCTTTTAGTAAAGATGATTTTTAGTTCACACAACAGCAAAGAGCTCTTCAACATCGTGAAGGAACTCTCCAACCCCAGCTCCAACACCAACGACATCCAGCCGTCGCGAGACCTGTGCGACTCACTGGCCACCTTCTTCCACCGCAAAATCGCCGACATCCACGACAGCTTCAACACCACGACCGCCCCGGCAACCACCGAGACCACTGCCCCCACAACCACCAACCGCCTGCTCTCCTGGACCAACATCAACGATGAGGACACCAGCGAGATCATGAACACCATCCACTCCGGTTCACCGCTAGACCCGTGCCCTCACCACATCTTCAACAAAGCCAGTACAGCCATCGCGCCCCATCTCCGGAAAATAATCAACATCTCCTTCGAGACAGCAACCTTCCCGGAAAGCTGGAAGCACGCCGAGATCACCGCCTTACTCAAGAAACCCAAGGCAGACCCCAAGGACCTCAAGAACTTCCGACCCATCTCTCTGCTCCCGTTCCCCGCGAAGGTCACCGAGAAAATCGTCAACAAACAACTGACCCGCTCCTCGAGGAGAACAACATCCTGGACCCTTCCCAGTCCGGCTTCCGCAGCAACCACAGCACCGAAACCGCCCTCATCGCCGCCACCGATGACATCAGGACCCTGCTAGACAATGGAGAAACAGCAGCCCTCATCCTCCTGGACCTATCAGCCGCCTTCGACACGGTCTGCCACCACACACTACGAACACGCCTTCACGACGCCGGGATCCAAGAGAAGGCCCTGGACTGGACCACATCCTTCCTTTCCGGCAGAACACAAAGCGTCCGCCTCGCCCCCTTCCGATCCAAGGCCACCAAGATCATCTGCGGCGTACCCCAAGGCTCCTCCCTCAGCCCAACGCTGTTCAACATCTACATGGCACCCCTCGCCCACGTCGCCCAACAGCACAACCTCAACATCATCTCCTACGCCGACGACACCCAGCTGATCCTCTCCCTCACCAAAGACCCTCACACCGCCAAAGCCCACCTCCACGAAGGAATGAAGGCCGTCGCCGAATGGATGAGGACCAGCCGCCTGAAGCTGAACTCGGACAAGACGGAGGTCCTCATCCTTGGTTCCAACCCTTCAGCCTGGGACGACTCCTGGTGGCCAACATCACTGGGAACAGCCCCGCCACCCACCGACCACGTACGCAACCTAGGGGTCATCCTCGACCCCACCCTCTCCATGACTAAGCAGGTCAATGCTGTTTCCTCATCCTGCTTCAACATCCTCCGAATGCTCCGCAGGATCTTCAAGTGGATCCCCACCGAAACAAGAAAAACAGTCACCCAGGCCCTCGTCACCAGCAGGCTGGACTACGGAAACGCCCTCTACGCAGGAACGACGGCTAAGCTCCTGAGACGGCTGCAATGCATCCAGAACGCCTCTGCACGTCTTATCCTCGACATCCCCCGACGCAGCCACATCACACCCCACCTGAGAGACCTGCACTGGCTCCCTGTCAACAAGAGGATAACCTTCAAGCTCCTCACCCACGCACACAAAGCACTCCACAACTCCGGACCAGCCTACCTCAACAGACGACTCAGCTTCTACACCCCCACCCGCCAGCTCCGCTCGACCAGCCTCGCCCTCGCCACAATCCCCCGCATCCGGAAAACGACCGCCGGCGGCAGATCCTTCTCCCACCTCGCCGCCAAGACCTGGAACACCCTCCCCACCAACCTCCGACAGACCAAAGACCTACTGGCCTTCAGAAGACTCCTCAAGACCTGGCTCTTCGATCAGTAGCAGCACCACCCCCCTCTTCCCCCAGCGCCTTGAGACCCTCGCGGGTATGTAGTGCGCTTTATAAGTGACATGATTGATTGATTGATTGATTGAGTTCTGTGTTTGAAAATACCACTTTTAGAAAGTAGGTATTTCTTGCTTAGCCATTCTGTGTGCCTCTGCTGGGTTGTGGATTGACTGTCTGGCTTTGGAGTGACAGGGGCTGGGGATGTGCATTTTCTCAGACAGCCACTGTGGGGGGTCGAGGTGTGACCTGCCTTTTCTGTATGAGTCAGGGCGGTGCTGAATAGACTGGGCTGCATTTAGAGTAGTGGGAGGAGATTTCCTTGCACCTGAATGGGCCTGGTCTGCCTTGGGCAATGCTGTCTCCACCTACTGCCAGGAAACTGGGCCAGAGAGGACTGATGCAGTATAAATATTGGGGCCCAGATCCCAGAACTTTAGAACTCGCTGGGATTAAGGAACCTGCCAAGAAGAAGAGCTGGTAGAACTGCCAGGAGGAGTACTGCCCCTTTGCTGTGCTGTTGCTTTGCTGGGTTGGCCTGCAGTTGCTGCTCCTGCCTTGGGCAGTGAAAGGACTGGACTGAACTTTCTTCTCTTGTCGCTGAGTATCTCCAAGGGCTTGAAATAGAGCTTGCCTCCTGTTCATGAAGTCTCAGGGACAGCAAAGACTTCACTTGCCTCTGGGTACCGCCTCTGGAACCTTCGGTTTCAGTTGCCACAGGGGGGGAAAGCAGCCAACACAGCCACGGGCTACGTGTCCTGAAGGCACCACAGAGGGCACCTCTGCACTTCACAGCGCAACCCTGGTCTCACCGATGACCGCCGCCTCCACCGAGCTGCTGCTTGCACCATGACCTGTGGGCACCGCACTCCGCCGCTCTGGTCTCACCGACAACGTCACTGCCCGCAGACCTCGACACCCGTGACCGCACCTTGGTTTGGGGGCACCGCTCATAAGTCACATGACGTACCACCCCTTCCTACTCGCAGTCTGGGCCCACCAATGCCAGCTCCAATCAACCGGCACTGCTGCTTTCACCGTGACCTGTTAGCACCGCCACGAGCACTGCATCACTGCGCACCGCAGCCCTGGTCTCACTGACTCTGCTGGACGACCGTCACCGAGCCGTTGCCTACACCGTGACTGGAGGGCACCACACGCCGCACCGATACTCTTCACATCGCAACCACGACTGTTGCCATGACCGGCCCGAACCGACGCAGTCGGCTGGAACCAAAGGTACTGTTTACGAGTCTGCTGACACTAATGCCAGTCTGCACCAATGCGGTCAGCCGGAACTGTTGGATTCTGTTGTTTTCAGCACTGCTGTAGCCCCGGACGGAGCTACCAGCTTCAAGGAACTGCATTTTTAAGTCATACTTGCAAAGTGCCTATTTTTGATTACTGTATGTTGGTCTTTATCATTTTGGTCTTGTTTGCACAGATAAATATTGGTTATTTTTCTAAAACTGGTCTGGTGTCCTTTTGTAGTGTTTCCACTGTATTACTGTTGGTTATGTGCAAATGCTTCACACATTGCCTCTGAGATAAGCCTGACTGCTCATGCCACGCTACCAAGGGGTGAGCAGGGGTTATTTCAGTAGTGTATCCCCCTTATCCTGACTAGAAGGAAGGGTCCTTATTTGGACAAAGGTGCAAACCATTGCCAATTAGAGACCCCCATTTCTAACAGGAACGTATCAAATACAATTTGTGTTATGCAGCTAAAAATAATACATAGAAGAGGTGTATTTAAGTGCTTTACTGCATGGTTTTTAGATTATTCAGGAGCAACATTGCATTATGTGAGATGAAAAAGTGCAGTCAGCTTTTATGGTGAAGTATCAAAGTGTTTTTTCAAGGAGTTGTTTCTTTGACAACATGATTTTGGGAAGGTAATAGAGAAAATGTCCCAGAATTCAGATGTGGGTATTTGTCGGCAGACTGAAGCGAAGGGCGAGTTGTTTCTAAATCAGAGCAGACTCATGTCTTACCACATAAGAGTACCCAGTCCAGAGGCAGCAGAGTCAACAAGGGGGGCAGGCAAAGACAGAAAGCTTGGAAACTCGGAGCAGTGGCTGCCGCTTTGTGTAACTGGGATATGCTGTCCACAGCTCATGCACTAATCTGAAGAATTTCTAAGTGTATGCGCTGTAGAAAGTGCAATTTTGCTCAGAAACAGACAAACATGTCTGCCCTCCGTCCAAATTGTCATGATATAGCCCAAGGTGGATCCATCCTTGAGAAGAAGATGAGAAGCTGAACATTAAATTTCTGTAGAAAGATGCCAAGGACAGAAAAAAGTTGTAAGCAAGTGTTTCATGCTTCTTGATTGAGAGAAAGGAAGACAGCAGTATATGGATTCACTGCATTGGGAGAGAGAGGGGCTTAGACTGAGAATTGATCTTAAATCATGCATAAAATTAATGTAAATCTGTAACATGCCTCATGAGGCTGAAATGCGTTTTATTAATTCGAATTAAGTGTTATATAAATGATGAATAGTCTTTCTAGGAATAGTCTTTCTAGGAATAAATGCAATTGGTCTTTGCAATCGCGAACATGGTTCTCCTGAAAATGGAGGCACAGTGTTGTACTGCATGATTGACAGATCAATTACAAACACCCAAGATGAACGTGAAACAGGTCAGTCTGAGGTTTACGTGCAGTGCAGTCTAGCGTCTTTTGTAATCATCCCAGCATGCAGGTGCAACACAAACAAGAAGGGAGAGCAGAATATGGGCAACTGCTGCAGCACATGTTAACATAAAATAGATTAAAATATTGCACATACAATTGTTAAATAGTTGTGGCGAATTTGTATTAAAAAAGTTTACTGTATATGCTCAATCTATGATGGCAGCCATATTCTTTACAATTCAAGCAGTCACTCTCCAGCATGAGATGTCTGGTGCATTAATGTCAAAATGCTTCGGTGGACATCAGCATAATCCGGGAAAATGGTTTAGTCCACTGAGGTAAACGGCGATTGGTAAATCAAAATTCGAAACCGAGTAAGGCCACCGGAGCCCTCTCTTCAAAGCTTAGTAAATTGAGTGGCATTAAATTTGGTAATTATAATGCCTTTTATCTGCAGTGCTTATAAACAGTGGAAATGTGGAGTGAAAGGTTGTATAACAAAAACAATCGAAAATGGCAAACAGTACATAATTTCTAAATTCTAATCATCTGGAAAATAAGTTGTAAATATCCAATGTGTAAAGGTGGGCTTTTGTGCGGGAGCAGCCACTCGCTGAATGGGTCTTTTTTGTTATAAAATATGGTAAAGACCACCCCATCTTACATACAGAAGCTTCGATGTAAAATACCACAGCTACTAAGGGCAGCAGTGGGCGTGGCAGACACAGGGAGGTCAAATTTACTATTCTAACTCCAATCATTGAGCATTTGGGGAAAGTGCAACTCTCCTCCAAATAGTTCAGAGGATTTATATTCTATTTTTGCTCTCGTCCTGGAGAAGTTTTGGAAAAATTACAAATTTACCAAGTATTTTACGAAAGGGTTGTAAAGTAGTCATATTATATTGTGGAGAGTGTTGCCCTGAGGGCACCGGTCAAGGCACAAAATTAGGACTACCCCCTTAGTTCTCCCCGAGAGAGGAGCAGAGGGATTCTGACAGTAAGTTGACCTGTTCGCTGCCATGAGGCTCACTCTCGAATCTGCCTCTAACAAGAGGTGAGTGAAAGGACAATGAACAGCAAATATATTGGCAGTTCAAGGGGCCACTGGGCCGTGAGTGCCTCAGTCATCACACGAAGAGCTGCAAACCTCCAGTTTTAATCCCTAACGGTCAAACTCCCAAGGTTGATAACAGAAGTACCATTAAGTTGGATAATAATAACTTCTATTATTCAAACACCTACAGACGCATCCGTTTGTGGGATGCATTGTCTAACTATTGATGGTATTCACTAAAGTCTAAGGGGCATATTATCAAGGATCTGCGATGTTTATCGCAAAGCGCGCTTAGCGCTGTTTTTTTTATCGCCGGCTATCGCTGGATTTCCTCGCCGGGATACCGCGGTATTATCAACGCGTATCGCAAAGGCGATAGGAAATCCAGCGATAGCGAGTTAACCCAGCAATAGCGTGAGAATTCAAGCGCTAAATTCACTGCGCAAATGAAAAGCTTGCTAATAGGCAAGTGTGTACTTAACCTAACAATCCACCCCCCATTGACAAGATGGTTAAGGCAAGTTTATTCCAGGCGTTAAATTCCAGCGATAAGCGCGGTTAGCGCGAATGTTCCTATCGCTTCGCGGGCATTGATAATAGGGGGAAGTTGTGTTTGCGACTGTTTCAATGGAGTTTTAGTCAGGAACGCCTACTTTGCATGTCATTAGCGATATATATCGCTGACATGCTTAGAGGTAAAAAAACGGCAGCTATCGCTAAAACACTTACGCTAAGGCCCGTTAGCTGCAGCTTGTTAATAGTGTGATAGAAATATCGCTGCATTAGCGGCAGAAAAGTGCCGCTAACGAGGCGATAGGGGGCTTGATAATTTGCCCCTAAGGCTTCAGTGATGTGTTCTACCCTATCAAACTGGCAATGAAGTGAACACAAACTGCAATGTTTGGTTGACAATAAAAAAATAAAAAAATAGGCCTAATTGTTTTCCCATTTTAACACCTAACACTTTGGAACTGCTAAAAGGTATTGCGAAGTACTTTACAAACACCTAAAACAAATGTCAAAAACACAATTGTGAAGTTTATCTTGAAAATCCAACTATCATATTCTGTGGAATTATGTGCATTGATTTCACTATAATAAACTGGTTAAATAATAAAGTTAGGGTTGAAGTGGCCTATAAAGCAATCTGGCAGTGCCAGAAGGACTGGTCTGACAGCTCAATGAGTGAGTTTGTTTTTTGGCTGTTTGTGGTAGGATGGGCCGGTTTGTGATGTGGATTTCCCTGAGATTACCATAAACATTGCCTGCAGCACCCACAGATGGATTGCAGTCCGCATGTACAGCTTGTCTTCACAAGAGGAACACTGCCCCAATTGCAAATATGGGCCACTTATTAGCTGTCTCATTGGCTAACGGGGGCCAATTTTATTTTGTTGTCCTAGCCTATTTTCTGTCTAAGTCCTACCTCGAATAAAGTAAAGTAACATGAATCGCAGATCAAGCACTCTCAGTCAGCAGGAGAGAAAAGGCGCCATTTGTTTGCTGACCTCTTTCAAGTCGTATATTGAACACGGTCACCAGTGTGCCCATTAGTCAGTGTATTTCCTGTGGTAGCCACGGAGCTTGCAGAGTCGGGCCAGATACCATCCGTCAGTGCCACCCACGATTATATCGCTCATTCACAAAAGTCTAGAATTCCAGTAAAAGCTTTTACTCAAAGTTAGTGTTTTGTAGAAAGCTGATTGCGAGGCTGCTGGTGCGCGCTCAATTTAACCTCACAGAAAATGCTATCCACAAAGATAAATCGTAGAAGAAGATAGCTGTAATTTGGCAAACTGGCGCTCCGCAGTGCAGCATTCGCAGAAAAATGGTACAGAAATAATAATTTGCTACGGTTATTTTGTAAAAAGTCAGCAAGTTAAAGCACAATCTATTGCTTTTTGTATGCAGTGCATGTCATTTTTTTAGGCTTCGACAAATTTTGAAATATTGCGTGACAGTTGGCGTTCGGCATGTGAAATGCAGTTTAAACATAAGTTATATAAAGATAAGTACTGTACATCAATTCTGATGTCAGCCGGCTTTCAAACTGATACATATTATGCCGCCACTCACATACTGAAGAATGTGTTGGAAGAACCCTTAATCAGAATTCCTGCCAAAACCAGGCACTCCAAGCATGGTGCGACGAGAAAAGAATGGCTTCTTAAAGTTGTTAAGGCTCATTTTTAGGTCTGGCTTGACAGCATACGTGACGGTTTATTACCGTTTTTTTAAACATACACAGAGTGCGCTTTGGCTCCACCCTGATGACTACTCCTCTCTCACCTGCTGCTTTTGCTTGTTTTGTGTGCCATTCTGCATTCCAGGAAGTGCTGCTCGTGGAAGGCATAATAGGCTATTTTACATCTGTAAAGTACAATAAGTCGTCACACCCTCTCATTGCACTTTTCCCAACTCTATCAAAGCCCATTGTGCAGGCTTTAATTAGATAAAAAGAAATTGTGCATGAAATGTGTTGGGATAGAAAAGTTCTATGCATGGTAAAGAGGTGTACTCCTGCCCTGATAGCCCAACTGTACTGTTAGCCCAACTGTACTGTTGTCTGGATCCCTAATGCTGATTTTTTGTCATAGGCGAACATGAATCATGTGTGTGCCCCATGACATAGGCCTGCGTCACAGATTGCAGTCTTGTTAGACCAGGAGAAGCACCTAAAGCGCTACTCTCATAGTGATGGAAGGCTACCGCCTTCACCAGGAGTAAAGCAGAATGAGCACGGGGGTGGCAGCTTGCCTTGTAGTGATCAGTAGTAGTGAACATAACCTTTTTACCCTGTGTCACTGAAGTGAGGCCTACAGGCTCACTCACCTTTTTAAAAGTTCCACTGCTGTGTGCTTAACTCACCCTTGGCCTACATCAGGTGAGTTGTGGAGTGCTGCGCAACACAAGATTAGTTACAGTGTGAGAGGTGTATGTGTGCCTGGGAAGGGTACAGTACAAGTATGGAGTAGTACTGTGCAGCGCATATGCGGTTAGTACATTTACTGGGTGTATATTTGATGAGAGGAGTATATTACATGAGAGATGTAGTGCTGTTCAGTGCATGTGTTTGATAAAGCATGATCTGAGTGTACATGTGCTTGCGTGGGGTACAATATGAAGGGTGAAGTGTTGTGCAGCAAGCACATAGTGAGTGTGAATGATGCAGAGTGTATGTTCTTAAGGGCACACCCTGGTTAAAGACACAAAGGCTTCAGTGCTGAACAATGCACACAGACAGAGCATGTGTGCTTGATGCATGGGTACATGTAAGGGTACAATGCATGGAGGTACAGTGCTGGACCCAAAGTGTGCTGTGAAAGTACACTGAGTGAGTGTACCTGCAATGGTGCATTGTATGGAGAACCTTGGGTTCCATTTTGGAAAGACCAGGCCTGCCTGGTAAAGACATGCAGAGGAGAGGAATCCCCAAGACGGATTTGTGTACGGCTGCATTCCTGTGAGCTGGGTGTAAGTATGAAAACGATACTCTTATTGTGTTTACCATTTCTCGGTTCCTACACTCGATGTGGTGCATTCGTAGAGCCATTTTAAAGAAAACCCTTTTGGGAAACTTTTAGCTCCTAGCAATCTTTATATATGCTGCTACGTCATGTTTGCACATATTCATTGTATGATCATTTCTACTGTAATTACCCTCTCTCTAGGCTTTTTTAATTGTATAATACTATTTGTTTTAACATGGATTTTTTAACACTGCCATATATATTAAGCAGATAAAGTCAAAAACTTTGTAATAACCGACAGGTGTTTTACTTATAAAAGAACTGGTTGTTAAATATGTGTTACTCTACCCCCTCCTGCACCCAAGGTAGAATTTACAAACTCTGCTGTACATCGCACCGTACCCAATTTTAGTACCGCGAGTTGCCATGAGGGGGCGTATTTAAAAATGTTCTAGAAAACTTTGCACGATTTAGAAATGTATTACTTTTTATTATAGAACAAATGTATACAGTTCCTATGATGATATATTCTAATGTTTTTTTCCTTTTATTCAAATTGCATTGTATTATTTTTTTAATGTGCTTTTATGGCCTGTACGGTCGAAATAAAGTTTTTTGACTGACTGACATGTAAGGGTACAATGCATGGAGGTACAGTGCTGGACCCAAAGTGTGCTGTGAAAGTACACTGAGTGAGTGTACCTGCAATGGTACATTGTATGGAGAACCTTGGGTTCCATTTTGGAAAGACCAGGCCTGCCTGGTAAAGACATGCAGAGGAGAGGAATCCCCAAGACGGATTTGTGTACTGCTGCATTCCTGTGAGCTGGGTGTGGACACATTGGAGGGAAAAGGAAGTGTAGCAAGGTGGAAATATTATCTGGTATGGCTGGGAAGCCTTACCATGTAATATTAACACAATATCCAAAGATGAATCTCAGATTAACTTTAGTAATCCCTCAGTCCTGATAGAGTGGCAAAGAGCAGTCAGACTTACTTAGAGGTATATGTGTTAAGCATTTCAGAGTACCAACATGGACAATAAGTAATTGATACGACTCAAAAGAAATCTGACACCAAAAATTAGAGCTTATTTGTATATTAATTTAGACACCAGAACAAAGTAAAACCAACACGTATACCTGGAGTTATCAATTTTACAGTGATTAATAAATCAGTGCTTTGCAAAGCTGTCAAACTCTACCATTACAGTCAATGGAGAAATCACAAGGTGACACTCAGTCACTTAGAGGGTGAGTTCAATGGGACCCATTTGGAGTTAAGGTCTTGCAGGTTCCCAGGCCACACCTTGACAGTCAGAACAATTTTACCTTGCCCCGGGAGTCCGTATGCAGAGGTGACTAGGCTGTTCTTGGTGCTGAGCGCAGGAGCCGTGGGTGCTGAAAAGCAGTATTTGGGACACTCGGTCACTTGCAGGGTGAGTCCAGGAGAGCCCCTTGCAGGTTAAGCTTGGAAGGGCCCTCGGATCAGTGATCACCAGGCAGAATCAATCAATCAATCATGGGTTTATGAAGCGCAGCTGCTCACCGAAAGGGTCTCAAGGCGCTATGGGGGGGGGGGTGCATTGCCTGGATGTTCACGCCGATTCGTTGAAGAGCCAGGTCTTGAGGTCTTCAAGAACTTGGAGAGTGTTGGTGTCTGTCGGAGGTGGAGAGGGAGGGTGTTCCTTGCCTTGGCTGAGAGGTGGGAGAAGGAGCGTCCTCCTGATCTGGTCTTCTTGATGCGTGGTACTGTCGCGAGAGAGAGCTGGGCTGAGCGGAGGGATCTTTGGGGTGCTTGGAACGAGAGGCGGTGGTTCATGTAGGAGGGTCCAGTGCTGTGGAGGGCTTTGTGGGTGAGAAGTCTGAAGGTGATTCTCTTCTCGAAGGGGAGTCAGTGTAGTGTTTGTAGGTGTTGGCTGATGTGGTAGTGGCATGGTAGGTTGAGGACCAGTCTGGTGGTGGCGTTCTGCAGGTTCTGGAGTTTGTGAGTGAGGTTCTTGTTGATCCCGGCGTAGAGTGCATTGCCGTAGTCCAGTCTGCTGCTGATGAGGGAGTGGGTGACGGTTTTCCTGTGTTCGAGGGGAATCCAGTTGAAGGTCTTTTGGAGTAGGTGAAGGATGTGGTAGCAGGAAGAGGTGACAGCGTTGATCTGGCGGTCCATTTTGAGTTCGGAGTCCAGGGTGATTCCAAGGTTGCGTGCGCGGTTCATGGGGGAGGGAGGGCTCACGAGGGCGGGGAGCCACCAGGTGTCGTTCCAGGCATCGGGGTGTGGGCCCATGATGAGCACTTCGGTTTTGTACGTGCTGAGTTGTAGGCAGCTGTTCTTCATCCATCTGGTGACTGTTTCCATTCCTTCTTGAAAGTTGTGTTTGGAGATGTTGGGTTTGTTGGATAGGGAGAGGATGAGTTGGGTGTCGTCTGCGTACGATACGATGTTGAGTCCGTGGGATCTGTCGATGGATGCGAGCGAGTCCATGTAGACGTTAAACAGGGTGAGGCTGATGGTGGATCCTTGGGGGACTCCGAAGGTGGTAGGTGTGGGTTCCGAGTGGAAAGGAGGGAGTCTGACTTGCTGCGTTCTGCCAGAGAGGAATGAGCAGATCCAGTCGGGGCCTTATACCGGATTCCTGCATCATGGAGTCTGCGGGCTAGGGTGCGGTGTGAGACTGTGTCGAAGGCCACGGAGAGGTCCAGGAGGATGAGGGCCACAGTCTCTCCTCTGCCGAGAAGGGAACGGATGTCATCTGTCACTGCGAGAAGGGCAGTTTTGGTGCTGTGATTCTTGAAGCCTGATTGGGAGGAGTCGAGAATGTCGTTTTCTTCTATGAAGGTGGTGAGTTGACTGTTGACTGCTTTTTCCGTGACTTTCACCAGATATGGGAGTAAGGAGATCGGTCTGAAGTTCTTGAGGTCGGTGGGGTCCGCCAACAGTTTTTTCAGGAGAGAGTTGATCTCGGCATGTTTTCAGTCGTTGGGGAAGGAGGTGGTCTCAAAGGAGCAGTTGATAATTTGTTGAAGCTCGGGCGATGATGCCTGCGGCTGTGTGGTAGATGTGATGGGGCAGGAGTCCGTGGGGGCTCCGGAGTGTGTTATCTTCATAGTCTTTAGGGTGTCTTCGATGCTGAGGGCGGTCCAGCTAACCAGTGTCGGCTGCGTGGTGTAGGGGTGGTGTGAGTGGGTTCCTCGTGAAGGTTGTTGTTGTCGAAGTTGTCATAGATGGTTTTGATTTTGTGATGGAAGAAGGCGCTGAGTCTGTCGCAGAGGTCCTGGGAGGGTGGGATGTCGGTAGTCTCACTGTTGGGTTGGGCAAACTCTTTGATGATGCCGAAGAGTTCATTTCTGTTGTGTGCGTGGGTGGTGATTCTGTCCTGGTGTGTCTTCTTCCTTGAGTATCTGATGAGTTTGTGGTGGGCGGTGGTAGCTGCTTTGAAGTTGACAAGCAGAACAGCTCTACCCAGCTTGGGCGTCTCGAGTGTGGAGGTGTGCCGGGCTATACGTGGTGCTAAACGGAGCTGCAGAAGCTGAGTTTACCAGGTGGGACAATGCAGGCAGCAATCGAATGCAAACTCTTGACAACAGAGCCACAGGCATGGATGGCTCAAATTGCAGGGTGATTCTCTCTTGCTTAAGTGTCAAGTAAACATCAAACTATACAAAAGCAGTGATGTGGAGGAATTAATACATTCACATTAACAATAGGACACATTAAATTCAATCCTATTCTGTGGTACACAGTCCCTCTCTATTTATATTTATTCATAATAAGACATAGTGTGTTTTCAACCTGATGTAATACGTGCCTTAGGTAGAGAAGGTGGCCGGTTATCGATATATATGCCCGTGACGGGGTGAAGCACGCCGAGAAGGTAACGTGGTGATTGTCTCCAGTGGTGCGGGTTGTAGTTATATGATGCTCAGTGCGCAGTAGAGGGTACGTTGTTCTTATGAAGACATAGTGTGTTTTCAACGTGATGTAATACGTGCCTTTTACCCACGAAGACTGTCCCGGTATTGTGGACCGCGCTTTTGATGTTCAGCACTACCCTTGCGGGGCGATGTCTGTTCCTTGTACCCTTGTCCTGATGAGGTCCAGATGAAAGGGCCGAAACGCGTCAACTGCATGAACAAAGAGGAGTCCACTGAAAGAAAAAGTTTGTGTTAAAAATTTTACATACACACTGTGAATGGTTTCAGAGGTGAAGCTTGTACCTCATGTGTGTATAGGATTACCTCATAGTGTATTGCTGTTATCTATAGAGCAAACACAAAACTCCAAATTGGGGCAGGAAGGAATATAGGATTATGTGTAGTAGTATGTCTAATCGACTGTATGTGTAATTTTGATATATGTTATGTATTGTTTTGTGTTTACATAAATTTGAGAACAATTAAACGAATTTACTCATTGTTCTAATTTGGAATCAGAGTTGGTATGTGCCTTACTATGAATAAATATAAATAGAGAGGGACTGTGTACCACAGAATAGGATTGAATTTAATGTGTCCTATTGTTAATGTGAATGATTAATTCCTCCACATCACTGCTTTTTTATAGTTTGATGTCTCCTTGTCCAGATGGTGGAGGATTATTAGGGCAAACCCCATTGTTTTACTATTGTAAGTGTCAAGTAAAGCAGTTAGTAGTCCGACTGACCACTAACAAACCTTGGCCACAGCCAACACAGCAGTTTCATTAATATTCTTCCAGAAGTCCAGGGGAACATTGTAGAGGGCTGACATTCGCTGAGGAGAAGGACTACATTTCCCAGAAGGCACCTGGCTGGTTACTTTCGGGCGGTACCTCGACTGAGCCCATGGACAGTCTTTCTTTGGTGTTGGAAGTATGGTTTGTTCCTGCTGACTGCAGGGGACTAGTACCTCTAGCCCTAGGGAGTTCTGGTGGTGTCTTTCGGTTGCAGAGGGGTTCACCTTCCTTTTGGAACATTTCTCTGGTCCGGGACGAGTTATAATCCAGCGGTTGCATGGTAGCTGCCATAGGTGCTAAGCGTAGCGCCTTGTCTTTGTGCAGTCCGAGCGCCATAGACACGGGCCTCTTCTTTGTCTTTGTTGCAGTCAGAGCCAATCTAAGGTTCTGGTGTCAGGGGCGCCCCTTATATTCCTAGATTTAGGGGCTTATGGGTGTGAGGGCCAGTGGCTAATGGGCTACTGGTCCCTGTGGCTAATTCACCCCTTAGGAGACCACATCCGGAGGTGTGGGTCACCTTTCTTACCTGGAAGCCCTAAATTGAGACTTTCCAAGATGGCATGACCCATTCTCAGCTGGACAGACGAGGGTGCCCACCATAGAGGTGTGGCTAGCCCTTTGGGGGTGCACACCTCCTGACTGACTAATTTTCCCACATGCAAATGTGTGTGGAGCATGGGAAAGTCTTTGTCCTCGACTGGGGGTCAAGTCACTTACATATCAGAGGTAGTGTAGCCCTTTGACACTCACTACCTTCATGTGCTACTTCGCTAGCCATTCTGGGAGGGTGGAGTTGTGACCTCCTTCCTGCAAGGCCATTGTTCCTGACCTCTGATAGTGTTGACCCTTCCTAGAAGGAGGTCAGAATCCTGTTTTGGGAGGATTCTGCGGGGGCTTCCCACCAAGGCACAGGAAAGCTGGGGTCTCGAGGTGAGCAAACTTTAGAACCGCCATCTGGGTACATGCCAGTTCAGTCTTAACATGAAAATTGTGTCAGGGGTGAAGAAGCACAGTGTTTGATACCAAACACAATGCTATTCCGTGGTACCATAATGGAGCTGGCTATCTCGGGTTTGCCCGGTTGCCAGTCCATATTAACCTATGGACCGCCTTTCACTTACAGTAGCCTTCAATTGGAAAGGTTACTGTAGGGACATATATGCTTGCACATATATGTCCACACCTTTTATATAATGCAGACTAATCACAAAACTACCAGCGGCGGACCATAGGTTCTGCACCTCAATCCCCGTCACATAAATTATATTGTCCTGTGCAATCCTCTTCCGGCACTTGCCGCCGTTTGGTGCCACTGGAAACCAGAGAAATTGATAAACTTCAAAATGGAAGATGCACCAGAAATGAAATCAAAATCGCAAGTTTTAGTCCATCATCTTCTTTTTATTAATGAAAATTAGTTGCATATGAATTAAAATCAGCCATCAGCCAACGCGTTTCGTTCCTGTCACAAAGGAACTTCATCAGGGCTTCATATACTAAATAGCGTGTTCACACAGTTTTTCATGAGAACCATAGGGTCGTCACCAGGATGGTCACCCGAGGATAAGGGTGTATATTCAAATTAAATCCCAGCTCGAAATCTGAGTAGTTGGAATCCCGGTTCAGGTCGAATCGCCTGTTTCCATGTGGAAATAATGCACCCTGCCACCTGGGCTAGAGGAGACCTTCCTTAGGGGTGACTTACTTATATTAAGAGCAGTGGGGAGACTCTGCTACATATGGTGTGTGCAGAGCCGACTTCAAGCAGGAGAGCTGCTCATGCAGGCTGCAATGGCAGGCATCCCAACTTGCTTTTACTAGAGTCACTCAGGGTGGCACAATTCGTGCTGCAGCACTGGTGACCACTTTAACACCCTTTCCCTGGGTACCACTGAAACTATATACTAGGGACTTATAGGGGCTGGTAAAGTCCTTTGCCAATTGGGTGTACCAATTCCCATGTTGTTTAAGGGAGAGGGTACCGGCACTGAGGCCTGGTTAGCAGGCTCCAGTGCACTTTCAGATCAATTACCACAGTATCTAGAGCAAAAAGTGGGGGGTGAACATCCAAAAAAGTCACTTTCCTACATGACCCTTCCCAGACGAAAGGTGATGAGCACTACCCTCCCTCTTGGTAGTTCTCATCGTCTAAGTGGAAGAACCTGGAAAGGCCATCTGCATTGGCATGGTCAGTCTCTGGTCTGTGTTCCACTATGAAATCCATCCCCTGTAGGGGAATGGACCACTTCAACAGTTTCTGGGTCCTCTCCTCTCATTTGCATCAGCTACCTGACAGGCCTCTAGTCAGTTTGAACCTTGAAGTGAGTCCCAAAGAAGTAGGGTCTCAGCTTCTTCATTGACCAAACCACAGCAAAAGCTTCCCTCTCAATGGTACTCCAATGCTGCTCTCTAGGATGGAGTCGCCTGCTAATATAGGCAATTGGTTGATCATTTGAACAATGACGTGTTTCCCATAGTCTGGTGCTTTTAGGACAGGTGCTGAGCACATGGCGCCTTTCAGGGTGTCAAAGGCAGTTTGACGATCTGCAGTCCAAATGACCTTCTTTGGCTGCTTTTTAGAGGTAAGCTCAGAGAGAGGCACCACAATGGTGACATAACCCTTCACAAACCTGCTGTAATATCCAGTCAGGCAAAGGAATGCCCTGACCTGGGTCTGGGTCTTAGGAGCCTCCCCGTCCAGAGCAGTCTGGATCTTGGGTTGGAGAGGTCTCACTTGGCCTCCACCTACAAGATGGCCCTAGTAGAGAATAGAACTCTGCCCAATCTGACACTTACTGGCCTTGTTTGAGAAGCATGTCTGCTGTCTTCTACATAACGTCTCTCAGGTGTATAAGGTGATCCTCCCAGGTGGAGCTAAAGAAAGCAACAGCATCCAGATATGCTGCACTAAAATTATCCAGACCTGACAAGACTGGATTCACCAACCTTTGAAAAGTGGCAGTGGCATTTTTCAGACCAAAAAGGCATCACATGATGGGTAGAAAATGCAGATTTCTCCTTTGCTTCTCGTGTCAGGCCAATCTGCCAGTACCCTGATATCAAATAAAAGGTACGGAGAAACTTGGCTGCCCCTAACTTATCAAAAAGCTCATCTGCTCTAGGTATGGGCTGGGCAGCGGTCTTGGTGACTGCATCCTCTGTAATTCACACAAAATCTCATCTCAACCTTCCCACCTATTAAGTGAGGTTTGGGGACCAGGACCACTGAGCTGGGCCAGGCAGTGTCAGATGGTTCAATTACCGCTAGCTGTAGCATCTTACTGACTTCAGTTTTGATGCAGGCTTTGACTTGGTCAGACAGTTTATATATCTCCTCCTTGGCGGGGAGGCTATCCCCAGTGCCCACATCATGGGTACACCAGGTTGTCTGTCCAGGAGTCAAAGAGAAGAGCTCTGCAAACTGGCTGAGGACTTTCCTGCAGTCAGTCTGCTGCTGTACAGTGGGTGAGTCAGATAGCGATACAACCTCCACTGTACCATCATGTGGGTGTGTTAATAACAGGTCAGGAAGGGGTTCACTTTCCTCCTCCTGTCCTGCATCGGTGACCATCAGCCCTGTCTTGGTGTGGCTTTAGGCAATTTACAAGTAGAACTCTGTGAGGACTCCTAGGGGTGCCTAGGTCTACTAGATAGGTGACTTCCTCTTTCTTCTCCAAAATGGGGTAGGGCCCAGTCCATTTGCACTAGAGGGCCCTGGGAGCCACAAGCTCTAACACCCACACCAACTACCTGGTTGGTACTCAACCAGAGCTGACTTTTGGTCATACCAGAACTTGGCAAATTCCTGACTAGCCTCTAGGTTCTTGCTTGCCTTCTTGATGTACTCAGCCAATGCAGAAAGACAGGCCCAGTACATAGTTAACTATGTCTTGTTTGGGTTGTTTGAGAGGCTTCTCCCATCCTTCCCTCACTAAATTTAGAGGGACCCTTACATGACGGCCAAACAGAAGTTCAAGGGGCTGAACCAAACCAGACGCATGGTAACAGGACATCCCCTCTGCTTCTGAGTTTCTCTGGGAGACCCATGATCATGCCCTTAATGGTCTTGTTGAATCTTTCAACCAAGCCAATAGTCTGGTGGTGATAGGGGGTGGTGAATTTGTAACTTACACCACATTCATCCTACATAGCTTTAAGGTATGCAGACATGTAATTAGTCCCTCTATCAGAGACCACATCTTTAGGAAATCCAACCCTGATGAAGATTCCAAGGAGGGCTTTTGCTACTACAGCAGCAGTTAAAGTCCTGAGGGAAATTGCCTCTGGATACCTAGTGGCATGATCCACTACAACTAGAATATTTCTGCTTTCAGATGCAGTAGGAGGGTCAAAGGACCATCCATGCTGATCCCTATCCTCTCAAAGGGAGTCCCAACCACTGGAAGTGGGATTAAGGGAGCTTTGAGTGTGTGCCTGTCTTGCCACTAGCTTGACAAGTCACCCAGGGGCAACAAAACTGCTTTACTTTCTCAGACATGTGGGGCCAATAAAAATGGGCAACCAACCTGTCCTAGGTTTTGTTTGTCCTAAATGTCAGGAAAGGTGGATGTCATGGGCCAATGTTAAGATGAACTCTCTGTATACCTGGGGGAACACCACTCTCCTGGATGCCCTTGGCCTCAGTATACAGAAGCCCATCCTCTCAATAGACACTGTGAGTGCCGCCGTCATCTCCCTCTTCTTGCCTGGCAGCTTGCTGCCTGAGGCCCTCAAGAGAAAGGTATTTCCTTTGGTCTTGGCACAGGTCCTCTCTGGAGGGCCCCCCTGCATCAATTAGCTCTACCAGGTCATGCCCAAGCTCCTCAGCTGCTGTTCCTTCCTCAGGCATCAGGGCATCTCCCTAGGGAGATTTCTCCCCCTGATCATGTGACCGCTTAGAAGTTGTGCTACAAGTCTTCTTGTCCTTCTTCTTGTTCTTATACTGGGTCATAGTTTCAGGCTTCAAATCCTCTAGACTTCCATGAAGTGCAGCCTGTGCTCTAGTTGCCACACACATCTACTCAGGGAGACCCAGCATTTCTGCTTGAGTCTTCCTTTCTACCTCTGCTAATGCAGACGTTTCAAGGTCATTGCCTTACGGACACTCCACTGGTATGGCAGGGGACACAACCACCTTCTTTGGGCCAGTAATCCCTCCCCCCTCTAAGTTTACCAAGGCCATTGCATGGAGCTTAATCTCATTGTCAGCACTGATGATCTGGTGACTAACACCAGGGATCGTCTACTCAGGGGAAACCAATCTGGCTGCCACCATAGTGACACTGGCACCTGTGTTGCTCAGAGCTTCTACTTCAGTCCCATTGATTCTTGGCCTTCGTCTGTACTTCTCTAAGCTTGGAGATAAGACTGCCAAGGCTTTAATGTCCACCCCACTCAGGGAAACTTAAGTAGCCTCTGTGTAACCTCTGGCCTCTCCAGAGTACATTTCCACTCCTATCCCAGCACTGGCTAATCCCTTGGATTGTCCTCCAGTGGGGGACGTCTTGGTACATATTGCATCACCCTTCTTGTGCCCTGGCTGATTACAGGCAAAGTATGTCCCAGTCTTCTTGGGATCCCAATTTTTACCTTGATAGCCATTTCCTTTTGACTGGGAAGAGTATTGAGGCCCACTCTCCTGAGAAGTCTTTTGGGGGCCTTTAGAGAACTCCTTCTGTTTATCTTTGTCAATGTTCACCTTCTTCCACTGTTGGAAAGTCTGTGCACACTTCTAGGGATCACCCCCACCTTGGGTCTTTTTCAGGGATACCCTGGATCTGACCCATTTATCTGCCTTCCTCCCCAGGTCTCTGGGTGAGGACAACCCAGAATCTACTAGCTGCTGTCACAATAGCTATATGGTACATTTAGTAAGAATGTGCTCTTTCATCAACAGATCATACATTCCAACATAAGTGTCCACCCCATTGCCTTTAACCCAGCCTTCTAGTGCCTTTACTGAGTAGTCTACAAAGTCTACCCTAGTTTGAATTTGGCCTTTTTGGGTTTCTCTAAACTTGACTCTGTATTCCTCTGTGGTGAGTCCAAACCCTTCTGTGAGGGTCTCCTTCATGTGATGATAGGACATATCCACTTCCTCATTAAGGACCAGAAGTCTATCTCTGCCCTTTACTGAGAATAACTCCCACAGTAGAGAGCCCCAGTGTTGATGACTGTACAAGCCCTTTCAAAAGATGCAAACCATTTGTCAATGTTGTCTCCATCACTGTACTTGCGGACAATCCCTTTAGGGATCTTAGGATCAAAGACTCTTCTTTTTCTCTGTTTGAATTGCTGCTACCATCTTTGGGAACTAGGCCTAACTTAAACCTTCTTACCTCAATGGCTTGTCTCCTTTCCTCGAGGTCAAGCTTTCTGTCCGCTAAGGAGATTTGGTCCAGCTTGTCCTGAATGCTTCCTACCACCTTGCCAGTGGGGGGAACTCTAGGGGGACCTCTATGACTTTCCACTGGTGAAGGGGGTCTGGGGAAGGGTGCAGGGTCATAGTCTTCACTGAATATCACACAGAGGAGTAGGGAAAAGAGGAAGTGTACAACAATGTGTATACATAGAAAACAGTGGCACATGTGTGATGTGGAAAAAACTGCCCTCACTCACAAAATTGTGACATGCTTCATCATAAGGGCATGCTACAGACACCACCGCGCAGACCAATGCCTGGGGTGGAGCAACAGGGAGGGGAAGACAATACAAACAATTAGATATTTTGGGATCACCGAATAAAAAGTACAGATAGTGAAGTTAAAACAAGCTCAGACGTGTACCCACTGCCAATTTTATTCCGGGCCATCCGGCTAGATTTAAAAAACGTGAAGGATGGAGGTGAAAGGAGAAAATTAAGGATTCCTTCACCCCTCCTTTACTGCCAAAGTGTCGACATGTTTATGCCTTGGAAGGTGTGCCCATACAGAAGGGATCACTCGGCATTCATCAGGACCCTTGGGGACCCAAGAAGGGGCTGTCCCCTCTGATCGTACCTCCTGTATCTGTGGAGAGTATTCCTAGCCATGCAGAGATACCTGAACCACACACAAATCGTGTTCTGTGAAATACAAAATTAAGAAAAGACACACAATCACTCATGTGCCCAAAGACACAACTGTCCAAAGTTTTTTTAGGGAGAGGAATTTCCTACCCCTACAGTGCCAGCACACAAAACACGCAACATGCACCACACATATAAGCATCACACAGGTTTTAATAGATCTCAGTGTGAGCTACATAATCCAATTCGGATCCAAACACACAAGATTGTGCAGAATCTACACAACACGCAATACCCATATGGTCTGTTCCAGGAAATCATCCATTTAAAAACATCCAAATGTCACTGTTGTTACATGAAATACAAGGGAGGACTCACCGAGTTTCATAGATAAATTCTCTAGAACTGGCGAGGTCTCTCCCCTTGTCTTTCAAAAATAGTAACAAATATATTAAATAATTGTGGTGCAAACCAAAAATAAAGTAACACAGGCTGAAACCGTTCTTTTAGTAGACTAACTGCCTTATTGAGCAAGACCTCTGACCTCTGGTCTGAGACCTGTTTTCTCCCCAGCAGCTCCGCCGTCTGTGCTGCCGCCACTGACCTCCAGGAGGAGGTGTTCGAGGCTGCCCAGGTCCTGCTGTTCTGGTGCTGTTTTTCTGTTACTTCATCTGTGATTGTGCCCACTTTCAGCTTATTGTGCCTGCTTCAATTTATTGTACCTGTCAGTTATTGTTGCCTTGTTTAATTTTTGTCTGCTCCATGCCTGTTTTCTCCCCGCCGCTGCTACCCCTGCGGCCCCTCCCCCTGCCGGTTCCCGCATCCCAGCTGTACGTCCCTCTACGCTCCCCCATTTAATGGCGGCCATTGCGGGGGAGCGTGAGCAAGACCTCTGACCTCTGGTCTGAGACCTGCTCTCTCCCCAGCAGCTCCGCCGTCTGTGCCGCCGCCACTGACCTCCAGGACCTCCAGGAGAAGGTGTTGAAGGCTGCCCAGGTCCTGCTGTTCTGGTGCTGTTTTTCTGTTACATCTTCTGTGATTGTGCCCGCTTTCAGCTTACTGTGCCTGGTTCAATTTATTGTACCTGCTAGTTATTGTTGCCTTGTTCAGTTTTTGTCTGCTCCGTGCCCGTTTCCTCCCCATCGCTGCTGCCCCTGCGGCCTCTCCCCCTGCCAGTTCCCGCTCCCTCCCCCTACCCTATTTAATGGCGGCTGCTGTGCGGCCGCGCCACTGGCGTGCCAAAAGTGCCAAAGGGAAGCTACTCTGCGCCCATCCGCGACCCGACCGCGACCAGCTCCATGGACGATGGCCCACTGACCATCCACCACTACGACACAGGGGCCGTCCTCGCACTCAACCCCAGAAGGAGCAACAACTGCCAGCGGTCCACGCTGAGCCCCACCCACGAACAGTTCTCCTGCTTCCACTGTCGTCAAACCTTCACCACCGTCCGCACCCCCATGGCCACCGCCCCCGCACCAAACACCAACACCACTGAAGCCCAAAGGTGCATCCTCCTCAACATGTGCTCCCTGCACAGACACGCCGTAGAAATCTGGGACTTCCTCAACACCCTCTCACCAGATGTTGCTTTTTTTACAGAAACCTGGACCAACGCCTCCTCTGCCCCCAACATCGTCACCGCCATCCCTGACTGATACAAGATCCAGAGGAAGGACCACCCCAACCACCATGGAGGAGGACTCGCCATCGCACACAAGAGCTCCCTCTGACTCTCCACCTCCACAATGAGTGACTCCTTATCCACCCCCGAACACCTTCACTTCCAGATACAGACCAGCCCTAGAACCACACTTTGCGGCACCCTCTCCTACAGACCCCCCGGACCCCGCGCTTCATTCGTCACGACAATCGCCGACCTCATCACACCCCACGCCATCCCCTCCATGGACTACATACACATCAGAGACCTGAATTTCCACCTCGACAACCCCAGCGACCCCAACTCCACCACCCTCCTGGACAATCTCACCAACATAGGACTGAAACAGTTCGTCACCACGCCCACCCACACGGTAGGTCACACCCTCGACCCCATCTTCGCAGGAGGTAACAACATACACTTCAGCCACACTACGCAACCACCATGGATGGAGCACCACTGCGTACACTTCTACGTCAACAAACCCACGCCACCCAAACCTGCAGCGATCCCCCCCACAAAGGAACTGGAGCAAAGTCACTGAGGAACAGCTCAACTCCACCCTCAACCGCGATGCCCCCACCACCTCGATGACACCAAACTCGCAGCCAAAGAACTCCACAGATGGCTCTCCAACTGCACAGGTGAGCACGCACCCCTACGCAACCCCGACAGACAGCGCCCCAGGAAAGACACCTTGTTCACCGCCGACCTCCAAAAATCCAGACGCACCTGCAGACGTCTCGAGAAGAACTGGAGAAACAGCAAAACGTCAGAAGATCGTTCCACCTACAAGAACGCCATGACAGAATACCACCAGCGCATCAGATCCACCAAAAAGACCTTCATCCAAAACAAGATCCTCGCCAACTCCAGCAACTCCAAGGAACTTTTCAGCATCATCCAGGAATTCACCAAGCCACCCAGCAAAACCACGGACATCACCCCTTCCCAGGACCTCTGCAACAAGCTCGGATCCTACTTCCATCTGAAAATCAATAGCCTCTACAACAACTTCAATGACCAGACACCGGACTCCAAAACCACTTCCTCCTCCAGCAATGCCAGCCAGCCCACCATCTCCTTATGGACCTCAGTCACCACCAAAGCCACCAGCTCGACCATGAAAGGCATTCACTCAGGGGCCCCCATGGACCCCTGCCCACCGCACATCTTCCACAGAGCCGCCATCGCTCCCGAACTACGATGCACCATCAACGCCACCCTCAAGACCAGCATCTTTCCCGATGACTGGAAACGTGCAGAAGTCAGACCCCTGCTCAAGAAGCTCTCAGCAGACCCCACGGACCTCAAGAACTCACGACCCATCTCCCTCCTCCCCTTCATGGCCAAAGTGACTGAGAAGACCATCAATGCACAACTAACAAAATTCATCGAAGAAAACTCCATCCTCGACCCCTCCCAATCGGGGTTCCGCAGCAACCACAGACCGAGACCGCTCTACTCGCTGCTACAGACGACATCCGCACCCTCCTCGACCAAGGACACACCGCGGCCGTGATCCTACTCGACCTCTCAGCAGCGTTCAACACTGTCTCCCATCGCACACTCACCGCCAGACTCGACAACGCCGGCATACAAGGAACCGCTCTCGACTGGATCCACTTGTTCCTCACCAGCAGAAACCAAAGAGTCAGACTGCCACCCTTACTCTCCGAACCCACGGTAATCAACTGCGGAGTACCCCAAGGATCATCGCTCAGCCCCACGCTTTTCAACATCTACATGGCCCCTCTCGTCACCATCGTCAGACAGCACGAACTCAGCATAATATCCTACGCCGATGACACCCAGCTCATACTCTCCCTCACCAAGGACCCCATCACCACCAGACTCAACTTCCAGGAAGGAATGAAGGATGTTGCTTAACTCGGAGAAGACCGAAATCCTCGTCCTCAGGCCCTCCCCCTCTGCTTGGGACAACACCTGGTGGCCCACCGCCCTCGGCAACCCTCCCACCCCCACGGACCATGCCCGAAACCTCGACATCGTACTCGACTCCTCCCTTCCCATGATTAGTCAGATCAACGCCGCCACTTCCAGCTGCTTCAACACCCTCCACATCCTCTGAAAGACCTTCAAATGGATCCCCCCGAGTCAAGGAAGACCATCACCCACGTACTCATAACCAGCAGATTGGACTACGGAAACGCCCTCTACGCCAGGATCAACAAGTCTCTGCTCCACAAGCTCCAGACCATACAGAACACCGCAGCCAGACTCGTCCTCGGCATCCCTTGACACGAACACATCACCCAACACCTGTGAGACCTCCACTGGCTCCCTGTCGAGAAGAGAGTTACCTTCAAGATGCTCACCCACAGTTGTATGACGTTACAACGCATGCCATTACAACTCATGCCGTTACAACACATACCTTTACCCCAACTTGCTGTCGGGGGTGCGCTGGAAGTTGGAATAGTATAATTTACTGTTCCAACTCCAGTGTGTGCAACAGGAGGAAAGATGTTGGAGTTAACTCCAACACCTTCTACCCCCTGCAACAAGCCTTTCGCGTTGTAACGACAGGTGTTGTATTGGCATGCGTTGTAACGCTTTCATTGTAAAAGGCTGTTTCCCCTTACCCACGCCTACAAATGCCTCCACAACACCGGACCCCAAAACCTCAAAGAGAGACTCACCTTCCACGTACCCAAGAGAAAGCTCTGTTCCGCCGACCTCGCCAAAATCCCACGCATCTGCAGAGCCAGAACATGTGGAAGAACCTTCTCCTACATCGTGGCCAAGACCTGGAACGAGCTCCCGACCAACATCATATGCGCCCCCTCCCTGAACATCTTCAGGAAACTACTCAAGACCTGGCTCTTCGATAGGCCTGGGTGGTAAATTCCGTTCCGCTAGCAGAATTTGCGGAATTTGGGTAATTTCGCGTTCCGCGGAGAACGCGGAATTGCCAAAAATTCCGCGATCCACGGCTTCGCGGAATTTTTTGCTTGTTCGCGCTTTCAAAATGCGTGTTTGCGAGATATTTCTCCCCGAGCACGCAAACAGCGTTCGCGAACAGGAAAAAAGCATCGCGAACGGGCAGAACAAGCAATTCCGCGTGTTCGCGGAACTTTTGCGTGCTCGTGGAGATTTTTTACCGTTTCGCGGAGCTTTGCGTAGCGCGACTACGCAAATTACACCCACCCCTACTCTTCGACTGATCAGAGCTGCACACCTCCCCCCCCCCCCGGCGCCTTGAGACCCTCACGGGTGAGTAGCACGCTTACAATTCCCTGATTGATTGATTGAGGGTGTTAGGTCAGTGGTAATATTAAAATGCAGCAGCAACATTACTTTGGGGTTTTAACACTTGCTTTTTAGCATGCAATTCATATGAAAGCAAAGTAAGTGTACAAAGATGCAGTTAGGTATTTACCAGGAATATTTCCTAATTTCTGTGTTTTATATAATCTACTTCAAATGGTTATTTGTAGCAAAATCGAAAACATGAAAGTAGAAAGGAGGGATATCTTCTGCCATCATGTGAAAAGTGACAGTTGTCCCACCCCAGAAGTTATGTCACTTCCTTTACCGGGACTTCCAGGCCCCTGGGGGCCCTCCCTGGCAGTGACATCACTTAAGGGGAAGTCACGTGACTGAGTTGGGTCACGTGTGTTGTGACATCAATCTGGTCACGTGCTAGTCACGTGCTTATGGTCCTAAAACATGGTTAGGATGCTGTCACAACAGGTTTGGGCCCAATTGCCCTGTGTGTAGGGCTTTGTCAACGGCAAAATTGAAACACTCTTGGAGGGCACAGTATGTGAGTCTCTAACAAAGCAAGCCTGGTCATGTTTAGACAACTGCAGTCATGAAATCTTGATGAGACAAATGGAGGGCTCCTCAATTGTAGGCTCTCTCTGGAAATACACAGCCGGAACCCCCAGTACCTGTCTCCCTAAGCCATATGTCTTATCTTGGACATTCATATTTGACTTAAATAGGTCTTTTATTAAACAGCAACAACCTTCCGGGAAGGAAGGAGCACAATGTCACCTGCCTATAATAAATGTGAGCGCACAGCGTCTCTAAATAGTCTGGGATGGGTCTCTCAGCCGGGGAAAACAGAAAAACACGACATATAACATGGTCAAACAAACATTTTGCTGCATACAGACAAGAGTGGGTAAACGATGGACAGAATACAATACTTTATTAAGGCCAAGAAATCTTTTTTATATGTAGGGTCCAATGTCAAAAAGATAGGACTCTGTTTTCTTTTGAATATAAAGTACAAATGAACACTACCTAAAAACTTTTATACATATTCAAACCTAGAACAGTGATCAAAAAATGTACACGAATATATAATTACAATGAATAAGCACATCTTCCCCGGTCTGAAAAAATAAACCACGGGAATTTTAAAATAACTTTCATCCAAGAACAATCTAAACCATCAGACACACAAAAGGTCCATTCAAGCTACTAACTCACTATCGCAATCATACAATTAAAAGAGTCGCAAAACAAGAGCGACGGAAAACAGAATTTGAGAAGGATAGGTCTTTTGTTAGAAACTTCTAGACAAATTCATAATTGAATCAAGACTGTTGTGAAATGGAACCCATACGCAGATGGCTGGTACTCCTCAACTCCCCAAAGTGCTCCCATCGCATGCTATCTTGATTGGGTTTTGATACGGTGCGCGACTCGTCCCCAAATGGACATCTCGGTGCTTTAGCAGGCAGGAAATGAGAGGGCATTATGAGATCAGCTTCTTAGAACAGTCACATTTTAAGATGTTTTTAAAATCAGAAAAGCTAGAACATGCACGACTTCATAATTTGACATGCGAATGCATAGAGGGTTTAGCAGACTTAGATTTTTTGATCTTAGATTCCTGTCAGGGAGATATGGGGTAAGCCTAGTCCTCACGTAGCATTATAGAAGAGGCAAAGGAGTTTGACCAGTTCTCTTTTTTTATGGGGAGCCAGTGCTCTAAGTGTGGGGGCTGACGGAGAGCTTGGAGGCAAGTTGTTAACCATTCGGGCAGCGGTGTTTTAAACCACCTGCATTTTAGCTACCAGAGATTAATTTATGGCAAGGAACAGAGCATTGCCATAATCTAGGCGACTGATGATTAATGCCTGGATTAGTGTCTTCCAGGAACTCATACGAAGCCATTAAAAGACTTTTCTAAGAAGGCGCAGTGTGCCAAAGAAAGTACTGCAGATGGAGATGATCTGGTCTTTCTAGGACAAAGTGTCGTCCAAAAGTATACCCAAATTCCTAGCTGTTCTGCTGGGCACAGGGGCCGGACCGAGTTCGGCCAGCCACCAGTCATTCGACCAATAAAGTTGGTCTATACCAAACAAAAGAATCTCAGTTTTGCCTCCATTCAGTTGGAGACAATTATGGGACATCCAAATGGATATTTTCCTCATACAAGCAACAAATCGCTGTTTGACATTCTCGATGTCATGCCCAAATGAGATAACCAGTTGGGTGTTGTCAGCATAGGAGAGCATTTCAAACCCACAGACCAATTGGGCTAGGGGGGCCACATAGATGTTAAAAAGTGTGGAGCTCTGAGGGATCCCCATGTCCAAGCGGATGGTTTTAGAGTGATAGAAGTCAATAGAAACAGTCTGGACACTACCCTGTCTATAAGAAAGTCCTTGAGTCAGCTGAGGGCGGTGCCCAGGATGCCAATCTGTTGAAGCCGTTGTGTTAGAGCGGAATGCCACCGATAGATCGAGCAAAACCAACATGGCGGGATTTCAGCATCAAGGGATAGCCTGATAGTATCTTCTACAGCAAGAAGGGCCGTCTCTGTGCTGTGGGAAGGTCTGAAGCCTGATTTAGAAGCATCCAAGAAGCCATAAGTCTCCAAATACGAGGGTAGTTGTTTGTTGACATGGTTCTCCAGAACTTTACCCAAGAGAGGGAGAAGGGATATGGGGCAATAGTTAGCTGGATAGTTCGGGTCTGCATTTATTTTTTCAGAATTGGTGTAACCTGGGCTGCTGTACTTAGTTGTGGAATAGAGGCTTGAGTCAGGGACTGGTGGCATAGGACTGTGATAACTGGTACGAGAAGAGAAGAGAGAGTGGCAGTGATATAAGGGGAACAATCAAAAAACGGGGGGAGGCAGATGTTAAGGTTAGGTTCACCCTCCTTACTGAATGCAGTTCCACAAAATCCGGAATACCGGAATTAGAAACCTAACCATAGGAAGAACAGGTATTCCACTGAACATGTGTGAAAAACCCTCTTTCCCGAAAGAAACTTTTTTTCTAGAGTCCCCTCACCCACCAGGGTTACTCCTAGGTGGCATGCTTCATCATTGGGGCCCTCTCAATCCGCTGCGGATTTCATTTCATTGAAATGTTACGCCATTTTTGTGGTGACCCGGTGGCACCTGATGTTGCTGCTGTGTTCTCCTATCCTGGTGCTAACCTTTCTGGTGGTCATCGGGTCACCACAAAAAGGGCGTCACATTTCAATGAAATGAAACACACCCCTAACGATCTACACTGGGTAGTGTTAGAACATCTCAAACACATTGACAATCTAGAAAAAAGATTGCTAGAGAAAGAGCAGCGGTGGGTGTATAAATTGCACACGGACGCTGAAGGACTGAATGATGATATCCCGTGGAGGCAGTTCGTTAGATGAATCAGGAATACACCTTCTGCCAGACTTAGTAGTTTGTTTGAGTATACTACTCTACTCACATTGTAACAGAAGTAAAGGTCCAACCGCACGTAATACTCACACTAACGTAAATCATAACGCTAATAACACATGGGTACCACTTCATCTAGAATGCCCAATTACCCAGGAAGGCCCCATCACCATTCCACTAGCAGCGGCTCTTTTGTGAACAGCAGACTGCCTATCGGTGGCATTCAGACTCCAACTGACTACTACGAGTCTACTATTCCATACCAGATATCTTGCATTATCCAGTAATCGGGCACTATTTATGACTTCCACCTAACAGGACATGAGGTTTAGTCATCACATGATGTACATACAAGCTATTCTGAGAAGAGCTCAGTCCAGCTGTTGAGTCTAAGGGTCTTGCGCATCATTCTGTTGTACAGCATTATCCAGGAAGCTAGCATTTTTCATGACTTCCCCTAACACGACGTGAGGTTTAGTCATTTCATGATGTACATAAAAGCTATTCTGAGAAGAGCACAGTCGAGCTGTTATGTCTAAGGGTCTTGTGCATCAATCAGATGCACTGTTGCGCTCGCAACATACTGCACGAATTACCACTCTACATCGTACTTGAGTGTCTAAATTTATCCCCCTTGTAAAGTTATCCCCCTTGTTAGTTTTATTTTATTTTCAGCCTTTTGTCCACAATACCCGACAATTTGGTCATTCACCTAAGATGGCCCCGCTCCATTGCCAGTCACAGCGGCCATTTTGTGAGAGACACAGTCTAGTTTTTTGAAGTAAGCATGACTAGGCTGATCCGGGTCTATTACATTCGCCCAAGATGGCCCCGCTCCATTGCCAGTCACAGCGGCCATTTTGTGAGAGACACGGTCTAGTTTTTTTAAGTAAGCATGAATAAGCTGATCCGGGTCTATTTAATGGCCACCGGGAGACAGACGCGGTAAGATGCGGTCTCCAGGGGTGCCATCAGTACATTTTCCGAGAGGAGTGCTTTGACGAAGTAAGTTCAGCCAGACCCGTTTGAGCTTATTTCTCATTTTTCCAAGGAAATAATAAGGTTTCTATTTTCCTTCCAGGATAAGCCATGGCACCGGGAAGTCTCTCCCCGGTTCCCATCTTATTTACCTTTAGGAAACTCAAATGACTATCTCTATGTCCCCATTACCATTTTAGGGTGTGACTACAAGCCCCTCTACCCCTGCAGATCATGAGGCATATTTCTCCCTAAACTAAAGTATGTGTCATTGATATCAGGTGAACACACATTAAGGGGTCGATTCCTCTCGGCCGGAAGCGCACCTAACAGTATTCGTCCGGAAAAAATACAAGCCGAACGCGTGTTTCCCGACCGATTCGAACACTTGTCCGAACGAACAAGTACGATGCGCACAACAGCCCAGATTCCGAGCGAGCCGTACTTACCCATTTCAGCTCCTGTTCCCTGCCCGAGCCGGATCCGTAAACGCCGATTCGAGTCGCACGGAAGCAAACACACAGCACCTTCCAGCCGGACTAGTACGATGCGCCTTCCGTACGTGCCGAACCCGTCGCTACGTCCGGCACGTTTGAGCATCCGGGAGAGCCGTACATAAGCTCCGATTCGCGCCACAAGACGATCCACGGCTACGAGACGAACAAGCCAGCGACGAGTACGAGTCGAAGACACGAGAAACCCGAACGAGACGACCCAACCATGAATACCATCACGCAGGTCCTACCAATACTCTACATCTATTACTGGGACCGGCACGGACGCGTACGGCGCAGACGGTAAGTCAAACACCAACAACACAAACAAACGACACGTACCCGAAATATGTCACACACACATAGGGATGCACAAATGACGTACACTAGCAACAGCAGAACCATAGGGGCGGAATGGCCATCACCAATGCCATACACACCCATCGGGGGATAGATGCCTACCACTACCACCACCCCTACTCAGGGGGGCCTGGATGCCTGCCACTACCACCACCCCTACTCAGGGGGGGCTGGATGCCTGTCACTACTACCATCCCCACTCATAGGGGGATGGATGCCTACCACTAACACCACCCCCACTCATATGGGGATGGATGCCTACCACTACCACCACCCCTACTCATGGGGGGGCTGGATGCCTGCCACTACCACCACCCCTACTCATGGGGGGCTGGATGCCTGCCACTACCACCACCCCTACTCAGGGGGGCTGGATGCCTGCCACTACCACCACCCCTACTCAGGGGGTGCTGGATGCCTGTCACTACTACCATCCCACACATAGGGGAATGGATGCCTACCACTACCACCACCCCCACTCATAGGGGGATGGATGCCTACCACTACCACCACCCCTACTCATGGGGGGCTGGATGCCTGCCACTACCACCACCCCTACTCAGGGGGGGCTGGATGCTTGTCACTACTACCATCCCCACTCATAGGGGGATGGATGCCTACCACTACCACCACCCCTACTCATGGGGGCCTGGATGCCTGTCACTACTACCATCCCCACTCATAGGGATATGGATGCCTACCACTAACACCACCCCCACTCATAGGGGGATGGATGCCTACCACTACCACCACCCCTACTCATGGGGGGATGGATGCCTGCCACTACCACCACCCCTACTCAGGGAGGGCTGGATGCCTGTCACTACTACCATCCCCACACGTAGGGGGATGGATGCCTACCACTACCACCACCCCTACTCATGGGGGCCTGGATGCCTGTCACTACTACCATCCCCACTCATAGGGGGATGGATGCCTACCACTACCAACACCCCTACTCATGGGGGGCTGGATGCTTGCCACTACCACCACCCCTACTCATAGGGGGCTGAATGCCTGTCACTACCACCACCCCTACTCATGGGGGGCTGGATGCCTGCCACTACCACCACCCCTACTCATAGGGGGATGGATGCCTACCACTAACACCACCCCACTCATAGGGGGATGGATGCCTACCACTACCACCACCCCTACTCATGGGGGGCTGGATGCCTGCCACTACCACCACCCCTACTCAGGGGGGGCTGGATGCCTGTCACTACTACCATCCCCTCTCATAGGGGGATGGATGCCTACCACTACCACCACCCCTACTCATGGGGGCCTGGATGCCTGTCACTACTACCATCCCCACTCATAGGGGGATGGATGCCTACCACTAACACCACCCCCACTCATAGGGGGATGGATGCCTACCACTACCACCGCCCCTACTCATGGGGGGCTGGATGCCTGCCACTACCACCACCCCTACTCAGGGAGGGCTGGATGCCTGTCACTACTACCATCCCCAAACATAGGGGGATGGATGCCTACCACTACCACCACCACTACTCATGGGGGCCTGGATGCCTGTCACTACTATCATCCCCACTCATAGGGGGATGGATGCCTACCACTAACACCACCCCCACTCATAGGGGGATGGATGCCTGTCACTACTACCATCCCCACTCATAGGGGGATGGATGCCTACCACTACCACCACCCCTACACATGTGGACCTGGATGCCTACCACTACCACCACCCCTACTCATGTGGGCCTGGATGCCTGTCACTACCACCACCCCTGCTCATGTGGGCCTGGATGCCTACCACTACTACCATCCCCAACCATAGGACGGGTAATGCATGACACAACCAGCATACTCCAACATAAGGAATGTCAGCAAAAGACATCCCCCCAACATCAATGGGGTCGAACACCCCATCATCACAGTGACCAAAATGTAAGTGTGGGGTCCATATCTGAAGCACATTTTGAACAGTGTGGCAATGGGGCCTAAACCCCCATCATCACAGTGACCAAAATGTAAGTGTGGGGTCCATAGCTGAAGCACATTTTGAACAGTGTGGCAATGGGGCCTAAACCCCCATCATCACAGTGACCAAAATGTAAGTGTGGGGTCCATAGCTGAAGCACATTTTGAACAGTGTGGCAATGGGGCCTAATCCCCCATCATCACAGTGACCAAAATGTAAGTGTGGGGTCCATAGCTGAAGCACATTTTGAACAGTGTGGCAATGGAGCCTAAACCCCCATCATCACAGTGACCAAAAGGTAAGTGTGGGGTCCATAGCTGAAGCACATTTTGAACAGTGTGGCAATGGGGCCTAAACCCCCATCATCACAGTGACCAAAATGTAAGTGTGGGGTCCATAGCTGAAGCACATTTTGAACAGTGTGGCAATGGGGCCTAAACCCCCATCATCACAGTGACCAAAAGGTAAGTGTGGGGTCCATAGCTGAAGCACATTTTGAACATTGTGGCAATGGGGTCCAAAGACCCATCACCACAGTGACCAAAATGTAAGTGTAGTCATGGTGAAAGCTGCAAATGCCAAACTGCATGGATTATTCCTGGTCACACAACAACAAACACATCAGTGGCATAGTAGTGCTTGTGTCCCATAGCAACATAGATTGGGTGAGGCAAACAGTGCAGTGCCAATGAAACATCGCTTTGGCCATGTGCAGACAAACATCACGCATGGGGGCTCACATTGTCAACATTCACAAATAACACAATGACAGAAGTGACCATCATAATGCAGATCCACATATCTGCACCAATGGACACACAAATGTAGATATCCTGTGGAGACTGTAGATGTCAGGTGAACAAATACCATACCATGGCAGCAATGGGACATACAAACCATGATCATTGTGCTGACTGATGACCTAGGAGTCCCAGGGACAGCAGGGGAAAGCCACCAAACAACATACAGCCAATGGCACACTAAAGATATGCCAATGCAGTGGTGCAAATGCACAAACACAAACAGGCAGACTCACACTGCATATCAAACACAACAGGTGAGGGGGTGGTGTGCCAGTGTCCCCAGGCAAACACACAACACACGAGGAGGCCTGAATCCCTATTACACAGATGTCAACACAGTCCCACACAAAAGTAACTCATGGATCGGATTCCCCTATGTGGGCAATCAGGCATTGTTAGATGAGGGAGCCCAAATTACAAATGTCACACAAGCTTGTAGGAACAGCAACTAACACAGCAAGAGACAGACCCACCACAGCACTACCCCCAGGGACCCCACATTGTGGTGACACTGGCCTGCATGATAATCCCACTGTGATGATAAAGGTAGATGTCGTACACACTGTGAACCACAGTCATGTGTCCTGAGCAACTAACTACCATCACACCTACACAAGCACAAATAAAACAGCACGGCCTGTCAGCCAAGGCCAACATGGAGGTAGGGGTCTAGCCGTGCAACAACTCTCATTTGCACACACTCAACACCACACACCTTGATCTCCACCAATGTGCAGCAGTGAAGCTCACATGGACTGGTGACATTGCACATGCACCCATGACAATCCCAGGGGTGGTGGGGGGAACTAAGGTGGAGATACCGATCACACATGGCCAGTCAACAAGACTTGTGAATGTCTCACACACTGCACAGTACGCTGTACATGGGCATGACGTCAAATCCACACCAACCAATGGGATCCCGGACACAGTCACACACCAATGAAGAAGGCAAGCTCACCCCCAAACAACACACATAGACAACCTCCAACATTGCAGCTCTGACCCTGAGGAGTGGCAGCAGTCACACATGCAACGTGTCACAATCACTGGAAGCTAACACAAACTGTAAATTACATGACTTGTGTAACTAACAAGTGCCAAGGGGAATCCTGTCTGTGTCTCATCTGCGTTTGCCCACAAACTCAGCCCTGACAGCAAACACACCTATGGATGACACCCTGATCACCAGTAATGCGCCATGCACCCACATCACAGAGCACCCAGGGAGAAGATTTGGGGGGAACATTGCTCAACTCAGCAAGCATCACAAACAGGAACATCACTAGGGCCCCCAGCCTGCATAGCAAAATGGAAGTGAACACACACAGACATGCTCACACAATACACACCTTGGGCTCAGGTAATGTCACGGAATTACACACTGCCATGAGGGGACTCCACTCCTGTGTAAGAAAAGCTGTGCCATACGTTGTCTCTGCAGGGCGCTATCATGTCAGCAGAACACTTGGTCACTCAGTCAACAATTAGCACAATATGAAGGCTCACGTCACATCAGCCTGGTCATGGCATTGTCACCCAAATCATCTGCACCGATCAAATACACATGTATAGCAAGTTGCACTGATACCACAGATGAGTCCTTCCCCATTGATGCCCAAACATGCATGTCCAGTGGAGATGGTCACACGGTCAGGGAAATAGACCAATTGAACAATGGCAAGCACATCTGATGTGCAGGGGTGTAAGCCACAGATGTGATATTGAAAAAACAGGTAGGGAATCCCATTTGCAAATATGGAAAACATGACACCCTCATATTGCTGCAAAGGATGACATGGCTACACACCAGGATAGGACACATTCCCCCTGGACCACATGGGGTCCTGCACAGTAACACTTCATTTACCTGACATCAAAAATCAACATCACTGCAGCAAGGGCATGGTTAGCATCATCAACATCATGTACAGCTGAAGCAAAACCACTAGAGAACTGAAAGTAGCTTTGTTCAGCAAATGTTATGTGGAAAATTAAAGTCCAGAAAAAACACAAAGGCCAATGGCCAGTCCATCAATAAAGTCCAAACAGGGTGACAGTGGCAGATGTCACCCTTTGCTTGCCTGCACTGCTAGGGACCAGGGACATTCCCTCGGTGGGCCATACGGGGGCAGGCCAGGCACCGCAGGGACAGGATCAGGGCTCACCAGAAGGAGGCAGGGAAGGGGTGGCTGGTGCTGGAGAGTCACTGACAACTGCAGTGGAGGTGTCTGACATGGTGTGTGCCGGCACAACTGGGGGCATGAGTCAGATGGTGTGGGTGCCAGCACAACTCCAGTGGGCTGGCCAGATGGAGAGGACAGGTTCCCCACTGCAGTGCCCAAGTCAGACGGGGTGGTAGTGGACTAGCTGGGGTGTGGTGGCTGCTGACACCCGCCTCCACAAGGGAGTCATCCTCCGAGCTGCTGTGGTCCTCAGCTGAGGTGGACGGTGCTGAGGACTCCTCGGTGTGGCTCCCGTCGCCCTCCGTGCCACTGGGTCCCTCCGACCACTCGTCGGCTGCTGACCCAGTCTGGCTCTGCAGCTCATCCTGGTCCATGGAGCTGTCCCCTCCTGTGGTCGTGGATGTATCTGCAAACAATTAGGGAAACAGACAAACATCAGTCACCTGCACTGACCGCACACACCACAGTAAGTACAGCACATTACAGAGCAAGCCCTGGCATCCTTAGTTGAACATTGCCAAAAGTCATCACACAGATTAGGAGAAGCCAATTGTCAGTCTGATGGTCAACCATGGAACTCACACCCCTCCTGCCCTTGCACCCATCTGTCTGGTGCCTGTCTGATGGTAATACCCCAGTGTGGACACAAGCACCACCTACCCAGTTGTTGGACATTACAGGGAACACGGTGAAGTATGTGAACATGCACACATCACATCTCTTGCCACTGAGTCAGTACAGGTGTCCGGATAAAGGGATGGCCAGAGTCTAATTAGAAATGCATGTGATGCATACCAGCACCAGACACCATGATGCACCCATGTCCGGATAGTCAATGCCACAATGGGGTGCATGTTGCCCATGTCACTCCCCTGCAGGATCACTCTTAGGAAGTTTAATGCCATGGCACAGGCATGAGTGCAAAGTCATACATCACTGTCTCCAGTCACATGGGCATGGCAGCCAGCCAACAACAGTCTGCACTGTGTCACAATCCTAGGACATGGGGAATGCAAGTCATGTAGCTGACAAGTGCACATGTCCATCCCCCACAAACCACATCATCTGAACTCTTATTAGTCCACGTCATACCAATTGGACATATGGGAGACATGAAACACAACTCTCTGAACCTGAGCACCTCACAGTCTGCTGTGAATGAAAAACAGCTGCCTGAAATTCACAGTCGCATACACCTGTGTGCACAGTCAAGTGATCAAACACCTATAAGTCACAGAAGTATCGTCTCTCATGGTCACATCTCAGATGGCATGCTGAGCCCTAACCGATAAACATCCCAGTAGTCCTGTCAACGAAGCCACAGCACAATGACACAGAGGCAGACACCTGAGGGAACATTTCACTGATCACAACATGTCAGCTGATACACGGGAGTGGGAGTACAGAGTGTATTGTATGCCCTGGAGTAGGCATGACTGTCCTGCTCCACCTGAAAGAGGGATGAGCCCTGGACAGTAGGCAGGTGGCTAAGCATGTGTGACACACTTGATATACATACTCCTGAGGCCCAAACATTGTTCCCACCCGCAGCATGGGGGTGTGCCAAATACCCCAGGGACATGTGGTGATTCAGATCAGCAAGTGGACCACATATCAAAGTTACACCAAGATTACATGTCAGGACTTAGGCATTGTGTGAGCAATTGACCCACCCATGAAGCACACCACAAAGTCACAGGAACAAATGCTGTCCACCACCTTGAGCGAAGCAAAAAGCAAGGACACAGTACCCAAGTGACACCATTTCCTGACTGTAAGGACCACACCTGCGTATCAGATGAGGAGTGGGCATGTCACAATTGAGGGACATGGGTCCTGGACCACAAGACTGATGTACTGTGGAAGTTTAACCAGGCCAGAGGAGGGCACATAGCATGTCAGACAAAGTTCACAGTGCAGTCATGGACTCACCCCCTCCTTGCTGCTGTCTGGCCTTCAGCTGCCCATCCAGGTCAGGGAAGACCACCACCAGGATCCGGAGCATGTGGGGGGTCAGGGTCTGGTGTCCGCCCCTCCTGCGAGGAGGCAACAGCTTCAGCTGGACCCTTGCGATCCTCCGGGTCCAGCCACGAAGGTCCTGCCACCTCTTCTGGCAGTTGCGGATCCGGCGCTTGTAGACCCCCACGGATCTTACTGCCCGGGCGATGGTCAGCCAGATTTCCTGTTTCTGGTGGGTATCAACCAGTGAGGATGACAAAGTGAAAAGGCCATTACTACACATGCAACATATCCGTGCATCACACAGTTGGATATACATGTCTCAATCACAGGGGCATATGATGTACACAGGCAGTGCAACGATGGCTATGAACAGTTTGCCAGCAGTTACTACATGGTATCATTGCATGGGAAGTAAACCTTGTTGGAATGCACTGTTACTGCACTGTACCTGTTCAGTGCCTGTGACTACACACTTTGGGGGGTGAGAACTACTCAGTGAGCATGCTAACCAGTGGTGTGCACACTGGAAGTCTTGCTAGTCAGACAACATGCACAATTAGTAAGGCAGTGGACAGCACACTCACCTGCTCCCCTGGTGTCCCATACAGCTTGCTGTACTGTGGAAGGAGGCTGTCCAGCAGGGCCTGGTTCTCCTCAAGGCTGAAGGCTGGGGCTCTCTCCACAGTACGTGCCATTGCAGTAGCCAGAGGATGCAGAGACAGCAGCAGTCTTGGTGGCAGATGTCGTCCTGGAGCATGTAGTGCAGGCAAGTGAGCCCTCAGGGGAACAGCCAGCATTATATGTGTGCTGCAGAGGCAGATACTGTCCCATGTGTCCAAAGTGATAGGTCCAAGCCGTTTGCATCTTCTGAATCTGGCCAATCCATGGAATTGCACCACTAATACACGCCCACAGCATCCTTCAAAAGTTCAACTTCATGACACCCATGAATTTGCAACATTGTTGTGGCTGGCCAACTGAATTCACTGCATCAGACTCGTTGAAGCTTCGAAAACGCGTCCGTTGCCATGGCAGGCCCCAGCCAATGCGTGTGCACCGATCGGTCCATTGCTGTACAACGCGTATTCCGGGATACAACACGTACCCGCTCACTACAGATGCAATGGGCCGTGCGGGCACACCGATCGGTCCATTGCTGTACAACGCGTACCCGCTCACTACAGATGCAATGGGCCGTGCGGGCACACCGATCGGTCCATTGCTGTACAACGCGTACCCGCTCACAACAGATGCAATGGGCCGTGCGGGCACACCGATCGGTCCATTGCTGTACAACGCGTACCCGCTCACTACAGATGCAATGGGCCGTGCGGGCCCACCGATCGGTCCATTGCTGTACAACGCGTACCCGCTCACAACAGATGCAATGGGCCGTGCGTGCGCACCCATCGGTCCATTGCTGTACAACGCGTATTCCGGGATACAACGCATACCCGCTCACTACAGATGCAATGGGCCGTGCGGGCACACCGATCGGTCCATTGCTGTACAACGCGTACCCGCTCACTACAGATGCAATGGGCCATGCGGGCACACCGATCTGTCCATTGCTGTACAACGCGTATTCCGGGATACAACGCGTACCCGCTCACTACAGATGCAATGGGCCGTGCGGGCACACCGATCGGTCATTGCTGTGCAACGCGTACCTGCTCACAACAGATGCAATGGGCCGTGCGGGCACACCGATCGGTCCATTGCTGTACAACGCATACCCGCTCACAACAGAAGCAATGGGCGCCGTGCGGGCACACCGATCGGTCCATTGCTGTACAACGCGTCCCTGTACAGGTCACTCGCATATGTTACCATGCTTGTCACTGGTGAACGTATGCCAGCCACATATACTTGCCAGGGACTCAGGGGCACACCTACAACACCACACCCAGTCCACACTGTATCCTAAGGCATGTAAGGCTGCATTACCTTTTCTGTGAATGGGGGTAAACATGTGGTTTTTGGGGTGGCACTTGGGGGCAGCCACTCCCAGGCTGTGCACGTGTTCATGGGGACAGGATCCTTTGTGTGTTGTGCACATGACCACTGTGATGTGCAAGTGTTCATTTCGGAGCATGTGGCATGGTCACATTTCCAGGTTGTGTATGTGTATGACATGTCACATACCCCCAGAGTCCCATGTGGGAAGACATGTACGTCACAGGGTGACCCATTGCCACAATAGTGATGGACCTCCACAGTCTGTGTACATGTTGTGTTTCCGATGTCTCTGATTCCATGTGCACAATGGGAGACAGTCTCCACATCAACGTTGTTTGTGCATGGACTTTGATGTTGTGCGTGTGTGTGTCACAGACGTCTATGTCTGTCCTGCGGAGGCAACAGGGGCCACTACCTGTGGGAGTCATGTTTGTTTTTCTGACATGTACATGATACGCCATGTCATGCCAGTGTCCATGTGGCAAGACAGGGTCACTGGGAATCTACCTGTCAATGAGCTGTGATGCCTGTGGCGCATCTGTCCAGACATGTCACTGTGGTGTGTGTGTGGAACGTGACAGCAGTAAATGGGTACTGTGACACAGCCTAATGGTTTCCCATAGCACAACCTGGAACCTGTTGTCAACACATGTTGAACTGACATGTTAGCTGATGTCCATGTAGGTGCCATATATGTTCATACAGAACGGCACACACATCAAGTACTTGTGTCTCGTAATGATGTATCATGTGAAATTGAGTATGGTGAATGGCACATATGTGGGATGACTGACAATCTTTCTTTCTTCACCTATGCACTGCAGGGCACCAGCTGTCCATAGGCCATTCCCTGACCTGGCAACAATGGTGGAACGTGACAGCATCCGACGGTACCGCTTCACCAGGCAGCTGATTGAGGATTTGGCAGTGCGCTTGGCCCCACATTTGCAACCTGGCCGGCCGTACCCTACAGCGCTGACTCCCAAGGTGAAGGTGATGGCAGCCCTACACTTCTTTGCCACCGGTACCTTTCAACACTCTGTTGCGACTGCTGGTGGGATGTCACAGACTATGTTCAGCCGTGTGCTACGCGATGTTTTGGAGGCAATGTTGAGATGCCTGAACCAGTACATCTATTTCCCTACACGTCAACAACTCACTGACGTCAAGAGTGACTTCTATGCCCTGGGGAGGATGCCACATGTCATTGGCTCCATTGATGGGACACATGTGGCTTTGGTACCACCACAGGCACATGAGCAGGCATACAGGAACAGGAAACATTATCATTCGATCAATGCTCTGGTGGTATGTCTTGCAGATATGAGCATCTCACATGTGTGTGTCCGTTTCCCTGGTTCGGCACACGATGCCTACGTGATGAGGAGTAGTCGCATCCAGAGGACGATGTCACAGATGCAGATCAGCGTGCCTGGCTTGTCGGTGTGTACTGACTTTGTACCATTGTGTGTGTTCTACTATGTTGTATTCTGCCCTCTTTTTCAACTCAGCTAATGTGCAATTGTCTGTCTGTAGGTGACTCCGGATACCCCAACATGCCGTGGTTGCTGACACCCCTCAGGAACCCTGTGACACCAGCCCAGATGCGCTACAATGAGGCACATGGTCGGACCAGGAGAGTGATCGAGCGCACATTTGGTCTCCTGAAGAGCCGCTTTCGCTGCCTGGACAAGACAGGAGGGGCCCTCCCATATGCCCCAGCAAAGGTGTGCAAGATTGTCATAGTCTGCTGCATGCTACACAACCTGGCAGTGCGGAAGGAGTTGCCTCTCATCCTGGATGACGATGACCAACATCCGCCACCTGTGGAAGATCCTGGCCTGGGCCACGATGCCAGTGATGATGATGGTGATGTCCGCACACAGCTCATCACCAACTTCTTCAGCTGAATGTGAGTATCCAGAGATGTCATGTCTATGATGTGTGTTTGCGTGATATGTGTTGGTGGTGCTCTGGTGCTGTTTGAGTGTGGCCATGTGCTACTTGACTGGAAGCATACAGCGATGTGTCCTTACAGGTAGTCTGTACTCCCCACAGTGTTGACATGCTAACTTGGTTTTCTGTGAGTATCTTGTGACATGTATTGGCCATGAGTATTGCAGTTCTATCCTGTTCTCCCGTGCTTTTGACTGTGTGTCATGTCTGTCCTTCACAGGGTACTTTCAGAGTTGTTTGGTGAACTGTGATCCCCCGACACCATGATTCAACTTCCAGGGTGGAAGCAGTCGTTTCCCTACAGGTGATATGCCACACACCCCTGGACTTTATTTCTTCTACACTTGTTGACTGTGTGGCCACTGCCACGTAGGATTACCTTGCATCTGTAGTGGAAACAACATGTTGCAAATGTGTAATAAACCTGTGCTTCACTTTGGGTTGTGCGTTGTCTGTGGTCACACATCTGACTGACGTGCTCACTGCACCTGTGGGCTAGTTAACACAGACTGTGAATAGGTGTGGTGTCTGTGCATTCCACTGTATTTCCTGGCAACATCAGTGTAGGCGATGAGTCTGATGTCCCTGGGGTGTATGTGTTGTGTAGCCCTAGTGGTGTGTCTCCCTCATATGTGTCACGTCGCCATGACTCACATGACGGTGTTGAACTTGCTGTAGCAGTTAGCATGCACAGTGTCATTTAGCAGATCACCATCTACATGACAAAAACCACGTTGGAATCACAACAGAGGCAAGTACGGTGTATTAGTGAGTTTATTTACAAACATGTGTGAGGATAGTGCACAGGATGGTGGGTGCTGTACATTGGGATTGGAATCCAAAGTTCCCAGATGAGTTGGAAGCCTTGGTAGCAGAAATGTCTTGAGTAAAGTCCACAGTCATCTGATACATTGGGCCAACTTAAGCTCCCCATGTCATGTGGGAGAGTTGTGTTGCATTCGACAGGGTAAACAGTTTGCACACAAAGGAGAATTTCCAGAACAGGTGTTGGGTTCCTGGGGGATGTACATGGCCTTCGGCCTCTCAGTTTTCCTTCCTCGGACGACCCCTCTTCTTCCGGGGGGGACCCTCACGTGCAGGCTGCTGCGGTGCAGAGGACTCTCCACCAGAGTCCTCCTCCCTCCCTGTGGCAGTTGCAGTTGTTGCAGCACCAGATGTTGTGGGCACACAGGGAGGTGTGGCCATGTTGGTGCTAAAATTGGCGGAGGCATGTCAATATGTCCCTATGCACCGCTGTCAGTTCTTCCAATGTGTCCCACTTGGACTCCATGCCAGACATGTGTGTCTCCACACGCGACATGTGTGTCTCCACACGGGACATGTGGGAGTCCAAGCGGGCATGATGGGCAGCCTGCTGCTGTTGAATGTCCTTGAGGATCCCCACTACCTGGCTGACCTCTCCGGTGCTATTCTGGTAAGCCTCAGCAATGCGTGCCAGTTGTGGGTCATCATGCAGTCCAGGCCCCTCTGCAAACAGTGACCTATGTCTACCACCCCTCCCACCACCCCTGGCGACACGTGCGGGACCTGTGGTGGCACACACAGGTGACCGTAGGCCCACTTGGGGGTTGTTACTGGGCTCGTTGTCCGTTGCTCCACGTTGGGCCGGGGTCCCTGTGCTGTTGCCATCGGTGGTCCTTGGTCTGTCCATGTTGGCAGGGGTGGTCTGTGTGTTGGCAGTTGTTGGAGGGGTGGGTGCAGGGGGTGCAGATGTTGGTCCTGCTGGTGCTGCATGATGACTCGCACTGGAGGGGCCAGGTAGGTCTTCGCCATCCGAGGAGTGCAGAGGCTGTTCCACACCAGTGAGCTCAGTGTCCCCCGGAGCCTGGGACAGGGACTCCTCCTCGTCTGCTGCTGTGTCCCCTTCATAACCTGTTTTTGGAAGAGACACACAATGTATGTTATGTTTCTACGGGCATCAATGGTTCACACACCTGACAGTTGTGACTGTACCTCTGGATGCGGGCCTGTACATTGCATTGTCCTAAGTTGTCACAGTCAGATGTTGATATTGGTGTAGCACATTGTCCTGCCAACCTGAAGCTTTTCTATGTGAATGTTGAGGTGTGTGCATGTCCAGCATTGGTGGTATTTGGTGGACATCCGGCCCTCCTTCTCCACCCAGCCCAGTTATCCCACCATGGAACGTGCTTCCATTGCAGGGAGTGCAAGTTGGCTTTCAGGATGTCAGTCAGTGGTGTCCTGCTGTTGGTTGGTGCACAGTTCCCAGCAGGGCCTTGTGCTCCCCACAGCAGTACCCAGTGTCAGCCATCTTGTCAGTTGTTTTCCACTCCCTGTGATGTGAGCATGGTTCAGAGTGGTGTTGATGGGCCAATTGTGAGGGTGACCAATATCTGTGACTACAACTCCCATCATGCTATGGCCTACACCCCCCTTCCCAGCATGCCCATACTTCCTTCTGACTCTGCTTCCCTGTGGGGTAGTGTGCCTGTGCTGACAGGATGGCTGACAGTGTTGTCCTGGCGTTTGTTTGGCTACAAGTCCCAAAAGTGTCCCTGTGCTTCACACAGCATAGCCCAGTGTGGTTGTTCTTTGTGGGATATTTAATTAGAGTGTGTGTCAATGCATTCTCCCAGGTGAGTTGTGTGGAGTTTGTGTTAAGGGGGTGTGTGAGAAAAGCTGCTGGTGACTATGGTCAGAGCTGTCAGTCCTCCTTCCCACCCAGCCAGATATCCCACCATGGAACGTGCTTCCATTGCAGGGAGTGCAAGTTGGCTTTCAGGATGTCAGTCAGTGGTGTCCTGCTGTTGGTTGGTGCCCAGTTCCCAGCAGGGCCTTGTGCTCCCCACAGCAGTACCCAGTGTCAGCCATCTTGTCAGTTGTTTTCCACTCCCTGTGATGTGAGCATGGTTCAGAGTGGTGTTGATGTGCCAATTGTGAGGGTGAGCAATATATGTGACTACCACTCCCATCATGCTATTGCCTACACACCCCTTCCCAGCATGCCCATACTTCCTTCCTTTTGAGTGGACTTCACTGTGTGTGAGTGTGACAGCAATGGCAAGATGGCTGACAGTGGTGTCCTACTGTTTGTTGGTGCACAGTTCCCAGCAGGGCCTTGTGCTCCCCACAGCAGTACCCAGTGTCAGCCATCTTGTCAGTTCTTTTCCACTCCCTGTGAGGTGTGCATGCTTCAGTGTGAGCTTGCTGGGCCATGTGGGTGGGGGATGTTGAGCTGTGACTACCACTCCCATCATGCTATTGCCTACACCCCCCTTCCCAGCATGCCCATACTTCCTTCCTTTTGACTCTGCTTCCCTGTGGGGTAGTATGCCTGTGCTGACAGGATGGCTGACAGTGTTGTCCTGGCGTTTGTTTGGCTACAAGTCCCAAAAGTGTCCCTGTGCTTCACACAGCATAACCCAGTGTGGTAGTTCTTTGTGGGATATTTAATTAGAGTGTGAGGCAATGCATTCTCCCAAGTGAGTTGTGTGGAGTTTGTGTTAAGGGGGTGTGTGAGAAAAGCTGCTGGTGACTATGGTCAGAGCTGTCAGTCCTCCTTCCCACCCAGCCAGATATCCCACCATGGAACGTGCTTCCATTGCAGGGAGTGCAAGTTGGCTTTCAGGATGTCAGTATATTTGTTGTGTACTCACCAGGCTCTGGAATGTTTGATAGTCCATATACGCTCACTGGTGGTAGGATGGCCCGCACCTTCTCCTCCCAGGGCCTGAGGTATAGTGGTTTGGCAGGAGGGCCACTGCTGGTGTGCTGACTCAGGATGTAATCCTTCTTTAGTAGGTCCCTGACCCTCCTGCGCACGTCATACCACCTGTTCTGGATGTCTTCCTTTGTGCGCAAACATGGTGATTGTGCGTTGACCCTTTCGACGATCCTCTGCCACATCTTGGTTTTCTGCGACATGGGGGACTGTTGTACCAATGTACCAAACAACTGGGGCTCTACCCTGAGGATCTCATCTACCAGGACTTCCAATTCACTGTCTAGGAACTTTGGATTCTTCTTTAGGGGCATGGTGATGGGTGGTGGTGGGGATTGATGTGTGTGTGTGTGCAGGTGAGGGTGTGTGGGTGTAGGTTTTGCTGGGTGTATGTGAGGGTGCTATTTGTTGAGGTGCTAATGGTGTGTGGCTTGTGTGATGGATGAGCTGTGAGTTTGTCTGTGGTTGCTGTGTGATGGTGTTCTGTGCTGGCAGGTCAGTTGAATTTGCAAAGGATCATGGTAGGGATTTGTGGCCTTTATATAGGTGGAGTTGGGGGTGTGTCCTTGTTCCATGTTTTTTTTCCCTGTATTTATTGCCTTTGTCATTGCTTGTTTGGCCCTTTTTTTTGTTTTTTTCCTTAGTATTTTTTGTGCATGTAGGAGACGTTCTTCGGACCGAGTAGGACGCTGCAGTTGTCTCGTGCGAGCTTCTCCGAGTCGTCCACGCTGTGTTTCTGCAGGGTTTCTTGTGCGGCGTACGCGTCGGTCGCCGAGTATTGGCTTCCTTCGGCTGGCTTTTGTATGCGTGTCGGTTGTTCGGCTTGCGCTCCGTGCGACTCGGTCTGTTTTTCCACACATTGCATCGTACTGTGCGGGTCGGAGTTCGCGGGTACGTTTCGTTCGGTTTGATTCCTGGTGTGTGTCGGTCGGTTCGATTCGCGTGGTTTTCCGGCCGGATAGCTTGTTTCCGTGCGTTTTGGTCGTTCGGCTTGTGTTCCATACGAGTCGGTCTTGATTCACATGCATTTCATCGTACATCCCAGGTCTGGCAACGCCGGTACGTGTCGGTCGGACTATATTCCCGTACCGAGTCGGTCGGTATTTTTTCCAGCCCGAATCGGAATCGGCCCCTTTGTGTGCACCCCATTGTTTCCTATTCACAGGACTCTTTAGGAGTGGTACGCACGGGGTTGGCCCTCATGTGGTCCTGAAGAAGAGCTTTAGGGGAAAGCTCGAAACATGTCGACCCAGTACTAGGGACACCATACTCATTACAGTTAGGTCTTTCCCTAGTATTAACCCCTGATTTAAAAACATACCGACTAGGAGCAGGAATAAAATATTAGCTCACTAGCTAGGTATTTTTAACCTATTTTTCCCACTCCACATCACTGCACCACACATATTTTTCAAAAACTAAGTGCTCCGACGTAGTCCGCAAGTCGCAGCACGCCTCAATCCGCAGCGGATTGAGAGGACCCCAATGATGAAGCTTGCCACCTAGGGGTAACCCTGGTGGGTGAGGGGACTCTAGAAAATAATTTTTCTTTCTGGAAAGAGGGTTTTTCACACATGTTCAGCGGAATCCCTGTTCTTCCTATGGTTAGGTTTCTACTTCCGGTATTCGGGATTTTGTGGAACTGCAGTGATATAAGGGGGCCAGAGGTCAGAAGGAGAATCAAATTTGTATTAACCAGCAGGTCATGCATCTGGGTATTAGAGATAGGTTCAAATCTTTCCAATATTATTGATGCAGTCATTTGAAGTGATCCATTGGTTTGAAAAAGGTCTGGTGCATTAGTCATTAAAAGAAAACTATTGTATATATTGTCGATTTTGGTTTGAAAGTGGTTGGCTAAGGTGTCACAGAGTAGTTGAGAAGCAGGTATGGCCGCTGAGCAGGCTTGATGTTTCGCAAATTCTTTTAAGATTTTAAATAATTCCTTGGAGGAATTTCCTGCTTGCTCTATTTTGTTGAGAAGGAAATACCTTCGGGACGATCTTAATTTACAGTGGTAGGCACGAACGGCTGATTTATATGTTTGTTTGTCTGTATTTGTTTTAGTAACTCTCCATTTATATTCTAGTCTCTTGCAACTTTTTTTGTCATTTTTCAGATCAGCTGTGTACCACAAAGCGTTAGGCCTAGACATTTTGGTGAGAAGTTGCTTTTAAGGGGTAACGATATCTAGTGTATCTGAAAAGGTGTCATGAAATTGAGCCAATGCTTAGTTTATGTCCTGTGAGTTGTCTAAGTTGGGGGCAGAAAGAAATACGTGATCATGGTAGGAATCTGAAAACTTATCAGGAAATGGTCGGTCCAGGTTAAGGGAAATGGGGTGTCAGCTTGAAGAAAGCTGAGAGTAGAAAAAATGAGATCCAGTGTGTCCTGCTGAATGGGTAGGACCGGTCTTGGTCAAGTGAAGGTCTAACATTTCAAGGTCGGATACCAATATAAGTACGTCAGGGTCAGTGGTTGTGTCGGCGTGATGGTTAAAATTCTCGATTAGGAGGAAATTATGTGTGATAGAACGTAAGGTGCTAATTGTTCTGCTAATTTTTGACTGAACTCTTTCTTTGGGCCAGGAGTGTGATAGACAAGGGCCCAGGTATCTCCATGGGGAATTTCTATTTTGAATACTACTATCTCTGCCCAGTCAGTAAGCAAGGCATTTTACCCTAAGAGGGTTCTGGAAAGCAATAGCTATGCCATCTCCTGGTTTGGATCTGTCCTGCCTTACCAGATTATAGTTATTAGGAAAGGCAATAGCGATGGAGGATAATGCTAAAGGGTGCAGCCAGGTCCCAGATTTCAACGTTATGTTTGGGAATGGAACTGGCATTTAGATAAAGGCATTTGAGTGTAGAAAGTAAATGCTGTGCTTTAATGCAGGAGTCGGGGGTAGGGACCGTAGGGTCCGAAGGGGCATGGGCTATAAATTGCCCATAGAAGGGTTGTCCCCATTTCTCTGTATTTGAAATGGTAGCACAAGAGAGCTTAAAGGCATTACAAGAGAACGGTCCTTAAAGATTTACTAAAGGACAAGGAGCACAATGCTGAGCACATGACCTGAGTAGTTTAAGGTCATTTCTGTTGTAATGTATATGGGGTGTAAGAGATGTCCCGGACTGTACAGATGCAGAATTCCTGGTGCCTGGTGACGTTTGGGTGCAGACGGTTGCAGATGGGCTTGCCTCTGACCTGCCAGTCTTCTGCGCGTCGGCGCCAGGCTTGTGTTTTATACTGCCAATGGAGTGAGTGGAATGCACAGCTAGACAACTGCCGTCTAGGAAACGGTGATTGTCGTGGTAAAGCCGCATCAAACCAATCAGCAGGATCTATTCTGAGCACCCTATGCTCAAACGGCAAAGCCGCGTCAGACCTGGGAGCTCAGAAAGGAGGAAATAGATGTGGGGGGTAAGAAAAGGATTTGCTGTGAAGACCAACCCCCCCCCCCCCACTCACCCTGCAGTGTTTGCTGGTTCAGATGTTCCGGCAGAAATCAATAAACAAACACCCCCCTGCAACTGTGCTAAAGTAAAAACAAAACAGAAAAGAGAAGCCAGAGATGCAGGTTAAAACAATTATGCAAATAGATAAAAATTGGTAACATGCAGTCTAAAAATAGCTGCCTCTGACCTGCCTGTTGCATAAGTAGCAAACTCTACTAAGTATAAAATGCCATCCCAAAGGCCACACACACACGATCAGAAGCAAACATCTGCTATGAAATGGAACCTAACTGCAGATTGCTGCTCATCCTCCACCAAGTGGGCCCATGCATAATTAGCTAGCTCTACTAAGTATAAAATGCCAGCATAGATGCCACACAGACAATCAGAAGCAGACATTTGCTATGAAATGACACCCAAACGCAAATGGCTGTGCACCCTCCAAAGTGGGCAAATGCATAATTAGCAAGCTTTACTAAGTATAAAATGCTGTCCCAAAGGCCGCCCTCCCCACACACACACCCAATCAAAAGCAGCAGGGAAACACTTGTTTTAAGTCTGTGGCCTGAGGGGAGCATGCAACATGGAACAAAGCTTCGAGATGAAGTGCGGGAAGCAGCGGGTGATACAGGACAACTTGCTTGCTGCAAGTAAAAACAGTGCTAGCTTATAGCACTTACATGTTTATTTATTTTTAAAATATATTGCATTTCACGTGCTACTTTTTTTTATGTTTTGAAAAAAACCATGTGTTAGCTGAACCATGTGGTCTATTTCACTGTGTTGCATTGCTTATGTGAAAATCTTCATTTTTTTTACAAAAATATACAAATAAAATCTATTGTTAACCCGAGGGTTTGCCAGGGATTAAGGGTCAGCAGCATGCTTTGAATGTGTTTTCAAAAGCCCTGAGCAACAGGACCAAGGGCAGAAGGGGGCAGAGGTGGAGAAAGAAAGCTGTAAGGGGGATATTATCAACAAATGACGATATTTATCGCAGTTTGCGTTTAGCGTGAGATTTTTTATCGCTGCCGATCGCCGTAATCTATCGCCGTATTAGCAACACGCCGCTAACAGGCGATAGCTTCCTTTTTCGGTGGAAATGGACGGCGATAGATTTAGCGTGACGGCGATAAAAAGTCTCACGCTAACGTAAAAAAAGTGGCAATGGGCCAATGAGCGACAGAATCCGATCGCTAATTGGCACCAGGCCTGCATTTCTCACGTTCAGCGCGAAAATGCACTATAAAAGGCCCGCCAAGCAGAAAAAAAATATGAAAATAGCAGAGGAGCCATGGATGAAGCTGGGACCAGTGCAGAGGCCACAAACAACCCCACAAATACCCAGGAGGACCAGCCAGAGACCCATATGAAGGCCAAGAAGAAGAGGAATCCCAGGTTCAGCCAACAGGAAAACCAGGCCCTGATTGCGGAGGTGACTGAACACCAAGAAGAACTGTTTGTCACCTCCACAGTGACATTGGCAAGAAAAAAAGAAATATGGCAGGACATTGTGTCCAAGGTGAATGCCGTCGGAGAGAGGAGGAGGACAGTGGACGACTGCAAGAAGCGCTGGCATGATACCAAGCGCAAAACCAAGGAGAAACTAGCAGCCAACCTGAAAGCAGCAAAGCAGACTGGAGGTGGGAGTCCAGCACCACAGGAAGAGCTGGATGAGTTGGAGGAGCAGGTGTCCCGAGTCATCAGTGAGGAGACGGTGGTTGGAGTCGCGGGCCAGGATACTGCTGATCGTGACCAGACACAACAACAACAGGGTGAGCAACAACCAGGGACTGTGGGGACGGGGGTGGATGGGCCCAATGGCACTCATGTACAAATAAATATATAGCAGCGCATACCCACAATTACTGTGGGTCATGTCACGGATACCCCTGTCCATGGTTTGCATAGACACATATCACCCTACTCAAACAATACATTGTAGACACATATTGGCGGGCACACAGCCTCGGAAATGTGCACAGAAAAGTAAGCCCAACATAGTCCAAGATCAACATCAGACCACTAAATAAGTGCTTCATCAAATGGCAAAGTGGCACATTAACTTGAGATGCGGCAGGGTAGCAAAATGGCCCCCTTGCCACATCACCACGCAGATACAAATCGCCTGCACAAGGACGCATCTCTATCTGACGCCAAAATGAGGATGCACTGTGAATGTGACTGATCATGTGCACGAAGAGGCATGCCACCACCAATGTCAGCACACCTGCAACATTGTGCACGTGTGTCTGAGTTGTGTGCAAGGTTGTGTATGTGCAGTAAAGTCCACCTATATGCACATGCACATTCCTGCACACAACTCAGACACACGTGCACAATGTTGCAGGTGTGGTGACATTGGTGGTGGCATGCCTACTCGTGCACATGATCAGTCACATTCACAGTGCATCCTCATTTTGGCGTCAGAGAGAGTTGCATCCTTGCGCAGGCGATTTGTATGCGTGTGGTGATGTGGCAAGGGGGAAATTCTGACATCCACCTGCATTTCCAGGCAATGTGCCCCCTTGCCTGTTCATGAGATGCAGTCCGGTGTACACCAAGTGGGGAAGCATCTAGTGAGTCTGCATACCACACACACATGCAATGTCACAACAAAGTGACCATGTAGGCCGCTGGATAAAAGCTGCACATCTAAAAATGCACACAAACAGCACACTTCACTCAAAGGTCGATGGAATACAATGAGCAGGGGGGCTATGCCTACAACACCACAGTACGTGGACAATGCACATCAGGAATGTGTCACACAAATATGTACTGCATGCCTTGCTTGTGTGACATACTCGCAGAACCACAATGTGCCTGTAAAGCAGTATGACAACCTAAGTATGACAACAAGCAAGGATAGCAAATTTGCTACAATTAATTACAAAGGCCCAAATGGCACCCTCAACCCTTAGGTCAAATTGCACTCCTCCACCCCCAAGTGTACACATCTGCCATACAGAAAACAGCATTCCACATCAGTCCTGACGTGAGTTGCCCATCACACCATCATGTGCAATTAAACGTAACTGTTTGGTAAGTCAACTGTGTCAGTGAACAAATATGCAGTCAGGTAGTTATCACCTACATGCTAAGCCAGGCATTGAATACCAGAACCAGGACAGCATGTATCATCCATGTCAGCAGCTGCGTGACACTTACACAAACACACATCACCCGGCCATTTTCATCTCTTGTGAGGGTGGCGGTGACAAGGCCTGAGCACCTTAAATAGGCATCATGAAATGCACATACATCAGAAAACTGACCACTTACACACCACACGCGGGGTCAACTTTGAGGGTAATGGGTGTTGACACTGTCTGTTCAGACAGCAACAACAATAGAAACTCACGCTGCACCATACTCACAACGGGTAAGCCAACAGGAGGATAGTAAGCAATGCATGCAAGATAAAACATGAAGGACGACATGCACACAAGACAAATCACAATAGACAAAGCTACCTGGATGTCCATGTGTACTACATAGTGCAGCACATGTTGAAACAGCAAGTAGGCTCTCATTGCTAATGTGCCTAAAGGGGGCCCTCCTCACACATAACTAATCTTGCCCAAAACACATGCACATGTGCAGTACCTGCAATGCTGGTGTCCGTGAGCCACATTGACAAGGCAAGTGACAGTGCATGATGAATAGCATGCCTGCAGGCCCAACATATTAACATGGTGCAGGCCACCTCACTGAGGTGGCTGAGTGTGGACAACATCCTTAAAGGAGCAGGTCACACTCTGACACGTCCTCGTGTACATACAACCCCTGACGTAAACAAGACATTTGATATCAAACAATGCACAAGTCTCCCAACTCTGACCAAGACCCATATTCCACCCAGTTTGCAACATCTCAGCATTATAAATGCACAGAAGTGAAAGGGTCACTGCCTGAAAGGTATAACGGGCAGCTAAACCAAAGCTGCAGGTGCCACCATCACACAATGCAGTGCACACACATACAAATCTGAGCTCATCAACATTGACTACTATGTGGTACAAACGGCATTACTCACACAAATGAACAGAGGACACAACTGGTGACGCTTGTGTGTAGAAATTGTACAATCACATTTGTCATAGCTGGAAACTGTGAGATGACAATGTACAACAACAACATCACATCCGTGATGTCCTCAAAATTATCACTATCCCACAGCAAATAGGCATCTCCTCAAAAACAGTCTGAATGTACACTGTCCTGCAGTCTGCTTGTAAACTCATCCAATGCATGATCATCCATGAAAAACACTGTTTAACTGTATCTCCCCTGTCACATTGAAGAGGGAGAGACATCACCTCATGGACAGCAGACTGGCCCAACCTTCACTGATGACGAGGATGATTACCCCACCATTAATCAGGACGAACTTCAAAATCTGCTAGACTCCTTCAGCACCCCACCTCCAGGATCAGGGCAACCCAGCAGCATTGCGGCAACCCCACCCCCTGCACAAACCAACCAGCAGCAAGCACCTCCCACCACAGCTGGCTCCCAGGACCTCGAGGACCCACATCTGGCCTTCCAACGCCGTGTGCTAGAGGTCCAGCGAGAGATGGCTGTACAGGTGCGGATGGGGTTTGAGAGGCTGGCGGACAAACTTGAGGCCATACGTGGGTGTCTGAGTCCCATCCGGGACCATATGCAGAAGATCACGGACACCCACATCCCGCTCGATGCTCTCCAACGGTCCATGGCTGACATTGCTGGAGTCATGATTCTGAGACAACAACAACTGTCTGGTCAGAGTGGCTCCAGCAATGTCAGCCAGGATTTGGGCAACATCCGTCGGATAATGGAGAGCATGGAGCGGATGCAGGCACAAGATATGGCTGCCAGGGTCGCACACCAGTGCGATGTAGCTGGAATTTATCATGCCCTGCACCTGCTCATCACTTCATTGCTGCCACAAGGTCTGGCGCCGATGAATGCTGCTGCTGCTTCCACATCCTCAGCTCCAGCCCCCTGATGTGTCAGTGCCTCACAGGGCTGCACCCACTATACCAACGCCCACATGTGAGGCACATGACAGATCCGAGGACGAAGAGGAGGATGATAGTGCATTTGTGCTAAGGAGAAAGCGGTAGCATCCATCGACGCCAAAAGGCCTGTTTCTTCTTGGTGCCGGGCTTAGTATCATGCCACAGAAAATCATCTTGCACTGTCTTCCACTGTCCCCCGACAATCACCATGGACCTCCACATGGACTGCCATATCATTTTTTCTTACCAATGACACTGCAATCAGCCTGGGGACTGAACTCTGCCTCTTCCCTTGGACCTGTTACCACCAAAGGACTCTGTCTGGCCCTCTAACAGGCATCCATGCAATGTGTGCATGTATGGCCAAGCACTGGTCCAGTCTTCATCCTCTGAATGTAAATAAAAATATTTAACTCACACAGATGTGTGTCGTCTATGACCAATCAAGTATAGAAGTCTGTAAAAAGTGTTTGGACACTGAATCCACCAGAAGGTACACCAAGGGAAATACGAGCAATGTACCTGTTTTACCTGACACAGATAGGCAGTGAGATGGCCGGGTATGTGTGAACTAGCTGTGCCCTCATTGCTCCAAAACAACAATCTAGCAATATACCAACCTAGCCCCACGTCCATTAAGGAAAAGGCATGTGTGCTAAAATGTCCAAGTCTGTTGCAGGCCACAAGTAGTGTCCTCCCTAACAATTGCAAACAAATATCTCTTGGCATATCTACTCACACACTACGGGGTGGACAAAGCCTGTTGTGATGGTGCACATTGCATGTCACATCCCAAGATGTTGCACACCATATTCACATTGATGAAGACACGGAAGGGCACATGTCTACCATACACATATGGAACCACAATGTCTGCCTCAGTGAAGTAGAGTTTTAAATAGGGACTCACCCCAAAGTGCAAGCCGTCAGTCAGCCCCTCCCTGTAGACAAACTATGCATACCAAATATTGACCCCTCTCATGCTGTGACCACTGTGAGCGTATCGGGCAAGGTGTCTAGGGATGCGTGGTGCACTGCACTCAGCATATAGACAGATGCAAGGCCAACATTTCAAGGGTGGCATCACTTTGAGCCAATGGCAGAAGTAACAGCTGGGACAAGTGGCTATGACACTGCCACTACAGGGAGCAATGCAACATTTCCCCCCTTGTGTGCAGCAGAACAGTGTGCCCGCACCAAAGGCCCGATTCACAGAACTAACTTACGACAAAATCCTAAACTTACTACCATTTTGGTATTCACAGAATGAACTTACTCATTTTGGTATTCACAGAATAAACTTACTCATTTTGGTATTCACAGAAGACACTTACACATTTTGTGTAACTTACACATTTTGTGTAACTTACACATTTTGTGTAACTTACTCATTTTGTGTAACTTACACATTTTGTGTAACTTATACATTTTGGTATTCACAGAAGGCACTTACTCATTGATGAGTAAGTGCCTTCTGTGAATACCAAAATGAGTAAGTTAATTCTGTGAATACCAAAATTGTTGTAAGTTCATTCTGTGAATACCCAAATGTGTAAGTTCATTCTGTGAATACCAAAATTGTTGTAAGTTCATTCTGTGAATACCCAAATGTGTAAGTTCATTCTGTGAATACCAAAATTGTTGTAAGTTCATTCTGTGAATACCCAAATGTGTAAGTTCATTCTGTGAATACCCAAATGTGTAAGTTCATTCTGTGAATACCAAAATTGTTGTAAGTTTAGGATTTTGACGTAAGTTAGTTCTGTGAAACAGGCCCCAAAACTTTAGCTGGGACAAAATCATAACTTGACAGTCACGAAAGGCATTTAGGAGAAGTGCAGTCAGTATACCTAACAGCACTACTCCTAAATGCCATTTGCGAATACCGTAAAATGTAAAGTCATTACTTACTCTCAGATGACTTTTGTGAATCCGGAACACTGTTGTTCCATGTGCTGTTCACAATGGACACAGAAATTTACTAAATCATGCATGGCCCGGAGATTGAGCGTCCATGCACAGGAACATATCTTGCAAAGGAAGCTGACACACTGGCACTACGCAGCAAGTGTGCCAAGGTCTGTGCAATGTAGATTGACTCAGCGCCAGGAGCATCTGATATGCAGGTGTGTGACGGAATCTGTGGTACCCGGCGCATACATCCATCTCCATGATGGATGACAGTAGCTAACTGTATTTCCTCTCAATGCCATGTCCCTAGGTTGTGTCGTAAATGGGCAACAATGTGCTGTCCAACTCCGTGAGTCACACTTAAGATGTAGAACGTCACAAACGACTGTCCCTAGACTAGGCCGTAAATCCCACTTGCCACCCTGTCATCCAAGCAAGTTCACTGTGCTCACATCTAAGGTATCCTGACACAATACATCCTGCTAACTAACATGTCATGACCAGACTTACACATTCCAATGGATTGTCCAGTGATGGTATGAGTTGCATACAAGGGAATACGTCACACTCCCCAACATCATCCCTGACATCAGTGCAAGCAGAAATCCAAAATAGTAAACATTTATTAGAACAGCAAAAAGAATGATTTACCCTAAACTAACACTGATCACTAGAACTACTACTAAAATCTAAACTAACTAGAAAATTCTTACTTACCTAAACTATCTACCCTAACTATTCCTCAACACGCAACAACATATCTTAGACATCAACCCCCTCCCACCCTAAAGGCACACCACGAGACAGGACAAAGACATCTAAGCTATACATAAACTAACTACACATGTAACTTACACAAAGATATATTTTTTTGTATATTTGTTTTTAATTTTTCTCAAAACAAATACATCAACCCCCCACCCAAAGGAAAAGGAAACTTATCCCCAAATACGGCATAATAATACATATCTAAAAACTACCATAAAAGCTAACACTAACTAGAACCTACGCTAAAACTACACTACCTAACAATTAAAAGAACTAACCTAACACTACCTAATGTCATAAGTTACAAACATTAGGGGAAGGGCGAAGAGGGGGATGGGGTCCAACATGTCCCGGCATCATGGCAGTCCAAGGTGTTTCTTTATGTCTGTTACATGTCTATTCAGATCTGCCATTTCCCGCCTGATCTCTGCCAGAAACACATTGTTGTCATGCAGGATCCTCCTGTCCCTCACTGTGAAGGGCACAACCTGATCGCCAGGTGCCGGTGGGACTGTCCCTTGGGGGGGTGTGGCCATAGGGGGATGGGACACCTGTCCAGGCTGGGTCCCACCACTGACGCCAGAGGGGCCTGGGATGGCCTGTGTGCCAGTTGTTGCAAGTTCGGGCACCGCCTTCCATGTACCTTTCTTCCGTTCTTCCTGGTGCCTCTTCGACATGTTGCGGTACCCTTTTGCCACCTTTTTGACATGCTTGAAGCGGTCCTTCCTCACCTGGAACACATGTTTTTCGGCTGGCGTCATGTTGTCTGTAAAATATCAACAATGGAAATTTTGAGTCCTTTAGACTATGTCAATGTTCTCCATTCACATCTGTAATACAAGATCACTTAAACATGTGAGCCTACACTCCAGCGTAACCATGTGAAGTCAGAGAGTGACCTGGACTACGAAATGTTGAAGCCTGGATCAGTGACTACATGCTGGGGAGACTGACATGACAGTGCATGGCATGGGACATGTAGTGTCACAACCAAATGAGACTGACAGTGTCAAACGATGGTGCCATGACATACCCAGACTGAGGGTGACATGTACAAGCAATCGGAGGAGGGAGGCATTAGCCCTCCATGTGTAGCACCCCCCTCATCCTCTCCTGTGACACAGTGCTGCAGTATATGTACAATGCCCATGTGCAGGCCTGTGTGTCCCCCACCAACTGTGTGCAGTTCATCAGGTCAGCGCCAACACAGGCACTCTTGCACAGGAGTGCAAGGGTGTCTGTGTGCCGGAGGGCTTGTTCATGTTTTGGAAGGTTACCCTGCCTGCACAGGAGCAATCCTGGGACAGCCCTACTCACACTTTCAACTATGCTGCATCATGCAGCACACATGGAAACCCGTTGTGTGGCTGAACGCTGACTCATACATGAGGCGCTGTCCCGCTCTCCAACACTACTACACAATATGTGAAGTGTTGCCGCAGAGAGGGGGAAACATCGTTTCCTCTAAATTCTCACTCACTCATGCATGTCTTGTAAACGCTAATCTCACTCGGTTGTGAATCAAAATACGCAGGCCTTTACAACGCAAACAGTCACAATGCATTCCCCATTGTAACAGCACCCTGGAGTCATGATGCTTATAGTGTTGTTATGGGTAATGCTTTCTCACAGATAGCGTTGTACAGCCCTGCATTGTAAAATATATGGCACATCAATGAAGGCAGAGCTGAAGCATGCGTGGTAAATGCGTGCAGAGTAGTGTCATCAATTGGGACAGAGGAGTTCCCACACCTGATCCAGAGTCAATCAGGGAATGGCCTCAAGGAGACAGCTTGTCAACACCATTGCAGTGGCCAAACATGCCAATGAGATTCATAGGGCCACCTTTGCTGTGTGTTTGGGGAACGAGCCATTGATATGCTTGGCTCAAAGATACGCACTGCCACTTCTTTGAAGATGGTATGCAGCATACCTACAAATTCGCAGTGCCGAACTGTGTCTGCGCACTTACGGACTGAAAAACACTGCCTCCTTGTGCATCATCGGGCACACTTGCACAGTCATCTCAGTCAAGGATGTACATGCGTTCCATGTCATCTGATAGTCATCAGCAACCCCACTTACATGTCTCCTCTCCTATCAGTGCGCTCTGCAATCCACAGGCATGTGCTGTGGTGACAGAACCCATAGACCTAGGGGCATATTGACAAGGAAGTGGCGGAGACAGGCGTTAGCCTCCTTGGCTTAACGCCTCTCTCCGCCACTTTTTCAAACTCAAGCCTGCACCATATTATCAAGGATATGGTGCAGACTTGCGTTTCCCCCTGCGATGGTGCCAAGTCTCACAACTTAGTGCCTATGCAGGCACCCTTGCACCAGAGTGCAAGGGTGTGTGTGTGCACGGGAGGCTTGTTTCTGTACAGGAAGGTGCCCCTTCCTGCACATAATCAATCCCAGAATACCATGTTGTAATTTTCATGTGTGCTGCTTCGTGCAGCACACAGGAAAGATACAATATGTAATATCAAAAAATGTTTCTGTATGTACTGGAAGGCCCACCTTCCTGTACATATACAAACCATGTCATTTAGATTTTTCCATGTGTGCTGCACAAGGCAGCACACATGTAACAAGAAAAGGATGATGAGAAAAAGCATTCATCCTCGTTTAGCCAAATTACGACCAGGATTTCACTGGTGTTGATTTGTGTGCTGCCAACTATCACCGCCGCACTTGTACATAGGGGGCAGCGTCAAAAACAATGGGTGTTGCTGTGGAAAGCCAAACGCAACACCCACTGCACGCCCCTTTCATGCTAAACACAGAGTGAAAGGGTGCCTTATTAACAAGGAAGCGTTGCTCCACATGAAGTGGATTAACGCTGCCTCTGTCATGATGCTAGGCCCCTATCGCCAACACAACTTCAATGAAAGTGACGTTGTGTTGCCGATAGGGCCGCAATGATATGCACCTTACTTTCACCGAGTATCACTGACTGGGGATGGGCAAAGTTACAACTGTGAGACAAATGCATTGCTCAACCTTCACTTACTGATTTGTGCACACTTCTGACTTCCACAATACATCATCACACTGTAGGCAAGGGACATGTGATACACACCCATACTGCATACTGCAACATTGATCATTTGACCCAGACATCCATGACACCGCACTATGCCAATATATGATGTCCAAACTCACCAGTGGCGTGTGGGTCCTCGAAGCTGTCGATGTCCCCCTGTGTGATTGGTGGACGACCATCTGTGAGACAACAAAATAAATATGTGTTGGTATCAGACGTGAAATCATGTGTCATATTCCTCATACCAATCATCACCATTATAGAACATTCTACGTAACTGTAGTGTTGCATTTCATGTTGGCTACATGATTGGGTCCACTTTGACTGCCATTCACACCAGACCTGTGAATGCTGAGTCGGGACAAACAAGACTATAATGCTAGCTAACATGTACATAATAGTAGTGTGAGACATCCACAAGGCACCATTACTACGTGCAACATGATGTTATACATGCTCTGTGTATGATTGCATCGCTGCAGATCGCACAAGGCAGTTTCACAGATGTTGTTGGTGTATGACAATCTGGAGATGTCCGATTTCCTTTGACCAATTGTTCCTATAAAATACATTGTCACACAGTAACTATGTTCACAGGCCAGTGTAGCTAACGTACCACAATTCATGAGGACAGCATTTTAACACTACCTTTTGACCAGCACACAGCTCACATAAACAATTCCTTGGATAGTTCATGTACAGTCACCCTTTTTGTACACAAACAATCTTCATCCTGCACGCAGTTTTTGCGCAGGTGTGCCAGCTATGGCACTACAGTGCTAAGTGTTGCTCCAGCGCAGTGAGTAACACAGACTTGCACCCTATGCTTGTCAATATGATGCAGCGTTGTGTCTCGGATGTGCCAACATTAGGCGTGAACGCATTACGTCTCCCACCTCACTCAGCAACCTTTTTTCACTTTGACACCAGTGTCACACACGTCCTAATTTTCATTCGTTACAGTATTCACGATTAAATGTGGAGTTTGTACTTACCACCCTGTAGGCCAGTCATGACTCCCACGTAGTCCAGGAGGTCAGCTTCACGTGCCAGCAGATCCTGCCAGCGGTGCTTCCACTGGCGCACGGTACGGTCCACTCCAAAGCACCGGAGCATCTGCACCCGCACACGCTCCCACCTCATCTTCCGCACACTTACATTGTATCCTTGAAGGATACGGCCTCCCCTCTCCAACATCAAGGGCAGGTAGAATTTTATCATCCACAGGAAGCCCCCCAATGCCCCCTTGGACATCCTGCCCTCCCTGCCCACAGCCGGCATCTCCCTGCACACCTGTGAGCCCACAGCCAGAAAAAAAGAACCCTCTAAAATATCCCCAACAACAACAAAGAAAGTTAACTACCCCAAGACAGACACCCAACAAGATTGAGGACAAGAGACAGTTAAACACAATAAATCAGTACACAACACTTCACAAACACTAACAACAGGACACAGGACACAGCAACACTCTCCAAATTTCAAAACTGCAGCACACACCACCAAACACCTCCAACACTCTCCACAATCACCAGCAATGTGCTCAAAAGAGAAAGTGAAAGTGCAGAACACTACTCCAGGAGACAGGCAGCATGCAGACATCACTTCCTGTCTCTTTGCGGCCCGTTTTTGACAAAGCGGTGAAAATCTGCACGCAAATAGGCTCTTGAGTAATATTTTGTATTGTACAATGTGTTGCGAGATGTATTTTTACATCGGGCGTATGAAAAAAGCATTGCGTTGTCATTTTAGCGGCCAGATCTTCACGCTAAGAGCAAGTCCATACACAGATGTACAGTCTTAGAGCAAAAATCATTTCAGAGCCCTATAACAACATGAAAGGCTTGATTAGCACTCAAATGACACCATAAATATAATGTTTCACAACACATGACACCCTAAATTGCAACTTTCACCCCAGGTGACACCATAATTGCATATTTAACAACAAATCAATCAATCAATCAATCAGGGAAACTGTAAGTGTGCTCCTCACCTGTGGGAGTCACACAGCGCTGGGGGGGGGGTGTGCAGATCTGTTAGCCAAAGAGCCAGCTCTTGAGGGGCTTCATGAAGGTGTTCAGGGAGGGGGCGTGTCTGATGTCTGCCGGTAGCTCGGTCCAGGTCTTGGCTGCAATGTGAGAGAAGGATCTTCCGCCTGCTCTGGCTCAGGGGATGCGAGGGGTTTCGACCAGTGAGAGTTTTGTAATTTGGAGTTCTATTTTGGGTACGTTGAAGTTGATTCTGTCATTGAGGTATTTGTGTCCGTTGTTGTGTAGGCATTTGCAGGCGTGAGATGAGGCTGTTGAAGCTGACTATTTTCTCCACTGTGAGCTGGTGGAGTCATCGTAGGTGTTGGCTGATGTGTTTGTGCCAGGGGATGACGAGGACAAGTCTGGCGGCAGTGTTCTGTATTGTCTTGAGTTTGCAGAGTATGGAGTTGTTGATGCCGGCATAGAGTGCGTTTCCGTAGTACAGTCTGCTGGTGATGAGTGCGTGGGTGACTGTCTTCCTTGACTCAGGGGGGATCCATTTGAAGGACTTGCAGAGGATGCGGAGTGTGTTAAAGCAGCTGTAGCTGACGGCGTTGACCTGTTGGTTCATGTTGAGTGATGAGTCGAGTATGATGTGGAGGTTTTTAGTGTGGTCTGTGGGGGGAGGTGGTCTTCTGAGGGCCGTCAGCCACCAGGTGTTGTTCCATGCTGAAGGGGTGGTTACAAGGACGAGGTCTTCTGTCTTCTCGGGGTTGAGCTTCAGGCAGCTGTTTGTCGTCCAGACTGCGCCGTGTTGCATTCCTTTCTGGAAGTTGATTTAGGCAGTGGTTGGGTCTTTGGTGGGTAGAGGATGAGCTTTGTGTTGTCAGCATAGGATAGGATGTTGAGGCCGTGTTGTTGGACGATGGCTGTGAGGGGGGCCATGTAGATTTTGAAGAGGCTCGGGCTCAGTGATGACCTCTGTGGGACTCTGCAGGTGATTGTCGTGGGATCGGAGATGAAGTGTGACAGTCTGATCCTTTGCCTTCTTACGGTGAGGAATGATCGGATCCAGTCCAGGGCTGTACTTTGGATGCCTGCGTCGTGTAGTCTGGTGACTAGTGTGCGGTGGGAGACGTTGGTGAAGGCTGGTGAAAGATCGAGTAGGATGAGGTCTGCGTAGTGTCCTTGGTCCAGGAGGGTGTTGATGTCATCTGTGGCGGCAAGTAGGGCGGTCTCAGGGCTGGGGTTGCTTCGGAATCCGGATTGTGATGGGTCGAGGATGGCATTCTCTTTGATGAATCTTGTCAGTTCCCTGTTGACTGTTTTCTCAGCGAGTCTGGCTGCGAAGGTGAGGAGCGAGATGGGCCGATAGTTATTGAGGTCGGTGGGATCAGCTGTGTGCCTCTTGAGCAGGGGCAGACTTTGGCGCGCTTCCAGTTGTCTGTGAAGGTGCATGTGTTGAAGGTGGTGTTGATGTTGCGTAGTGGTTCGTGTGCGATGGCAGATGTGGCTCTGTGGTAGATGTGAGGGGGCCAGGGGTCTGTGTGGGCCCCCGAGTGGATGCCTTTCATGGTGGAGGCGGTGTCTTCATCCGTGCCTGGTGTCCATTTGGAGATGTTGGGCTGGTTGGTGTCTCAGGGGTGCGGGTGGGCCGGCTGCTGCGTCCAGTGTGTGGTCCACATACTTGTCGTAGAGGTTTATGATCTTGAGGTGGAAGTAGGTTCCAAGCTAATTGCATATGACACACTGAAAAGCATCTTTTACCCCATTGCACGCCCATTTTTCGTCTTTTACACAATTGCACACCCAATTTTAATCTTTTACCCCATTGCACGCCCAATTCTCATCTTTTACCCCATTGCACGCCCATTTTTCGTCTTTTACCCAATTGCACACCCAATTTTAATCTTTTCCCCATTGCACGCCCATTTTTCATCTTTTACCCCATTGCACGCCCAATTTTCATCTTTTACCCCATTGCACGCCCATTTTTCGTCTTTTACCCAATTGCACGCCCAATATTCATCTTTTACCACATTGCACGCCCATTTTTCGTCTTTTACCCAATTGCACGCCCAATTTTCGTCTTTTACCCCATTGCAGGCCCATTTTTCATCTTTTACGCCATTGCAAGCCCATTTTTTGTCTTTTACCCAATTGCACGCCCAATTTTCATCTTTTACCCCATTGCACGCCCATATTTTGTCTTTTACCCAATTGCACGCCCAATTCTCATCTTTTACCCCATTGCACGCCCATTTTTAGTCTTTTACCCAATTGCACGCCCATTTTTCATCTTTTACCCGATTGCACGCCCATTTTTCATCTTTTACCCCATTGCACGCCCATTTTTCGTCTTTTACCCAATTGCACGCCCAATTTTCATCTTTTACCCCATTGCATGCCCATTTCTCCTCTTTTTCCCCATTTCACACCCTAAATTTAATCAATTTGCACAACGTACACACTCAAATAAATTATTGACCCCAAACAACACCGTACAATTAAGAATTTTTTCACAGAGGACAACCTACATTTAATGAATTACACAAAAGGACACGCAAAATATTTGATTTTGGTTGCACAATTTGCACCATGAAAACTCTACTTTTACACATTTGACACACTGAAAAGCATCTCTGTACTGAGGAGACATTCCCACCATGAATTGAGTATTGTGATTTTCTTTGCACTTATTGTGCAACGTACACTTTTCAGAGTGATGTACTTATGCAGGAGAGTAACATGCAGACAGGATATGTGTGTTGTGTTTTTTATTGGCACAAACCGTGATTGGGGTCATTTTGCACTGAGATACATTTGATGGGGACTGTCACAATGGGGCATGCTCAGTTGAAGAAATTGTTTATTATTCGGTTCCTCCGGGCAGTTCCTGCTGCATTTACTGTGGGGTGTGCTCCACCTGCCTCATCTTCATCATCATCCTGGTCATCGTCCGGTGCAGCAGGCACTTGGATCCATGGAGCATTGGTGCGCACACATATATTGTGCAATACACAACATGCTATGATGATTTTGTTGACCATTTCGGGGCTGTACAGCAGTCTGCCACCTGTGATGTCCAGGCAACGGAAACGTGACTTTAGCACGCCAAATGTGCACTCCACAATGGACCGGGTGCGTCTGTGGGCCGCATTATACTGCCTCTGGGCCTGATAGGTGGGGTTTCGGAGGAGTGTCATCATACACGGGCAGAGTGCATATCCTTGACCACCTGTAACATGTGATGGAGAGATGTGTCCATTATTGGTTATGCAGGCTGTGTTGTTAGTGTTGATAGTTTTGTGGTGTGTGATTTGTGCTATATTGGATTTCATGTTAGCCATGTGTCGCTTCAGACTGATTACCAGCATCAATGCTAATTACGTTGCCTCACAGTTGATCCTCCCTCCCCTGAGCCAATTTGATTGTGTGCGCTGCGCAGTTGCATCACTGGCACTCCTACTGTGCAACAATGTTAAGGCCATCTGCGCATGTCTGCAGGCCTAACACACACACCAACAGGCACCCTTGCTCTCCTACCGTCTAGCGATGGCACTCATCTGCCCTCCTCACAGACAATGCCATGAGAACGTTTAAATGGCAATAGGACACACAAGACACGGATCACGTTCAGTTCTGCTGCTGCCGCCAGACCTGCCCCACTGCACAACACATGCTGTTTCATGTCCCGAGCTGCCACAAAGCAACACTCAGCAGCCCCCTCGCCTGCAGGGCCCATTGAGGGCAGGAATGCTTCACCCACACCATCAACATCATCAGACGCCACACTCTCCATTCCCTTGACTATGTACTCATTCCTGAGCGTAGCCTCCAACTCACATACCACGACTACTCAAAATCCATTTCACTCTGGGAAATGTTTGCTGACATCAGACTGTCCCAAATCTTCACCACACTGAGCCACAAGGCAGGGCACACCTTTGACGCCTTCTTTGCATGTGTAGACTTCGTCCAGTTCATCAACCCCACTAAGCGCACATGTAGTGACCACAAACGCATACACTTCCTTGTCGGTGAACCCCAAGCCACCGTAGACCACATGCGGACCCACACATAGTTAGTGGAGCTCAGTCACCGAGGAGATGCTACACACCACCATCAACAGCAACACCCACAACGCTGCAGTCATCACCAATGGCGCTAGACTGCATTTTACAGACATGTATCTCCAACTGCGCATACACACTTGTCCCACTATGCAACTGTAACATACAGCGGAAAATAAATGCCACCTCGGTCACCAACAACCTCAAAGTTGGCAGATGCATCTGCTGACACATGGAGAGGAACTGGTGCAAGATTGAGGATGCCATTAAACATAACCACCTACAAGGACACAAAGCTCATATTCTCCATCAACAATACGCCCACACACCAAACTGGGCTTCCAGGAAGGATTGCTGTGAGTTGCAACATGGATGATCAACAGCTGGGGCGTGCTATACGCAGAGGAGACATGAGTCCTCATCCTCGTAACAAAACAATCAGCATGTGGCATCACCTGGTGGGCCAACGCCTTCGGCAGCCCCCCCAACTCTAGGTACCTAGGCACCGTATTTGACTCCTCCCTCTCCATGAACCAACAGGTCTACGCAATGGCCTGCAGCTGCTTCACCTGCCTCTGCATCCTCCATGCAACCTTCCAATGGATCCCCCCATTGTCAGGTAAGACAGTCACCCACACAGTCATTGCCATCAGGCTGGTCTACGGAAACACACTATATGCCCACATGGGCACGTCTGCGCTCAGCTTAGTCCCGACTGTCCAGCACAACACCGACACACTGGGCCTTGTGTACATACTTTCCTTATGGATCGAGTCCCTCCGTCGCACATACATGGTTCCCACCTCTCCCCATATTTGCTAATGAGTGGCGGAGGGGCTAAGCCTTTGGGGATGATTTGTCTACATAGCTAGCCACAGTTCCCACAGTTCCTTGTGTTGTTGGGTCTGGTAAGTGGGCATGTTGATTGCCATGTTGTATGTGAGATTGTGACATTTACATTCTCACAATTGTGAGTTGCATGTCTGTGGAGTTGAGGCGTGTGGTGTGTTAAGTTAGTACTTACCAAAAAGAACTGCATTTCCATATGTGCCATTCTGGAAGCGCTGGTTTATGATGGACTGTCGGAAGATGTAGGAATCATGCACACTCCCTGGAAACTTGGCTATGACATTGGTGAACAGTCCCCGGTGGTCCACTATTGCCTGCACATTCATAGAATGGGTGTGCTTTCTGTTGCGGTATATGTGTGCACTGTCCGCAGGGGGCACAAATAGGACATGTGTGCAGTCAATTGCCCCCAACACCTGCGGGAATCCGGCTATCGCATGAAAGCCTTGCTTGGTCTCAATCTGTTCCTGCACAGTGTTGGGGAAGTGAAGGTGCTGGGGTATCAGGCTGAGTATACCATCCAAGACAGTCGGGAGGAAGATTGAAAAGGCTGCCTGTGAAACTCCGCCGACTCTGGCCGTTGTTGGTTGAAAGGTCCCAGAGGCCAACATGTGCAGCACAGCCAGCAGTTTTGTCTGTGGAGGGATGTTGGTTCTCTGCTGTGTTGGTGCCGTCAGCCTGTGGGCTATGGATGTCCTTTTGTTGGATGGATGTCCTTTTGAGCCTGTAGTGGGCAATGACAACCTCTGGCGTTAGGTCTGCAAGGCTGAGACGTTTGCGCAGGGCCCGCTGTCTTCTTTGGCGCTGCCTCGGTGGTGGTCCTGGGGGAGGTGGCAGTGGTGGTGGTGGTTGTTGCCTTCGTGGGGCTCCAAGCTGAATGATTAATACCTCCATGGCGTCAGTGGGTCTTCAAATGGTGCTCTGAGCTAGTCTCCCTTATATGCCTCCCTTTATTACTATTTTTAGACCTGCTTTTTTCTGGTCTTAGGTTCCTGCAGCTAAGGGGCCTTAGAGCGACTTTTTTTATCGCTTCGCGGGTCCTGGCCATCATTGCTAATAGTGCGATGTGGTGTTAGCGACATTTTTCGAGAAATTATGAGAGGGAACGCCTACTTTGCATGTCATTAGCGATAACTATCGCTGGCATGCAAGGCGATAGGAAAACCGGCTGCTATCGCCGGAAAGCTGTCGCTAACGCCTGTTAGCGACAGCTTGGTAATAGGGCGTTAAAAAAAACCATGTTAGCATTACGAAAGTGCCGCTAACGCGGCGATAAATGGCTTGATAATATGCCCCTATAATTTAGTGCAAGCGTTGATTAGGAGTTATTTCCAATATGCTTTGAACAATTCTGTAATGTTCGGGTTAAGGATCTAGGGCAGCCCCTGAGTTTAGCACAGGTTCAAAGCCTCTGCCTTAATTAGCCCTTTGTGCTACAAAGTTCGATAAGATTGCCGATTCCAGCAACTTTACAAGATTTATTATATTGTGAAACAACACGTCTAGAATATTTTTATAAAATTACTCAATCAACAATGACGTGTGCTGTTTGTTAGAGTTGTTTTTAAAGCAACAAATTTCTTCTTTGCACACAGGGTCTCCCGGAATTAACATGGAGCAATGAGGAAACGGTTGAATTTCAGCAAGGTACAGATATTTAGAGCGCTATAGTTCTGAGACGGTTCCTACCCTTATTGTCTTAACTTTGCAGACTTTTTTTAAATATGTGTTCTTGTTTATCTGTTTTTACAGGTTATGAAGTGGAAGTGTAGTTAGCTATTGAAGAGCTAAAACAAATCTTGTAGTCTAAAGATGCATCAGACAGCGTCCAACATATTCCTGCTATTACAGGTGAATAAAGGGATGGCCTTGCTTTATAAAATATGTGTAATAATCAGCCTCCACATGCCAAAACCCCAAATTGCCATTGTGCCTACAGAGTGCATGCTAAAGCAGTGTATTATATATTGGAAATGTGACAGTGATTCATTTTTCTTCACAGTTCCCCTGGAAGCTCATAATTATGCCAAACCTCAGCAAAAGGTAGACCCTCGAGGAAAAGTGTTGGCTGGAGCCTCACGAGTCCTGGAAAGATTGCAACATCATTCACAAAAAGGAAGTCTTCGGGGCCTACAGACGGACCGGCTATAAAGAAAGGGGTTCCACAAAGGGGCAAAGCAGATGTGTTTTACAAAATGTAGCACCAAAAGAACCCAAATGTATTTTTGTCTCAAGAATCATGTTCCTCCAGCATTCAGTAAGGTCTATAAAAAAAAAGTAAAACAATAGTTAGACAGGCGGATACAATCATAAGGTTGTAAAGATTTGTTTAGGCTTCTTATTTTTCTAATGTGTATTTTTTTGTTTCTGTCATAGACCCAACACAAAAGAAAGGTGCTGGAGTACCACAAAAGGTTAAACGTATGTCGACGCCACTAAAGGAGATCACACAGATCCGTCAAAATGCCCCTACACCAGCAACTGGTGAGAAATGCCCAGGGAGTCATAAAAAATCATGAGCATACTCTGCAAACACAGGTCTTAGAGACATTTGTTACTCTAACCCCTACACTGCTTTACCAGCAAAACCCACAACCAGTATAGTGAACATGCATACAGGAAGGCCATTTTTGGGGTGTAGACCTCAAAGAATGCACACTTCCAGCCGCAGACACACAAAAGGCAGGGTCATATAAAAACCAGGAATTAGAGTTCAGGTTAAACAAACCAAATTCGAGTCACCATTCCTTAAAGAAGAATCAGAAACCCAAGGTCACGAACCTACGAACCATCCCTTTAGATCTGTCCTTAAAAAACACTATTCCCACGCAGCCATGTCCCCATAATCTTCATGCAGGTAAATGTTCACCATCTGAGAGGGTGAATGTCGATGTGCTTCGCAGAGGATCACCAAAACTGACTGTAAATATGTCAAATAGCCTTTGGAATGAAGGGCTTAATAATGATCATCCAAAAGAGAGCACACCTAAAAAAATCACTCATACTCTATTTAAATAAGGGCTTGAAAATGATCATCCAGACCATGACCTGTATTCTGCATGTATATGGCTTCTCAAGGGGCTAACCGGTGGGCCACAAGCGCCTATAAAAATCTCACGAACCCTAGTTGATAAAGGGCTTGAAAATGATCATTCCCAAATGGCCACATCTTTTGTTGGTACAGGGTGTCTCAATGGCCTGTCAGGGATGCCAATGAGTTCTGAAACACCAGCCGGCGACGCAGCTGCTCAAGGTGTTCCTTCAAATGTAGACCCTGAGGGGCAACAGCAACCTTTTCCCAGCCCCCAGTACTTCCTACGCCTCTACGGCGCAGAGCTACTATGACCAACAATTAAATTCACCATATCCTATGTCACCCATTACACCTAAGGAAAAGTATGATCCCACAGCCCTGCGTCAAGTGTAAAACCTTCATTTTCTTTTTTTAAATCTATTTTATTGATTTAGTATTTTTCCTTTGCATTCAAGTTACATGCATAGACATTGTTGGATGTTCTGGCAAGTACATTAGACATGGAACATGCTTGGTAGCAAATTTCTATTACATTTCCGGTGACAGTATTAGTGCCGTACAGAATATGGTGTATTTGCACATTCGTCCAATAAAACGAGAAAGAGATAAAAAGGAACAAAAGACCAGGACGGTTACTACTTGCGTACAGCCCTAATTGCCCTTAAGACTATGCTCGTTATAACATGCCTACTATTGCTTGCATATACATTTGTTAAAAATACAGAAAAGGTAATAGTACTGGCACATGTAAATGGTTAGGTGACATTAATAGATTAACAAGAAAAGACAAGAAAATTGCCTAAACTAAAAAAAAAAATGTGAAATAGTTGCTCGACCCATAGTGTCCCCTCATTTTCATACATAAGTTTGTATGTTACTTCTGCAGATGACAATTGCTAGCTACTCCCTCGTCTTTAGTGTGTGTGTGTGGCAGCACATTGGTACAGCCAGTGTGTATTTACCAGTAAAAGGGTGTTGTGGTGTATATGCTATTGTGGCATACATGCATGTTAGCTACCCATGGGCTATTCAACGAAGGAGTCCCCAGTTGTTATGTCTGTACTCTGCTGGAGCTCAATATATAGTGTGTCCCAGTACGTTGCAATGGGAACCTGATGAAGTCCTAGGGTTTCTTCGCGCCTGATGGCGATACTTTCCGCCTCGGTCCACGTGAGCATTGAGTTCCGCCAGGCCTTTATATGGAGGGGGGGAGGGGGGGTCTGGTGCTTTCCATCTTTTAGTTATCAACCTCTTGGCTACTATCATTCCCAAATCTATGAATCTGGATGTTACCTTTGTGGTGGGTGTCCTACTAAATTTGTGCAGCAGGTATGTTGTCCAATCGAAAGGCAGTTCCTGTCCAGTACAGGCATGTAGTATAGTGGCCACTTCGCTCCAGTATGCGACCACCTGGTTACAGCTCCAGAGCATGTGTATTAAGTCAGCTCCTTTCTCAGCGCATCTCGGGTATTCTGCATCTTCGCGATTAAAATACTGGTTAATTTTTGCAGGTGTGAGGTATGCCCTATCAATTATATATAACTGTATTTGCCGGAACCGCATGTTCCTGGGGATACGTGTCGGGCTCTCAAATACTCTAGCCCACTCTAAATCAGTGAACTGATGACCCAGGTCTCGTTCCCATTTGTGACGGAGTGAATCCAAATTGATCGCTGCGTGGGTTCTGAGCGAGGCTGCGAACCAGCGCTTTAGGTGTCTACCCTGCCCATGACATGTAAGTACTGCATGGTGAGATGCGTGTGTGGTTCTGTGGTGATGTCACCCCACTTGGCTGCAAGTGAGGCTGTCAGTGAACGATGTACTAGAAACTGTCCTGGTGAGAGCCCTTCTTCCTCTACCAACAGTGTATACGGTATAAGTGTCCCCTCGAGGTATAGGTCCCCGAGTGTTTGGATGCCTTTCTCATGCCATCCCCTGATTGCCGGCGCCGTGAGTACTGTCTGCCCGCTAGGGGTTCCCTCCAGGGGATCGCTGGCGCATAGGGGATCACCCCCACGTTATGTAGAGGCTCCTACGAAAGCATCTATAGGCCACAGCAAGCAACAGGGATTACGGCGGTCTCGAACTCGCACCCGGGTGGAAGAGACTAACGATTCGTTCCAGTGGGTAGGGTGGTTGCATGGTTGCAGTATCTGCACAATGTCGATCTGATAGCCACAGTGCTATCCACTGCAGCTGGGCGGCTAGATAGTAATGCTTGAAACAAGGAGCTGCTAACCCCCCTAGGTCCGTCGGCAGGTATAACATTTTCAGTGCCATTCTGTGTCTGGCACTGCCCCAGATGAAGTCTCTTATCTGATTTTCTAAAGTGGTAAAGAAGGAAGCTGGGATGTATACCGGCAAATTCGTGAAATAGTACAAGAGTCTAGGGAGTATTACCATCTTAGTGAGTGCTACCCTGCCCGTTACTGCTAGCGGTAGCGTACTCCAAAACCGCATCTGTGATTTGATGGACAACATTGCCCTGCCCAGGTTCCCGTCAAAGAGATTATTTGATTGACGGTAGATCCAAATTCCCAGATAGCGGAATGTGTCTGCTCTCCACTGCACCTGTTTGTCACTGACGACAAGGCCCGGATCTCGGAGTCCTTCTTTGAATGCGTAAATGCAGGACTTGTCTATATTCACTTTGAGCCCGGAGAGTGTGGCAAAATCTTCCAATCGGGCCAGTGACTAGAGACTTGTTCAATGTCTCTAATGTAAATGAGGAGATCGTCAGCATAAAGCGACACCTGATGCGTGGTATCCCCTAGAAGCACTCCATCCCCCAGTAGGGTGCGCAACACCTCCGTCAGCGGCTCTATTGCGAGCGCGAACAGAAGAGGGGATAAAGGGCACCCCTGCCGTGTACCTCTCCGTACTGGAAGGGTGTCCGAAATGTAGGGGCCCACTTTGACCCTGACTGTGGGGTCGGTATATAGTAGGCGCATTAATTGGATAAAGACCGGGCCTAGATCATATTTCTCAAGTACTGCAAATAGATAGTCCCATTCCAAGGAGTCGAAGGCCTTCTCCAGGTCTAACATGAGGCAACCCGCCCTTGGCCACTCCCTTCCCACGTATGTTGACACTCTAAAGAAACGCCGTAGGTTGAGAGAGGTGCTACGAGATGGGACAAAGCCATTCTGGTCTGTGTGGACCAATGTTGGAACTACTTGCATCAGTCTATCCGTTAACACCTTTGCAAATATCTTGTAATCAGTGTTGAGCAGGGCCAGGGGTCTATAGGAACACATCTCTAAGGAGTCCTTGTCAGGCTTCAACAATGGCACTAAATGCGCTTCACGCATGGAGGGAGGGAGTTGCTGGGTCTCTACCGCGGCAGTGTATAAAGCGTTAAGACGCTTCGCAAGTGAAACACGATATGCCTTATAATACTCTGCCGGTAACCCATCCGGCCCCGGCGATTTCCCGGAGGCTAGGGACTGTATAGCATCTCCGATCTCTTTTAATGAGATCTGCTCATTGAGTGCCTCCCTGTGCTCGTTTGCCACTGATGGTAACTGTAAGGAGCTTAGAAAACTCTCCAGGTCCTGTTCATTACAGCGTCCTTGGGATTGATACAGTCGGGCATAATGTTGTGTCAGGGCCTCGTGTATTTCGCTCTGCGTATATAACATCTGTCCTGTGCCCGCCCGTAATGCCCCTATTGGGGCGTGGGTAAATTCCTGTCTTATCAGCCAGGCGAGCAATCTACCTGCTCTGTTGGCTGTGGTGTGCGTACGGGCCATGTGTGCTGTGTAGTTGTGGCATCGCAGTCGCTCTAATTGCTCCGCATGTCTTGAGCGTAGCGCCTCTAGGTGCCATGAGTCTCTGCCTGTCCCCTCTCCTTCCCGCTCGCACCGAAACAGCTGAGATTCTATTTTAGCGAGGGAGTCAGATAACTGTTTGCGGACACTCCATGTGGCTCCCATGCAATGACCCCTGATCGACACTTTAAATGCCTCCCACTCTATAAGCGCATTACTAGATGTGCCTTCATTCAACTCAAAGTATGCAAGGATTGCCGTCCCCAGAGACGAGCGAAACGCCGGGTCCTCCAGCACACTAGGTTGGAGTCACCACGAGGGGACTGGGGGACGATGTGCTTCCCATCTGAGTTGCATCAATAGGGAGTTATGATCGGAATGTGTCCGACCTAGATATTCAATTTTTTGGACCAAGGGGAGTAATGTCTGTGATCCCACCAGCCTGTCCAGACGTACATGTAGTCTGTGTTTCATAGAGTAATGAGAGTAGACGCGTGCGGTGGGGTTAAGGATGCACCACACATCAAGCAGAACCCAATGTGAGAGCCAATTTGAGAGGGCCTGTGCATTGGATGCAGAAAGAGTTTTGTTGAGCGGTGGGAATGACCTATCCAGGTCAACATTGAGCACTGAGTTAAAGTCTGCCCCCACCAACCAGGGGATCCCACCCCACCAAGCCACTACCCCAGATAGGTGTATGAGGAAGGAGACTTGGTCTGTGTTAAGGGCATAGATGGAGCCTATCAATATAGTTTGCCCGTTTAAACGCCCTCTCACAAAAGTGAACCTGCCTTCTGTGTCGTTTATGTCTTCTTCATGAACAAACGGGACTCCCACTCAAACCCATATCAGTGTGCCCCGTGCATGTGCCGAATATGTAGTTGTTCCAGTTCAAGCTGTGACATGTGTGTCTCCTGGAGTAACGCGATGCCTGCTGTGTGCCGCTGCAGATATGAGAATATAGAGTACCTGCGTGTGGGCGTGTGCATGCCACGTATATTCCACGTAATCATTTTAATCTGTGTCATGTCTGGCTACTGTATCCTTCAGGTGGACTTGAGACGAGCTGTGCAACATCAGATATGCAGCTTGTGTGGGGGTCTCGGGCTGACCATGCTGAATTAGAATTCAAAACATAAACCATAACTATGTTAACTATTGGGGGCCAACTCTGCGACGACGTTCGTCCAAACTTCTTCTTTGCCCAACAATAGCAGTGTTTATTCCAGCTTGGTGTCTGGTGCGGGTGTGGGCAATGTGTGTCTTACTATGAGCACTAGCTATCCCTCTGTGTCAAGGTGTGGTCACCCGCTTTCCCAACCTGTGTGCTAGAGTGCACGATTCACTAATTGTGTGCTACACCAGATGCTGCCTTTATGCGGGACATGTGTGTGCTTCTGACTAAGGCATCATCGTTAAGCTACACATATGTGGATAACCATTATCTCAGCTAAACACTACAATAAAGTCTCTACTTGTGTGTGCAGTCTCTTTCACGGTTCATGGCAACAGTGATCTCTCATACAATGTCATCCGCCATCTGCGGAGTGACTTCAGGCAGCTGTGCATCGTCAAGATCATCGGGTCTGGGGGTTGACAAGCCGCTGGCCGTTGCCGACCCAGAGGAGCTTACTTCCCGGCTCTCGCGGTACATCTGAGGTCCTAACGTCGCAGCAACTTCCAAAGCGTCTTGATGCTCCATCCTGCTTTGTTCTGGGTTCGGCGCCACTGTCGATGTGGTTGTGTTTCCAACTTTCCCGCGCTTCCCACGACGGCGGGTCCTCCTACCGGATGGCCGAGCTGACTCCGTATTTGAAGGGCGGGGTCCTGTCCACAGTCCTGATTACTCCAACCAGTCCCATGCCTCTGCAGGTGAATCGAAAAAGCGGACCACACCTTTTGCCACTACCCTCAGCCTGGCGGGGAACAGCAGGGAGTAGGGGAGTTCCAATTCGCAGAGCTGGCGTTTCACAGCAGCATAAGTGCTCCTGCGTCTCTGCACTTGCGCTGTGTAATCTGGGAATATCATGATCGGACTCCCGTTGACCTTGAGATCTGAAATCTTGTGAGTTTCGCGTAGGACTGTGTCTCTGTCCCTATAATTTAAGAGTCTGAAGAGGAACGGACGTGGCCTAGCCCCTGGAGGAGGCTTGTGGGTTGGTACTAGATGTGCCCTCTCCACTGTGAAATGTGGCAAAAGTGTCCCAAGGGTTAGAATATCCTTAAGCCAGCGTTCCACATAGAGCTCTAGATTCCGTCCTTCCTCTCCCTCTGGAAGTCCCACCACTCGATCATTATTGCAGCGAGAACGTCCTTCTGCATCTTCGACTCTGTCCTCTAGTGCGTGCATGCGGTCTAAGATGTCCTGCAAGGCCGCGGTGTGGCTCTGGGTGATGGGTTTCAGCTCCGTTAATGATTTGTCTTGCGATTGGACCTTCTCCGCTAATTTGTGATGATCAGCGCGCAAAAGAGTAAAGTCTGAGGTGACCTTATTGATCTTGGATTCGAGGGATGACCTTGTCTGGTCCAATGCGGTCCCGATTTTTTCTACCGCTGTCAGTACCGTGCCTAGTTTGGCGGTGAGTGTCGTGTTCAAGGTATCGCCAGCCACATCCTCTGCCGTGCGTGTTGACTCCAGATTGCATGCACGTGCAATGTTTTGCTGTGTGTTTGTTCGTAGGCGGCCCATTGCTAGCTGTTGCGCGGAAGGCATTGACTCCCAGGGAGCAACAGCTGTGCGACAGTACACGTAGCGCTGTTGTTCAGGTGCAAGGCTGTGTCTAGTGTCTGTTTGTGCAGCGGTAGGACTGGTGCCTGGCCTTACTGACGTGATGCGACGTTGTCTATGCCTCGTTCAGAGCCCAGTGCGATCAGGGTCCCACCATGGGGGCGTGCCTTCTCCAGGTCAATTCCCAACAACGAGGCCCGGCTTCTCAAGGATATGAATTTTGTCACTGGTAGCTTGGTATGGACTGTAGCGTCCAGCTGTCTTAGTGGTATAGTTCCAGCCGGACAGATCTAGTTTCCGGTATCCACTTGTCTACACTTCTGATGTCTCTGAGCCCGGTGATGTTAGGGACCGGGTCAACCCAGTCCCCGTTTACTCTCAACTCCTCCGCGGCCAGGTACTTGCTAAGCAGTTGGCTTCTGGTCTAGTGTCTGACTCACTGTACCCCCGCTACGATTCTTTGCCTGGCCAAAGTGTAAAACCTTCATCACCCGCCTCAACATACCCCGACAGCAGTATGGAGCGAATGCCATAATCAAAGCTTTGAAACAGAGTATAGAAGCAAGGCGTCCTTAGGAGCAGCCAGGGGATATTCCCCTGGGTGTTCAGATTGGGAGCCGCTTTCTTTGATCCGCCCAATTCCAGACCTTCAGAATGGTGTTAGTGGTGGTAACCCAAGAGCGGGGCTCGGGGAGATTCAGGGTAATATACGCCCCACCACTACTTTCACAGGATAATGCCCAGAAATATGGGTATTTAGCCCAAAAAGCTGTACTAGGATCATTTATGAAAGACATGCACCAGGTTGTCAGAAAACTAAAATCCAATCTGAACTCTAAGGCCATAAAACTGTGGATCACAGAAACTGAGAACTGATCCTTGAGGGATGTACAGCGGGAGATAATCCAGAAGGTACAAAGGTGAAGAAGAGAGGTGTTACAATCTTGCGAAGCAGCCGTTGCAGATGTAGATGTTATTTCATCTTGACGAGGTCTGCGGCGCTCCCTAAAGAGTTGGGGTTCCAGCTTTATTAATAACTCAGTCCAAAGTTCAAAATATAAAAAGAAGCTACAAGACATCCTTACTAAAGTGTGACTTTTTTTGAGACTACACAGCCAAAAAGAAGTTAGAACCCGCCGACAGGGTCTAAAAGTTCCAAACACCATGACAGCGCATCATAAAATGTCATGGATTGGACTCCCTAACACAAATTTAGGAGGGGGCTGCAGGCACTTTAGGCATTTCAAGCATTCACTGGTCAAAGCTGAGAGACCTGGATACACCAAACACAATTGGATTCAAGCTAGCCTGGCTGATGACGGCTGAATAGCCAGAAACCGGTCCCAGGATGCTTGTTTCCGGTCCAGGGAAGACATGGCTTGGCAGTTCGGGCTGGACTGTTCCCATGAGGCACAGGGTCAGACTGATTTGCATATGGCCATGTCTGAACTGGGGTGGTGGAGTGAGCTAAAGAATGATGATGGATTTAACCCAGATCAGTTGACTGGGGGTGAGTGTTTGATTAGCTCAAGCGCTCCGTCCATCATCCCCTTTGGTACACCGAACACAAAGACGATCTTGAGGTAAAGTCTGTAGCCGAGGAATCGGGGGGAGATCTTCAACAAATACTCCTGAGACCGTTCAAACCAGATCCTCTGTGCTGCCTAAAAACAGGTGGGCCAGAAAGAAATAAAAGTGGGCTAATAGCACTAAGCAGCGTAGGCTTTTAGGGCCACATGTATCATGCATTTTACCAGTCGCAAATGGCCGTTTGTGACTGGTACAATGCATTTTGGTATGTAAGAATTCCAATTTGCGATTTGGTAACATGTTACCGAATCGCAATTTGGAATTGCGTATAAGTACCGGTTTGGCTTTAGGAAGGGGCGTGTTTAGGGCATCCCTTCCTAATATCGAATCGCAGCAGTATGTAGGAATGTTTTGTGACCGAAATTCAGTTGCAAAACATTCACATTTTGACACCTACTTCAATTAGGTGGTAACCCATTCGCAAACGGGAAGAGGTCCCCAAGGGACCCTTTCCCCTTTGTGAATGTTCGTGAAAATATTTTTTACGAGCAGACAGTGGTCCCACGGACCACTGCCTGTTCTTGAAAAATGAAAAGAAATCCTTTCATTTTTCTTTTTTTAATGCAACCCATTTTCCTTTAAGGAAAACAGGCTGCATTAAAAAAATGATTGCTGTATTTAAAAACAATCACAGACATGGTGGTCTGCTGACCCCAGCAGGCTGCCATCGCTGTGAATTCAGCAATTCCTAATGGGTTACAAAGTGCAGCCTGCCTCATTAATATTGATGAGGTATGCCAATTTGCGACCCATTAGGAAACGCTGTTTCATACATTCAAATACCGAATACCTAATTGTGATTTGCAGAGAATCGCAATTAGGTTATCTCTATTTGAAATAATGACACATGTGGCCCTTAATCAGTAAATTAAAGAAATATAGAATTTGTGCTACAAGGAGACTTAAAAATACACTGCCTCAGAATCAGAGTCAGCCCCACCAAAATTCTTCGACAGAGAGCTCAACATCCAACACAAACCCCTACTCTGAGGATTCAGAGATGGTGTTTTTAGAGAGCGTCAGAAGGTACCAGCAAAATGTAGAGAGATTTAACGCTACAGAGTATTACAAAGAAGTCTGGTTTGTTAACTTAGAATCCATAAACTCATCTGATGTTGGGTTTTTAGCTATTAACCAGGCCATACAAATGCTTGTTGAGCGTTTGTTACATGACGTGGGGCCGAATTATGTTTTTCAGCTCCACTTCCACGGGCAAGGTATTGACAGCCCCTTGTTCACCAGATGAATGCCTTACGATGCATTTGGCACTGTGAAATGTTTAGAAAACCTATGTAAGCTTTTACGGAGTAAAGCAGAAGTAGCAGCATTTGGTACCTTCAGAATAGTCACCCTTTTTGTTCAGGGTCGCGAGGACGGGCGGTTCCAGACCTTTAAAGAGTTTTTTTTACAGCAAAGTCATTGAAAAAAACCAGGGGTGGTTGCTCAATTTTAACTCTGGCATGACCAACATGTGTCTGGTGGCTAGCATCGCTGGGTTACTAATGGCTCGCAGAGCTACCGATGCTGTCGTCCTGTCTATAGCGGTTGAAGCCCATGCTGCGCTTGAAATACCTCCGGCCAGACTGGTTGGCTTTGGAGAACTGGGTCTTTTTGAGAACTAGTTTGTCATAACTGTAAAAGTTCTTTACTACAGCAGATCGTAGAAGTACTTCACATCCAGAGAGCCTGTGAAAAGTAAGACGGTTTACATTCTCCATCATGAAAATCACGTTTATGGTATCTTGAACCTGGAAGGGTTTCTAGGAGCCAAGTACGTGTGCACCCATTGCGATCACATCTACAACACACAGAAAGCTCATCCGTGTGAAATGCATTGGTAAAATGTGTCAAAGGGAAGGCTGCATTATAGTAGCTGATCAGAAGGCGAGATGTCCTAGATGTAAGCAATTCTGGTGCTCGCAAAACTGCTTGAGCATACACACTGGGGCTATTGAGTGCATTCCTAAAAGAGATTGTGCGTGCTTTGGACGCTACACACAGGCCGATCAGGATTGAAAAGGTATGAAATGCTCCGGTGTAAGGCGTCTTTTCCTCTGGGAACAGAACACGTGTTACATGACTAAAGGTCAGCCCCAGACCAAAATACAAGACTACATAGTGTTCGATGTAGAGTGTACCCAAGAGACCAGAGTGCCCAGACTGACTACATTTTCGTGCACCTTCTAACTTTGAATGAAAACTGGGAGTTTGTAGGTCCTTCTTGCGTGAACGAATTCCTTAGCACATTCATCCAGACAAAATTCAAAGGGTATATATCCCCTGATGGCCCATAACTCAAAAGTGTATGACTCATTCTTTATTTTGCAAAATATGATATGTGAAAAGATGCCTATACATCTCATCACCCAGGGCTCCAAAATGATGCTGCTAATGACTGCACCTTTACATATTTGGTTCATAGATACTTTGAATTTTCTGCCCATAAAATTAAGCAAGCTACTAAAAGCCTTTGGTTTTCCAGGTTGTAAAGGTTATTTCCTCCACTTTTTTAACACCTGGGTGAATTAGAATTATGAGGGTCCCATGCCTCCGCCCGACAGCTACGGTGCTGAGTATATGATGCCGGAAGAGAAAGAGAGTTTTCGACAGTGGTATGGTGAAAACTGCAAAAAGAAGTTTCATTTTCAAACCGAATTGAAAGCTTACTGTCAGGCAAATGTAATGATCTTGAGAAAAGCTTGCAATTTCTTCAGGGACATTGTAGAGACAACACAACAAGAAATGTTTCTGAAACCAATACAGCCAAGATGACAAAATCCATAGAGTACATTGACCCTTTTCAATACGTCACACTGGCTTCCATGTGTATGTCTATCTATAAGCACATGTTTTTACAACCTGAAGGTATAGCTCTAGTGCTGCCTAACCTCTATAACGGTAAACGGGAGCATTTTTCTACCACCTCTATTCAATGGTTCATGTTTGCCTCTGACAAGGAAAACATCTTCATCCAACACGCCTTACAGGGTGGTGAATACCAAGTGGGTCCTTATTTCCTAGATGGGTACGCTGTAATTAATGATGTGCCAATGGCCTCTAAATACAACGGTTTCTTTTACCATGGTTGTCCCCACTGCTGCAAACCCCATAAGTTTAATAAGCTGTTGGGTACCAAATGTCATCACTTGCACAGGCATAATCTGTTAAAGGCGCAATATATTAAAAACTGTGGTTTTGTTCTGAGATCCCTCTGGGAGCATGAGTGGCTAAATATGTTAACATCAGTTGTGGAACTCTGCTCCTTTATTAAGAGCAATGAGTTCCTTGAACCTTTGGAGCTCCGCGATGCCTTATTTGGGGGTCGTACATACGCTGTACAGTTGTACAGGGCCATGGGAGATGGTGAGAAAATATATTCCTACAATTTCATGAGTCTGTATCCATTTGTGAACAAGATGACGTTGTACCCCTTAGGTCACCCCTGCATCATATATAGGGACTTTGAACCATAGACAAATACTTTGGGTTAGTTTTATGTCAAGTCTACCCACCCCGGAGGCTTTACTTCCCTGTACTACCATACAGAGTCAATGGTAAGCTAATGCTCCCCTTGTGACAACCATGCGCTGAAAGTAAAGAGACTAACAAGTGCAGACACATTGACGAGCAAAGGGTGCTCACTGGGACCTAGTGTAGCATTGAGGTACAGGCGGCCCTAGAGAAAGGATACCTACTTAGAAAAATAAACAAAATTTGGCACTTTGAGAGGACTACAACCCAACTCTTTCCAGAGTATATTAAATTATTTTTCAGAGACAAGTAGGAGGCATCAGGGTTTCCAGAATGGTCCATTAACGAGGCCTCAAAGCAAAAATACATCGATGATTACTATGCTCATGAAGGTATATGCTTGAGACCTGAGTTCATCGAAGTCAACCCCCCCAGACAACTGTTGGCCAAGCTGTGCCCTAATTCCTTATGGGTAAAATTGGCACAGCGTACAAACTGGTCAAACACGACCATCATCCCAGATCCTGATTAAGGTGTCCAGCGGCAAGATTATCAGTGACAAAACTGCAGCACTGTATTAGAAATACACAAAAGAGTACCCCACAAGTTTTAACAATATAAACATCTTCATAGCCTGTTTCACAGCTGCTCATGTTTGTTTAGAGCTTTACAAGGTGATGGATACACTTCAGGAACTGTGTCTGTATCACAATACCGTCTCTGTTATTATTGTGACAAAATTAGGGGATGAAGATCCCAACTCAGTGATTATTTAGGTGATTTGACCAGCGAACTAGAAAAGGATGAATACATAGTCCAGTTCGGGTCCAAAACATATTTTTACAGAACTTCTAACAATGCAGTATGTATGAAAGTCAAAGGCTTCACCTTAAATGTAAACAACAGTGTCAAAATCAATTTTGGCAGTCTAAAAGATCTGGTGAACGAATAATCTACCTCAAGCGACCATGAAAATGATAAAACAGTTGTTGTAAAATAACTTAGCATAGTTCAGTCCAAAAAGCGGTCACAAATTACAACCCAGCCATTGCATAAAACCTTGTGCGTAGTGTTTGATAAAAGAGTCCTGACTGAAGACTACAAAACCCTACCGTATGGTTACTGAAGTTGCATTAGAGTCTCGCAACCCCCACTATGGACACCAGGTTGCAGCAACCATTCTCCTGCATTTTAGCAGGCCCCTCAAATTGCGATAAAAGCTTTTTTTTATAAAGAAACTATTAGAAAATGCTCCAAGTGTTTTTATCCCAAACCCCTAACAATATTGCTTGGCTTTATTCATGCTGGCAAGATCTGTATACGGAACAATCCCTAATGTTCCCCCACATCAAATTTATAGAAGGCATACCAAATAATCTCAACGACAATGCATTATTACCTACAGGCTTTGTAAACATGGTGATTGTAGACGACCTTAAGAGCAAAGGTGGGGATCACCCTGAGATAGAGAAAGCTTTTACTCAATATTTACACCATCGCAATCTAAGCACATGTTACATCATTCAGAACTTGTTTTACCATGGCAAGAGCAGTCGTTCTATAGCTCTAATGCCTCATACCGGGTTTTATTTAAAACCCCCTGAGACAAACAACATATATCCATTATTGCTAAACAGATATACCCCAGAAACACACAGTTTTTCTTGGAACCCTTTAACGATGCTACCGAGAAACCCCACGGTTACTTACTGGTAGATTTAAAACCCAGTACTCTAGAAGACTACAGACTGCATGCTTGTATCTTCCCACCCAATCTCCCCATCGCTTACACACTTAAAACCAAGCCCAAAGCCTTTAAAAGGAATTGTTAAAAGAAACTCCCATAACATTTACACTCTAGACTTTATCAGACCCGGTATTGACGATGTAGGTGTGTCTACGCTGTAATCTAGCCCTCCTAAAAATGCAAGTCACAGCTAGCCCTCAGCAAAGAAAGGCCACCCTGTGTGCGGCTTTGGACGATTTAGTGGCTGCCATTTCAGAAATCCCCCTAAATACCCTAAAAGGTAATATCCCTGTATCAGAGTGCCAGTTCCATGTTTTGAAGAAGAAGTGCCACCTTATCAAGAAGTTCAGTAAAAAAAAGAGCTTCTCTCATTTCTAAGAAGAAACTGGTAAAACAGTTGGGGTTTTACAGGTTCTTTGTTGGGCATAGCTATACCGTTCATTACTAGCCTCCTAACTGGAAACAAATGGGTCATGCCCAAAAAATGTACTTGGTACCATGACAGCAGCTGGAACAGTTGGGGACATCTACGGGTGACGCCTAGGATATCTGGAAAAATGAGACTCAGCACCTGGATGCTGAGATTAAAGTCATTTTGAACCATTCTGTTTTAAAACCTTATGACAAAGCAAGTCTTTACTCCTGTGCTCTTCAAAATGTTTTAAAATATTACAGGCAGTTGAATGCTGCAAGAAACAGGCTGACTCTATATGCCCCTGACTCTGAACAGCCTCCACCACTCCCTTCAACACCTCAAGAACCTTCACCATCCTCAGACTGCGTTGTTGAGGAATGTTTAAAAAATATAAGTCAAAGGTACTGAGGGGCCGAGCAAATGCTGCAAAGTAAATTGTCAGCATCTAAAGACCTATCCTCATGGAATGAGAGAGGAGAATTCCTCTACAAAACTCAAACCGATTTTTGGATCCCACATGTACGACTCAGTCAGATATCTTACACACCCCAAAACACTATCACTCTAGAAAGCACCCAGAGGTTGGGAACAGTTTCTGCGAGCCTCTGAGGAACTCAACATTCCTTTGACGATCGTCGGTAATGCTGTAACACAAGCGGCTGCTTGAAAGTTTGAAAGATCTGACTTACAGCCCCCCAAGTACTCCAACACCTGTTGTTTTTAACCCCCTCCCTAAGATACCAGCATCCCCTTTCTTTCCCTGGCTATCGCCCTCTAGGAGCACCAAGGCTCTGCCTCTGGAACCTAGAAAAAAGACATTGTCCAAAATGAACACGTGGCTAAATGTCTGATGTTTCTTCTGACTTTTGAACCTATGTATATGTGTGCCTGTATTTGTGTGTATAGTTTTGCCATAGTAAACATTTTGATGTTTTTCTTCTTTTATTTCTTTAGTAAGTTTATCAGTGTTATGCTTGTACTTAAAAAAAACTGTTTTGTAAATAAACCTTTTAACTTTTCAAAGTGTTTCTATAATCTTTTTAAAACATTGTAGATGTGTGTCCAAGCGTCAGAATAAAGATACTGAGTCTGCATTCAAGCTTTTATTCTTTTATTTTAGAGTCACCATTACACATACGAGGTGTTACGTGAACTTCTACTTTCGAAAAACTGCGTATTCTGTTTTAACAACACGTGGTGTAGACCTAGAGTTTTCTTTCACATATTTAAAAAAAATATTGTTAACTTTTTTTTTTTAAACAACTTTATTGGCATTTTTCAAATTTTTCAAAAATAGCATACATACAATATTATTGTCAAGAATGTTATCTATGACGTCATACCCAGAGGGAATATTCACAGTTATAATATATACACTCTTACCATATTTGTGGAAAATTGCTTCTTTTTCTAACAATCTCAGCCGTAATCTATCCCTCGGACCCCTTTTCTTTTTTAATTTATATTCCCATATCGATTGTTATTGCCTTTCTTTTCCCATTATATATTAAGCCAACATTTCCCCATAACTCCCCCCACCCCCCCATCAGACGACAATAGTACCTTATGTAACTCAATAGTATGCCGTCTGCTCATTCATTTAATTTATATTTATCCGGTATGTGTCAGGAGTGCACTCAGCCCCTCTCTTACTGTTCCTCTGTTGGGGGCTGCAGTTCAATTATCATCACCGACCACGCCAGCAGATCTTCCTCTAATTTGTCGTCCCTTCGGACTTGTTTCATTCTCACCCTCTCAGCTGTTGCCCACTCACACATATCTTTTACCCATCTATCACACTTCGGAGGAGTCGGTTTTCGCCACTCAATCACAATGCGTTGTTTTGCTATTATTAACCCTAACAACACAAACTTCCTGCTCACCTTCTTATTTTTTGGTGACGGGAGAAGACCCAGTAGGATCGACGACACCTCCCTGGGTATAGCTCATCCGGAGGCAATCCGAAGAAGCTGCAACACCTTTTCCCAAAATTCTTCCACCATCGGGCACGTCCACACCACGTGCGGAAAATCCGCCTCTACATGCTGACATCTGGTACACCTACTGGATCAGTCTGTGTATATTTTGCTCAATACTTTCGGGGTGAGATAGGCTTGGTGTATAAAATTGTATTGTATTGATTTAAAACGGGCATTGGAACACCCCTGCTTCACTGTTTCAGGTATTCTACTCCACTCTTTCTCTGTCAACGGGGTCTCTATCGTCTCTTCCCACCTTCGTTGTATGGGGAGTGGGTCCCGAGGGAGATCCTCGCGTATCGCCTTATATAGGTGAGTTAGCAAATGTCTTCCCTGGGTCAAACATAGCATCACTTGCAATGTTTTGGTTACTGGGGTTTTTTCCGGGAATGACGGCCATAATTCTCTGGCTACACTGGAAATTTTTGAGTATTGTAGATACTGTCCTCTGCCCAGTTCAAAGGCAGTCACCGCATCCTCCCTCTTTATAAACTGTCCATTATGATAGAAATCTCCCATTGTCAGGCATCCCCCCGTTTTCCACTTATGAATAGACATTGACTCTGCAATCTTAGCGAACGGTGGAACCACCCATAGGCGTGCGTCCGGTGCATAAGGTGCATGTCTCACCACCTTTCTAACTGTGGCTTCCCAGACCTCGGCCACGTGTCTAATAATGTATGGAGTGTCCCCGGGTACCCCCCCTTCCTCTCATCAGTAGTTCCGGTAGGGATCCTCCCTCGTAGGACCCTTAGAAATGTCTTTTTTTCCCAGTTGTCTTGTTTGTCCAGCCAATATATTGCATGCTGTAACTGCGCTGCCATATAATAGTATTCGATATAAGGGACCTCTACTCCCCCCATCGGCCAGGGTCTTTGCAGTGTAGAGTAGCTAATCCGTTTGCGTCTGGAACCCCACAACAGGTCGGTCACCAAGTTGTCCAGTGTTCTAAAATAACTGGGATCTTGTAGAACGAATTCTGTAGTGTGTAAAGGCATCGTGGGAGAATGGCCATTTTAGTGATCGCAACCCTGCCCATAAGGGACAGGGGCAGGTCCCTCCAAAAATGTATGGAGCCCCTGATCCCCTCCACGAGTCTTCCTATATCAAGTTCCAGAAAACGTTCAGGCGTTTTAGCTAATTTAATCCCTGGATATCTGGGAGCCGTCGTTGTCCATTGCATCCCCAGGTCGGGGAGCGTATCAGCCGGTTGGTCTCCTAATCTCACAATAGGTACCAGTTTAGACTTGGTTTGATTCGTGCGGAGACCCAACGCTTCTCCGAGCTCCGCAAGGATCTCCAATAGCAGAGGAACTGACCTTCTCAGCTGTTTACAATATACCAGTGTATCGTCAGCATACAGGGAGACCACATGCTCCGTACCCCCCACTGTGATCCCCAAATCTTTTAGCCGGTTCCTAAGTGCTACCGTCAATGGTTCCATCGCCATTGCAAATAGGAGGGGAGACAGGGGGTAGCCCTGTCTGGTCCCTCTTTCCAATCGGAATGCCCTGGAGATTCTACCCCCTGTCTTAACCCTGGCCCGGGGAGACATATATAACAGTGTTACCAATGTAAGAAAACTCGAGCCCACTCCCATTTTTTGTAAGGTGGCCCATACATATGGCCAGGCCACCGAGTCAAATGCTTGCTCGATATCTAATAAGGCCAAAGCATGGTCTTCCTTCAGTAAACTCGGATCATGCCACACATGTGCCAGCCGTCGCAGATTGAACATGGTACTACGGCGTGGGATAAATCCCGCCTGGTCTGGGTGGATTAGTTATGACATGTGAGGAAGAAGTCTATCCGCCAGAATGCCACTCAGAATCTTTACCTCAATATTAAGCAGCGAAATGGGCCTGTAAGAGTTCGGTACCTGTGGGTCGCTATCCTGTTTGGGGATCATTATCACCAGTGCCGCCTGCTTAGAATCTGGCAACCCTTGCCGCTGTAGGGCTTCGTTGTATACCTCCAGCAACCGATCCACCAGTAGTGGTGCAAACTGTTGGTGAAATTCAGCCGGAAAACCAGCGTTCCCGGGCGATTTCCCTGCCTTTAATCATTTAATAGCCCCCAACACCTCCACCTTCATGATTGGAGCCCCTATGCTTTCTTCCACCTCCTGATCCAATTGGGGTAGCTCCTCTGCAGCTAGAAACTCAGTTATCACCGACCCTCGAGGCCCATCCCCGCTACTATACACTTTGGCTACATTCTGAATGATGATGGATTCAACCCAGATCTGTGACTGGGGGTGAGTGCTTGAAAAGGTTCAGCACTCCGTCCATCATCTCCTTGTGTTTGCTTTGTTCGCACTAAGTTGGCAGGGTATGCCCAGACGTGGGTCCCTTGCTCACTTTGCCACTGGATTCAAGCTAGCTTGGCTTATGAGGGCTGTTAGCCCGAAACCGGTCCCACAATGCTTGTTTCCGGTCCAGGGAAGACATGGCTTGGCAGTTCGGTCTGGAATGTCCCCATGAGGCACAGGGTCAAGACTGATTTGCATATAGCTGGGTCTGAACTGGGGTGGCAAAGTGAGCTAAAGAATGATGATGGATTCAACCCAGATCTGTGACTGGGGGTGAGTGTTTGAAAAGGTTCAGCACTCCGTCCATCATCTCCTTGTGTTTGCTTTGTTCGCCCTAAGTTGGCAGGGTATGCCCAGACGTGGGTCCCTTGCTCACTTTGCCACTGGATTCAAGCTAGCCTGGCTGATGAGGGCTGTTAGCCCGAAACCAGTCCCAGGATGCTTGTTTCTGGTCCAGGGAAGACATGGCTTGGCAGTTCGGTCTGGACTGTTCCCATGAGGCACAGGGTCAAGACTGATTTGCATATAGCTGTGTCTGAACTGGGTTGGCAAAGTGAGCTAAAGAATGATGATGGATTCAACCCAGATCTGTGACTGGGGGTGAGTGTTTGAAAAGGTTCAGCACTCCGTCCATCATCTCCTTGTGTTTGCTTTGTTCGCCCTAAGTTGGCAGGGTATGCCCAGACGTGGGTCCCTTGCTCACTTTGCCACTGGACTCAAGCTAGCCTGGCTGATGGGGGCTGTTAGCCTGAAACCGGTCCCAGGATGCTTGTTTCCGGTCCAGGGAAGACATGGCTTGGCAGTTTGGTCTGGACTATTCCCATGAGGCACAGGGTCAAGACTGATTTGCATATAGCTGTGTCTGAACTGGGGTGGCAAAGTGAGCTAAAGAATGATGATGGATTCAACCCAGATCTGTGACTGGGGGTGAGTGTTTGAAAAGGTTCAGCACTCCGTCCATCATCTCCTTGTGTTTGCTTCATGGGAACAGTCCAGCCCGAACTGCCAAGCCAGGTCCTCCCGGGTCGACTCACCAAATCGCCGTTGATCTCCTTCTCCCCCGACAGGCGGTCTTCCGTTTCTCCCTGCGTAGTGTCAGCAGCACCAGTTCCCTGTATTAGGGCGCCTGGGGGACCCCTCCGGCTACCCCTCCCCCAGAGTGCATAAAAATTGAGAACCCGGGGGCACTCACTCGCAGCCAAGCTCTCCAGCCCACACTCCTTCAGGGCCGCCGCCAGCTGGGCTCACTGTGCAGAATATTGCAGGCCGCACCATTTGTTCCTTCTTTGCCAAACCAGTCTGGCCATAGAGAATCCCTGTTCCGGCTGGGCTCTCCAGTGCAACGCTTTCCCAGTACAGGCCATCTTCTGTGGGGTCCCTAACATTCCTTTCACTTTGGCCGGTCAATTTATTCCATCCAGTCGGCCTCGGTACTGGGCGCCTCCTCCCTCCGCGTTTCTGCGCAGCGTATGAGCAGCCCCTCTTCCTGCCGCCGCATTCTGTGCTTATTAGCGGGGGGTAGGGTTTACAGCCCCTAAGGCTCTCGCTCTCTCGGTCCGGAGTGCGGCCTGGGCCCCACAGCCCCTCTAATCCCTGGACAGGGCTGCGCAGTCCTGGGGGCCCCACCCCCACCAGGCTCTCCCTGTCTTCACCCCCACACCCAGGACTGACCTGATCTTCTGGCCATCCCGAGAGCGTTATTTCATGGGGAGGTGCAGCGTTCCAGTCACGCTGCCCAGTGCCACTCTTCCCTCCAAGGCCTCTGCTCATCAATTGGAATAGAGAGCCAGGATCCGGGCCTCTCTCCCTTCACTAGGTGTCAGTACAAGATGGCGCCCTCCGCTTTACGGCACCTCCGTGGTTCGGCTTTCGGCTGTATCAGGCACCTCCAGCAGCAATTCATTCTGGGATATGTGCCGCGGGCAGGCTCCGATTCCCCGAACCTCCGGGGAGGTTCCACAATCACGGGGGGGTCCAGGATAATGCCGGATTCCTACATCGCCGGCGGAAGCTCCGACGAACACAGCTACTCCACCATGCGTCCAAGCCACGCCCCCTGTCATTGTTAACTTGTTCGTTCGAATATAGATTTTAAATATTTCTAAACGTCACACCCTCAGACATTTTACTGATTAAAATATATACAATGCTCTCCACATGAAGCCGCGAGAGAATCCTTTACCTGTATTTTGTTATACTCCACCCTCGCAGCAGCTTTTCAAAAATACTTGAATATAGGTTTTGTATAATGCAATGCTAGGGGATCACCGCTGTGCTGTCAAACACTGTAACCTTGTCTTTATCTAAAAACAGGGCTGCCCAGTGAGTTCCTTCCATGTAGGGGGGATCTGTGTTAAAGACGAGCGTGCAGGGTATTTCGGACCCTATTTCACCAGGTAGAGTGTCGCTTGGAAAAACACCTAAAAAGTATTTCTTAGCGTATTTATGAGAGCTTAAGAAATACCGAATCTCAACAGTGTCCATTTTATATTTTAAAGATAGTCAAACAAAATCTGCTGAGCGTGGTTGATCTAAATGATGTTGTTGAATACAGAGAATACAATAATGTTCACATTCATAGCCAAAGGCTGCCTAAAACATATTTCTGCTTTTAGATTTCCATTTTTCATCAAGCTGTAGTGGTTCCTATCTTCCATGTAAGGGGTCAGATCAAAAGGGAACAGCGTGTAACCCATCCCATATCCTTCTCTTGACACAATGACTCCTGAGTCACGCAGGTGGTTCCCGGGTATTGAAACCAAGCCCAGATATTGCATGATAGAATTAGCGTCTTCAAAGCTGGGTGTGTACGTTTTTCCAGGAATCATAGCCCCCTCGTGAAACAGCATCATGTAGTTGATGTCATAGTGTTTGAAATTGAAAGGGTTTGAGGTATAGAGACCGCTAAAAGCCGTGTTGTCATCAAAACCTATGATAATAAGTTGCAGCAGATGCCTCAAAATATATTTTGCTGCCTGTTTAATCTGGTTCCTTCTGGGATGCTGAATATCTTCAGATCTACTCTTTCAATGGCATACTTGCCATTCAATAGATGTAAGGGTTTGCCATGAGCCTGCCTGAAGTTTGGGGATACTTTCACTCTCTTTACAAACAAACTAGCAGACAGCATGACCAGTTTATACTGTTCCAAATCCCTGCTGATGACACAGAATGAGTCCTTGTTGTGGTTAAGTGTGATCTTAAGATTGATAACGTTGATGAATAGTTCTGAATGTATACGCCTGAGGAGGTCAAACTGTCTATTGCCGGTGGTAAAGCTTGCTCTTTTTACAAAACCTTGATTGTCACCGTCCAGCTCTTTGTCTTCAAAATGCACATAAGTGTCAATGTAGAAGAGCCCTGATGAAAACTGTGTGTCCAGGGCGTTGCAGCTGTAATTTAGAATACTCTCGATGTAGACTCTGTAGGCATACATGTTATCACTTTGCATGATGAGTTGATTGCCGAGGGTAATGTCCACCTGATTAAACATAGTTGCGATGGATTAATCAATCGCTGCCACTTTAGCGGCGGCCAGTATGTTGACACTGTCCGCTTTTATAATTTTACAAACAAGATGCAGCAGAGTATTGTTGAGATCCAGATGCGTATCCGTGGACCCTGACACAAAGAACTGTATCGGTGCCAACAGCGTCAAAGTGGCTAGAGGCGATACTTTCATGAAAAAACTGTTTTCGACACTGGTCTGAGTGGTCTTTAGAGAAAACCAGTCTAACTCTGATTTGGTGCATTCTCCAGATGCAAAATGTACAAAGGCCATGTTTCAGGTTGTTGTGTTTCAAAAAATATTTCCACTAGTGGGGTTCTCTTGTTCTCAGAGGCTCTCTTTTGCCTTACAGATCTTCATTTGTAAGCGCTTTTTGAAGAACGCCTCCTTTTTTATAGGGATCGGCGGACCCCTACTCCTCAAAGACCTTTGCTTCCTTCTATTACTTGTGCTTGGCCTGAACAACAAGCCCCCCTCCTTCTTAGGGTTGTTGTTCATGCTTTTGGGGACAGCAGAAGTCACAGATCTCAACACCTCCTGGGCAATGTTCGAGACCGCCGCTTTAACATGGGGTTTTGCTGTTTCATAGCCTCTTCTCAAGAAAGGTATAGCTCTTCTAAACAAAGTATGGAAAAAACCTCCAAGTCCCTTGAAAGAAGGGTGGTCCTCCATACCCATATAGTGTTTGTAATGGTCCCTGTACAGAGAGGATTCGCCGTATGTTTTCATGATCACCATGATAACTTCTAAATATTTGCTGTCATGTCGTGAACTTAAATGAAGCTTAACAATAACTTTCCCATATTTAATGGACACCGGCTCAGATTGATCGCTGTAGATCATAACCAACATAGTGTGAAAATGTTTTTAAGAATTTGCTATGCAGTCAGGTTTGATATATTGAATATTAATCACTGTGTTATTTTCCTCCTTCACCTGGACCCATCTTAACAATGGGGAAAAACTATCCCAGATCCTCTGCGGCTCTACAATGTCACTATACATGTAGAGTGTATAGAACCCTCCGTTAATATTGGGGCACGTAGGGCCCGACTCTACCTGGCTTTTTATATGTTGTACTGTACTAAAACATTTCTTAATTTACCCGTACAGCTAAACTCTTTATCACGATTTGGAGCTTTAAGAAACACCTTCCGTCTAACATTATCTAATACTAGTTGAAGATTCAAATCGGTTTTGATGCTGGCTATGGATTTGTTGATGGCCTCGACAATCGCCGCAACACTAGGGTAATAGCCATAAGGAAAGCCAGCATGGATGCTCAATGGGTCCTGATCACGCTTTATAGTTATTTTGGCCTTGACCATGTTCTTGGGTATTGGATTTCGATTAGGGCTACCTCCCAGTCCCTTTTCAGGTCCACAGGTTTAGCCAGTTTCACAGTATAATTAGAAATTTGATTGTTAGGGAGCATGTCCTTCGAGGTGTTGGATGGCAAGGTAATATAAAATGATTTTGTCTCAATATTGCCACCATCAAAGAGCCCCTTGTACTCACACACCCTGCAGAGACCTGGCCAGCACCCAACTGTTACATTTCTTGGGCTAGCCCCTCCATTTCACAAAGGGCTGTCTGTTAGCCCCACTACCTTTCCGTTTCAGAATCTTTTCAACCCTGTACACCCTGTGTGGATCATCCGGTACCTTTTGTATCTCTTCCTTGTAAAAGGCACCCAACACCATTTTGCCATTGTAGTCCTTTAACCTGTAAATATATATACCTTCTTTAAGCTCCACACTCTCCACTATAAACATTTCATCGATAAACGTCTTCTGGTAGCCCTTTGTAAAGAAGACCCCTTTCAACTTTGAAACCCTAACACGATCACCTTCTTTTTAAAGGGGCTTCTTTACCTTGGTAGCGAAACGGCTCCCATACACCGTTCTCCACACCGCTAAGGTATGATCTGTTGTTACCTAAATGGGTGACATTTTGATGTTTCTGTGATAACCGGCATTATAAGCGTCTATAAATGCCTGCAGAACATCCACATATTGGTAGGTGTTGTAGGCCATGAAATATCTCCACATCTTAGATTTTGGAGTTCTGTTAAAACACTTTATCACAGCAGCTTTTACCTCCTTGTGTGTTACAAAATGATGAACAGTGCCCTGTTTTAATAATTTCTGAAAGAAATTGTTTAAAAATTATTTTCCAGTGTCTGTTTCAGTTATTGAGGGGTTCATCTTTTCCGGAAGATGGCTTTAAAAGCTGTGGTGATGCTAGCACCACTTCTATCGCTCAGCGCTTCTGCAAAGGCATAATTGAACAATACATCTATTACTGTTAATATATCAAGCTCTATTATGCTTGGCTAGATCTTGAAGGCTGATTATGTCCACCTGCCATTGATAATCTAGCTACGCATTAACGATGGTCGGTCTCCTCTTTAAATCCCTATTGGCTGGCTTGTGGAGTGAATACACCTCTTCCCCAGATAACCAGGTCTTCACCTGCACTATGTTTACCGGCTCATCTTCAACTAGAGCCCTTCTAAACAGAACTTTGGTGCTCCCGAAGCTTCATACTCTGTTTGTATTGTAATAAAGCTTCCTTAACCAGTCCCCAGATATGGTATCAGCCCCTGCATCCCATGAAATGAAAGACAATGGTTTTGTTTAAGGACATTTTATGAAAAATAAAGAATGTTAGCAACATATAAACAGGGCACACTTTACAGTTTCATGGTCTACAGTTTCATGTCTGTTAGAATTGAAATGCATTAGTACCATATTACTCGCATTTTATTCGATGCTATGTTAGCATTTATGTAGCTAATTCATTATATATTCTCCGTGTGCATACGTAATCAGACAGTGCAGACGTCATGTTAGATATGTTGACATCTGTGCCACCATTTTAGTTTTTGAAGACGCCATTTTGTATTATAATCGAAACTGTTACTTGATCATTTACGAGAAATGGCCCTTGCTAAGTTTCGTTTCTTCAATGTCGAATCTTGCCCATTAACGCCTGCCTTTTCTATTACATGAAGGCCTTCTCCCACCTGTCTAGTAGGGAGGATAAGCCAGACGACCTTGGGCAGTAGATAGCTTATGCCAGGCTGTGGAATCGAAACTTGTGCTCTGTACCCCCATTGTATTACGACAGCTACCAGTATTTTTCCATAGTAGGCGGGTCTTTGTGGGCTCCGCAACCTACATAATGTAACTGTATGTTTGCTAGAGTCAGTCCCTCGTCAGCCATCATAGGAGGCTGGTCAGACTGGACTCCACTGCAGTGTACTTTGTGACTAAACTAGTATGTTTGTGTTCTCTACTGCGTCACCGACTCTTCATTGAACGGAAGGCTAGAGGAGGTCGAGAGTGACCCGGGTGGCCCTAAACGGGTCACTTCCTTCATGTCTTGTCATTGTTGTTGGAAAATTTGCTGACTTTTTACTACGTATACATAGTATGACACATGCTACATACATTACTAGGCCCGACAGGTAATGTGCCTCAGTGTCACAACTTTTGATATTTTCTTTTATTTTTTAAAACTCTTTTTATTAATACATGAAATTGCTGTACATACAAAGAGCATTTATATTTTTACAGCTATAAACTCAATGGCTCTAGGCAGAACTTCCCGCTTTCCCCTCCTATAACTTTGTACACTCAGGATACTGATGGCATTCAAACGATCGTTCAATTCTGTCGTACAATACAAAACCTTTATTTCTGAAATAATATTTGGTCAGAAGCTCCAAAGCGCTATAAAAGTTGGTCGTTGGTGATAGTATTTACTCCTTATATGGCTTTTGTACATTCTCCAATATTCATCTGTTGTACACCAGTTGGCTATCCACGTAGGACTGTCACACTGCATTGCCGTGGGCAGCTCACCAAGCTTCAGATAGCGCAGAGGTACAGGTTGTATTTCAGCTATTCTTTCTTTAAGCAACACATATACCACTCTGGTAATACAGATGTATCCTGGACATAACTCAGAAGCATCTTGAGCACCGACATTCTGATGCAGGGTCTAAAAGTGAGTAAGAATGTAATGTTAAATAATACAATAATGACATGATGCCGGCAGACTCATCATTTTTTAAAATTGTTTTTGCCCAGCTAAAGACTCGACTTGTCTATTTTTTTAAATAAATATTGCACATATATCTTAATATAGCCCTTTCTGCCATCCTTCTAACAAAATATGTACACAAACCTTGCATACAACAGAGTTTTGAGCTTGGCTCACTCGAAAATTGGATCTCTTTGAGCGTGGTTGAGGAGACCTTAATCATATCAGGGTGGCCATTTTTCATTTACTCGGACAAACCACACACCAACCTTAACAGTTTACATACTTTGTTCGGGTCTAGCAAGCTACATATATGACGGATTGCTCTTGAAGTGTATGAGTCATATAGACACTTGTGACCCTCCTTCTGCAGATCATTAATTTTATGGCCGTAGCAGAGGTTATAATAGTCAAGTTTGACACATTAGCTCACAACAATCGCAGCAAAACCTTTGACAGGCCATATGGCGTCATAGGGTACGCCTGGAGCTTCCTTTTCAAAATCTGCGATATTATAGGTTCAAACACATTTCTTCTGCGGCTCTTTGTTTTGGATTGTGGAACTTCCAGTTTGTTTTAAAGAGCATAAGCAGTAACAATTTATGGCATTAACCTTTGGCGACGTCGTCTCTATCACAGCTCTTTTTGCTGATGCTTTCTACGGTTCAAAAAAGAAAGAAAGACAGACTATTAGTTAAAAATAAAAAATTGCTATATATACGGTATAAGTAAGTGTCCATAGTGATTTTTATTAACCTCCTCATTTTTATGGGACTCAGCGGTGGCTCTGAAATCTTGAGAGTCGCTGAGGTCCATCGAGCATAACCAGCATCAAAGTTTGGCGCAGCTGTTGCACAACGATAGCCTCCTGAGCCAATTCCTCCAGAAACCCCATATCTACATAGACTGGTGAGTTAGGAGCTGTTATAGATTCTTCACCAACTTCCATGTCATTGAAATTGTTTCCAGCATCTGCTTTGTTACTCGAGGCTGTGCTGTCAATGCTGGAGTCCTTCATATGGGATATTAGTTGCGGCAAATCCTTGAGGCCGAGCATTTCCAACTGCTGGCAGAGCTCCTCGTCAAAACCAGTGATGTTGTGACCACCTTCTTTAAGGCCGCTCAACTGCGCGTTCTGCTCCATTGCTGCTAGTGTAAGATTACAATAATATCTTTCGATAGTGTTCAAACCAGCATCAGAGGGAGTCTTTTTGATGAAGTGGCTGTATCTCTTCATAATCACAGAGCAATCTCTTTCTGGAGGGCAGCTCCTGGGTTTGGCATAGGCTGCTTAGGGACTCCTTATATGTATTCTAAGCATAAAAAATGGAATGTACTCCTCTATATCACATCATGGTCACCTGAACTCTATTGGCTCTGGTTTGTTGAGGGATGCCGCATAGCCCTAGCCACATGGTAGAACCATGAACATGCGACTAGCACGTGTCCAGGGTGATGTCACAACACACGTGACCAAACATGGTCATTACCCCCCCCACCCCGGAAGGGACGTCACTGCCCAGGAGGGCTCCCAGGGGCCCGGGAGTCCTGGTAATGGAAGTGACATCACTTCCAGCGTGGAACAACTGTCACTTTTTACTTGATGTGGAAGGTATCCCTCCTTTCTACTCATGAGTCAACTCCAAGGTATTATTGCATAAATACAAATGCATGCTTATGGCAAAAATATACATATATTTTTGCCATACAATTTCATTATTGAAACACTCTACATGAGAGCTAAAGAAAGACTTAGAATTCAGAGCGTATAGCAAAAGATGTAGGTCCGAATGGGAATCTTCAGATAAATGTTCCAATGAGGAATTATCAATTTTGGACAATGTAAGATGTTCCACTAGATTCCTCACTGCAGTTTAACCTATACCAACATCACATTGTCTATTATGCAGTAGATTCCAGAATTATTTGGAATAAACAAAGGGCCCTTTTGGGCTTTTGAATTGGTTTGCTTGTTGTTAGAAACAACATATTAGTGACTCATAAATGGCATATTGTGAGTGAAAAATATTATTTTGATGTTAACGAATCTTGTGCAATTTCTGGTGTTTCATATTACAGATGTCACATATAATACCCAAGATTATGCCATTAGGGCACCTTGCATAAAACAAGATTTTGTATTGTGAAAATCCTGTTGTGGGAAAACAGAACAATCTGAATGAACTAAATGCGAACAGCTGTTGCTTTAATGCTAGGCAATGAGAATCAACTCAAAAATATTATTTTGAGTTCAGTTTTTACCTTCATCTTTTTTATTGATTTTTTTACAGGGGAGGGACATAGAGAATGAGGCTACTATACATATGGTATCAAGTTCTTCCTATCTTGAAGACTACCCCCTATTCTTTGGTGCCCCTGGGTCATTTTGGATTCGGATTTTGGAGGGAAGGGATCGTTTGTCTGAAACCTCTGCTGCATCATCAACTATTGAAACATTCGCATTTTGGGGGGGATTATCAAGTCATATCAGCATAGTAGTTTGCAAAACATTTGATGTTTGAGAGAGGGGAGAGTCCATCATTTTTTCTTTTTTTCATTTTGTTTGATGCTGGATGGCCTAGAGTTTATACTTGTGGAAGCAGGCACATCCTTCTGGGATTAAGGCATAAGAGTGTAAGGGCAATTAATATTTTGGGATGGTTATGGGCATGGGTTATATATACATTTACTTATTTGTCATGTTTGTTTCTGTCCAGACTTGTAATGATACTCTGATGTTTTACTCTTTGGTGCATAGTCTCCTGTGGGTCATAGGTGTTGTTTTTTCTGGTTCTTTTTTTACATTCTTACTGCTGCATTGCTAGATATATTTTAGGCACCTATGGATGGCCTTGGCTTGAACTCAAGTCAAATTAATGTAATTTTTTGGGCTGTATGTGCCTCTAGGTGGCTGGAGTAGGTGTGGTTCCAGGAGTCGAGACCTAGGTAGCAAACCATTTGTGTTTTTCCTTAGCCATATTCTTCTACATGTGCTTGACCACTATTTCCTGTGTGTTTGTCAGATGGATGATCAATGGGCATTTTGAACAACTTTCGAATGTCTTTCGCTATGGTAATTGTTGTCTATGGCTGTTTGCATTGTGGTAATTCCTAAAGTGCATTTTACATATTTTGTTAGTTTCCATGTTGTGCTATTATTTTTTATCTTGGTTGTTTTTTTTAATATGCTGATGCTGTTTTGCTTCTGGTTTATAGCCACATTGATGGCCCCAGCACATTTTGGGTATATATTTGTGCCATCCTTCAATGCTAAATGTGTTTGTTTTGGAGGGAGGAAAAAGGGGCTCCAGTTTGGAGCCATGTTCTTTTCATCCTATATGCTTCACCCTTTATTGGCATGTACTTGTCCACCATTTTGTGAAACCAGCTCCTTAATTGTGGCCATGTTTTCTTTGTTCTCCATGACTTCTTATCCCACGCCATGTGCTTGTCCACCATTTTGTGAAACCAGTGTGTGCCACACAGGCAGCCAAATTGTCTTTGTTCTTCATGCCTCCTCCGTTGATATCAGGTGTAGCCCACCATTCTGGAAAAGCTCTGTGTGCCTCATAGATGCCCATCTTGTCTTTGTTCTCCTACCTCATTCTTCCTTTCAGTATTCTTGCCCACAATTTTATGAAACAAGTGTGTGTCTTATAGGTGACTATCAGATCTTTGTACTCCATGCCTTCTGCTTTGCCAAGCTGTAATGCTCGTTCATCATCATATGGAACCAGTGTGTGTGCCTGATTATTAGCCATTTTTATGTCAAACTTTCAGACCATCTTCTTAGAATATTGTATTATAGTGCTTTGGGAGTGAAGCCCAGGGATAGTTTTGATCATTTTACCTTTTTTCCATATATATTTCCTGTAATCATATTATGCTTTTGGGTTGGTTGTAGTAGCCTGTAGGGCATGCTTATTATTATTTTTAATTAGTTGAAACAATTTTTGCCAGCATCATACTGGGTTACTTAGGGGGTTTCATGTGTCACAGAGGGATACAAGGTATTTATTTCTCATTTTTTAGAATTTGTTTCTACAAGTTCCACCACACGGACTGGGCCCCTAGAAACATGGTTAGTATTTTTTTTATTTAATCAATTTATGTCTGCTCCCCTGGCTCCCATAGGTGTTCCATTGCCCCTTGAAGGACACCAGTTTTTTTTATAATGTAGCTTTTTGCTGGTTTTTCTTTAAGTAGTGTCCTCTCCAGAAGAACAATTTACACATGGGTATATGTTATAATGATGCCTTGTATTTCATTGACTAGAAAGACCAGGTCTGACTATATTCTCTCACATTTTTTATTATCTGCAGGTGGACGGGACTTAGACTAAGACAGAGAAGAAGTTTGTAAATTTGGAGAGCTCTCTGCTAAATGCTACTGCTCATGCTGCTCTTCAGGAAGAAGTGAAGAGGGCGGCACCTAAGATAGACTCCTGTCAAGAATGTGTCTAGTCAGGAGAAGAAGCATGTTGTCACCATTGGAAACAAGGCCTTGTCTTTTTTCCGCCAAGGAGGGCAATAGGGTGTACCTGCTGTTTTCTTTTCTTGGCAGGAAGAGATTGGGAAAATCACCCCTAGATCACAATGGTACCATACCATTGATGGAGCAAGGTCTCATAGAAAAGAGACTTGCTCGGAAGCAATCCACTCGTTTAACTCACTAACAAAGTTATTAATAAGTTTCGTGAAAACTAATACGCACTACATGAACACGTGGGTTAGTGAAGCTTGCATATGTGTATTAACGCGGATAACAATGAAGAAGGACTAAAACCGCTTTAAATGGGGAAACTGTTGTGCGCATGCGTCAACTTCATCTACGTAGGATGACGAACTAATGCTTGGAGGGAAATTCTGGCGCATGAGCAGAAGGTACTAAAATGGAGTCCTGAAGACTCGCGTGCATGACATCTGCTTATTTGAACTGAATCGAACTATTTTACTAATGCTAAAGCGGGGAAAAGATATTAATAAATAAATTGGGATAGAGTAGAGGTGGGTGGTATACAGTGCAGACACTGTATTTTAGAAAGTAACATTTGTCTTCTGACTTTGATCATTAGTGCGTATTTGGGCCTCTTGTGCATAGCCGAATTGAATGGAGTGACGCGAAGTCTGCGCGTGCCTAGTGAAGTGAACCATGAACAATGACTGTGCAGTTGAATGGGATCCAAAGGACAAATGCTACATCCTGGGAACAGGATGGTGAAGAGTTCAACAAAGAAGAGACACATTCATGACAGTTTTAAAATGTTTCTATGTCGATACTCTTAGTATATGGGAATAAAATGTATGAATAAAGAATAAGGGGATGGGTTTATGAACAATAGTTGAACTGATTTTAGTGACATGTAAGCATGGTGTGATGAAGAACCCCCCTTGCCTGACCAATCAGACTTCGTATTTTACGATATTGAAACTTTAGTGGGTGGAACATGGAGAAACAAAAAGTATAATTAAGATAGCTTTAGTTAGTTAGATAAGAGATTTTGCTCGAAGAATTGCTGGGAGAGATGCTGAAGCTGGAAGCTGTGCTGAGGAAGATGCTGTGAGATGCTGGAGTTGCTGATGAAGAGCTGACTGGAGAATCTGAAGAAGAATTTTCTATTATAATTTAATTGGGTTAGATCTGAAGATTGCGAAAGAATCTGGAGGAGGAAGAGAGTGTCAGAGAGGGGTGCTGCGCATTCATCTGTATTTTTAGAGAGGTCAACTATCCTGTACTGATTCCTGTCCTGAAGTCTTTGTCTCCTGACCTATCCCAGGGGACCCTTACCAGCCCTTTGGGCAGGGGGCTGGTCTTCCACACCATCCTTGGTAACTATAAATTCCGTATTTGATAAATGATCTTTTCTCGCTGTCCTCTTTTTCTCTCTCACTCTGAGTATTGATTATTGTATGAGTCCGAGATATATGTATTGTGATTATGAATTTAATTTTCTCTCCAAATGAATGAAGGTGATTGCACTGTACTGAGATGTTCACATGCATTTAATTTAGATAAAGATTTTAAAACATTCCTGAGTCTGTGGTTATTTAATAAATGAAAGTTAAAGTTATGTTAATTATCACCATCAACTAGTTCAACTAATGGTCCATCGACCAGAGGAAAGAACTTGTTGATCTGTGAAGGGTTAGTTAAATGATGAAAAAAGGGTATCGAATGAACTAATCCAAAATTTAAACAGAACCCCTTAACCGACCAGCGGTTTTAACCACCGTGAGTTTTGTGGGCCCAGGTGAGTATATGGTAATAGAGTATCTGTTGTTGGTGAATCGCTGGATCCGTTTTCTGGTAACAGAGCTATGGTTATTATTGACTAGTTTGGTGATAAATATTGATTATTGATTTATGTTTAACAAAAGAGTTAGGGGTCGATTCCGATCGGAGGCGCACCTAATACCATTCGGCCGGGAAAAAAGCCAGGCGAATGCTTGTTTCCCGGCCGATTCGCACATACGTCCGAACGAGCAAGTACGATGCGCACAACTGCCCAAATCCCGACCCAGTCGTACTCACCCAATACAGGTCCAGTTCTCCGACCGATGCGGATCCGGAAACGCAGAATCGAGTCGCACGGAAGCCAAAATGCAGCCCCGTCCGGCCGGACAAGTACGATGCGCTTTCCGTACGCGCCGAACCCGTCGCTACGCACGGCACGTCAAAGCATCCGGGAGAGGCGCACATAAGCTCCGATTCGCGCCACAAGACGATCCACGGCTACGAGACGAACACGCCAGCGACGAGGACGAGGCGAAGCAAAGAGAAAGACGAACGAGACGAGCCAACCATGAATCCCATCGTGCCGATCCTACCAATATTCTACATCTATTACCGGAACAGGCACGGACGCGTACGGCGCAGAAGGTAAGTCAGACACCAACCACAAAAACAAACTACACGTACCCGACAAATCACACACACACAGAGGGATGCAGAAATTACTTACACCAGCAACAGCAGCACCATAGGGGCGGGATGGCCATCACCAATGCCACATATACACATAGGGGCCTTGATGCCAACAACTAACACCACCCCTACCCAGGGGGTGCTAGATGCCTGTCACTACTACCACCTCTACCCATGGGGGCAGGATGCCTGTCACTACTACCACCTCTACCCATGGGGGCTGGATGCCTACCACTACTACCACCTCTACCCATGGGGGGCTGGATGCCTACCACTACTACCACCTCTACCCATGGGGGGCTGGATGCCTATCACCACTACCACCCCTACTCAGGGGTGCCAGATGCCTACCACTACTACCACCTCTACCCATGGGTGCCAGATGCCTACCACTACTACCACCTCTACCCATGGGGGCAGGATGCCTGTCACTACTACCACCTCTACCCATGGGGGGCTGGATGCCTACCACCACTACCACCTCTACCCATGGGTGCCAGATGCCTACCACTACTACCACCTCTACCCATGGGGGGCTGGATGCCTACCACTACTACCACCTCTACCCATGGGGGGCTGGATGCCTACCACCACTACCACCCCTACTCAGGGGGTGCCAGATGCCTACCACTACTACCACCTCTACCCATGGGGGGCTGGATGCCTACCACCACTACCACCTCTACCCATGGGTGCCAGATGCCTACCACTACTACCACCTCTACCCATGGGGGGCTGGATGCCTACCACTACTACCACCTCTACCCATGGGGGGCTGGATGCCTACCACCACTACCACCCCTACTCAGGGGGTGCCAGATGCCTACCACTACTACCACCTCTACCCATGGGGGGCTGGATGCCTACCACTACTAGCACCTCTACCCATGGGGGGCTGGATGCCTGTCACTACTACCACCTCTACCCATGGGGGGCTGGATGCCTACCACTACTACCACCTCTACCCATGGGGGGCTGGATGCCAACCACCACTACCACCCCTACTCAGGGGGTGCCAGATGCCTACCACTACTACCACCTCTACCCATGGGGGGCTGGATGCCTGTCACTACTACCACCTCTACCCATGGGGGGCTGGATGCCTGTCACCACTACCACCTCTACCCATGGGGGGCAAGATGCCTGTCACTACTACCACCTCTACCCATGGGGGGCTGGATGCCTGTCACTACTACCACCTCTACCCATGGGGGGCTGGATGCCTACCACTACTACCACCCCTACTCAGGGGTGCCAGATGCCTACCACTACTACCACCTCTACCCATGGGGGGCTGGATGCCTACCACTACTACCACCTCTACCCATGGGAGGCTGGATGCCTGTCACTACTACCACCTCTACCCATGGGGGCTGGATGCCTACCACTACTACCACCTCTACCCATGGGGGCTGGATGCCTACCACTACTACCACCTCTACCCATGGGGGCTGGATGCCTACCACTACTACCACCTCTACCCATGGGGGCTGGATGCCTACCACCACTACCACCCCTACTCAGGGGGTGCCAGATGCCTACCACTACTACCACCTCTACCCATGGGTGCCAGATGCCTACCACTACTACCACCTCTACCCATGGGGGCAGGATGCCTACCACTACTACCACCTCTACCCATGGGGGGCTGGATGCCTACCACCACTACCACCCCTACTCAGGGGGTGCCAGATGCCTACCACTACTACCATCTCTACCCATGGGAGGCAGGATGCCTGTCACTACTACCACCTCTACCCATGGGGGGCTGGATGCCTACCACCACTACCACCTCTACCCATGGGTGCCAGATGCCTACCACTACTACCACCTCTACCCATGGGGGGCTGGATGCCTACCACTACTACCACCTCTACCCATGGGGGGCTGGATGCCTACCACCACTACCACCCCTACTCAGGGGGTGCCAGATGCCTACCACTACTACCACCTCTACCCATGGGGGGCTGGATGCCTGTCACTACTACCACCTCTACCCATGGGGGGCTGGATGCCTGTCACTACTACCACCTCTACCCATGGGGGGCTGGATGCCTACCACTACTACCACCCCTACCCATGGGGGGCTGGATGCCTACCACTACTACCACCTCTACCCATGGGGGGCTGGATGCCTGTCACTACTACCACCTCTACCCATGGGGGCTGGATGCCTGTCACTACTACCACCTCTACCCATGGGGGCTGGATGCCTACCACCACTGCCACCCCTACTCAGGGGTGCCAGATGCCTACCACTACTACCACCTCTACCCATGGGGGCAGGATGCCTACCACCAACAACACCCCCACTCACAGGATGTCTAATGCATGACACAACAAGCACACACCAACATAAGGAATGCAACAAAAGACATCCCCCAACACCATGACAAGCGTGTGTAGACTGTGTCAAATGCCTACAACACTGAACATGACTTTGAACATACAATGTGACCCCCTATCACATGTGTCACACATAAATGTGTGTGGCCCCCACAATGCAAGCAGACCATGACCACTGTGGCAATGGGGTCCAACCCCCATCATCACAGTGACCAAAAGGTAAGTGTGGGGTCCATAGCTGAAGCACATTTTGAACATTGTGGCAATGGGGTCCAACCCCCATCATCACAGTGACCAAAAGGTAAGTGTGGGCTCCATAGCTGAAGAACATTTTGCACATTGTGGCAATGGGGTCTAAACCCCCATCATCACAGTGACCAAAAGGTAAGTGTGGGGTCCATAGCTGAAGCACATTTTGAACATTGTGGCAATGGGGTCTAAACCCCCATCATCACAGTGACCAAAAGGTAAGTGTGGGGTCCATAGCTGAAGCACATTTTGCACATTGTGGCAATGGGGTCTAAACCCCCATCATCACAGTGACCAAAAGGTAAGTGTGGGGTCCATAGCTGAAGCACATTTTGAACATTGTGGCAATGGGGTCCAACCCCCATCATCACAGTGACCAAAATGTAAGTGTTGACATTGAAAAAGCTGCAACTGCCAAACTGCATGGATGATTCCTGGTCACAGAACAACAAACACATCAGTGGCAAAGTAGTGCTTGTGTCCCATAGCAACATAGATTGTGTGAGGCAAACAGTGCAGTGCAAATAAGACATACCTTTGGCCTTGTGCAGACAAACATCACCCATGGGGGCTGACACTGTCAACATCCATCAATGACACAATGACAGAAGTGACCATCATAATGCAGACCCACATATTTGCACCAATGGGCACACATTGTCAACATTCACAAATAACACAATGACAGAAGTGACCATCATAATGCAGATCCACATATCTGCACCAATGGACACACAAATGTAGATATCCTGTGGAGACTGTAGATGTGAGGTGAACAAATAACATACCATGGCAGCAATGGGACACACAAACAATGATCATTGTGCTGACTGATGACCTAGGAGTCCCAGGGACAGCAGGTGAAACCCACCAAACAACATACAGCCAATTGCACACTAAAGATATGCCAATGCAGTGGTGCAGATGCACAAACAGGCAGACCCACACTGCACATCAAATACAACAGGTGAGGTGGGGGTGCCAGTGTCCCCAGGCAACCACACAACACATGATGAGGCCTTGATACCAATTACACAGATGCACATACAGTGCCACACAAAAGTAACTCATGGATCCAAATCCCCTATGTGGGCAATCAGGCATTGTTAGATGAGAGGGAGCACAAATTACACATGTCACACAAGCTTGTAGGAACAGCAACTAACACAGCAAGAGACAGACCCACCACAGCACTACCCCCAGGGACCCCATATTGTGCTGACACTAGCCTGCATGATAATCCCACTGTGATGACAATGTCAGATGTCGTTCACACTGTGAACCCCAGCCATGTGTCCTGAGCAACTAACTACCATCACACCTACACAAGCTCCAATCAATCAGCACGGCCTGCCAGCCAAGGCCAATATGGAGGTAGGGGTCTGGCCGTGCAACAACTCACTTTTGCACACACTCAACACCACACACCCTGATCTCCATCAATGTGCAGCAGTGAAGCTCACATGGACTGGTGACATTGCACATGCACCCATGACAATACCAGGGGTGGTGGTGGGAACCAAGGTGCAGAAACCCATCACACATGGCCAGTCAACAAGACTTGTCAATGTCCGACACACAGCACAGTATGCTGTACATGGGCATGATGTGAAATCCACCACAATCAATGGGATCCTGGCCATAGTCACACACCAATGAAGAAGCCAAGGTGACACACGAAGAACACACGTACACAACTACCAACATTGCAGCTCTGACCCTGAGCAGTGGCAGCAGTCACACACACAACGTGTCACAATCACTGTAAGCTAACACAAACTGTAAATCACATTACTCGTGTAAACAACAAGTGCCAAGGGGAATCCTGAATGTGTCCCATCTGCGTTTGCCCACATCCCCAGCACTGACAACAAAGACAACCTGGGATGACAACCTCATGAACATTAGTTTGCCATGCACCCACATCACAGAGAAACCAGGTCCAAGATGCTGGATGAACACAGAACAACTCAGCAAGCATCACAAACAGGAACATCCCTAGGGACACAGCCTGTGTAGGAAAAGGGAAGGGAACACGCACAGACATGCTTACACAACACAGGCCCCCGCAATGTCACCAGATTACACACTGCCATGAGGGCACACCACTCCTGTGGAAGGTCCGCTGTGCCAAACCTTGTCTGTGCACGACCCAAACATGTCAGCAGAACACTCCGTCAGTGAGTCAACAACCACAACACACAGAAGGCTCTGCTCACATCAGCCTGGGTACGGGGGTGTCACGTCAGTCATCTGCACACACACCAAACATGTGTCAAGCAAGTTGCACTGTATACACAGATGAGCCCTTCGACATTGATGTGCAAAACTGCATGTCCAGTGGAGCTGGGCACACAGTCAGGGAAATCGGAACATTGAACAGTGGTAAGCCCACCAGATATGCATCAGTGTAAGACAAAGATGTTCATTTACAAATGCAAAAATGACATCCCTGTGTCAAATGCTGAACATTACACCCTCAGACTGTAGCAAAGGATGCCATAGATCCAGAATACAACAGGACACATATCCCATGGACCACATGGAGTCCATCACTGCAACACTTCATCGTCCTGATGTGAACACTATTACAACTGCAAATGCAGGATGCTACTCATCCACATCATGTACATCAAAAGAAAACCCAAATGTAAACAAAAAGAGGCTTTATTCAGCAAATGTCAGGGCAAAAACGGAAGTCCAAAAGAAACTAAGGCCAATGGCCAGTCCAAAATCACAGTACCAACGGGGTGAGAAGTGACAACTGGTCACACATTGCTTGCCTGCACTGGTACGGTTGGGGACATCACCCTTGGAGGGGCATACAAGGGGCAGGCCAGGCACCGCAGGGACAGGATCAGGGGATGGCAGAGTGAGGCAGTGAAGGGGTGGTGGGTGCAGAAGTGTCACCGGCAACTGCAGTGGAGGTGTCTGACTCAGGGGGGGCCGGCACCACCGTGGTACACAAGTCAGTTGGTGTGGGTGCCGCAACCACTGCAGTGGGCTGGACTGATGTAGTGGACTGGGTACCCACTGCAGTGCCCGAGTCAGACGTGGTGGTTGTGGACTCCACTGCAGTGCATGACTCCAAGGGAGTGGAAGGGTGGGCAGATGAGGTGGGCAGGACAGGGGGGGGGACCCGGTCCCCACAACAGTGCCACTAACAGGCAGAGCGTCTGGGTTGGGGGTGGAAGAGCAAGTGGCAGTGGGGAAGGGCCTAAGCAGTCTGGGGATGTGGTATCGGTGTGTGGGGGAACCTGGGGCAGGGTGTGGCGGGGGAACCTGTGCAGTGGTGGCCTGGGGGATGGAGGAGAGAGACTGGGCGCTGGAGCTGTGTGGTGGTGGTGGTGGGGTCTTGCTCTTCCTGCTCCGGGGGACTTCTGAATGGGCTCCTGTGTCTGCCTGCGCCTGGGGGAGGGTGTCCGGGGGCGAGGGGCACTCCTCTCTGTGTGGGTGGACTTCCTCTTCCCCTGGTGTGCTGGGTCAGCAGGAATGGTGGGGAAGAGGCCGAGGTCACACAGGAAGACCTGCTGTGTATGTGGGGTAGCAGGCGAGGCAAGGGAAGGGGTCTTGGAGGGAGAGGATTTGGAGGACTGCGGAGTGAATGTGGATGCCTGTGTGTGTGTGTGTTCCCCTGAGGATGCTTGTGTGCACGTCTTGCCTTACTCTTGGGTGTGTCTGTGCTGCTCGTGTCTGTGTGTATGGATGACTGTGCAGGTGTGCATGTGCTTTGGACAGGTAGGGGGGCAGGAAGTGTGGATGGGGCAGAGGTGGGAGAGGTGAGGGACTGTTGGAGGAGGGACACTGCTGCCGTCAGGGAGGAGTCCATGGACCTATTGCTCCTCTGTAGGGCAGACATACCCGTCGAGATGCCCTCCATGAACGACACCAGCTGTGTCAACAGAGTGGTGTGTGCATGGAGGACACTCAGCATTGCTGTCTGCCCTACATGGAGCTGCCGAAGGAGGTACACAGACTCCTCACTCAGGGCAGCAGGGGACACAGGGGCAGGAGCTGCGGTGCCTGGCATGAAGGAGACACGCTCCTGAGCACGGGAGCCTCCACGGACCTCAGGAATGGGAGCCGATGGGAGGGTGGTGGTGGTGGTGGTGGTTGCGGGGCCAGACAGACTAGCTGGCCTTTGGTGGCTGCCGAGACCCGCCTCCACAAGGGAGTCATCCTCCGAGCTGCTGTGGTCCCCAGCTGAGGTGGATGGTGCTGAGGACTCCTCGGTGTGGCTCCCCTCACCCTCCGTGCCACTGGGTCCCTCTGACCACTCGTCCGATGCTGACCCAGTCTGGCTCCGCTGCTCCTCCTGGTCCGTGGAGCTGTCCCCTCCTGTGGCCGTGGATGTATCTGCAAACAATTAGGGAAACAGATAAACATCAGTCACCTGCACTGACCGCACACACCACAGTAAGTACAGCACATTACAGAGCAAGCCCTGGCATCCTTAGTTGAACATTGCCTAAAGTCCTCACACAGATTCGGGGAAGCCAATTGTCAGTCTGATGGTCAACCATGGGACTCACACCCCTCCTGCCCTTGCACCCATCTGTCTGGTGCCTGTCTGATGGTAAGACCCCAGTGTGGACACATGCACCACCTACACAGTTGTTGGACATTGCAGGGAACACGGTGAAGCATGTGAACATGCACACACCACATCTCTTGCCACTGAGTCAGTGCAGGTGTCCGGATAAAGGGATGGCCAGATTCTAATTAGAAATGCATGTGATGCATACCAGCACCAGACACCATGATGCACCCATGTCCGGATAGTCAATGCCCTAATGGGGTGCATGTTGCACATGTCACTCCCCTGCAGGATCAGTCCCAGGAAGTTGAATGCCATGACACAGGAATGCGTGCAAAGTCATACATTACTGTCTCAAGTCACATGGCCATGGCAGCCAGACAACAACAGTCTGCACTGTGTCACAATCCGAGGGCATGGGGAATGCAAGTTATGTGACTGACAAGTGCACATGTCCATCCCCCAAAAACCACATCATCTGTACTACTATTTGTCCACGTCATACCAACTGGACATATGGGGGACATGAAACACAACTCTCTGAACATGAGCACCTAACAGTGTGCTGTGAATGAAAATACAGCTGCCTGAAAGTCACAGTCGCAAACACCTGTGTGCACAGTCAAGTGATCAGACACCTATAAGTCACAGAAGTATCGTCTATCATGGTCACATCTCAGATGGCATGCTGAGCCCCAAACGATGAACATACCAGTAGTCCTGACAACGAAGACACAGCACAATGAGACAGAGGCAGACACCTGAGGGTACATTACACTGATCACAACATGCCAGATGATACACGGGAGTGGGAGTACAGAGTGTATTGTATGCACTGGAGTAGGCATGACTGTCCAGCTCCACCTGTAAGAGGGATGAGTCCTGGACAGTAGGCAGGTGGCTAAGCATGTGTGACACACTGGATACACATACTCCTGAGGCCCAAATATTGTTCCCACCAGCAGTATGGGTGTGTGCCACATTCCCCAGGGACATGTGGTGATTCAGAGCAGCAAGCGGACCACATATCAAAGTTACACGCAGATCACAAGTCAGAGCTTAGGCATTGTGTAAGCAATTGACCCACCCATGAATCGCACAACATAGTCACGGGAACAAATGTTGTCCCCCACCTTGAGCAAAGCAAAATGCAATGAAACAGTCCCCAAATGACACAATTTCCTGACTATAAGGGCCACACATATGCGTATCAGAGGAGAAGTGGGCATGTAACAAATGAGGGACATGGATCCTGGACCACATGACTGATGTACTGTGGAAATTTACTCAGGCCAGAGGAGGGCACATAGCATGGCAGACAAAGTGCACAGTGCAGTCATGGACTCACCCCCTCCTTGCTGCTGTCTGTCCTTCAGCTGCCCATCCAGGTCAGGGAAGACCACCGCCAGGATCCGGAGCATGTGGGGGGTCAGGGTCCGGTGTCCGCCCCTCCTGCGAGGAGGCGACAGCTTCAGCTGGACACTTGCGATCCTCCGGGTCCAGCCACGAAGGTCCTGCCACCTCTTTTGGCAGTTGCGGATCCTGCGCCTGTAGACCCCCACGGATCTTACTTTCCGGGCGATGGTCAGCCAGATGTCCTGCTTCTGGTGGGCATCAACCTGTGAGGATGACAAAGTGAAAAGGCCATTACTACACATGCAACATATACGTGCATCACACAGTTGGATATACATGTCTCAATTACAGGGGCATATGATGTACACAGGCAGTGCAACAATGGCTATGAACAGTTTGCCAGCAGTCACTACATGGTATCATTGCATGGGAAGTAAACCTGGTTGGAATGCACTGTTACTGCACTGTACCAGTTCAGTGCATGTAACTACACACTTTGGGGTGTGACAACTACTCAGTGGGCATGCTAGCCAGTTGTGTGCACAGTGAAAGTCCTGCTAGTCAGACAACATGCACAATTAGTGATGCAGTGGACAGCACACTCACCTGCTCCCCTGGTTTCCCATACAGCTTGCTGTACTGTGGAAGGAGGCTGTCCAGCAGGGCCTGGTTCTCCTCAAGGCTGAAGGCTGGGGCTCTCTCCACAGTACGTGCCATTGCAGGAGCCAGAGGATGCATAAACAGCAGCAGTGTTGGTGGCAGATGTCGTCCTGGAGCATGTAGTGCAGGCAAGTGAGCTCTCAGGGGAACAGCCAGCATTATATGTGTGCTGCAGAGGCAGATACTGTCCCATGTGTCCAAAGTGATAGGTCCAAGTCGTTTGCATCTTCTAAATCTGACCAATCCATGGTATAGCAGCACTAATACACGCCCACAGCATCCTTCAAATCTTCAACTTCATGACACCCATGATTTTGCAACATTGTTGTGGCTGGCCAACTGAATTCACTGCATCAGACTCATTGGAGCTTCGAAAACGCGTCCGTTGCCATGCCAGGCCCCAGCCAATGTGTGCGCACCGATCGGTCCATTGCTGTACAACGCGTACCCGGGATATAACGCGTACCCGCTCACATTGAATGCAATGGGCCGGCCGGGCACACCGATCGGTCCATTGCTCTACAACGCGTGCCCGCTCACATTGAATGCAATGGGCCGGCCGGGCACACCGATCAGTCCATTGCTCTACAACGCGTACCCGCTCACATTGAATGCAATGGGCCGGCCGGGCACACCGATCGGTCCATTGCAGTTCAACGCGTACCCGCGATACAACGCGTACCCGCTCACATTGAATGCAATGGGCCGGCCGGGCACACCGATCGGTCCACTGCAGTTCAACGCGTACCCGCGATACAACGCGTACCCGCTCACATTGAATGCAATGGGCCGGCCGGGCACACCGATCGGTCCATTGCTCTACAACGCGTACCCGCTCACATTGAATGCAATGGGCCGGCCGGGCACACCGATCGGTCCATTGCTCTACAACGCATACCCGCTCACATTGAATGCAATGGGCCGGCCGGGCACACCGATCGGTCCATTGCAGTTCAACACGTACCCGCGATACACGCGTACCCGCTCACATTGAATGCAATGGGCCGGCCGGGCACACCGATCGGTCCATTGCAGTTCAACGAGTACCCGCGATACAACGCGTCCCCGCTCACATTGAATGCAATGGGCCGGCCGGGCACACCGATCGGTCCATTGCTCTACAACGCGTACCCGGGATACAACGCGTACCCGCTCACATTGAATGCAATGGGCCGGCCGGGCACACCGATCGGTCCATTGCAGTTCAACGCGTACCCGCGATACAACGCGTACCCGCTCACATTGAATGCAATGGGCCGGCCGGGCACACCGATCGGTCCATTGCTCTACAACGTGTACCCGCTCACATTGAATGCAATGGCCAATGTGTGCGCACCGATCAGTCCATTGCTGTACAACGCGTCCCTGTACAAGTCACTGGCATATGTCACCATGCCTGTCACAGGTGAACATATGCCAGCCACATATACTTCCCAGGGAGTGAGGGGCACACCTACAACACCACAGCCTGTCCACACTGTATCCTAAGGCATGTAAGGCTGCATTACATGTTCCGTGTATGGGGGTCAACATGTTGTTTTTTGGGTGGCACTTGGGGGCAGCCACTCCCAGGCTGTGCACGTGTTCATGGGGACAGAATACTTGGTGTGTTGTGCACATGAACACTGTGGTGTGCAACTGTTCATTTCAGGGCATGTGGCATGGTCACATTTCACGGTTGTGTATGTGTATGTCATGTCACATACCCCCTGAGTCCCATGTGGGACGGTATGTACGTCCCAGGGTGACCCATTGCCACAATTGTGATGGCCCTCCACAGTCTGTGTGCATGTCGTGTTTACAATGTCTCTGATTCCATGTGCACAATGGGAGACATTCTCCACATCCACGTTGTTTGTGCATGGACTTTGATGTTGTGCGTGTGTGTGTCACAGACGTCCATGTCTGTCCTGCCGAGGCAACAGGGACCACTACCTGTGGGGGTCATGGTTGTTTAGCTGTGGTGTATTCATGATGCACCATGTCATGCCAGTGTCCATGTGTCAATACAGGGTCCCTGGGAATCTACCTGTCGATGAGCTGTGATGCCTGGGGCACATCTGTCCTCACATGTCACTGTGGTGTGTGTTTGGAACGTGACAGCAGTACATGGGTACTGTGACACAGCCTAATGATATCCCATAGCACAACCTGGGACTTGTTGAGGACACATGTTGAACTGTGATGTTAGACGTTAGCCATGTAGGTGCCATACATGTCCTTACGGAACGGCACACGCATCATGTACTTGTGTCTCGTAATGATGTATCATGTGATATTGAGTCTGGTCTATGCCACATATGTGGGGTGACTGACAATCTTTCTTTCCTCACCTATGCACTGCAGGGCACCAGCTGTCCATCGGCCATTCCCTGACCTTGCAATGGTGGTTGAACGGGACTGCATCCGACGGTACCGCTTCACCAGGCCACTGATTGAGGAATTGACGGTGCGGTTGGCCCCACATTTGCAACCTGGCCGGACATACCCTACAGCGCTGACCCCAAGGTGAAGGTGATGGCAGCCCTACACTTCTTTGCCACCGGTACCTTTCAACACACTGTGGCATTTGCTGGTGGGATGTCACAGACCATGTTCAGCCGTGTACTCCGCGACGTTTTGGAGGCTATGTTGAGGTACCTGAACAAGTACATCTATTTCCCTAGACTTCAACAACTCACTGACGTGAAGAGTGACTTCTATGCCCTGGGGAGGATGCCGCATGTCATTGGCTCCATTGATGGGACACATGTGGCTTTGGTACCACCACAGGCCCAAGAGCAGGCATACAGGAACCGCAAACACTACCATTCGGTCAATGCACTGGTGGTATGTATTGCAGATATGAGCATCACGCACGTCTGTGCCCGTTTCCCCGGTTCTGCACACGATGCCTACGTGATGAGGTGTAGTCGCATCCCGAGGATGATGTCACAGATGCGGAACCAGCGTGCCTGGCTTTTTGGTGTGTACTGACTTTGTAGCATTGTGTGTGTTCTGCAATGTAGTGTTCCACCCTCTTTTCCAACTCAGCTAATGTGCAATTGTCTGTATGTAGGTGACTCCGGATACCCCAACATGCTGTGGTTGCTGACGCCCCTCAGGAACCCTGTGACACCAGCCCAGATGCGCTACAATGAGGCACATGGTCGGACCAGGAGAGTGATTGAGCGGACATTTGGTCTCCTGAAGAGCCGCTTCAGCTGCCTAGATAAGACAGGAGGGGCCCTCCCATATGCTTCAGCAAAGGTGTACAAGATTGTCATCGTCTGCTGCATGCTACACAACCTGGCAGCGCGGAAGGAGTTGCCTCTCATCCTGGATGACGATGACCAACATCCGCCACCTGTGGAGGATCCTGGGCTGGACCACGATGCCAGTGGTGATGATGATGATGAGGGTGATGTCCGCACACAGCTCATCACCAACTTCTTCAGCTGAATGTGAGTATCCAGGGATGTTATGTCAATGATGTGAGTTTGCATGATATGTGTTGGTGGTGCTCTGGTGCTGTTTGAGTGTGTCCATGTGCTACTTGACTGGATGCGTGCAGCAATGTGTCCTTACAGGTAGTCTGTACTCCACAACAGTGTTGACATGCTAACTTGGTCCTGGGTGGGTATCTTGTGACATGTATTGGGCATGAGTATTGCAGTTCTGTCCTGTTCTTCAGTGCTTTTGACTGTGTGTCATTTCTGTCCTTCACAGGGTACTTTCAGAGTTGTTTGGTCAACTGTGATCCCCCGACACCGTGAATCAACTTCCAGGGTGGTAGCTGTTGTTTCCCTACAGGTGATGTGCGCCACACCCATGGACTTCCTTTCTTCTACGCTTGTTGACTGTGTGCCCACTGCCAGGTGGGATTACCTTGCATCTGTAGTGGTTACAACATGTTGAAAATGTGTAATAAACCTGTGCTTCACTTTGTGATGTGCGTTGTCTGTGGTCACACATCTGACTGACATTTGCTTCCTGCACCAGTGGGCTAGTTAACACAGACTGTGAATAGGTGTTGTGTCTGTGCATTGCACCGTATTTCCTGGCAACATCAGTGTAGGCGATGAGTCAGATGGCCCTGGTGTGTATGTGTTGTGTAGCCCTGGTGGTGTGTCTCCCTCATATGTGTCACGTCGCCATGACTCACATGCCGGTGTTGTACTTGCTGTAGCAGTTAGCATGCACAGTGTCATTTCACAGATCATCATCTCCACTTCAGAAACAACGTTGTAATCACAACAGAGGCAAGTATGGTGTATTAGTGAGTTTATTGACATACATGTGTGAGTATAGTGCACAGGATGGTGGGTGCTGTACATTGTGATTGTAATCCAAAGTTCCTAGATGATTTGGAAGTCCTGATAGCAAAAATGTCCTGAGTAAAGTCCACAGTCATCTGATACATTGGTCCAACTTGAGCTCCCCATGTCATGTGGGAGAGTTGTGTTGCATTCGACAGGGTGAAGAGTTTGCGCACAAAGGTGATTTTCCGGAACAGGTGTTGGCTTCCTGGGGGTTGTGCATGGCCATCAGCCTCTCAGTTGTCCTTCCTCGGACGACCCCTCTTCTTTGGGGGGACCCTCAAGTGCAGGCTGCTGCGGTGCAGGGGACTCTCCGCCAGAGTCATCCTCCCTCCCTGTGGCAGTTGCAGTTGTTGCAGCACCAGATGTTGTGGGCACACAGGGAGGTGTTGACATGTTGGTGCACATCTGGCGGAGGCATTGTAATATGTCCCTATGCACCGCCGTCTGTTCTTGCAATGTGTCCCACTTGGACTCCATGCGGGACATGTGTAAGTCCAAGCGGGCATGATGGGCAGCCTGCTGCTGTTGAATGTCCCTGAGGATCCCCACTACCTGGCTGAACTCTCCGGTGCTAGTCTGTACGCATCAGCTATGCGTACCAGTTGTGGGTCATCATGCAGTCCAGACCCCTCTGCAAGCAGCGACCTATGTCTACCACCCCTCCCACCACCCCTGGCAACACGTGAAGGACCTGCGTTGGCACGCACAGGTGACCCTGGGCCCCCTTGGGGGTTGTTGCTGGTGTTGGTGTCCGTAGCTCCACGTTGGGCCGGGGTCCGTGTGCTGTTGGTGGTGGTGGTCCTTGGTCTGTCCGTGTCGGCAGGGGTGGTCTGTGTGTTGGCAGTTGTTGGAGGGGTGGGTGCAGCTGGTGGTCCTGCTGGTGCTGCATGATGACTCACTGCGGAGGTGCCAGGTAGGTCTTCGTCATCCGAGGTGGGCAGAGGCTGTTCCACACCAGTGAGCTCAGTGTCCCCCGGAGCCTGGGACAGGGACTCCTCAGCGTCTGCTGCTGTGTCCCCATCATCACCTGTATTTGGAAGAGACACACAATGTATGTAATGTTTCTACAGGCATCAATGGTTCAAACACCTGACAGTTGTGACTGTACCTCTGGATGCGGGCCTGTACATTGCATTGTCCTAAGTTGTCACAGTCAGATGTTGATATTGGTGTAGCGCATTGTCCTGACAACATGAAGCATTTCAATAATAATGTTGAGGTGTGTGCATAGCCAGCATTGGTGGTATTTGGTTGACATCCGGACATCCTTCTCCCTCCAGCCCAGTTATCCCACCATGAAGCATGCCACCCTTGCAGTGGGTGCAGGTTGACTCTCAGGATGTCAGTCAGTGGTGTCCTGCTGTTGGTTGGTGGCCAGTTCCCAGCATGGCCTTGTGCTCCCCACAACAGAGCAGCAGTGTCAGACATCTTTGATGGGGCTTTCCACTCTCTGTGAGGTGTGCATGCTTCAGTGTGAGCTTGCTGGGCCATGTGGGGGGGATGTTGAGCTGTGACTACCACTCCCATCATGCTATTGCCTCCACCCCCTTCCCAGCATGCCCATACTTCCTTCCTTTTGAGTGTACTTCACTGTGTGTGGGTGTGACAGCAATGGCAAGATGGCTGACAGTGGTGACCTGCTGTTGGTTGGTGGCCAGTTCCCAGCATGGCCTTGTGCTCCCCACAACAGAGCAGCAGTGTCAGACATCTTTGATGGGACTTTCCACTCTCTGTGAGGTGTGCATGCTTCAGTGTGAGCTTGCTGGGCCATGTGGGGGGGGGATGTTGAGCTGTGACTACCACTCCCATCATGCTGTTGCCTCCACCCCCCTTCCCAACATGCCCATACTTCCTTCCCTTTGAGTGTACTTCACTGTGTGTGGGTGTGACAGCAATGGCAAGATGGCTGACAGTGGTGTCCTGCTGTTGGTTGGTGGCCAGTTCCCAGCATGGCCTTGTGCTCCCCACAACAGAGCAGCAGTGTCAGACATCTTTGATGGGGCTTTCCACTCTCTGTGAGGTGTGCATGCTTCAGTGTGAGCTTGCTGGGCCATGTGGGGGGATGTTGAGCTGTGACTACCACTCCCATCATGCTGTTGCCTCCACCCCCTTCCCAGCATGCCCATACTTCCTTCCTTTTGAGTGTACTTCACTGTGTGTGGGTGTGACAGCAATGGCAAGATGGCTGACAGTGGTGTCCTGCTGTTGGTTGGTGGCCAGTTCCCAGCATGGCCTTGTGCTCCCCACAACAGAGCAGCAGTGTCAGACATCTTTGATGGGGCTTTCCACTCTCTGTGAGGTGTGCATGCTTCAGTGTGAGCTTGCTGGGCCATGTGGGGGGGGATGTTGAGCTGTGACTACCACTCCCATCATGCTATTGCCTCCACCCCCCTTCCCAGCATGCCCATACTTCCTTCCTTCTGACTCTGCTTCCCTGTGGGGTAGTGTGCCTGTGCTGAATGGATGGCTGACAGAGTTGTCCTGGTGTTTGTTTGGCTACAAGTCCCATGAGTGTCACTGTGCTTCCCACAGCATGACCCAGGGTGGTGGTTCTTTGTGGGATAAATATTTTTAGTGTGAGGCAATGCATTTTCCCAGGTGAGTTGTGTGTAGTTTGGGTTAGGGGTGTGTGTGGGAAGAGCTGATGGTAACTATGTTCATAGCTGTCAGTCCTCCTTCCCACCCAGCCAGATATCGCACCACGGAACGTTCTTCCATTGCAGGGAGTGCAAGTTGTCTTTCAGGATGTCAGACAGTGGTGTCCTGCTGTTGGTTGGTGCACAGTTCCCAGCAGGGCCTTGTGCTCCCCACAGCAGTAGCCAGTGTCAGCCATCTTGTCAGTTGTTTTCCACTCCCTGTGATGTGAGCATGGTTCAGAGTGGTGTTGATGGGCGTATTGTGATGGTGGGCAATATCTGTGACTACGACTCCCATGATGCTATTGGCTACACTGACTTGACCAGCATACACAGAATTCCTTCCTTTCTGTGGGATTCCCTGTGTGGTGGTGTTGTAGTGGTGGCTACATATCTGACAGTGTTTGTTGGTTAGATTTGTGCCACTGCCTAGCTTTATTTGTTGTAGGGTTTGTACATGTCATGACACAGTTACATATCACTATGAGATGGCATGTATTGTGTTTATCTGACTGACATACACATCTTGGGATGATTCTGGTTTTGTTGCTGTGGATTTGCTAAGGGTGCATGGTTTGACTATCCCCTTGACAGTGATGTGTGTGTATTGTCACACGATATTGGGTATATTGGTTGTGTACTCACCAGGCTCTGGGATGTCTTCTAGTCCATAGACGCTCACTGGTGGGAGGATGGCCTGCACCTTCTCCTCCCAGGGCCTGAGGTATAGTGGTTTGGCAGGAGGGCCACTGCCGGTGTGTTGGCTCAAGATGTAATCCTTCTTCAGTAGGTCCCTGACCCTCCTGCGCACATCATACCACCTGTTCTGGATGTCTTCCTTTCTGCGCAAACATGGTGATTGTGCGTTCACCCTGTCAATGATCCTCGCCCACATCTTGGTTTTCTGCGACATGGGGGTCTGTTGGACCAGTGTACCAAACAGCTGTGGCTCTACCCTGAGGATCTCATCTACGAGGACTTCCAATTCACTATCTAGGAACTTTGGATTCTTCTTGGGGGGCATGGTGATGGGTGGTGGTGGTGAGTGATGTGTGTGTTGGTGTGCAAGTGAGGGTGTGTGAGTGTGTGTTTTGCTGGGTGTATGTGAGGGTGCTATTTGTTGAGGTGCTGATGGTGTGTGGCTTGTGTGATGGATGAGCTGTGAGTGTGTGTGTGGTTGCTGTCTGTTGGTGTTCTGTGCTGGCAGGTCATTTGAATTTGCAAAGGATCATGGTAGGGATTTGTGTCCTTTATATGGGTGGAGTTGTGGGTGTGTCTTTGTTCCCTGTTCCCCCCAGTATTTATTGGCTTTGTAATTGCTTGTTTTGCCTTTTTTTTTGTGTTTTTCCCTTTGTACTTTTTGTGCAGGTAGGAGACGTTCTTCTGACCGAGTCGGACCCTGCAGTTGTCTCGTGCGAGCTTCTCCGAGTCGTTCACGCTGTGTTTGTGCTGTTTCCTGTGCTGCGTACGCGTCGGTCGCGGTGTATTGGGTTGCTTCGGCTCGCTGTTTTGTATGCATGTCGGTCGTACGGCTTGAGCTCTGTGCGACTCGGTCGTGTTTTCCACGCGTTGCATCGTACTTGGCGGGTCGGAGTTCGCGGGTACGTTTCGTTCGGGATTCTTCCTGGTGCGTGTCGGTCGGTTCGATTCGCGTGCTTTTCCGGCCGGATAGCTGTTTTCCGCGCGGTTCGGTCGTTCGGCTTGTGTTCCGTACGAGTCGGTCGGATTTTGCACGCTTTTCATCGTACTTCGCGGGTCGGGCAGCACCGGTACGTGTCGGTCGGAATTAATTCCGGCTCCGAGTCGGTCGGTACGTTTTCCGGCCCGAATCGGAATCGGCCCCTTAGTGTCTTGTTTTATGTTGTCTAGAAGCACAGGTACAGAGGTTGCCTGGGCATCCCGGGAAGAGAATTTGAATAGCGGGTGGTAATAGAAGCCACACTGCAGAAGGTTACTCGTCTTTTGTAATAACACTGAGAAGCTACGGAGGGCTGGCAGTGTTATATTAGGGACTATATCGTGTAAAAGTAGAGTGCGAATGATAGCAGAGGGTTCGCTGGTGAAACTTTGGTCTTATTTCCCAAAAGGGTAACACTGAAGAAGTAACAGGTTCTCCCGAGCTTGAATGGAGGGTAAACAGGGGTTTTACTCATAGCGAAAAGGAGTCTAGATAAGTTGTAATCTATCCTTGTTTAGTGGAACAGACAGAGTAGCGCTGTTTTTATGTTGTTACTTACGGATTTTTGAGAAGATTTTAAAGAAATAAGTTATCGTATTACCTTGTGAAGGGAGGGTCAGTCGCAGGAGTTATACTGACGTCACAAAGAGCCGTGCTGGGATTGGTTGAAACAGCGGGCGTGAGAAAGAAGCAGATTGTAAAGGGAGGGTCAGTAGTAAGGAGAAATACTGACGTCACAGAAAGCTGCGCTAGCATTGGTCAAACAACAAGCGTGAGCCTGAATCTGATTGGTTGATAGATAGAAGCTGCGCGAGGATTGGTCGAAAAGAATTGTATGTTGAGTCCTGATTTGACTGCTAGTGTGAGCCGTGCTGACAGAGGATGGGACGTAGGTAATAGAGTTTGAAGATATACGAAAGACTCTTTTCTATATCGTCCGTCTGAAATGTTTGGAGAACGAAAGAAAATGACGTTAATAAAGAAAATTAAAAATGTCTTTAAGAAAGACAAGCCTGTGATGACTAGAGAGGGAATTCCTCTTCCGCCACCTAAAACGCCTGCTTCATTTAGATGATGGAAAGAGGATATCATACTTGTGTGTGGTTAGAGAATTGGGTGGAGTACACGAAAGGTGATGGTGTTTTGGCTTTTCCAGATCATGGTACTTTTAATGTAAAGATACTTCAGAATTTGAGAAATCGAATGAATATGTTAGAACCAAATCCAAGATTGACACAGTATGAAGCTTTAGAAGAATGGGAGGTTGAGGCATTTGAACGAGAAAAAATCAGAAGTGGTCGAAGATTTAGAGGGTTTTTGACTAGATATCCGTATGAATCACATGGAGATCAAATGAAGCATTGGAGAAGAGCTGTAGTGACAGAGGGTTTATATCCAGTATTGATGGCTGAAGAACAGACAGGAAGTAAATGTAAGGAGAAAACAAAAAACATTAATACGTCAGGAGATGGTGAATCAGATGATGAATTATTGGAAGATATTTAATTAAAAACCCTCCACCGTACCAAGAGGAACCTAGTAGAGTCACTCCAAGTGCACCGGTGATAGGAACGCATTTAACCCCACAAATTCTACATGATGTGTCAGTTAATAGCGTGTTACAAGATAATGAGAGGGAAGCTTTAAATAAAACTAGGCAAGAGTTAGTTCAGAAAATAAGTCAATTAAATCTAAATGCCGAAGCTTTGACAGTTCCAGTGATTATTGGCTCTGTTATCCCATTATATGGAGATAAGAAGGTTTGTCCGAAATCTCAAGCTGTGACAATTCCGTTAAGTAATCCCAGAAAAGAAGTAATGATTTCTGATGATCAGGCCAGTGAGAGTGATTCAGTTATTTCATTAATGGATCTTCCAATAATGGAACATTTAACCGAAACTCCAAAGAGAGTTTCACCTGAAAAATTGAAAGAAAAAGGGTCTGTGGTCCCTATGGGAACCAGAGGTTCAGCAACGGTTACTCCCGAAGATTTAGAGAGATGGGCACAGGGAAAAGAAAAACAAAACTTACAACCAAAGGTTCTAGATATTAGCAGATTGAAAGTAGATATGGAAGAAATGATAGCTGGAAATGTGGGCACAGAAAGGTTGAACATTTACAATGATGAGGAATTGTTATTTTTATGTAAGAGCATAACCAGAAGAGCAAAGGTATTTCATGAGAGGTTGACAGAGGTTGCATCAGAGATTGGAATAGATATAGGAAGATCAACGTTATTGCAGAAATCATATCGAGTGGAGTTCACTGAAAAGGATTTAGAAAACGTAAATACGTCTGGTAAAAGGTTACTGATAAAAGAGTTGATGAACATTTTGCGAAAGTGGGGAGACATTGACAAGTGGAGGATTAGGTGGATAAGAAAGAAAGAGGAAGTACAGGCAAGGGAAGCGTCGTCTGCATTTCCGGTGAGGGAATTAGAAAAGATTGAGAGAATATGTCCAATGAGAGAAGTTCCTGGTGGTGGATATGTACATGTTCCTTGGCGCAGACAGGATATTTTGTCATTTACAAATGATTTCCCTAGGTTGAGAGAAAAACCTGTTGAATGGTATAAACAGGTAGAAAGATTTGTGAAGGTTTCCAAGGTTTTGTTGAAGGACCTGGATGGTTTATTTGATATTGTGGTACCTGCTGATTTATGAAGAGAATGTAAAATCAAAATTGATTGGCCAAGTGAGGAATATGCAAGAGACTCTAAACCAGGAGCGCCATCAGAGGAGGTGATGAAGAAATATCACCAGGTGATTACTTTACTGAAAGGAAAAATCCCTCCTAAAGAAACAGACTGGGTAAAGATAGATAGAACAACTCAGGAGCCAAAGGAGTCTGTACACGTGTATTATGAGAGGTTGTTACAGGTGTTCAAGCAGTGTAGTGGATTTGAGAACATTGGTGATAAAGATATGGGACACTTTGTATATCGGTTTGTGTATGGTCTGAAACCGGAGATTAGTCAGATGATTCAACAGCACATGTTGTGCTGGCAGAGCAAGACAATAGATGAAATATTGAAATATGCGAAGTATTGTAGCGACGACATTGAGGCAAAACATAGAAAGCTAAAAGAGAAAATGATGTGGGCACAGGTAAAATTGGCAGAGCAGCAGGAAACAAATTTAATTTCACAAACTGATAATCAGACAAAAGGACAGACTCAGGGTGAACAAGTGTCGAGTGGTGGTAAAGGGATAGGACGAATGAGTAGAGAGGAAGCAAGGAAGACATTTCCTTGTCATGCGTGCGGAAAGCATGGACATTGGAAGAATGAGTGTAAAAATGTCCAGAATAATAATGGGCCAAATCAAAATTTAAATCTGCAGATGCAGAATGAAGTGATTGTGAATCAGCATCAGCAGCAGCAGGTAGTTACTCCACAGTATCAGGTGCCACAAGCTCCTATGCCAAACAATGTGAACATTCAAAAATATAGTGCAAACACTGGATTTCACGGAGAAAGTGGTAAGAATACCTCTGTGGTTTCACAATATTTTTTACAGAATGATGGAGATGTTTCGGACTCTGCAATGACGGTGCCTGAGGGGGGAGGAGGAGGAGTGTGTGCTTGGCGCATCCTTGTCGGTAGATCAGACAGGTCCATTTATTGACGGGAAAGTGGAAGGTAGTGACATCACTTTTCTATTGGACACTGGTGCTACCCGGTCTACTGTGAGAACAGCAGACATCTCAAACCTACCCCTCTCGGGAGAAACTATCCAAGTTGTAGGAGTGTCAAACAAACAGATTAGAACCCCAGTTACAAAACCAATGGAAGTGCATATTGGAAACTTTAAAGACATGCATCGGTTTGTGGTTTGTGATTCAAGTCCAGTAAATCTGTTAGGGAGAGACTTATTGTGCAAAATGAATTGCACAATCTATTGTACACCTGATGGTGTTGCTTTTCAAACACCTGATGAGGATGTTGTTTATAAGATGATGTTAGCTAAACAAGGTACAGAAGTGGATGAAATGTTTTCATTATTAACGGAAAATGAATTACCAGAAGAATTAAGAACCACAGTAAATCCAGAGGTGTGGGACTTTTCAGGAAAAGATATAGGGCTAAAGGCAAATGTAGATCCCGTGAAAATAGTGGTAAAAGAAGGTGCAGTTTATCCAAACACACAACAGTATAAAATGAGTCCAGAAGTGAAAGCAGGAGTTGCTCCAGTAATTAATCAAATGATTGAGCAAGGAATTCTGAAAGAAATAATGGGTAGTCCTTGTAATTCGCCAATTATGGGACTCAAAAAGCCTTGTGGTAAGTACAGGATAGTACAGGATTTGAGGAAAATTATTAAAATTGTATTACCTTGTTGGCCAGTGGTGCCAAATCCAGCAGTGATCCTTTATCAAATACCCTGGAATGCAAGTTGGTATACAGTAATCGATTTGTGCCAAGCATTCTTTGCCATACCTTTGCATTCAGACAGCCAGTATCTTTTTGCCTTCCGGTTTGAAGAGCGTGTTTTGGCATGGTGCCGAGTTCCTCAAGGGTACACAGAGAGTCCCTCAATTTTCAATCAAATTTTGAAAAAGTGTCTAGAGTCACTAACTATGCCTGGAAAATCAGTTCTGGTTCAGTACATTGATGACCTATTGGTGGCATCAAAGACACGAGAAGATTGTGTCACTGACACAATTGCATTACTGACCCATTTGGCCGAAGGAGGACATAAAGTGTCTCCAGAAAAATTGCAGTTTTGTCAACAAGAAGTTAAATATTTAGGGCATAAAATAGAAAGAGGAGTTAGAAAAGTGACCCCAGAAAGAATAAAAATAATCAGACAAATGCAACTACCTCAGACACAGAAAGAGATGAGAATGTTTCTGGGAGTGATTGGGTATTGTAGGCAGTGGATAAATAGTTTCTCCCTGCTGGCAAAACCATTGATACAATTGACCCGGAAAAGAGCAAAAGATCCAATTGATTGGAATGATGAATGTTTGGAAGCCTTTGTAAAATTGCAAAATTGTCTGTGTGAGGCCCCTGCCTTGGGCATGCCTGATTATTCAAAAGAATTTGCACAATTTTGCTGTGAGGGAGAAGGTTGTGCACTCTCGGTTCTAACTTAGAGGCATGGATTAAGCCGACGTCCAGTGGCATATTTTTCTGCTACTTTGGATCCAGTGGCTTCAGCTTAACCTGGCTGCTTAAAAGCAGTAGCTGCTACTTGTATGAGTCTGGAGCAAATTGAATCAATTGTGATGGGACATTCTGTAAAGGTTTATGTGCCACACTCAGTCGAGATTCTTTTAACAAGGACTCGAACACAGTACCTCACTCCTAGTCGGATGACTAAGTATGAAAGAGTGATTTTGGGAGCAGAAAATGTGACAGTGATAAGATGTACCATAATGAATCCTGCCACATTATTACCAGATCCATGTTGTGAAGAAGTGAAAGATGAAGTTGATCATGATTGTTTGGATGTGACTGAAATGTATACTAAGCCCCGCCCAGACATAAAAGAGATACCCTCGACGGAATCAGATCATGTATTGTTTGTGGATGGGTCATGTCTGAGAATGGAAGAAGGAGGGCTAAGTGCTGCATATGCTGTATGTAAAATAACAGGAGTCATTGAAGCATCCTGTTTACCGGGAGTCAAGTCTGCACAAGTAGCCAAATTGGTGGCCTTAACAAAGGCATGCAAAATTGGGAAGAATTGGAGAGTAACCATATTTACGGATAGTCAATATGGTTTTGAGGTTGTGCACGACTTTGGCCAGCTCTGGATGCAGAGGGGATTTCTGACTTCTTCAGGATCTCCGATCAGAAACAGCAAAAATGTAAAGGAATTGTTGGAAGCCTTACAATTGCCAAAAGAAAGAGCTGTGGTAAAATGTGCTGCACATAGGTCAGGAAATGACTATGTGACGGAGGGAAATAGGTACGCAGACCAAATTTCTCAATACTGTGCAAGAAATACAATGGCAATAAATAGAAAAATGGTAACGGGTGAAACCAGCTGCCAACTTATGTTTTTCTCAGCTCTAGAAACATGGGATGAGGTCAGACAGTTGCAGGAAGAAGTTGAGGAGAAGGAAAGGGAACTCTGGATAAAGTCAGGCTGTACAAAGAGGACAGAAGATGAAGTGTGGATATACTCAGATGGCAGACCAGTCATGCCAGATTGTCTGCTTTCTCAAATGGCAAGAGTATATCATGGGACAACACATATTGGTAGTGTTGCAATGATTAGACTATTCAGACAAAATTGGTACAATCCAAAGTTTAGGGTAGTTGCAGAAAGCCTTTGCCAAAGATGCTTAATCTGTCAGCAGCAAAATCCAGGCAGAAAAACAGTGGTCAGTTGGGGAAAAATTGGAAAGGCAGAAGCACCATTCACCATGCTGCAATTAGACTTCATTGAGTTGCCTCCGTGCAATGGATTGAAGTATGTTCTTGTGATAGAGTGCTTATTCTCGAGATGGGTGGAGGCATACCCCACTAGAAGAAATGACAGTCTCACAGTTGCTAAATTTCTGTTGAGAGAGCTGATACCTCGATTCGGTTTTCCAGTCACTTTGGAATCAGATAGAGGACCTCATTTGAACAATGAGATAATTTGATTAATCTGTGCTGCATTTAACATTGAACAAAAACTGCACTGTGCTTATTGTCCAGAGGCTTCTGGAGTAGTTGAACAGCTTAATGGCACAATCAAGTCAAGGTTAGGGAAGGTGTGTGCATCCACAATGCTAAAATGGCCAGATGCATTGCCTCTTGTACTGATGGTTCTCAGAAGTATTCCTGATAGAAAAACAGGATTGATCCTCATGAGATACTCATGGGAAGGGCAATGAGTAAAGCATATATTCCTGGTAATAAATTGATGAATATAACTGATGATCTGGTATTGGACTATTGCAAAGGATTGGCTGATCTGGTGCGTTCTGTCTCTCATCAGTTTGGAGAAGACGCAGTTGCAAGGCAGCCAAAGCAAGCTCATGATTTGAATCCTGGAGACTGGGTGTTAGTGAAGAAACACGCAAGGAAATCATGTCTAGCACCCAGGAGGGATAAACCACGTCAAGTCATACTGGTCACTACCACAGCAGTGAAGTGTGCAGGTTTACCCAATTGGATTCACGCTAGTCATACCAGAAGAGTTCCAAACCCATCTGAACAACCAGAGCAGCCACTGACTGAACAAGCTGAGACGTCAGAAATTGAAAGTTGTGAAATAGAAGAATCTAGAGTGATAGATTCTGAAAGACAACTATATGACGAACAGCCAAGTACCAGTAAGGAAGAGTGGATACCAGTGATTGACATACCTGAAGTTGTTAGCTAAACAAGAAGAAGAATCAAATTAGGGGAACAGGAAAGTAGAAAGGAAAAGACAGGGAAAGAAGAACACACTCAGGTAGAAGCGAATCAAGCTACTCAGAAACCTGAGCAGGGCCAGATAGGAGAAGAAGAACAAGTTCAGGCAGAAGAAGAACAAATCATAATGAGACCTCAACAGGATCAGATAGAAGTAGAAGAACAGGTTCAGGCAGAAGAAGGACAAATTGTAATAAGATCTGAACAGGACCAGAAAGAAGAAGAACAGGTTCAAGCGGAAGAAGATATAACAATAATAAGACCTGAACAGGTACAGGAAGGAGAAGAAAACAATACAGAAAATACAGAGCCAAGACAATTAGAGAGTGGAAAAGAACAAGAACAGATTGTGCCCAGACCAAGTGAAAATAAAAGAACCATAGAAGAAGACGGAGAAGGTGAAAGTGCAGTTCAGGTCAAAAGAGTTAGAAAAGGAGATAATTGGCCAGATGGAGTGAAGAGACTAAGATATTACCTAAGAAAGTCAGAAAAGAAACCAGAACAAGTAAATGAAATTACGAGTCAGACGCAACCTAAACAAACCTTAGTAAAACTCACGCGAAGAAGTCCAAGATTGAGAATTCTGAACAGAAAATACAAGGCCCCCGAGTGGACCTATGTTATACTAGAGGAATTTGAGAACTTAGATTTACGTGAAGAATCAGAGAGAGTTCATGTTGCACAGATTGATGAAAACAAATGAAGACCTCCTTAAAATAAAGGGCTGAATCTTAAGAAAATTTAGATAAAGAAAGAAAAAGAGAAAAGACATTTTCTCAGAATTTAAAATGGCAGAAGTTGAAGTGATCAAACAACCGAAACGAAATCTGAAACAAAGATGTCTTAGAGTTTGTCTATGTAGTATTTTATTATTAACATTAGTATGGTTATTTCTAACAGTGGTGGTGCCTTTATTAATGGTAACCACTAACAAGAATAATACAGTTGCTGACGGAAAAGTAGATGCAGTGAAAGGAACTAAGACAGAATTAGGGAAAATAGATAAGATAACCTATAATCATAATGAATCAGATAATGATTCATCTTTAAATGTGTTTACTAAATTGTTATTTCAGTACGTTAATACAATGGAGATTAGTGATTGTTATGTCTGTATGAAATTACCCTCATCAGTGTCAGAAGGGGTAACTTATCACCATTTGCCTTTAACATATGGTGTATCATGTAGTGTTCTATCAAGTTTATTTTATGTAACCGGGAAACTTCAGTATTTTTATTCAAACTTAGATGTAGTGTTTTCAGAATTACCTATTCGAAAGAATATGAATCCAGTACTTAGTAGTAAAGATGCACAGTTCATGGGTGAATTTTTCTTAACAATGAGCCCAATAGATATAGCACAGGCACATAGAGATATCTTAACATGTATATTGTGTGAAGAAGAAAAGGAAGCTGCTGAACAGAAATCCCATGTACCTCCATGGGTTGAGAAAGAGGGAAGTTATGCAAAGGGCAAGGCTTATGCTGCAATGTCCCTAGATTTTGTGAAGAAGGGAAAATTCTGTCTCCATAGGTCAAAGACTAATTATAATAAAATTTTCATTGGTTCCAGTGAATGTGAACAGAACTTCCTAATTCTAGGGGGATGGGGACTAAAAGGGGGAAACGATCCGGTATTTCCAGGAATATACTATGTATGCGGGAATAATGCCTATTATAGGTTACCTGCACGATGGTATGGGAGCTGTTATTTTGGAATAGTATTTCCAAAAATTTACCATGTGAACAGAATCAATGGAATCAATGAAATATCTAATGGACTAACACGAAGAAGAAGAGCTAGTTTTTCAGAAATAGTGGGGGGTATATTTGGTGCATTGATACCCTCAGTTGGAGTCATTCTAAATTCACAGAAAATTTGCAAATTGTCAACAGTAGTTGATCGTCTTTCGACTGATACTGCTGGGGGATTCTTAATGATTAATACAGAAATGTTTGCAATAAGGTCTATGGTTTTACAAAATCGTCTTGCGCTTGACATCTTATTGGCAAAAGAGGGCGGAGTCTGTGGTATGTTGAAAATTCAACATTGCTGCACTTATATTCCTGATAAAAGTCAGGAAATTAAAGGGTATATTGAAAATATTACAAGAATTCATAAAGATTTGACCCAACTGGAGGTTGACGGTGTATGGGAAAGACTAACAAGAAGCATCACATCAATAGGGAAATGGTTTACTAATTTTGGAAAAAGTTTCTTAGGACAAATAATATTGCCAGTAGTTGTGATAATAATAATAGGATTAATAATAATGATCACATGCAAATGTTGCAGAAGCAAAGGAAAAAGAAGAATGCATGCAGAGAGGGAAGGGAAAGGAAAGAAACAAAAGAGGAAATATGAAGAAATTCAATTAGAAGAAATGAAAGGAAAGCTATACAAAAAGATGAAAGATTTAGAAGGAAAAGAAGTAACTGACGAAATGAGGAGAAAAGAAGGAGAAAACTGAGAATTGCTAAAGTTGGCATCTGGGAAGGGATGGGTAATTTTGTGATGGCTCAAAATGCCATCAGAGAGGGGATTGATGGAGCAAGGTCTCATAGAAAAGAGACTTGCTCGGAAGCAATCCACTCGTTTAACTCACTAACAAAGTTATTAATAAGTTTCGTGAAAACTAATACGCACTACATGAACACGCGGGTGAGTGAAGCTTGAATATGTGTGTATTAACGCGGATAACAATGAAGAAGGACTAAAACTGCTTTAAATGGGGAAACTGTTGTGCGCATGCATCAACTGCATCTACGTAGGATGACGAACTAATGCTTGGAGGGAAATTCTGGCGCATGAGCAGAAGGTACTAAAATGGAGTCCTGAAGACTCGCGTGCATGGCATCTGCTTATTCGGACTGAATCGCACTATTTTACTAATGCTAAAGCGGGGAAAAGATATTAATTAATAAATTGGGATAGAGTAGAGGCAGGTGGTATACAGTGCAAACACTGTATTTTAGAAAGTAACATTTGTCTTCTGACTTTTATCATTAGTGCGTATTTGGGCCTCTTGTGCATAGCCGAATTGAATGGAGTGACGCAAAGTCTGCGCGTGCCTACTGAAGTGAACCATGAACAATGACTGTGCAGTTGAATGGGAGCCAAAGGACAAATGCTACATCCTGGGAACAGGATGGTGAAGAGTTCAACAAAGAAGAGACACATTCATGACAGTTTTAAAATGTGTCTATGTCGATACTCTTAGTATATGGGAATAAAATTTATGAACAAAGAATAAGGGGTTGGGTTTATGAACAATAGTTGAACTGATTTTAGTGACATGTAAGCATGGTGTGATGAAAAACCCCCCTTGCCTGACCAATCAGACTTCGTATTTTACGATATTGAAACTTTAGTGGGTGGAACATGGAGAAACAAAAAGTATAATTAAGATAGCTTTAGTTAGTTAGATAAGAGATTTTGCTCGAAGAATTGCTGGGAGAGATGCTGAAGCTGGAAGCTGTGCTGAGGAAGATGCAGTGAGATGCTGGAGTTGCTGATGAAGAGCTGACTGCAGAATCTGAAGAAGAATTTTCTATTATAATTTAATTGGGTTAGATCTGAAGATTGCGAAAGAATCTCGAGGAGGAAGAGAGTGTCAGAGAGGGGTGCGGCGCATTCGTCGGTATTTTTAGAGAGGTCAACTATCCTGTCCTGATTCCTGTCCTGAAGTCTTTGTCTCCTGACCTATCCCAGGGGACCCTTACCAGCCCTTTGGCCAGGGGGTTGGTCTTGCACACCATCCTTGGTAACTATAAATTCCGTATTTGCTAAATGATCTTTTCTCTCTGTCCTCTTTTTCTCTCTCACTCTGAGTATTGATTATTGTATGAGTCCGAGACATATGTATGGTGATTATGAATTGAATTTTCTCTCCAAATGAATGAAGGTGATTGCACTGAACTGAGATGTTCGCATGCATTTAATTTAGATAAAGGTTTTAAAACATTCCTGAGTATGTGGTTATTTAATAAATGAAAGTTAAAGTTATGTTAATTATCACCATCAACTAGTTCAACTAATGGTCCATCGACCAGAGGAAAGAACTTGTTGATCTGTGAAGGGTTAGTTAAATGATGAAAAACGGGTATCGAATGAACTAATCCAAAATTTAAACAGAACCCTTTAACCGACCAGTGGTTTTAACCACTGTGAGTTTTATGGGCCCAGGTGAGTATATGGTAATAGAGTATCTGTTGTTGGTGAACCGCTGGATCACCATCAAAAATAAAGCAGAAGTCTATCAATGTTGGGCGACTGTAGACATGGTGTAACCAGTGAATACAAAATTAAATTGTTCCCAGCACACTGACTCTTTCCAGGAAATTTGAAAGCAACAAGAATCTGCTAACCCTGATCCTTCTGAGGTAAGAGCAGAAAGGTTAAGTGGCATTTTAGAGATCTGCTCCTCCCCCCACTCTTTTGCTGTGCTGTGCTTGTGCCCTCTTTGGAAGCCCTGACATCAATGCCATACACCAGCAAAGGCATCCTGCTTTGCTGTTTTTGCTCCAATGCTATCCGGTGTTTCCACCTAAGGGTCAGTGTGGTCTTCCAGCACACTGTCGGCCGTATATCCTTTGTGCGCCTGGTTGCTCTTGTTTGCCGGGCTCCCTTAACTGCCCATCAGTGTTCCACAACTTTGTGGTGACTGTTGTGCCTTGTACTGGCAGCCCACATCTGCCTTGAGCACATTAGCATCTGGCTACAGGTGTAAGGAGCCAGAGGTGAGTGCCCAAATTACTCCGTGGCCCTGCTCTATGTGGGACGTACTTCCTGCTTGCCTCTCCAGGGCCTCTGCAGAGATTATGGTCACAATGGTGTATGCAAAAAAGTAATGGATGGAATGCTTGAATTAATCTCAGCCACTTGTAATCACTGGGGCCGCACCCCATTTCATCATTAGTTTGCACACCATACCACCTCAGTTTGGCCCAAGCCATATGCAAATTAGTCTTGAACCTGCTCGTGCACAATTATGAACTTCAAATGTTGCAGATATTATAGAACATGTCAAGAGTGATGTAATATGTGAGGTAATCATCTGTGCATGGTGAGAGCATGAGTTACAGTAATTTTAGGTTATGAGTTATAGTTACTTGAGATAACTATAACTGGTGAATTTCAGTGGTTTTGTTAATTCAAATGGTATGTTTTAACTGACATTTTCTACTAACTATAACATCACTTTAACCTTTGTTTCTTTCACTGAATTTCTACGCTTTTTAAAATTTTAAAGTAAGATATAATTGCAACTAACTATAATGTCACTTTAACCTTTGTTGTTTTCAGTGAATTTCTATGTTTTTAACATAAAATGAGATGCTCATTCCAAGCATTATTTTTCAGGACACAAAGTGCAACAATAGAACCCACCACAAGTGTTCCTCTGCTCCGGAAGAAGAGCATAGAGCTCTAGCTCGGAGTGCTTTAAAAAATATGGTAGGCTCTCCTGGGGCCATGATTTCAATGACCCAATAGACTTAATGTTTTTTCAATGAAGCTTGGGGGCTGCTGCACTCCTTGCAGCCCTCCACAAAATTATAAAATCATTGGTGGGGGCCCTGCACCTTCTAGGGGCATTGACAGACTCCAAAACATATAAGTAAAAAAGCACTAGCAGAGCGTTATGTTGTGCTCCTTATCTGGAGAAATGAATAATAAATGAGTGGCTTCTGAAGCTCATTTATTATTAACTATTTTTTTTAATTCATATTTGTTTGGGTGCTCCGGTGTCCATCTAATGCACCCACACCATTTTTTTTAAGTTGGTGGTCCCGGAGGAGACCCAATGACCCCACGGCCTATCCCTGCACCCATTGTGGGTGCCAGCAGGAGGCAGGATTTTTCTTTTAGCAGTGGATGACCCTGTGCCAATCCGGGCCACCTACAACATGGTATTTATTTGGTGCCATATGGGGAGCCCCATGGCCCTGCAGCCGCTGCAAGGGTCCCTAGCCATCATTGATAGTGGGTGGCAGCAGCAGAGGCTGAATTTGTTTTATGTAGGTGCCCCAGAGCTCATCCAGAGCATTCACAACTTGTCAATCATCAGGGGCTGTGGGGGGATTCCAAAAGGTCTCCGTTGCTACTGTCAGCTTTCCAGCCAGCACCATACTGGGTGATGATGGGAGCCGGCTGTTACTTTGCAGAATTCTTCTCTGCTCCTGTCCAGGTGGTTGCGAAATAGTGTTCCCAGCTCAGCAGAGTGAGGGCAGGGAATGCCTGGGCTCTCACAGGCAGAGAACTACAGTGTCCCAGGGAATGGGGTTCTCAGAACAGTACTTCACTGGGCTGTGGGGGATGGGGCCCAGGAGCTAATCTATGGCTCATGGAGCGGGGCCTAATGCCTCGTTCCCAAAAAACAAGTGGCCCCAGGGATGGAGTCCACAGGACCTCTATGAGGATTGGGGAGGGGGGCTGCATGCCCCTTTCTCATAACTTTAAATGTGGCCCTGGGGGATCGGGTCCCTGGGCTTACCAGAGGCTCAGGGCAGGGAGCTGCATGGCCCCCTCCTTATCAAAACTTTGGCTGGCGGAAATGGGGTCCCCAGGGCTTTGAGGGACTTAGGGAGGAGGGCTGCATGCAAAGGCTATTCTCATCCCAAATAATTAACTCAAATGTTCTATAAACATTTTTTAAATCCTATTAAACACTTGTGTTTATACTTAATCATGTTGTAACAGACTGTTCTGTATTTCTTAAGCGTATTCTTGATTGACTCTGCTGCAGCACATAAAACTTCAGGAAACTTGTCTGAGGTCACCAAAGGTGAGACTAGGAATTCTCAAAAAGTCCTGTTTGCTTTGGTGTACTGGACTGCGTGTCATCTCCAAAGATGGAATTTTTTACAAAGTGCTAAGGTTTTAAAAGATTTTAGTAATTTTAGGACAACCCATTCAGAGACAGAGACAGAAATTTGAGGTCACTGCAAGGATCTAAGAGGAGCAAAAATGCAAAATAGTCTGATTGCTGGACATCAATCTCAATGTTAAAGTGATGAATCTAATATTATTGTTTCAGGGGAGGGATGTTGGAGCTCCCCATCCTGACACAGAGCTACTGGAAGATGTTGTGGTCCCAAATAAATGGTAATGGTTTGAGTTAGATATAGTTAGAGAGTCTCTTTGCATAGATATCTTTCCAACCTAAAAGTTGCCTTCTAATGAAATTTATGTTGCCCTTTTAAAAACTTTGCCTAGAGGAACTACAGAACAAGCCAGGATCTAGAAGAGGAATATTTTCTGCAAGAGGAATTTCAGATACCTGAGTGTTGAAGCCCTTCTGTCTTTTAGGATTTGATTGCAGAATTAGGAAACTTTTCTGTCTTTATATATATTGGTATTGGGACCAGAATTTACTTGGAAGATTGCCTGCTGGCTGCAAGTGTTTTTATGGAGGTGTTTATGATGAAGCTCAAAAAGAGCATGATACCATAGAGAGAGGCTGACTCTGAACCAGTCAAGATGAATTCCACCATAAATAGGGTCAGTCAAAAAAAAAGTGTTTAACTCAAGTGAAATCGTATATAATTGTTAATGATTAGGTTTCACATACTTTGTGTGATTCTTTTACCTCCAGGTTAAGATTTCATATATTTTTCATCTGTGAAATATTGCCATGAGCACAAAATGCTTTAGCAGAACTGTAAAACTGATGTGTGCTGCAGCCTTAAGATATTTTCTGCTCAAACGAAGCTTCAGCCAGAACCAAAAATGAGGTTTGTAGGCAGGGTATACCCTCATATACAATTTTGATGCATGCTTTTTATGTAATTAAATGTTTCTCTAGCAGAGTCATATTGTCTGCATGGTATACAAGCAATTGTTTGCTATCTGGACCATTTTCTACTGGTTTTTTGACTATCAAAGTTAGTGTGCACGTGCTCTGGCCAAAAATTGGTACTTTCTAAGTAGGATCCACCCAATTGTTTTGTTTAACTTTCCCCTAAGGCCATGGTCGATAGCTCAGAAATGCAGCAGTGGTCTGGAAGTTAAATGTCATGTATGGGCTGCAGTGAGTGTTTACACCACCAACATATATAAAAATAAATATGGCTTTCAGTAGTACCACTGTTCTCTAGCTGGGCAGCAGATTCAAAGCACTGCAGTGATACATGTAAAGGAACATTGTCACAGTAAATGTGCTCTGGCCCCAAAATTGTCCTGTAAAATTTTGTTTCACATAATTTGTCTATTTATCTTTCCTGAAAGGTAATGATAGATGGCACTGAAAATATAACAATGGCGTAGAAGTGAAAAGTCATAAGGGTGCTGCAGAATTCCTTTATAAAAGCCACATGTATTCCTACAGTGTGAAAGTAGTGACACAGGAAAGGAAACATGCATTTAAAATGTAGGAAACCCTACTTTTAAATATTAGTAAGTTACCCCTCTAATGAGAGCTTTGTAAAGCGTTGGGAGTTTAGCATATAAAAGTGACTCATTACATGTTAGTTGCTATTTGTATGCTTTATTAGCATTTTATCCAATTGTTCACCAGGTTATTGTGTACATGTCTGGCTTCCACTTTTGGAGACTTCTTTTAATATCAGTTTCTCATTTTCTGCAGTATCCTCTAGGAAATGTTTTCATCATCAAGATAGTTTTTAGGTATGCCATACGCTTTTCGTAAATTCAGCATTTTAGCACTCTAGTTACTCATTAGAACTGTTAGAAATGGGGGTCACTAGTTGGCAGAGGTAGGTACCTTTGTCCAAATAGGGACCCTTGCTTCTAGTCAGGGTAAGGGGGATACACTTCTAAAATAACCCCTGCTCACCCCCTTGGTAGCTTGGCAAAAGCAAACAGGCTTATATCAGAGGCATTGTGTAAAGCATTTGTGAACACATACAGTAATACAGTGAAAACCCTACAAATGGACACCACACCAGTTTAGAAAAATAAGTAATCTTTATCTAAACCAAAACAAGACCAAACGACAACAATCCACAATTTATCAAGATATCCTCAAAAATGGGTTATTCACTCAATTAAAGTTTGTAGCAACAAGTAACTCCACCTGGAGTTATTACGACGCCATGACAGATAAAAATCCCAAAGTACGGTGTCGACCGCGAGGTGCGCGGCGTCGGGCGCAGAGTCAAGGAGACCTCCAAAGAACAGTACCTTGGAATTGATGAAAGCAAAGACGGTGCACGGCTTTGGGAAGGTGATGCTTCGTTGGTGCAGGGTGGCGTCGGTTCCTTACGACCCCAGGGCAGGTGAAGCCTCGGTTCCTTACTGCGGTGCAGGGGAGGTGAGACGTCGTTTCCTTACTGTGTCGGGAAGGTGACATCACGGTGACGGCGAGGCGTCGGTTCCTTACGACGGTGCGGTGTCGATGTATTCGGGAGTCACCTACGTCGAGTATCAGCTCCACTTTGAAGAAGCACCGGCGTCGGTGAAGTCGGGGTTGTGGAGCGAGTCGGGACAGGGTGTCGTGAATGTCACAGGTGGTGTCCTCTGCTCCGGTGCAGGCAGCGGCCTCGGTGACAGCTTCGGAGTCAATGCAGGACGGCATCAGCAGGCGTCGGGCCTACGGTGCAAGTCGGGCTGTGCGTTGTGCACTTCACGAGCAGTGCCCAGTGGCGGCTCACAGAGGGAGTGCTGCGGGGTGGTGGGGCAGGGAGGGGGAGGGGCAGGGTGGGGGGTAGTAGAGTCGGACATACGATGGCAAGGAGTAAAGTAAGTAAAAAATAAAAAAATAAACTATTTACCTTGCGCTCGCTGTATCGCCAACTCGGAGGTGTCGCAGCTTCGGTGCAGGTTACGGCGTCGCTTGCCGGCGTCGGTGTTGCAATTTCCTTCTGTGGAAGCTGAAACAACAGTTCCAGATGCAGAGAGACAGAAGAAATTAAGTCTTTGTGTCCCTGAGACTTCAGAACAGGAGGCAAGCTCAATTTCAAGCCCTTTGAGATCTTTTCCTCAAGCAGGTGACAAAGCAAACAGCAAAGTCCTTTTCTCCTTTCCTTGGCAGCATGTAGCCACTGCAGGCCAACCCCAGACAGCAAACAGAACAGGGGCAGTATTCCTCCTCAGCTTCTCCGGCTCTTCTCCTTGGCAAAGGTTCCTCTTGATTCCCAGAAGTGATCTAAAGTTCTGGGGTCTGGGCCCCAATATTTATATCACAAAATCCTTTGTTCTCTGGTGGCAGAGAAGCCCTGTGCTCAGTCCAAACCGGATCTGTCCTCTCTGGTGCAGGTTCCTAGCAGGAGGTGAAGACAGCATTGTCCTAGGCAGACCAGACCCATTCAGGTGAAAGGAAATCTTCTCCCCCTACTCTAAATGCAACCCAGGTCTATTTAGCCCAGCCCTGACTCATCAGGCTCTCTGGAGCCACTGCCCCTCTCCAGCCCCTGTCATTCAAAATCCAGACATGCAATACACAAACCTAGCAGAGGCACCCTGGATGGTTAAGCAAGAAAATACCTACTTTCTAAAAGTGGTATTTTCAAACACAGAATGTAAAAATCACCCTCACTAAAAGATGCATTTTAACATTCTGAGTTCAGGCATACTAAACTTTATTTTCCTACCTTGTTCCCAGGGATAGTTATGTTTGTAAGATGTTACAAGCAAACTCCCCATTCTGTCCTATGGGAACAGGTAGCCTTGCAATTGTGAAAAACTAAATTGGCAGTAATTCACTATCAGGACATGCCACACATATCAGGGCATGTCCTACCTTTCACATACAATGCACCCTGTCCACAGGGGTACCTTGGGCCTACCTTAGGGGTGACTAACATGTAAGAAGAGGGAAGGTTAGGGACTGGCAAGTGTGTGCACTTGCCAAGTTGACATAGCAGTACCAGACTGCACACAGGCTCTGCAATGGCAGACCAGAGTTATATTTTACAGGCTGCTTCTGTGGGTGGCACAATCAGTGCTGCAGCCCACTAGCAGCATTTGATGTACAGACCCTGGGCACACACAATGCACTGTACTAGGGTCTGACTGATAAATCAAATACGCCAATCATGGGATCATCAATCCATAACAACAATTTACAGGGAGAGCATGTGCACTTTAGCACTGATCAGCAGTGGTAAAGTTCCCAGAGTCATAACACCAAGAACAACAGGTCAGAATAAAATACAGGAGGAAGGCAAAAAGTCCTGGGATGACCCTGCAAAAAGGGCCAAGTCCAACAAGAACACTTTGGTAAAGCTACAGTTGATCACCAGGAAGCTAGCTGGTAGGCTGCTGCTGCCTGCGAATAACATAGTGTGAACATGGTTCCACTTTGAATGTTTAGTCTGATTTTGGACGCAGAGCTAATAATCTACACCAAATTGGGTATAGTGAGCATCGTGGTGGTGCGTGAAGGTGGTGAAATATGGGAATATACAATCAGGCAATGGGGATTTTCTGCTTATGGACACTTATTGAAGGGCACAGTGCGCCTCTCTATAAGTAACCGTGTTCCCCCCGTTGTTTTGTTTCCCACCACAGGTGACCAAGTGTGCGTTATTTAGGGGAATCCTCCCAACCTAAGCCAGGTAGAGAGGTTCACATGTTTTGGGGATCCAAAGGGTCCTGATGAATGTCGGAGTGACCTAACACTGTGGGCACATATCAGACGGCAGAAACATGTCGACACCTTGGCATTAAGGAGGGGTGAAGGAAATCTTGATCTTTTCCTATCACCACCATCCTTCACGTTTTTAACCTAGCCGGATGGCCCGGGAATAAAATTTCGAGTGGGGACACATCCGAGCTAGTTTTAACCCTCACTGCACTTTTCTTCGGTGATCCCAATTTTTATGTTTGTATTGTTTTCCCCTCCCTTTTTTTCCACCCCAGGCGTGGGTCTGCGCAGGGGTGTATTGAAGTAAGCCCAATGATGAAGCATGTCACAATTTTGTGAGTGAGGGCAGTATTTTCTCACTGAGCACGTGCCACCTTTGAAGTGCATGTTCCTACTCCTTTGTGTGTGTTTTGGCTATCGATACGGGAGGTCGGAGTAGGGAAATTTTGCCTCTCCCCCCTTCTGGTTGTGTGAGATAACTATATAACAATGTAAATGGTGTCAGTTTCAGTATGGCAGAGCTAATGGCTTTGTCAAAGGCTAAAAAAAAAAAAAATAATAGTGACATAGCCTATTGGCTTTATCAAGCTGTCAGTAGATTAACGGATATTAAACCTTTGTCAAAAAGTCACTAATAACTATAATCAAATGTATATTTCATGAATTCACATATTCCAATGTGTAATAATAGTGAATGTAAAAATGTTTTTAATATAGACCTTTTAAAAAAATAACGTGTTTGAGTTTTAAAAAAAGTTTTTCATGCCACATGGTGCAATCATAAACCAACCTCTAGCGGTCTCTGCATTCCAGCGAAAGAGCATACAGCTCCAGCTCAGAGTACTTTAAAACAATATGATAAGCTCTCCTGGGGTCATCGATTCAATTACCCAGGAGTCTTCATCACAGTGTTCTTTTAAAGCGTTTTGGCAAAACGCAGATTAATATAGTAAAGACATTGGATCACTGACACAATATCCAAACCAAAAATATCGTGATACAGAAATATTGTGTCAAAAATTTTGATCACAAAAATATTGTTTTTCTATACATACAGTTAAAGCATTTTAGCAAAACACAGATTTTATAGTAAAAACATTGGATCACTGACACAATATTGAAACCAAAAATATTGTGAAACAAAAATATTGAGTCAAAAATATCAATAAAACAAACAATGTTTTTCTATACATATAATGGTAAATACAAACATTTCTGAAAAAAATCGATTTACACTAATATCGGAAAAATATATACAATAATATTGTTTTATATATATATATATATATATATATATATATATATATATATATATATATATATATATAGTTAAAAGCAGTAAATATTTTAGCATATAACATTAAAATAATGTAAGTAAAATATTTTTAAGTAACATATATATAAATACAAACTTATTTAAAGAAACACACACACATACATCTGAATGTGTGTATATTTACATATATCTAAAACTATTTAAAAAATATTAATTATAGTCTATATTTTAATTCTCTGTGTTTTAAATATAACAACTATATATACACACACACACACACATATATATTTATATATATATGTACTTATGCGTATAAAAATAATAAATGTAACAAACTGCAAAAAAATGTAAAATACGTTTAATTTAATTATACATAAAACAGTAAACAAATATAAAAATATGTTTGACTAAAAATATGCAAAAAATTACATAAGTGTGTATATATATATATATATATATGAAATTAAATACATAAAGACAAAATAATAATAAATATGCAAACAATACTAAAAAAAACTATTAATCTCCAAGAATAATAAATATACTTTTCCCACTCCATTATGTACAACAGTAGGGAAAGCATTGGGCGCAAATGCGTAAAATTTACTATTCTCACTCCAGTCTATGCAACAGTAGGGAAAGTGTAGGAATCAGGAGGGGTAACATTTACTATTCCGACTCCAGTGTGTGCAACAGTAGAGAAAGTGTTCGACTCAGGAGGGGTGAAATGTACTATTCCAACTCCAGTGGGTGCAACAGCATGGAAAGCGCTGGACTTAGGAATGGTAAAATGTACTATTCCCGCACCAGTCGGTGAAATAGTAGGGAAAGCGCTGGACTCATAAGGGGTTAGATTTACTATTCCCACTCAAGTCTGTGCAACAGAAGGAAAAGTATTGGACTCAGGAAGGGTAAATTGTATTATCACACTCTAGTCAGTGCAACGGAAGGGAAAGTTTTGCACTCAGGAGGGGTTAAATTTACTATTCCCACACCAGTCGATGCAACATTAGGGTAAGTGTTAGACTCAAGAAAGGTTTAATTTAGCATTCCCACACCATTCAGTCCAACAGTACGGAAAGCGTTGGACTCAGGAGAGGTAATATTTACTGTTCCCACTCCAGTTGGTGCAAAAGTTGGGAAAGAGTTAGACTCAGAAGGGGTAAAACGTACTTTTCCCACTACATTCACTTGTACAGTACAGAGAGAGTACTTCACTTCTAATAAATAACATATTTTAACAACTCTATTAAATACCCCAAAATATAAAATAATAAATATAAAAATGAAGGGCCTGATTACGATTTTGGTGCAACGGCGCTGGCTCAACGCCGGCTCCACTGCGCCAAACCCGCGCAAGGACAGCCGACTGTATCACGAGTTGAACTCGTTGGTCGTCAATCCTTCGCCTTTCTCATGGTGGTGCCTGGAAAGCAGGCACTGCAATGGGAGCATCCAAAAAGTTCCAGCATGGCATGGACGTTCACGTCCATGCCGTGCCAGACGTTTGTGGTAATACAGACAAGGGGGCACATGTTGTGCCCCCCTGAATGTATCCCTATGGCGGGGGCCATGAGGTCCTGTAGGACCCCCTTTGTTCCTGCACCGCCAGCCTTTTCATAGCGGGGCTCATGCCATGAAATGCTGGCGGTGGGCAAACTCGTAATATGCTGAACGGGACTGCGCCAGTCCCCACTCAGCATATTGTGTTGTGATGCAGCCGCGCCACTGCCAGGGAACGACTGCTCCCTGGCGCAGCCAGTGGTGCACCGCCGATACGACAGTCATAATACTGCAGATAGTGGACCACCTGCGCGAGTCTGTCAGCGGCAAGATTTGTAATCAGGCCCTAAATGTCTTAATTTTAACAAAAATCCAAACAATAGCATAATTATTACAATGTTTAATAATTATAATCAATTAACACAAATATTGTGAATATAATTAATAAATCACACTATATTCCCACAAACATAACAGCCAACAATTAAAATGTAACAGAAATAACAAAGTATAACACAATTAACATAATAAATAATATTTATTTTTAAAATAAATGAATATTTTTTTTAATTTATAATTACCTAAATATCTTCCCCCATTCCTATACAAACTAAACAACACACATCTAAAATATAACTTAACAAATATGATAAGTTTGCAATTAACATAATTACCAATTACATAATTATTAATAAACTTATAATTATCAATACATTATTTCTTAATTAACTTCCCACCCTGTAACTGTAAAAACACACCAATCCGCACCTGACATATAATTTAAAAAATCTTAATTTCCAATTTACATAAATAATTATCAATCATATAATTAATAATAATTTAAATTAATTGTTAATTATTTATAATTAATTTACTTCCTACCCTCTACCCCTATAAACCCCACGACCTGCACCTAAAACATAACATCAAAAATAAATGATTTAAAAAATTTACATAATTAATCATCAATTAAATAATTAATCACTTAAAATTAATTTAAATTAATTTATTTCCCATCCTGTACCTTTACAAACCATACAACCCACACCTAAAATATAACTTAAAAAATAAATGAATTACACAATGTGCATAATTAATTATCAGTTAAAAAGCTGATTATTAAAAACGCAATTATTATTAATTATAATTGATTTACTTCCCACCCAGTACCTCTACACACCCCACAACCCACACCTAAAACGTAACTTTAAAAAAAAAAACAATCACAATTTACATAATTAATTATCAATTAAATAATTAATAATAATTAAAAATGAATTATTATTTAATTGTAATTAAATTACTTCCCATTATATACCCCTAGAAAACCCACAACTACCTACGACACTAAAAATTACAACAAACAATTAAGGTAAAAAACAACTAACAATTTACAAACTAGGGAGGCGTGGCCAGGAACATGGCTGGCTAGCTGTGTCTGCCGGAGCTCCGGCAGCATGAAGATTATCCTGATTGAAATCCTGCCCTTCCAGACGCCATCCGCTACAAATCAGAGATGTCAGCTAACACTGGCTACGGGCGCAAGTCATGAGTGCGATCCCCACCGAGCTGTGAGACATATAACAGTGAAGAAACGTGAATATACAGAGCCGAGGGGCACTCAGCCAAGATGGCAGATGGGGCACGCTAAACAAGGAGTGCAGCCCTGCGACGGAGGTGAAGAGCGATAATCGAGCTCCCACTGCGCCTCCTAAGCCCCCAAGATCCTGGGGCTCGAACCAAAAACGATCGGAGGGAACGATTGTAAACTCACGTCATATTTGGGAGAGGACGAGGAGCGAGGCCCTGGACACATGTACAGGTGAGAGGGACTGTGCATGAAAGTGTGGGAGCTGGAGAGGCCGTGTTTCCCGATCCTCGCCTCTTCCCCTCCTGAGGAGTAGACGCGTTGAGGCCGGGGCGGGAGCCCGTAGATAGACTCACAGTCGTGGCGGAGCGGTAGCGCCGTCCCCGATGCCGAGTGAAAGTGTTATGTGCTGGATTGAGGCCCTAACATAGGTGCGCCGTTTCAGAGGCACAAATCCTTCGTGCCACAAAGACAGGCAGGCCCTTTCACCCACTAAAGGCCCTTTCACCTACATTAGCCCTCCCTTCACAATAACGAGCAACAGAGGCTGTCCCTTATCTGACGTGTGCTCTGGGTGCAGAAGACAGTCCATCCTAAATACGTCATCTCCATGTCCAACAGTGACTAACCTACGTCACAATGAGTTCTTAGAAACAGACCCTTAAGCTCTTGGGATTTTCCCTAGCACAGGATTATTGATTTCTCCAAGAACTCATTAAATATGCATGAACCACTATTCCCTAAGGATTCATTCCTGACGTCTTCCTCTGACCAACTTTACGTCAATACTAACATTCCAGGGCACCTATCAGGTATAAATATACCTCCCTTTGCCCAAGCAGACCAGAGGGGACCGAGACTTCCATGCCGACACTCTGACCTGAGACGCTGCAACCTGCGTCATGCCACAGCTCCAGCTGGCAGAGGTCCATCCACCCATCCTGGGGTGTCCAGCTCGAGATCAGGATGAAGTCCCACTAAGGTAATGGGGTTAGACTAAATCCTAGGGGATTCTTGGCTCTCTAAGACCTACACACATGCTAGGTACACTTAGGTACATCTAGTTAGGCATCATAGGGGTATAGGCTTTATCTTAAATGCATTCTGTATTTCATGTATGTGTTCATTACTATTGCACAATGGTAAAACTGTTCCATGCATTTTTATTTAACTGCACTGCTGGCCATATTTCTCTGCTACTGTCCAACAGTTGTTGCAGCACATATTACCAGTACTAGAATAACAACTGTGCAATAAATGTTATTGTAAACACACCCGACTGTTTCTTCTATGTACTTCTCTGAGATGAGTGACTGAGCGAAAAGTAGTATATTGTTTCCACGATCCTGAGGGATCAGTGTTTTATGTTATGTGGTTGCCAGAAGCTATTCCCTTCTTGTTGTCAAGAAGTTTCTAGTGGCCTCTGAGCTAGCTGGTGCACAGTGATTAAGTTTAATATACACGATAGGGGCATACCGACCTCAGTCCTATGCCAAGCCTATAGTGTATGTTATTCCAATGCGCAGAACCTATCAGGGAAATAGGAACTACACTAAAAAAGTCCAGACTGGGTCTGAGGCACGGGGGAGAAGGGCGGCATACAGACTGGGCCGGGCTCTTTGGGCCGCGCACATACCCCAGCCCAAGGACCGACAAGGAGCGCGAAACCTTCGCCTGAGACGTGACCCAGTGGCGCTGCATGCTCTGGAGGACACAGCAATAGATGCGGGAGAAAGCTCTGGGGTCGGACACATGCCCCGTAGAAGCTGACGACATAGCAGTGTAGGTGGTTTCCACCTGAGAGTCAACTGCTATACAGGGTCAACGAACGAAACGTGTAACCCCTGTTGCCCAGCATGTGTAGCCTGGCCCGTTAAGTCGCGGTGTCCAAAACTGAGCCCCCCACCTTCAGACTCTGATACGACCTCCAGTCCTGGGGAGTGTACGGGCCGGCAGCAGATGTGAACTGCGAGGAGGCAATCACTTGTAGACCCTCACGGCCCACCACACAAGATGAGATCAGACCCTGGCAGCGCTAAAAGAGGCTGAGTAGCTCTTTGATCCACACGCAGGGAGGACACATAGGAGCTGGGAGGCGGCAAAATGACCGCCGGAGAAGCAGAGGCCTTCTGAATGAGGCATCGCCGTATGCAACACGCCCTGATAGGAAACCAGGCAAAACAGAGACCATAGGGAGATCATTGACAGCTATCCTGAACTGAAAATAAGGAGCACATATACGACGGTGGAGAGATTAGATCTCCCAGATCCCAAGTGAGGTTGTGAAATCCCCTGGGCTAGTGATACATAACAATACACCGAGACCATAAGGAGACACCACAGACCCAGGGAGACCTGCATTCCTCATTGAAAGAACTACTATGTGCTAAGGAGGGCTGGACACATACAGACACTGCCAACGGCAGCAGCAGTAGAGAACAGAGATAAACAACAGCCAGAAGTGGATGCACCAAGTATAGTGAGCCAGCGCCGCTTTCAGCTAGGGAGATATAAAGATCTATTCCCCAGGCACTAGACACTAACTATTCAAACACTTCTAAGGTTACCTCAGGCTGGCTGCCTCGCGCGACCCACACAGTCCATATAGATGAGGTCCCATACTCCCTAAGAAAATCTACCCACCCTCTAATGGGACAATGGCAAGGGATAAAGAATCGAAAACCCAAAAGCATGGCCAGATGGATAAATACACAATGCTGCTCCCTCAACCACCAGAAGCAGAGGGAGGACCCTCTGGGCCACCAGGCAACACAACCATCCTCCAGGCGATCCATGCCTCTAGGGAGGCAATTGAGGGCAAAATGGCAGAAATAGGTTCGGAGGTGTCCCTACTGTGCCAAGACATGCGCAATATGGACGAGAGAGTGACTCAGGCGGAGACCCTCATCTCTGAAGTGGAATTCACAGCACATAAATTACAGTCCAATGTTAGCGCCCTACAGGCAGCTATGCGAGAAGTGGTTTGGAAGGTGGATGACGCGGGAAACAGGGCACGTAGGAACAACCTGCGCTTTATTGGATTTCCGGAAGGCACGGAAGGCTCAGACCCTGTGGCCTTTCTGATGTTGTGGCTACGTGACTCCCTTCCAACAGTGAAGTTTTCACCCTCCTTCATCATCGAGTGGGCCCACAGGATGCCCAATGCAAGACCACCCCCCGTTGCTCCTCCACGACCACTGATCGCAAGGTTCCTAAACTACCAGGACCGAGATATAATCCTTAAGGACTCACGACGAATCGGGGAACTTAAACATGCAAACGCCAAGATAATGATCTTCCCAGATTATTCGAGAGAGGTCCAGAAGATGAGGCAAACATTTGACTCAGTGAAGGTTAAGCTGAGAGCCATGCAGATCCACTATATGCTCCTTTTTCCCGCCAAGCTGAAAATCATCTTCCAGGGTACCTCCCAGTTCTTTCAAACCCCAGAAGAAGCATGGGCCTGGATAGAGGAACGCCCCATGCCGAGACGAACAACGAGGACCAGCGGATCGCAACTCAGAGAAGCACCGTCAAGGTCAGAACCAACACCACAGAGAGTAAAAAAGAGACGCTTGCACTTAAAAGGGCGCAACACGCGGACAGAGACCCCATTGAGAAGAACCTCAATGGTGTCGAAGCAACAGATGGAATCAGACACGGACGAAGACTCGACCCAAACCAGGGAAACACCTCCCAAGGAACGGGAGGACGCCAACATGGAGCCCTCGGACAAAGAGTATCAAACAGACACGGACAGTGAACACCCACTACTTAAGAACATTAATAATATGGAAAATCAAGACACCGAGACAAGACATCTAGAGAATAAGCCCCAACAGCAGGATGAGAATGGCGAGGAAGGCCGAAATGTGGGCTAAGCCAATGGCAGCCAAACTGCAGAACAGCTGCGGAGCCCCCCGCACAGAAAACACCGTTTTCAGTACTGCTGAGTGGAACAGCTCACTCTAAGACTATATCCTTTGTTGAATTGATTAACGTTGGGAGGGCTTAGGGGAGGGGTGAAATTACAGACCTCTCGAGCTGAACTTACGCCAAGTTGTCATGTTGACAGTTGGGGGGACAAGTGTAGGAAGTGGGAGAGTGTGGGGTGGAGGGTAGGGGAAGAGGTAGGGGGTCAAGAATTCTACAGTTTAGTTGTTAAACGCGTTGCCTATACTGCCAGACACAGAGGAGTTAATCTTAACAGAGAGAGACAAAGGGAAGGAGACCTGCAGGTAGGCCTGCCCATGGATACAAAGATAGACAGAAGACATGCACTCAACTAGAGGCACTGCATACACAGCACTGACGTGGAAGGTCAACAGGCTGGGAAGCAAGATTAAGAAGGGATTAGTTGCAAAGTACATTAAGAGGCTAAAGCCAGACGTTGTTTTCCTACAGGAAACCCACCTGAGAGGTACACACTGTGCCTTCATAGGGTGAGGGACATACACAACACTAGCCCACACTGGATTTTCCCAAGGGGCGCAAGGAGTTGCCATACTTGTAAGGAAAACCCCCCCATTCCAAACATTAAAAATCTGGACGGGTCCCAATGGGACCTTTGTCGCAGTTCAGGGGACCTGGGGGCGATGAGAGCTCACACTTATTAGCTTTTATGCCCCACCACGAATGCAATCACAAACCCTAGACGCACTTGCTAGGATCTTGTTGGAATCAGGCCCATCCACGCACATTATCAGAGGCGACTTCAATGATGTGATGGACCCACGACTTGACCGTACACTGCGGGAACTCTGATTCCCACACCACTAGCGGACTTTGAAAAGTCATGGGACTGATCGACCTTTGGCGGCGACAATATCCAATAGATCGCACCTTTTCCTATTTCTCTGGGGCACATAGAGTTTTCTCGAGACTTGACTATTTCTTTGCACCAGTGGGAGAAATACAGAAGGTGGAGAGGGTGGAATACCTTGCAAGAGGGGTCTCAGACCATTCACCACTGTGGTGACCGGTGGCAGGTGAAGAGAACAGACAATGATCAGACTGGAGATTAAATGTTTGGGAACTCTGGGATAGAACAATAACAGGAGTAATCCGCACAGAGACCGAGTTATTTTTCCAAGAAAATAAAGGCTCAGTGGCATCATGTGCCACCCTCTGGGACGCACATAAAGCGGTAATTTGAGGCAGAGTGCAAGATGCAATAGCGGGAAAGCATAGGGAAGAGACTTGTCAAATCGAAACCCTAGAAAAGAAACTTTTAGAAATAGAGAGAAGCATTACCCCAGACAATAAAGCCACTTTATTACGACAGCTGGAGGTCACACGTAGGGAGCTTCGCACCCTGGCAGAACGAGAAGTCCAGACTGAAATTCAAGCCACACACCACAGGCTTTATGAGGCGGGAGACAGAGCAGGGAGACTCCTAGCCTGGCTGGGCAGAAGGGAGAGAGATGCAAGCTAGGTCCCACAGATCCAGGAACTAGAGAAATGACACGTGACCACGCAAGACATAGCGGGTGCCTTTGCGTGATACTACACGGAACTATATGAGGCTCAGCCCCTAGTGAATGACACGCAGATAGCAGAATATCTTAGTAATATCGACACTTCCATTCTGCAACAAGAGAGCAGGGAAGCCCTAGAGGAAGAAATTACCTTAACTGAAGTACAAGATGCCATATTCAGGCAAAAGTTGGGGAAAACACCAGGACCAAACGGGCTGCCTGCTGAATTTTTTAAACAGAATGCAAGTTTGTTAGCCCCTCACCTCCTCAGCATGTTCCACGTGGCTCAAGAGGAGGGGTCATTGACTCTAGATCTCTGTAGAGCTACAGTGGTGGTCTTACCTAAGCCGGGAAAACTCCCAGAGAATTGCGAATCCTACGACCCAATATCATTATTTAATATCGAAACCAAAATCCTGGCCTCTATTTTAGCGGCACGGCTTCTAATGGTGATCACATTACTGATCCACTGGGACCAGTCTGGCTTCATGCCCGGTCGTGCCACGCGTTATAATCTCCACCTCCTCACTAATTGGCTTGACACGGTGAAAGATAGACCTTCCTCGCAGATGCTCCTTTCGTGGAGACTGCCTTCGATAATGTCCACCAGCCTTTCATGAGGCAAACCCTTGCGAAATTCGCATTTGGATGAGAATTTATGACTTGGGTGGAGCTATTGTACACAGACCCTAGAGCCAGTGTCAGGGTTAATGGATTAAAGTTGGGCGACTTCCCTATTCAAAGAGGAACCAGACAGGGTTGCCCCCTGTTCCCCTTACTCTTTGTGTTAGTTTTGGAGCCACTGGCCTACCAGATTAGGGCCCACCCGGGGCTTGGAGGTTTCCGGGATGACGATGGCAATCTCATGGCCGAATGGATTTCGCTATACGCAGACGATATTTTACTTTTCATCACTAATCCTAACGATACACTCCCTTTTGATTCTGCAACTAGTGAAGGAATATGGCAAACAAGCGGGGTACCAAATCTCAATAATGGTTTTGTTGCGCACTCCTTTTTTCCGCTTCTTTAGGACAATTATCCAATAGAATTTATGATTGAGATAAGTATAGCGTGCTGGTTGGGAATGAGGTGGCCTAACTCTAATGTCATACTATTGTTTGCTTGCAAGTGTGCAAATACACTTGACCCCTTCTGCACTGCTAATAGTGTGAGAATTACTATGTTTGTCAGAATTACATCAATGCAATTTTATATCAGTTTTACATATTGGTAAACATCAACGTATCATGATTCTTCTCATTATTTATTAAACAACTGTTATACAGGTTTATTTCTGCTGTTCAGCCATTGTTGTTATAAATGAGAGCTTCAAAAACAATCATGATATGTACAAAATTAAACAATTGAAAACAATAAAGATTTGCAAATTATCCAATAGGTGTCTCTCTTTTGCGTGGTTCCCAATGCCTTTTGGGATCTAAATATCCCTTCGTCAGGGGTACTGTAATATAAACAGTAAAGAACATTTAAGAAATTTCATAATTCAAACAGGGAGGAAATGAGTTCTTGCATGCTAGTTCAACAAGAAATGTAAATGTTAAATGTAATATCACATGCTGATGCATCTGTGAACATGTGTTACACAGTTAGAAACCAGTGTCACCAGTGATTCTACTATCACAGTAAATTCCACCTCGACATGCCGCTTTATGACCTCTAAATGTGTAGCATATCTTGATTGTGATGTGTAAAGCATACTTCATGTGCTTGTGGAATCAAAATGTGAATGTGAAACGTTGCAACAAAAGAACACTCACTGAAAGCGACCTTATGTCCTCTCGAATGTGTGCCTCTCAAAGCCAAACAAGACCAAATAATACGCAATTCTAAAGAAATAAAACAACTGTTTAGTTTAACACCATGATGCCATCTGGTCTGAACTACACAATCGACATGAACTGCTACTTATGAATTCAATTATGCACATCATATGCTTTTTAAGAAATTATCACAGTATATACACTCCTACCACATAAACATGTCACAAGTAATCCACAAGCACAAAGCCCTCGGGGGAAATATGAAACATGAGAACACATAAGCACAGAGTTATAATAGGTTTTCTATGTTAAATGAGCAATCAGACAATTGACCAAGGCTATGTACTGTATTTTTAATGTGTATCCATAATCTGACTACTGACCAAGGAGTATGTATAGCATTTTTAATGTGTATTTACAATCAGGCTCATTATTCACGACTCATCTAACCATTCACATTGTACTAACATCGTCGTTGTATGTAAAATGAATCTTAGAAGGGAGATTCGAATCTCTACAGAGCTTCTAATTTGAACGAGCTGTTTAGCGGTTTATATTAGTGGGGGATAGGAGGACCTCGACCACAGTACCATTGAGCCACAATGCGAGTATTTCTCCACGTATGAACTTTACTTATAGAATGGGTCGGCAATTGAGTGTGAGGAGTAGCCATCGGGATATTTATGTCAGCAAGTTTAAAATTATCAAGTTTAGAATTTATTTTGATGATTACTTCAAACTTTGAGTGATGTCGAATCGAGCGTAGTGTAGCGATTATTAAACCATATACGTTTCAAGATGGCCACCAATTCATTTAGACCGATCAGGATTGCTAACAGGCTAGTTTGTTTTCGATGTTGAAAAAGGAAGAACTTTATTAGAACCTCAGTCTACCCACGGTGAGTGATACGATTTTCAACGTACGCGGTTTACACTTCTCTGTGCAGGTGAGACGATATCGCATTGAGGCCGGTTTCAGCAGGCACGTACTGGTGGTGTTAGATATTACGAGCGTGTAAACGGCAATTGATTTTGCTTTACAGACCATCGACTTAAGAGTATTGGGCTCATTGGGCACTTGAGGAAAATTAATGAAACAACATTGACTTTGGGTCAACGCTGCGCATTACTTCGCTAAGCAGGTGAGATATCATTGTACTGAGGCGTGTATTAGCAAGCGTACACTTGCGGTGTTTGTGGTCACCGGCGTGTAAACGGTCACTCGTTTGCTTTACAGACTAGTGACTTGAGGTCACCAGGTTGACTTCTTGTTCAGTAGAATCAAGGAACAGCCTCGACCAAACTAATACAACATTCCTACAGGTATTTGGAACGGGCTATAAGGTGGCATTATTACAACACAGAGGGGGATATTCTCAAGAACGTGCGATAAACATTGCCAAAATAGTTTAACGCAATTCTTCATATCGCCGTCTATCGCGGGAAAATAACGCCGTGTTAACGTCTTATTCCCAACACGGCGGTAACATGCAATAGTTTCCCGATAATGCATCAAATGTCCGCGATAAAATTACCGGGACGGCGATAAAAATCCAAAGCCGAACGTGAAAAAAGTGGCGATGGGCCCAACCGCGATAAAAAAATCAGCGATAAGCTGCACCAGGCCTGCAATTCACACACGTCAGGCGGGAAAAATCACTATAAAAGCAGAAAAAAAAATCACAAACAAAACCAAAACAACTGCGAAGCACAATGGAGGTAGCCGGAGCAAGTACAGAGGACAACCAGAACCCCACAAGCCCCACGGAGGACCAGCCTGGGATCTCGGGGTCAGGGAAGGGCAAGGAGAAGAAGAAGAGGAAGACGCGGTTCAGTCCGCAGGAAAACAGGATCCTGATAACGGAGGTGATAGAACACCATCAACAACTGTTCGTCACCTCCACTGTGTCATTGGCAAGAAAAAATGGAATATGGCAGTCCATCCTGGACAAGGTGAATGCAGTCGGAGTGCTGAGGAGGACAATGGAAGAGCTCAAGAGGCGCTGGAATGATGTGAAGCGCAAAACCAAGCAGAAACTCGGCAACAACCAGAAGGCAGCAATGCAGACTGGAGGTGGGAGTCCAGCACCACAAGAGGAGCTGGATGAGATGGAGGAAATGGTGTCCACATTCATCAGTGTGGAGACGGTGGCAGGAGTTGGGGGACCGGACACTGCTCAACATGACCTGACACAACAGCGACAGGGTGAGTAACGACCAGGGACTGGGGGGACGGGGGGATATGGGCACAATGGCACACATGCACAATTAAGTACAGCACAGTGAACACCCACAATGACTCTGGATCATGTCCCTGATCCCCTTGGCACACTGCAGCACACCTAGAAACAGAAAGTAGGCCCCCATCGACTATGTGCCCAGAGGGGGCCCTTCCCACACATCACCTATCTCACAACCAACCCATGCACATGTGCCAAACCCAGCAAAGCGGCGTGTCTGTGAGCAACACTGATAATGCAAGTGACACTGCATGACGAATAGCATGGCTGCAGTCAATATATCATGACATGTTGCACGCCACTGAGGTGGCTGAGTGTGGACCACATCCGTAAAGTAGCAGGTCACACTCTGACACATCCAGGTGCACATACAACCCCTGACGTCAACAACACATCTGCGGACAAACCATGCCCCAGAGTCCCAACTTCCACCAAGAGCCCAATTTACCCAAGTATGCAACATCTCAGCACTGTATAAGCACAGAAGTCAAAGGCACACCTCCTGAAAGGGATAAGGGGCAGCAAAATCAGAGCTGCAGGGGCGACTATCCCAAAATGCAGCACACACACATAACATTCAGAGCACATCAACATTGACAACAATGTGGTACAAACTGCAACACGTTCACAACAGTACAGAGGACACAACTGGTGCCGCTTGTGTGTAGAAACTGGCCAATCACATTTGGCATAGCAGGGAAATGTGAGATGATAATGTACAAGTACAAACACACATCTGTGATGTTGTCGAAATGTCCACTGTCCCGCATTAATAAGGCAGCTCCTCCCAAACAGTCACAATGTACATTGTCATGCAGTCTGTATGTAAACTAGTACAATGCGTCAACATACATGTGAACACAATGTTAAACTGCATCTCCCCTTCACATTGCAGAGAGAGAATCAACACCTCCTGCAGAGCAGACCCAACAACTCAGCACTGATGATGAAGAGGACCTCCCCAACATCGACACCGACGCCCTCCAAGAGCCCATAAACAGCTTCGGCACCTCACCTCCAGGAGCAGGGCAGCCCAGCTGCATCGAGGAGACCTCACCTCCTGCACAGACCACACAGCAGGAAGCACCCACCACCACGGCTGTCTCCCAGGACCCCCACGAACAACACATGGCCTTCCAACGCCGTGTGTTAGGGTGCCAGGAGAAGATGGCTGATCAGGTGCGGGTGGGGTTCGACCTCATGGCAGCCAAACTAGATGCCATACGTGGGTGTCTAAGTCCCATCAGGGACCACTTACAGTCCCTAACGGACACCCACAGTCCGCTCCATGCTCTCCAATGATCCATGGCTGACATCGCTGGAGTCCTGACTCTGAGACAAGAACAACTGTCTAGTCAGAGTGGCTCCAGCGATGTCAGCCGGGAGTTGGGACACATGAGGAGGATCATGGAGAACATGGAGCGGATGCAGGTGGAAAGAATGGCTGCCATGGCTGCACACCAGCGAGATGTAGCTGGGTTCTTCCATGCCCTGCAGACCCTCATCATGGCATTGCTGCCACAAGGCCTTGCGCTGATGAATGCTGCTGCTTCTACTCCATCCACATCTCCGCCCCCTGAAGTGTCAGTGCCTGACAGTGCGGCAGACAATCCACCTCCGGCCCCTGATGTGTCAGTGCCACACAGTGCTGCTGACAAAACCCCACCACCCACATGTGAGGCACATGAGACATCAGAGGACGAAGATGCGGATGATTCTGCCTTAGTGGTAAGAAGGAAGCGGTAGCATTCATCTCTGCCATATGGCCTGTTTCTGCTTGGTTCTGCCCTCTGCATCATCCCCTTCCACTGTCCCCCGATACACTCTGCGACACTCACCTTGGACCTCGACATGGACTGCCATATTCTGTTTGGTAACCAATGACACAGCAATCAGACTGTGGACTGAACTCTTCCTCTACCGATGAACTTGTCAATACCTAAAGGACTCTAGCTGGCCCTCCATGGGGCAACAATGTAAAGTGGGGTTTGCATGGCCCTGTATTACTCCAGCTTCAACACTCCACCGAATGTGAATAAAACATTCTAATTCACACAGATGTGTCATGTCTATGTTCAATCAAGTATGAAAGTATGGCTGAATGTAGGGGCAGTGATTCCCCCTCACGTCCATGTTGCTAATGTTGTGGGACTTGAGTCACAGGGTGCAACTCTCTGCATCATGGTGGTACATATTTGACCCCAAAAGACGCCCTGTTGTCTTTTCTTGGTCACAAATGACAGCCTTTATGTCATGAATTTGGACACATGTGATACGCTGCTGAGTGGGATTACGTACTATCTTTGACACCCTGAAATGGCATTTTGAATACGGTACACCCTAAACAGCCTCTCTGTACAGAGGTGACACACCCACCATCTAATTGGCATTTGTGAGATTGTTAGCACTAAATGTTGCACTTACACTTGTCAGAGTGATGTGCTTATGCAGAGGAGTGACATGCACACAGGGAATGTGTGTTGGAATGAATGTATTTGCACATGTTGTGCCTGTGGTCATTTTGTCCTGTCCCATGATTGCTATGGACAGTCACAATGTGAGGTGCTCATGTGATGAAATTGTTAATGATTGTGTTCCTTCGAGCTAATCCTGCTGCAGCTGCACTGGGGTGTGGTCCACCTGCCTCATCTTCATCATCATCGTCCGGTGCATCTGGCACTTGGATCCATGGGGCATTGGTGCGTACACATATGTTGTGCAACACACAACATGCAATGATCATCTTGCACACTATTTCCGGGCTGTACAGGAGTCTTCCACCTGTGATGTCCAGGCACCTGAAACGTGACTTTAACACGCCAAATGAATGCTCCACAATGCCCCTGGTGCGTTTGTGGGTCGCATTGTACTGCCTCTGGGCTTGGATGTTCGTGTCACGGAAGGGGTGTCATCATCCATGGGCAGAGTGCATATCCTTGATCACCTGTGACAGGGGAGAGAGATATGTGTCAATCGGTGGTTCTGCATTCTGTGTTGGCAGGCTTATTAGTTCAGTGGTGTGTGATGTGTGCGACTTTGGGATTCATGTTTGACATGTATTGCTTGTGGCATATGAGCAGCATCCATGTGTATTACATTGCCTCACAGCTGCACCTCACTCCCCCGAGCCTATTTACTTGTGTGCCCTGCGCGGTTGCATCACTTGCACTCCTAAGACACACCATTGTCATGACTGTCTGCGCATGTCCACAAGCCTGACAACGACACTGTGATGTTGGCCATTGAAGGTGGTCGGGTCGGCCACATGTGTGTAGGCCTATGGTCAGGATATGGTGGACACAGAGACACACGCAGTATTTACTTTGGTGGCCATCCCGGAAGTGAACCACACCCAGAGCCCCGGGCTATTTATTCCCACTCCTACGCTGGACTGGTGTACGCCGGCCCATCCCACTCCGCTTACGCTTACAGAGGGGGACAACATAGCTACATGTCCAAGGTCTTCCCCACTGCATGAGGTGACATGGTTGCGTCCACTGTCCACAACACCACAAATACCAGCAGTATGTGTCCACATGGACATGTCTGTGCCCTGCATACTGAAGTCTGTCCAGCACATCACCGCCACACTTGGCATTGTGTACATTCTTATTCATGGGTCACTTGCCTCCTTCGCACAGACTTGGTTCCCACCTCTCCCCACATTCTGCAATTGTGTGGCAGAGGTGCCATGACGTGAATGGTTTGTCTACATGGCTGGCCACGGTTACCACAGTTACTTGTGTTGTCATGTCTGGTAGGTGGGCATGTTGTTTGGCATGTTGTATGTTATTTTGTAATGTGTGCATTCCCACAGTTGTGAGTTGCATGATTGTGGAGTTGAGGTGTGTGGTGTGTTCATTTGGTACTTGCCAACGAGCAGTGCATTTCCATAGGTGCCATCCTGGAAGTGCTGGTTGATGATGGACTGTCGGAAGATGTAGGAATCATGCACACTGCCTGGGTAGTTGGTGACGACGTTGGTGAAGAGCCCCGGTGGTCCACTATTGCCTGCACATTGATGGAATGCGTGTGCTTTCTGTTGCAGTAATTGTGTGTAGTGTCGGCAGGGGGCACAAGTAGGACATGTGTGCAGTCAATTGCCCCCAACACGTGTGGGAAGCCAGCTTTTGGCATTGAAGCCTTGCTTGGTCTCCAGCTGTTCCTGCACAGTGTGGGGGAAGTGAAGGTGCTGGGGTACCAAGCTGATGATGGCATCCAAGATAGGTGTGAGGAACTTTGATAGGGCTGGCTGTGAGACTCCTCCGACTCTGGCAGTTGTTGTTTGGAATGTACCAGAGGCCAACAGGTGCAGCACAGCCAGCAGCTTTGTCTGCGGAGGGATGTTGGTTGTCCGCTGTGTTGGTACCGTCAGCCTGTGGGCAATGTGGGTCAGGATGCGGAGGATGGTTGTCCTTTTGAGCCTGTAGTGGGCAATGACATCCTCTGGCATTAAGTCTGTGAGGCTGGTGCGTTTTCGGAAGGTACGCTGTCTTGTTCTGCGCTGCCTCTGTGGTAGTCCGGGGGGGCGGTCTGGGGGTGGTGGCGGTGGGTGTTGTGGCCATCTTGGGTCTCCGAGCTGCATGATCTGTAGCTCTATGACATGTGTTGGTCTTCAGATGTGGCTCTGGGCTGGGCTCCCTTTCATACTGCAGGCTGTCGTCCTGCTTAACACCAGTAAAAGGCAGGTGTTAAATCCCTGCTGCTAACGCGCCTTATCGCCTGTTTTTGGGTCGCATCGCAGATCTGGCTGGTCGTTGAGAATATCGTGAAGTGGTGTTTTCATGTGTTTTTGCATGGGAACGCCTACTCTGCATATCATTAGCGTGACTTGTCGCTCTCATCCGTGGCGATGTTTTTTGCGGCAGCTATCACTGGTAAACTGGCAATATCTGCAGTTTGCACCAGCTTGTGAATAGGGCGAAAAATCTATCACCACTTTTGCTGCGCTAAAGTGCCGATGAATTGGCGATAAGTCCTTGAGAATATGCCCCAGAGTTAGTTACATTGAGACTAAACAGTTGTTTCATTTCTTTAGAATTGTGCATTATTTGGTCTTGTTTGGCTTTGAGAGGCACACGTTCGAGAGAACATAAGTTCGCTCTCAGTGAGTGTTCTTTTGTTGCAACATTTCACATTTACATTTTGATTCCACTAGCACATGAAGTATGCTTTACACATCACAATCAAGATATGGTACACATTTAGAGGTCATAAAGCGGCATGTCGAGGTGGAATTTACTGTGATAGTAGAATCACTGGTCACACTGGTTTCTCACTGTGTAACACATGTTCACAGATACATCAGCATGTGATATTGAATTTAACATTTACATTTCTTCTTGAAATAGCATGCAATTTGCTGAAATTTTTCTTTGAAAAATTATTTTCCTCCCTGTTTGAATTATGAAATTTCTTAAATGTTCTTTACTGTTTATATTACAGTACCCCTGACGAAGGGATATTTAGATCCCGAAATGCATTGGGAACCACGCAAAAGAGAGACACCTCTTGGATAATTTGCAAATCTTTATTGTTTTCGATTGTTTAATTTTGTACTTATCATACATTGTTATTGAAGCTCTGATTTATAACAACAATGGGTGAACAGCGGAAATAAACCTGTATAACAGTTGTTTAATAAATAATGAAAAGAATCATGATACGCTGATGTTTACCAATATGTAAAACTGATCTAAAATTGCATTGGTGTAATTCTGACAAACATAGTAATTCTCACACTATTTGCAGTGCGGAAGGGGTCAAGTTTATTTGTACACTTGCAAGCAAACAATAGTAAAACATGCAGGGTACAACATCAATTGGGGAAAGTCGAGGCTTTATCCCATAGGGGGCTCCATTGACGTATAAATATTACCAGAGCAACTTCAGATTGCCAATGAGGGTTTCAAATATTTGGGCATGTATATCTCAATAAAAGAGGCTGATTGCCTCACCCATAACATTAAACGAATCCTGACAGAATTCCGAGACAATGTGACTAGATGGCGCCGACTCCCCTTGACGCTGCTAAGAAGGGCGGCAATGTATAAAATGATAACGCTCCCCAAGTTACTCTATACACTCCAAAACACATACCACGTGATTCCTGACAGTATTTTTAAGACAATCAATGACGAACTTTAGAAATTCCTATGGGACAGGGGCCAACCCAGAGTGGCGTTACAAACACTACAGCGAAACCAATATAACGGAGGAATTGCCCTACCAGACATTCAAGCCTACTATAGGGCTGCTCATTTGGTGGTAATTAATGAATGGTGCCACGCACCAGGAGACCACCCCACATACGCACTAGAGAGGCTCCAGTTTCAGAAGCATACTTTCCTCCACTACCTTCATGGGGGCACGAGTTTATCACCGGCTACGCGGCGGGGGTCGAGAAGTGGAAAGGGGCAGGACGACAGATGAAATGGGGAAAAAGACTAACTAAAGCCACACCCTTGTGGGAGGGCAGGCGACTACCTGAACTGGGGAAACTGCGGGGCTTTGGGGGGGTGGGATACAGTCGGGATTACAATGCTAGGCAACATAATCAAGGGGGGGACATAATGCCTTTCACGGACCTCCAAGCTGAATACCAACTATCTCATATGCAATGATATAAATACTTACAATTGCAGCATGCCTGGAGGGCACAAAAGTCTGATATCACAGATAGTCCTGAATATGCACCGCTAGAAGGGAGACTGCTGCACGAAGAGATACCCTCCAAAGCAGTTTCCTGGACCTACAAAACCCTTATAAACAACATTCCTGACAGACTGGTATCTCTTCGAAGTAAATGGGAGGAAACCACCGGCCCCTAGAAGAAATAGACTGGAAGGCAGCTCTGATGCACCCCAGAGAGGTCGCGATTAAGCTACATCTATGGCTAATACAATTCAAAGTCCTACACAGGGTGTATTATGACAGAGAGCGACTCCACGCAATGGACGGAGACACCTAATTGTCTGCGCTGCAAAACCAACCAAGGCACCTATATCCACACACTGTGGGAATGCCAGCAAATACAAGCATACTGGTCACAACTAGTACAGGAGCTAAACAAGATATTAGAAACACAGATCTCCTTAGATCCCAAATACATTATTCTGGGCATTCGTACAGATGTGGATATTCCTAGATACCCGCTCCTACTGTGTAATCTGGAGCTCATAGTTACCAAACGAGATATCACCAGATACTGGGGGAGGGAAGACCTGCCCACTCTAGCGGAATGGCGGGCCAATATGGACCTATATATGGTGGGCGGAGAAAACAACCTACAAGGCTAGAGGGTGTCCTAAAAAATTCAAGATAATCTGGCAGCCGTGGTTAAGATACTATAGTTTACAGTTGGAGGAGAGTGGATTTGATACTCTGCACCCCAACACACAGGAACCATGAGATATAAACGGACAACTTCACTACCTAAGGGGGAGCAATCTACCGGGTGGGACAGGGAATAAACACCGGAGGAAGGAATCCCATAAAGTAATCTCCGTATGCTTGAAAGTAATAATTAATTTTAACAATGTAATATATGATGTATATATGACTCACCTGTTGAGATTCTGACTGATAGTTAAAAATAAAATAAAAACAGTTTAAAAAAAACTATTTACAAACTATTTTCAAAAACATGAACAATAATTATGCAAACAATTTCTAACATATACAATTAAAGCATATGCTAAAATACATAACAATAATTAGAAAAAGATATTATTTACAACAATAGTTTTGCAACAAAGATATATTTATATATATTTATATATAACAAAGATATTTTTAACCTCAATATTAACATCGATATTTTTGTAATCAATATTAACACTATAGATATTTTTTACATCGATATTAATTACTTTAGAAATTCCATATTCTTGTCAATGATATTTCTGCATCACAATATTTGTGGATCACTATATTAAAAATTCAATATTTCTGCTTCTTGATATTTTACACTTGATATTTTGTCCGAACATCAAAAACATATGTGCAATATTAGCGTACAGATTTAAAATGAACAAAATGTATATTTTATTAGTGTAAATGTAATAACTAGCCATACTTACATGCACTAGATCTCAAACCTGCTAAAAGGCAACATTGCTTAAAAATAATTTGACTAAAATATGCTGATGCATGCCTTGAATGTTAAGTCTTTGATCTTTTCATGATCACACTTTTATTAAATAAATGCTTCACATAGCTCTGAAAAATGTTTCTTCTTAATACCAAGAAGAGTTCGAAATACCTGTTTAGAATTTATTACTTAGCAGTATTATGACAAATGATCACATATAGCACAAGTATAGAATCTGTTTTCTTTTAATATAGTTGTCTTATTTCCCAAGGATCAAATCTTAAAGAAAATTTTCTTTCATTATTATGGATGTTTCAGTTTTTACATAGCCCATTGTTAGCTTACTCCTCATTTGCTTCATCTGAAGGATAGAAATGTAGTTCCAATCGTGAGAAAGGATGTTTCGAACAGAGAAATCGAATGTGAAGTTGGATTTCGCAAAACTACAAACGTTGCATACTCGAAGTTCACTGTCTGAACACTATAGTATCTTGTGTGCGAAACTTAGGAGTGAACCTTTTCCCAGGAAGAACCCTGAAAGATGATTGGACGAGAGGAAGAGACGATGCAACACTAACTGCAACATTAATTTTGATGGTTTATAATAGTACGTGTTCCTAGACTTGGGGGTCGATTACGATGTCGTTCGGATAGCATTCCGACCGAATCGGTCTCGGAATGGTTTTCGACCGAATCGGATTCTGGAAGCCTAACCGACTGATTACGATGGTTCCGGATACCATTTGGTCGGACTCCCATTGACTTCAATGGGAGGCTGTGTTCCGACCGAATACACAGGCTCCCATTGAAGAAAGGGGTGGCTGGGGAAAATCGTGCACCCTGGAGCGGGCACCCCCTGGTGCCTGCCACACTGTGCATGGTTGCAAAGAGGGGTCCCTTGGGTACCCCCAAGGGCCCCATTCGGAAGGCTTCGGGTGAAGGAGGGTCTGCTACGGGCCCCCAAAGTCAGATTCCGACAGCCAATCCAAGTCGGAACAACCGATTCGGAAAGACTGTCCGAATCTGACCTCGTAATCGCTCAGTCGGAATCGCGGTACGTAGACCTGTACGAGTCAGCTCCGAACGACTTGGTTCCTTCGAATGACATCCGGAAGTGACTCAGAAAGTCAGAACGCTTTCCGAACATCATAATTGGTCGTTCGGAAAGCTTTCCAAATCGGATTCGGCAGACCCATATCCGATTTGGATCCTTTCCGAACGACATCGTAATCGACCACAGGGTTGACTCCATTCCCTTCATTGTTCCTTTTTGCCTTTGCCCAGACACCATTGCTGATTGTGGTTGCTACTGCTACTGTGCATTTTCCCTTGTCTTATTCCTTATTGCTATGAGACTCTACTGAGGTTCGTGGACCTCTTTTTAGGGGAAATTTTGCTTTATTGAGTATGGATTTTGAAATAATTGAGCTTTATGCTTGATCTCACTCTCTTTTGAATTTGAACTCTTTATGAGTTTCTACAGACACCTTTTCACCCCAGTCTTAGAATAGGGATTTTCTTCCTTTCTGGAACACACTTAATGCAACGTATTTTGATTGACTTAACCATTATTTCTTTATCAGTTCTTTAGAAGATTGATTATTCTAAGGCCACCATGAGTAAAATGTATGATTCTGAATAAAGACTATTTACTAAAATTAAAATAATAAAACACTTAACATTTTTAATAACTCTCATTAGTGACTGAACTTAGATAGACATTGTGAATAATATTTTATGTGATGATTTGCTCCTGATTTTCCCAGATTTACCGTCAAAGGGCTATTGGTCTATTTGATGAAGTACCGCGGGGATCAGCCCTTTATGTGTTGGTAAACTGTGATTTATTTAAATTGATACCTCCTGCAGCAAATGTTGGTAGCACAGGGAAGCTTAGGGTCCTGAGAGGAGGAGCTATAAATATCTGCTCAAGTTAGAGTAATGTCTGAGTCCTAACACCCAATGCCCAGAAGTTGAACACTGACGGGGTATGATTTTCAGAAAGTTGTTGCTGTATTGGAGGTGGGAATATTAATAAGGATATGTGTCATGAATTGAGATTATTGTTGTCTTTATTAATTCAATTTGGAATATGTGTGTTGAATAACTTGATGATGTTTTTATGTTTTTGTTGTTAAGAAGTTAAAGAGGTTAGCGGGCTTGATGTAGCCTAGAATCCCGGAATAGACACACAGAGAGTGAAATAATTGTAGAAGACAATTATATGGTTTTCTTGTCTGCAAAGATTTTGTGGTGTAGACCTTGAGGTATGTCTACTACACAAATTGAGATAGGGATTTTAATGTTATGTTACAGGGAGCTTCTAAAGCGCGCATTCACCAAAGAGATTTCATGGCGCTGAGAGCACAAGAGGAAAAGTGAAGAGGCATCATTTATGGGTTTGTCTAAAGAGTCAGGTTTGTAAGAGGGTTCTGAAACATTCGTAAGAGGTTGCTGTTCTCAAGTGGAGGGGGAGAAAGTTCCAAACACCAGGAGTGAGCACAGCAAACCTGGTTCCACCCAGTCTCTTCTTCTGAAAATTGGGGACCTCTAAGGCATTGTCATGTGCTGATCTGAGATTGCGCTTGGGGATGTTATTATAAATCCTGGAGAACACAAAGGTAGGGGATTTGCTGTGACGGAATTTGAAAATAATATGTCCAATTTTAAAAATGGCACTCTGAGCTACCTGGAGCCAATGTAGTTTCTTCAGCAAGGGTTTGGTATGGCAGTGTCTAGGTTGGCGCAAGACCAGTCTGGCTGCTTGATTTTGGATTATTTGCAGTCTGTGATTCAGTCCTTGAGAAGACCCAAGTAGAGAGCATTGGCACAATCAATTCATGACATGACAAGGGCAAAAACAATCTGGGGCTGTATTACAGAACATGCCCCAGGGTCACAATGGGCATGTGCGCTCGCTTTGCGTGCCCCCGGGGCACATTGGAATTACAAAAGGGGTCGCAGACACTTGTGCAGCCCCTTCTGTAATACTTAAAGCACTGGTGCATATGTAGCACCAGCACTTTCTCAAGAGGGCATTCCCTCATTTGCATGGGGCGTGGCCCCATGTAAATGAGGGAATCCCTTTGCCTCTGAGCCATATTATAGATGTGGGTGCAGAGGCAAAGAAGCTGTCAGGAGGAGCACTGACAGTGCACCACCTAAATGGTGGCACACTGCCAGTGCGCCCCCTGATAGCAGCACTTTGGAGGGAGAAAGGGGGTTCTATGGACCCCACCAGACATCCACTTTGCAAGCGGGTGCAGTCACTCACTGCACCTGCCCGCAAGGGGATCTCAAATCCCTCATTAAAGTGCAGGCGGGTTACCTCCAGCACAGAGAAACACTGAGCTGCTTTTTAAACAGCTGCTCTGTATATCTCTTGAATGTGTTTCCCACGGGGGCAGCGCAAGTTCACGGCTGCCCTAAGGGCAGCCCATTCTACGTGATAGGGAGCACTTTCCTTGTTTGCACCTGGTGCATCTACTTAAAGGTGCGCCGTGGAGAAAAGAGGAAAAGTGCACCCTATCTATAATTGGACCCCTGGATGATGGCCTCAAAAGAAAAGAATTTCCTGATTTTGTTTTATTTTACGATGCTCAGAAAATCAGGTAGAGGTCACTGCCCCAATCTGCAGCTTCATTGATGGGTCTTTGTCAGCAAGTATGACTGCTTTTTTTGGGATGGGGGAGCCCAACTCCAGAGGCCATAAATATGGACTCCAACAATGCAGTTTGTTTTTAACCATCACCACCTCGGTTTTATCCGATTTCAGTTGATGGAAATTCTTCCAGTCACAAATAAAGATCATGGAGTTCTGGACAAATTCAGTGGATTCTGGCGTGTCATCGATGTTAAACAGTAACTGTATGTCATCACATCAACGTAGTTGTATATCTTTACTTTTTGCCTCTGAAGAAAGTGTGCCAATGGGCAGATATAGAGATTATATAAGAGAGGGGACAAAGAGGGTCCCTGAGGTACACCACAGTTTAAGTTAACCTTGGAGAAGCAGAAGGGAGAGAGGAGAACTGATTGGCCAGAGAGGAAAGACTTTATCCAATCTAATGTGCATCACTGCAAGCCGGTAGCCTCGACATGCAGCTGTGTCTAGGGCTGCCGATAATTCCAAAAGGACCAATACCTGGGCCTGTCCTTTGTCTGCTTCCTCTCTCATATCATTGACTACAGTGAGTATAACAGATTGCGTAGAGTGGGCGGGACGAAAGCCCACCTGATGAGGGTCCAAAAAGGACCAATTTTTGAGAAAAGAGCTAAGATGTTGAGCAATATGTGCCTCTAGTATCTTGGCTTTGTAAGGTAGAAGGGAGATTGGGCAGTAGTTCTTCAAGGTGGAAGGATCATCACCAGATTTTTTATGAGAGTGAGGACTACTGCTTCTTTAAAAGTAGGGGGGACGGTGCACTGACTCAAAGATAAATGTAAGCATATTGCTGACCTTGTTAGGAAACTCTGCGAAGATGTGTTTTTGAATCAAGGTGGGGCAGAAGTCCTTGGGAGAGCCATATTTAGCCTTAGTCAGCAACCTCAGAAAAGCTTCTTTAGTGATTGACCGAAATGCTTTGAGGAATATTGTGTTCCTGTCTTCCACTGGGGTGGCGATAGGAAGAGAGCTGGAAGGAATGCTGTCTTTGATTAGCTGAATCTTCTTGGTGATGAAATAATTCAGTTCATCACTCAGTTTTTGAGAGGGGACCACTAGGGCACTGGAGCATTAAGGCTCTATTGTGATTGCACTAATATCAGTTAATGTGGCAGAACCTAATTGCTCAAAGGGTGAAGCTACATTGATTAGAGTGATTTACCGCTGATCGAGATATCATTTGTTTGTGTAATAACTCTCTTTGTGTGCAAAGTCGAAAGGAGTAAAAAACCTTAATATTCTGATTGCTGAATTGCCTTTTTGTTTTTCCTTAGTGGAGCAGACAAAGATTTGTTTATTTATGGTTGTTTAAAGCTGTAGAATTGTGTGTATGAGAGGAGGATGAACCACTGTAAGGAGTGAGATCATATGTCATAGTGTGTTGCACTGAGATTGGCTGGTTGGTGTACAGTTGCGCTGTGATTGGTTGATGATGGCACAGAGTGCTACGCTGTGATAGGTCAGTTGTTGTGTGTTTATACCGCATTGAGATTGGTTAACAAGTATTCAAGAATTAAAACCATGACAGGATTGGGTAAAGAGATTTAGGGCCTTATTACTACTACGGCGGTCCTATGAGCTGCCGTAGCCAAGGTGGCGGTGCGGTCACCGCCACACTGACGTTCCTCCAGCCCTATTACAAGTTTGGCAGTCGGACTGCCAAAGGACCGCTGTAACCTCCTGGGATCCGTGATCCCTCAGCGGTGTTGCAGCATTGTGATGCCACAATATGCTGGTGGTGCCACTGCAATCCCCCTAAGCATATTACGAGTTTCCTCACATCCACACTTTTCATGGTGGTGAACTCACCATGAAAAGGGTGGCAGTGAAGAAACTAAGAGGGCCCTACAGGTCCCCCTGTTGCTTCTGGGCCAGTGGATGCTTGCAGGGGGCACATGTTTTGCCCCCTTGTATGCATGCACCCCCAGGTCCTGCACGGCATGGACTGCTCAGTCCATGCCATGCAGGAATGTGCTTTAGCGCTCTTATTGTGGTGCCTTTCTGTAGCTCAGATATGAGCCTTAGAAAGACACCGCTGCGGGACCGCCAAAGCACCCCCTGGACCAGGATTAAACTTCTAATCTGGCGGGCAGTGTTCGGACAGCTTTGGCAGTCTCGCAGCAGGGCGCAGGCATGGTGGCCCGCTGTGAGACTGTCAAATTCGTAATCAGGCCCATTATGTTTACAGAACGGAATAAAAATATTGAATTTGAATTGTAATTCTGAATCATTTAATGTCTTAAGGGATTTAAGAACTCTTTGACAGGTGATGAGGGAGGCACCTTCTGAGGGTAAACCTACACATTATATGACAATGAAACTGGGATTGCATTCATTTGTGGCTTTGTCAATGGTACAAGATTACTGAAAAAGACTTTCCTTTGAGTTTTCCAAGATATGGTACATTTGATTTGAGAATTGTTGACAAATTGAAGGAAAAACTGTATGGCTTTGGAAGATGGATTGGAGACTAAGGCTCTGATTATGAGTTTGGCGGTCAATGGGACTGCAGAACCCATGGTGGAAGTGCAGTGGCGGTTGGGGACTGCCACACCAGTGGTCTGACTGCTGTATTATGACTACGGTGGTCAGATCATTGCGCCGCCAACACAGAGGAACTGAAATCCCCGGCAGTGCCAAAGTGGTCTTGATGCAGCAATATGTTTGGCGGTGCCGCTGAGGCATCACCAAACATATTACGAGTTTCCTCACCACCAGCACTTTCATGGCAGTGAGCCTGCCATGAAAATGCTGGCGGTGAGGAAACAAAGGGGGCCCTACAGGGCCCCCTGTTGCCTCAAGCCCGTGAGATGCATGCATGGGTTCACATGGTGTGCCCCCTGTGTGCATGCACCCCCTTTCCTGACTGTCCAAGCCATGCAGGAACGGGCTTTGATGTGGGAACACCAAAGCACCACCCACCAGACTACAAAAATATTTATAATCTGGCGGGTGGCCCTGTTTGTTGGTTCTGGAGTGGGCAGTGGTGTGGCACCCAGCTCCAGGACCACCAAAATTGTAATCGGGTTCTAAATACAGATAGATTAAATGGAAATGTAACAAAGCAGGGAGAAAATCTAATGCAGATACAGAATGTGCCTGTTTAGCAAATGCAAGTGCCAATGCAGAAACAAGTCCCAATGATGCAAGTCCCACAAGTCCCAGTGGTCCCACAGAATATGGGAAAACCCAGATTTAATTTGAACCAGTTGCCCAAGGCAAACCTGAATTCATCCCTGAATCAGAATGCATTTCAACAGTTTCCTATGCTTGACAATGATTTTTTCAGCTCCGAAAACTACCAATGACGGTGCCTTAGGAGGGAGGAAGAATGCATGCTTGGTGCAGTCTTAGAGGTGGACAGAATGTATCATTTGGTGAGGAAGAAGCACACGGCCAACCACTGTCATTCCTTATTGACACCAGTGCTTTAAGAACAGTGGAAGTCCCAGACATACCCCTCTTAGGAAAGAAGATCCAAGTTGTAGGAGTTTCAAATAACCAGATTAAAAACCCAATCCAAAAACAAGTCCCAGTAAAAATAGAGTCATTTGAGGAAAGACATCAATTTGCTATTCCCCTGGAGCCCGGCCTTTATTTTATTTTTTTATCATAGAACCGGAGGGGGGCCAAGCGGCCCCCCTCCCGGGCCATTTTCGGCCCCAGGGTCCCCATATCGTGGGGCCCAGCCTGGAGTGTGGGTGCCCTGGTCCCAACCCAGGTCACCCACATTTTCCACATTGGGGACCACGGAGGGAGCCTCAAGGTCCCTGCCGGCTCCCCGGCATTGCTTTGGGATCCAGGGAACTGCTGGCATGCAGCTACTTGGATCCCAAAGCAAAGTGTCTATTTCCCTGCTCACTTCACTGCGAGCAAGGAAACAGACACTTGCTCTGCTTTCAGCAAGCGAGAGCATTTTTGCTCTCACTTGCTGAAAGCAGAGTGTTTGCTACGGCTTGGTTGGAGTGGTGCTCCTGCCATAGCAAACTGCAATGTACTGGGGTGGGCACCCCAGGACATTGCTGGAGCCACCCTGGAAGGTGTAGGTCCCCAGGGCCATCTAGGGCTTCTGGATGGGGCTGCGCGGCCTCCCTCCTGTGTGACTGAAGCCCGTGGGAGGTGGTGGTCCCCGGGGCTGTGGGTCCACAATGGACCTCCTTAATTATTGCATTTGTGGCCCGGGAATGTGGTGGTGTCCAGGGCTGCAGGGGAGGCCATGAGTCCTCTCTTGCTTTTTCTTAATAATCTATTTGCCCCAGGGAGGTAGCGGTCCCCAGGGCAGTTGGGGAGGCCCTCACATTTTTTATGAATTAAAAACAGAGTGCCCTGGGGAGGTGGCGATCCCTGAGGCTGTGTGAGGGGGGCCGGAGTCCCCATGCATTATTATATAACTTAGCCCCGGGGAGCTGGTGGTCCATGGGGCAGCGGGGGACCCAGGCAGGCCCCCATCATTATTTTCATAATACCCCCGGGATTGACCCACCTTGGGGCCTAAATTAAATGAAACACAGGAGCCCGCCCTTTGTTTGTTTTTTTCATTTTCGGCAGGAATCGCAAATCCAACCCGACTCCCGCTGAAGATTTTGTACAAAAAATGATTTTTTGGCCCTGGGGTCCTTGTAGGACCCCCCTCAAGAGGTCTAGGGGGTCAGGAAGTTTCTACCCTGCCTCCTTTTTAAAAAAAAAAAATCTTTTTTCTTGTGACTCGGTTCAACCGATTCACAAGATGGATGCCAACACTTTCTGGTTTGAAGTGTTGGCAGCCAATCAGATCTCAGGCATGAGATATATAACTGGGAATTTGTTTAAATCTCTCCACAACTACTGAATGGATTTACACTATTTAACAAAAAGGGTGATTTCTGGACCACGAGCTTCTTTTCTGCCAAATTTGGTAAAAATCCGTTCAGCAGTTCGGGCTGTAGCTGTGTCTAAAATTTCCTATAGAAATTAACATGGAGAAAAAGTGTTTTGGGACACCCCTTTCTCTTGGCCCCTGCTTGACGATCTCCCCGAAATTTTCAAGACAGCAGCTGAAGTGAGTGTCAAACTAGTTTTGAAAATTTCGCAAAAATTGTCAAAGATGCCAAAGTTATTGGCAAATGAAAAAAAACACCTTTCCTATGGAAACTAGGTCCTAACTATAACTACCTACTGGCGACTGCCAGTAGGTTGTTATAGTTAAGACCTAGTTTCCATAGGAAAAGCGTTTTTTGAGTTGCCTATATCTTTTGTGCCGTTTGACAAATCTTCACGAAATCTTCAATACAAAGTGTAAAACTAAGTAAGTTCTGTTGTGCAAGAGATGTTTCTGGGGTGATTCACTAAGTGGGGGCTGAGAAAAAGGGGGTTAAAAAAGTGCATTTTCCAATTTTAATTCCCATAGGAATGCGTTGTTGAACTTACAGCCCGAACTGCTGGACAGAATTACACTAAATTTGGCAGTCAGTTAGATGTTGTTACGCAGATTCTGCTTTTTGTTATTTGGAGCAAATCCATTAATTAGTTTTGGAGAAATTTAAGTTGAAAATTATATCGCTATCTCTGGCCGCAGATATTTCGTGACAATTTTGCGGTCAATCGCGAATGTGCATGCCAGCAGGAATGCTGTGATTGGCTGGACACAACCTGAGCAGAAATTTGTGGCCACCATTTTATCGATCACGAACAGTTCCCAAGGCTGAAAATTTGTGTGAATGGTAAAATAAGGGGTCAGGGTGGAGGTACTCTGACCCCATGTTGGGAGTGTTAGTAAAACAAGTTATGTGTCCAAAATTGTTTTTTTAATCACGCACGATATTGGCGACAACTATGTGATTGCCAGTGCGACCCCCGTGTACCATCATGGGGACTTCGGGAATATCACAGTGACACCTCAAATATTGGTGAAATTATAAAAAAATATATATATAACTCCTTACTGACTGCTGCAGTCCGCTCCAAGTTTTGGGAGCCGCATAGCTGCAGCTCAGCGAGGACGCTCAGCTCGGGTGCGAGGCAGCAGGGGAAGAGGCTGCTCCCCGTTGATCCGTTGTTCTTTGAACCCCCATCAGGGGGGGCCCCACGGTGGGTTTTCCCCTCACCGTCGGACCGTGACTCCCGTCGGCGGACCGCAACTGCCACAGCTACCAGTACCGGCCCACATCCACGTGGTAAGGCTGATTAGGCAGCTTGGAGGCCTGAGAACCAGAGAGTGCAGCCGTCTTCAGCGGGTGGCTACCGAGGGCCGGCTCAGCTCACCCACCAGCGAGGAGGGGGGAACGAAGGCCTCGCAAGTGCCGCCGCCATTAGCGGGCGGCCTGTAAGTGAATGCGCTCGGCTGGAATCGCGGAGGCGGCCCGACCTGGTCGGGCGCGGCTTGCGGTTCCGCCTTGTGAGCCCCGCTTGCCTTTGTTTTCTACTCCTGTGCCCTACCCGCAGTCTGTTTACAGCTATAGTTTGCTTGTCTCCTCTACCTTCTTGTTTTCATTCTCATTTTCGTTTCATGATAGTGACGTCAGCGGACAGAGGTCTGAGGAACCTCCGAGCTCTGACATCCGGGGGGTCATGCGGAGAGAGTGGTGTTCTCAGAGGTGCTTAGAAAACAGGGAACCTGCACCGTGGAACGGCGAGCAGCAAGTAGCAAGCAGCAAGCAGAATCTCCCAGCGTTTCTATAAAACCCAGGTGGCTTATGGAAGGACAAGTTACAATGCCACCAAGGAAACTCCCCCGGAGACAGGGTACTACCCTTCGAGTTGACACCACTCAGGACCCCTCCGGGGGGCCTTAACAGCAGTCGCTGTCACTGCGAGATAAATTACCATCACCAGGAGGCCAACTGTCACAAGTACGGATCAGCGAGTTCTTTAGTAAGCCTTCACCTCAATCTCAGATCCAGACCGGCCCCGTTTATTCCGTGACGACGCAGCCTGGGCCAGAAGCACAGGCCCACGTTCAGCCTCCCTCCCTCTGCAGTCCAGGCCTCTCCAGGGAGGCTTTACTATGACCCAAGACACTCCCATTGACTCATTAAGAGCCCACTCCATCGGCTGTGGAGATTTTACTATTTCAGACTCTACAATACTTACTGCAGCTAACTTACAAGCAGAAGTCCATGACTGTAGTTCGTCTGCCCCTTTAAACCTTCAAGAAGGCAGTGGTGATCCGGCAGCAGCTCATACACCACCTGAGTCTGCCCCGCGCTGCAGCCCGGGTGCATATCGAATTGAGCTCATTGACTCCTTATCACCAAGAAAGAGGCCAATGTACGAAAGCCCCTTTGAACCTAAAAATCTATCCGATCGGTTCCTGGCCTCCCTAGAAGCCGGAATTGAGGCCTCCTAAGCGCAAACACCGGGCTTCAGTTCTCATCATAACTCTTTCAGCGCTGTGCAAGTAGACAAGGACTCGGTTACGCCCTCGGGGCCTACGAGTCCTTTCTCGATCTCATTGACGTCCCTACACGTAAAACAAGACTTTATTGCAACTGCCTTATTATGGCAACCACAGAAAATGGACCTTCAGATCGATTCAATTCAAACTTTGGCCTCAACTCTGGCCGATTTGGGCTCTAGGCTAAGTTTTCTCGAAAGGTCTATAGGGCCTCCCGACGGCACTAATTTTTGTTCCTGTTCCCCATTAATTAATAAACTTTCATCCCTTCCAGAAATTCTGGGCTCACTTTTGGACAGCGTGAAGCGCCACATTAACAGCAATGGCAAGCCTAAACTTATCCAAAAGGCTCAAATCGGGTCCCCCTCTAAACAGTTTTCGTGTTCTGCAACTATAGACACATCACCATCACCGAGAAGAACTACTTCTTTCCCATTGGATTCAGAACTCAAAAAGTCAACTTCCTCTCCTCTTCAGTCAACGGGGACCGGCATTAGTGATCCTAAAGCTGGCTTGGCGACTTTTAGCGCTCGCAGTCCAACGACCACTCTATTAGCCACCACGCAGCCTCGACACGCTGACCTAGCTCCTTTAAATGTTGCCCACCCGCCCTCCAATCTCCCAACAAATGTCTAGAAGGGAGAAAAAGAAACTTAAAAAACAAACCAAAGGGGGGCCCAAGGAACATGGCGGCGCCCGAGTGAGGCTCCTCGGAGAGGCACGCCGGTCTCACGCTTTCCTGCCACTTGTCGGCTATTCAGTTAGCACTGTGAGCGTTGGAAGTTACCCTGTCCACGATGTGACTGTGTGCGCTCCTTTTCCTGGCTGTGGGGCTCTGTTTCCAGCGCAAACGTTTTTCGCACAGCGGGAATGCGACCGCCATCTTGTCTATGTTGGCTCCGTGATGTTTCATCCAGCGCTGAGAATTTCTTCTCTCACGCGAGCAGCGACCTGGAGCCTCTAAATGCTGTAAGTGCCTTTATCCAGCCACCAAACCTTGGCTTCATGTTTCATGCCTGAACCCTGTCTTTTTTTTGGAAAATATCTGGGGCGCTGTGTTAAGGAGATTGCGGCCGCCATCTTATTTATATCGGCTCCGTGATATCACATTCAGCGCTGAGAATCTCCCCTCTCACACGAGCGATGAACTGATGTTTATAAATGCTGCAAATGACTTTATCCAGCCATAGAACCTTGGCCCTTCATGATTTATGCCTGTACCCTGTTTTTGTGTGGAAAATATCTGGGGCGCTGTGCTGAGGAGATTGCGGCCGCCATTTTGTATACAGCGATTTCTTTATCTCCAAGCTGCTTCTTTTACCAAGTTATTTTTGGAGGGATTTGGGCACTGTTACTAGAGCTATATTTGGTTGCCTACTTGCCCTTCTCAGTGCATCCCCTCTGATGGCATTCCTTTTCTGAGGGATTAATGCCCTAACAGCCATTGCACAAGCAATTATAACTTCACATGAGATGTCGTTGACGAAAGAATTTTCGCCACAGTTAGTTCTTGTTTTTACCAGCCTACGCTAAAAATAACAAGTTTTTCTACTTTTTGATCACGACAGGCTCTTTTTCACTGATTTTCTTTTGAGTGGCTGCAATTTTAAGCCCTATATATCGTTCTTGTCTATTCTCCTTTTTGTCTTACATGGGCAGATTAAGGAGACCTGACCCTCTTTCTTCGAGACCAACTCAATCTTATATTAAAAACTCTCGGATTTTCACGGAGTTTTCTAGGATGGAGGACTCTGTATTATCCTTGGCTAAAGGTCCTAGCTCAGCGATCCCAGTTACCACGGCGATGGGGAAGGCTAATATAAAACGTCAAAATAAAGATCCTCCCTCTCCACCAAAACCCTCCTCCTCTGTTTCAATGGAGCTATTGTTGGAAGAGATACGAGCCCTGAGACCCTCTATGGAAGAAACAAACAGCAAGCTGCAGTTTCTCACTGACAACTGGTCTCAAATGGATGAATGACTAACAGCAGTTGAGCACAAAGTGGCTTCTCTTGGGGCCACTGAGACAAAAGTTACGGTACTCCAGTCCCAGGTCTCCATACTTCAAAAGCAGATTGAGGATCTTGAAAATCGTAATAGGAGGAATAACCTGCGTATTTATGGTCTCTCGGAGGGGGCTGAAGGCTCAGACCCCCTTGCCTTCTTCAAATCTTTTCTCCCCATGTTGCTTCACATGCCTGAGGACACTGTTCTTAATATTCAACGTGCACACAGGCTTGGTCGCCCTCCATCGATTGCATCAGCCTCACAAAGACCGAGAGGAGTCATCCTGTATTTTCTTGAATATACTGACTTACTAAAGGTTCTTGCGGCTGTCAGGGCATCTCAACGCATCACATGGTCCGGTTTGACTCTGTTTTTTTCACAAGACTATGCTAAAGCCACGGCAAACAGACGCAAGGCGTTTCTCAGCATGAGGCCTGATCTCCGCTCATTAGGTGCCCGCTACGGCCTCTTTCATCCCTGCCTCTTCAAAGTTACATACAAGAACAGAACGACATCCTATGAAGACCCGCTGAAGCTACAGACTTTCATAAACTCATGCAGGGCAGAGAATATGGACTTTGCAGATGCCTCTTCCTCGCACATTTCCTGATTGTATTTGTCGTTGGCACTGCTTTTTGTTTCTCTGATGTTTATGCTTTTTTGTCTATGCATTGGATTCATAATTCATAGCGGTTCAGTTTCTTGCCGTATTTCGTTTTGTTATCTCTTGTTTGCATGCCTTTATTCGGTTAAATGTACACTTTATTACAACGTGTCTTACCATTTGTTCTTTTCCCCCTTGCTCCTTTAGAATTGTTGATGTTCACTCTTCGCAGACGCTCTGTCATACATGGCGTGATTCTCTCCTCGCCCTCCGTTCATCGAGCTTGGTCGTGCCACCTGTTCCATGTGGTGTCACCCCCCCCTCCTCATTCTTGTTCGATATTGTAGGTATGTCTTTTTTCTACTATTCTTCTCCTCTCTTCTCTCCTCTGTCTCTTTCACTTTTTCTTCTATTTCTTTTTCAGGTGTCTTTTTCACTTTTTTTTTTTCTACTCTACTTCTCACTTTTCCTCTTAATTATTCTTGCACTCTTATATTGGAAATTTCTACTGTCTTCTCTCTCTTGTTATTTGGTTAACTCTTTAAACTCTCGGTATATATCTTGCTATGTTTTGTGCTGTTTTTCAAGTCTTATGGATTGGTGTTTTTTGCTTTTCTCTTTAAATGTTTCATGTCCCTGAAATTAGTTTCATGGAACGTTAGGGGTCTTAATTCTCCTATTAAAAGACAGAAAATGTTGACGCACTTAGCCAAATTAGAAGCGGATATAGCGTGTCTTCAAGAATCACACTTAACAGCAGAAGAATCTATTAAGTTAAAGAGGGGTTGGGTTGGAGAAATCTTCTTTTCTCCAGGCGATGGTAAGCGCAATGGAGTCATGATCCTCTGTCGCAAATCACTTTCTGTTAAGCTTCTATCCCAAGATGCTGATAAAGACGGAAGATGGTTATGTATCAAATTGCTGATTGGGAATGCTCCAGTTTCTTTACTTAATGTATATGCGCCCACCGGTGTAGACTCCTCTTTTTGGACTTCCCTGGCCCAACAAACCACACAGTGTATTGATGACAATTTTATTTTAATGGGTGATTGCAATCAGGTTTTTGACCCATTTATAGATCGTAATTCAAAGGTCTCTTTTACTCCAAATAAGGCCCATAAAATTTTTGTTCAATTCATTAAACAAAACAAACTTATTGATGCTTGGAGACTTTGCAATCCGATAGCAAGAGAATATACATACTATTCTCCAGCTCATCATACTCAATCACGCATCGGTTACTTTTTTCTTTCTCATAATATCTCCGAGGCCCTACTAAATGCAGATATTGGCTCCATTCTGCTCTCTGATCACGCTCCTATATCCATTCATCTAGATATTATTCAGAAGTCCAACACTTCTAGAAGATGGCATTTTAACAACGCTCTTCTTCTGGATCCAATGTTTACCTCTTCTTTTGTTTCCTTTTTTAATGAATATTTTGTATTCAACCAGAGTGATACTTTATCCTTTTCTACTGTTTGGGATGCTTTTAAAGCATCGGCCAGAGATTTTATCATCGGTTATGTATCTAAGAAGCGTAAAAATGCCCGTAAATTGACCAATGACCTTTTGAATAGGATAAGGGAACTGGAGCATTCTTATTATTCATTTAAATCAAAAGATTGTTTATCTGCGCTTATACAAGCTAAGCTTCAGTTTAACAAAGAATCTACTGATAATGCATCATTATATCTATTAAAATCTAGTGCTAAGTTTTATGGTGGACAAAATAAGGCGGGGAAAATTCTGGCCAACTACCTTAAAGTAAAACAGAACAAACTTAACATTGACTCTATCTTTGACGAACGCTCAGTATTTAAATGTAAAGATACTGAGATTTTAAACGAATTCTTACTTTTTTACAAATCACTTTATACCTCAGAAAGTCCTCCCTCAGAACATCTTATCTCCCAATTCTTCTCCAATATTCAACACTCTTCAAACACTACTCATGACTTATCACCCTTGGAATTTAACCTATCGCAAAAAGAACTCCTTGTCGCTCTCCAAGCGCTCAAAAAGGACAAAGCACCTGCCCCGGATGGGTTTACCGTCGAATTTTTTTTACATTTCTCCAAATTACTGCTTCCCAAACTACATCACCTTCTGGATTCTTTTTTTCAATCAGGTAATTCTTCTGGTTCTTTTTCAAAAGCATTAATTTGCCAAGGCAAGGACTTAAAATATTGTAAAAATTACAGACCTATCTCCTTAGTCAACATTGATTATAAAATATTTTCAAAAGCTCTAGCTATTCGACTGGAATCTCAGTTACCGAAATTGTTAGGTAGGGAACGATCTGGCTTCGTTAAGGGTCGCCTCATTACTGATAACACTCGCCTATTTTTTGACGTTTTATCCAAATCATCCCACCTAAATCAGTCATTAGCAGCAATAGCATTAGACGCGGAAAAGGCGTTCGACAGAGTTGAATGGCCTTACCTGTTTCACTCTCTTAAGTGGTTTGGTTTTGGACCCAAATTTATATCTTTAGTTTCCCTCCTCTACTCAAATCCACGTGCAGCTGTGTGCGCTAATGGTGCTACTTCCTCTTTTTTTGATCTGGGAAGAGGTGTTTGCCAAGGTTGTCCTTTATCCCCTTTTCTTTTCAATCTAGCTCTCGAACCCTTCTTATCCAGAATACGTCAAAACAAGGAGATACATGGTTTTGATATGAAAGACTCCCAAATCAAACTGGCAGCTTATGCTGATGATATTTTATTATTTATTTCTAAGCCACAAACTTCTATTTTTGCCTTTTTGGAGGAAGTGCAATCCTTCTCCTCTGTCTCTGGCTATAAATTAAACAAAGACAAATGTGAAATATTACCACTTACTAAATACACTTTCAAGGATAATTTTGCTACCTCAAATTTCACATGGAGTCCTAATAACATTAAATATTTAGGCTTACATTTCACTCCATCCATCTCTGACACGATATCTTTATGTATGAACAAGTGTATTCAAAGGACATCAGAGCTACCTACCAAATGGCATCCCCTCTAGCTTTCCTGGTGGGGTCGTTTGGACACCATAAAGATGATGCTAACTCCCATAATACGTTACACTATTTCTAACATTCCAGTCCCCATCCCTGCAAAAATGTTTAAGAAGATTAACTCTATACTCTCCTCCTTTTTGTGGAATAAAAAAAAACCTTGCATGTCTCTGTCAAAACTGATACGCCCCAAATCGGAAGGAGGGGTCAACTTCCCTGATTTTCCCACGTACCAGAAGTCTTTCCTCCTTCGTCAGTCTTCATATTGGTTGACTGATTCCTTAGAGGATTGCCCTTTATGGGCCACGCTGGAAAGCCTTTTTCTGTCCCCTTTCAAGAATATCTCTCTTTCTCTCGCAAACCTCAATCCCTATCCACCCCTATACTTAAATACACATGCAAAATTTTAGAACCAATCTCTCCCTCAATTCCAACAGACTTTGAATCATTTCTGAATTCCACAATTTGGCACAATAAATTACTTTTGATACGTAACAGGTCTTTTTACTGGAAATCGTGGAGACAGAGAGGGTTAATTTGGGTTCACCAGTTATTTGCACATAAGGAAATCTTGTCTTTTCCTCTGATTAGCAGACTCTTCAACCTACCTGTGTCTTTCCAACCCAAGTTTAACCTTTTGAAACAATCCTTATTAAGTGTTTGTGCTCAATTTACATCCACTGGCACTTCTACCCCCACTCCAATTAATTGTTTACCCACCTTACTCTCCTCCAATTCTAAGGCTTCTGTTATTTATAATCAATTACGCTCTACTTGTTCAATTAGAGAGAAAACAAAGGTGGAACTTGCCTGGGAGCATGATCTACAAGTTTGTTGGCCAATAGCCTTATGGAATAAAATCTGGACTAAGCTCAGGAAATCTTCTAGAGCAGCAAACACAACACAAACTCTCTTTTTTTATATACAACAGACTTCTGCTTTGTCCGGCTATTTTAAATAAAAGGTATCCTACCTCACCGGATACATGTTGGACATGTTCAACTTCGCCTGCAGACCTGTATCATTTGTTATTTGTTTGCTCGCATGTTCGTAATTTTTGGAGAAGTGTTTGGTCTCAAATTAACTTGATTTTTGACTCTAGCTTTCCCTTTTCTATTACTCATGTGTTTTTGGGAAGTTTATCCCCTATTTGGGCGAATCATTTTTCCAATGTCAAGATCATTGATTTGTTGTTGGCAGTCGCTTTTCAACAAATCACCAAAAATTGGAAAGATTCTACCAAAATCTCATATCAAGCATGGTGGTATGCTGTCTGCCATAATCACAGACTGGATACCTCTTTTGTCTATCCTATTCAGTTGGCTACGAAACGTTTAAACCTTTGGTCACCTGTTACGCTATTTATTGATGCTAGCGCTAAAAAGTCTTATACACTGAGTCCTGACCAACAGGAGGTTCTTCAACCTCCATGACCTCCCTAATTGTTCCTTTGCATTCTTATGTACGAAATGTATTTTATCCTTCTTTTTCCTTTTTTTCCTGTTTACCAATCCAAGTATTTCTGTTTTTGAGAAGTTACTCTATATTAGTTGATTATTCATTGTCCTACTGTATTATATTTTGACACCTTTTGTTCTTTCAATAAACATACTTTTGAACTTAAAAAAAAAAAAAACGTCTTGCAAAACGGAGATCTGGGCTTGACGGGGCAGGGGTTATTACTAAGCCAGACTCTGAAGAGAGGGGGCTCCCTCACTTTCCTATATACAATCAGGCTTTAAAAATAAAAACGAAAATCCCCGATTCCAGAGTGATTCTCACTGATAATAACGATTCCATTGATAACCCTCGGACATTCATTCAGGAAGCTCCTAAGGTGATCTCCTCTGCCCCCGGTGCTACTGAATTATATTCTACCATCACGAAGCCCGGTTCTTCGTCAACTAAAATCAAGGGGATATCCCTACAAGGTCAAAGTTTGGGCAGGCAAGACACTACAGCTCAGCCTTCAAGAGAAGCCCCAAACATATGGAGTGGTCCTAACAAGTGCTCGGGAAACGTAAGCCATAATACCGCTGTTCTACATGTCACAACAGACAGCATCCTGATGGGCCCCTCTCTGCGACACCCAACAGGTGACCCGACCAAAACTCTTTGGGATTATCCTCCACAAATGCCAATGCCTTCTCAGTCTCAACTCTTACAGGCCTCGGTTGGGCAAAGTCAATTAGAGGGGAACCATTTTCTACCTGATGTTACACCTCTCCACTTTAAGGCCCCTCTGCTTCCTCCTGATACAGTTGGGAGACAGAATTATCAAGGTCCTGAAAAAGATGCAGAACTTGTTTTTCCTCATTTTGCTCACAAGGGCCCACATGACATTCTCAACAGAAACAATCTTCTTCGCTTATTCAAGCACGTCCCAGTGCTCACGGGGATAACCTCCTCTGATCTTATAGCAGTCAAGTTTGCCTTAATACCAGGCAAAGGGGCTTCGGAAGCAACTGTTACTACGTGGACACGAGAATCCCTAAGGGACTCAATTCTTGGGGAAGCCAGTTTCTTTGAAGACTGGGGCATACAACTCTGGGTCCCCCCCAACAGAAATATCCCCACGTACTTCTTCAGGATGAACCAGCGAGGTCTTACACAAGCGTCCTGAAAGGGTCACGGGTGCAACCCACGACTGGCTGCCAGATGCATCAAAAGCGGATAATTTTATCAACATTTCATACAACAACAACCAACGTTTGGTGAGATGTAAATCAATCTTCTCTGTCCCCCATAATATTCACAGCCGCCATGGGATTTCCCACCGAGAGCCTCCAGCCCTCTGCCCCCAGCAGTATTCTTCCTAACGGCTCTGTTAAGCGGCCAGATTCTAAACTGACCATTTCTTCTTGGAACGCTGCTGGGTTAAAGTCAACCCTTTCATCCAAATCCGCAGTGGACTATTTGAGCAAAAGTGATATCATCTGCTTTCAAGAGACTTGGTCTTTGTCTTCATCAGCTCTCCACTGCTATTACGAATTCTTTCAACCAGCATCCCGGCCTAATTCTTATGGAAGACCTTCTGGGGGTCTCTCCATATTCATTAAACATACAAGATTGGAGCTACCCCCCTTTAACGGAACCCCTTGGCTGGGCAAATTTTATTAATCACAGGTCTTTCAACTCCAATCAGGGCCTTCCCTCTTCTTTTAATTAACTGCTATCATAATGCAGTCAAAACATCAAAGTCATTGGCAACAGCTCTTTTGATCAAGCATCTGGAAGAGCTCCTACTTGAGTTTGCCTCTGCTGAAGTTTTGTTATTAGGCGATTTCAATATCAGGGATCTGGGACCCAACGATCATTTAGTCACCAAAACTAAAGAGCAAGAAGCCATGAACACTTTATTAACCAATTACAATCTACGTTCTGCGAAGCAAATTGCGTTGGCACAAGATCCCAGCGTCCACCTATCTGCAACATTCAAGAATCTTTCAACCATTGATTATATTTTTTTATCACCATCTCTGGCAAATAATTTAGTTAAAATGGAGATCCCCACTCGTACAGAGAGCGACCATAACCCTTTGACTGTAACAATGGACTTGCAAGTTCCTGTTGCTGCCGATGTAACTGAAGTGGGGCATTCAATGCAGATGGAACTCCACACTCTAGTCAGAAGAATCAAATGGGACTCTTTAGGTGCCGATAAGGTGGGCACTTGGCTAATGGAAATAATTCCAAATTTCATTCAATCATCTCCTACAGCCCACCATCATAGGTGGTACACAGTCATTATTAAATTAAGAGACCTCCTAACGGGCCCTGAAGTTCATCACAGACACCCCAGGCCGCCCCCGTGGCAGATTCCCAACCTGGTTTTAGTCACCCAAAGAAGAGCCCTAAGGAGGGCCGTGCGCTTGCATAAATCTAAAGGTACAGAGCTCACTGCCAAAAATATGGCTTTATTAAGTAAAGCCTACAAAAAATCAACATGCGAAGCTAAGAAACAAAAAGAACAGAAGGACTGGCTAAAAATATTTGCTCAGTTAAAGGAAAAAAACCTGACTCACTTTTGGAACCATATAAACAAACTTTGCTCCTCCAACAAGAGCAGGGGGAATGCGGTTTCTGAAGAAGCCTGGTCTCAGTATGTGATTCAACAATACTGCTGTGATATCCTGGACCTCGCTGAGGTCATAATCAGAGATCCTGCCGACATTACGTTGATGGATACCCGTGAGCTGACTACCTCGGCCCAGGTCTGCAAGCTTCTGAAATCTATGAAAAATGATGGTGCTCCAGGGCCTAACGGCCTTCCATCTGTTGTATTCAAATGTGCACCGGAAGAAGGGCCAAGCTATTACTTCCCTTATACAACTATGCGTTCACTACTTTTCAGATACCAGATTCATGGAAAGGCTCGATTTTATGCACAATTCTTAAAAAAGGAGATCCTTCCCTTCCAGATAATTACCGGCTCATAGCCCTATTAGATCTTGAGGCCAAGGTTTATGCTTGGTGTCTTCTCAAGTCACTAGAAGAATGGGTTGCGGAAAATAACATTTTACCATACTTTCAAACTGGGTTCCGAGCTTCTGCCTCCACAACTGACAACATCACCGCCCTAGCCATTCTGAGTCAACAAGCAGTGCAAAAAAATCAGCTCCCCCTTTATTGCTGCTTTATAGACTAGAGTGCCGCCTTCGATAAAGAGTCTCGTAACACTCTATGGAGGAAATTAGACAAGTGGGGGATCCCATGGAGCCTGCTCGGAGCCGTTATTTCCTTGCATAAGAACACATGGGTGCGAGTTAGAACTGGCCCCACGACTGTCTCTGCAAAAATTCCAACTTCAGATGGCCTAAAGCAAGGATGTGTTCTTGCACCCCTCTTGTTTAATCTCTACACCGCCGACCTGGGAGATTCCTGGAGCAAAGCAGCCTCCTTCCGCCAAAATTGGGCCACGCAAAAACGAATTTGCACATTCTGCAATATGCTGACGACATTGTCATAATGGACCAGGCCAAGTCTGGCCTCCAACGAGCCTTGTGTAAGCTCAACGAATACAACATAGCTAATGCTCTTAAAATTAACCAGGATAAGACCAAGGTCCTGATTTTCGGCCGTTGCAAGAAAAGAAAATTCTAACGTGGAACATTGGGCCTGCAAAGATTAAAACAACATCAAAATACAACTACCTGGGGACTTGGTTTAGTGAGTCTTCAAGACCATCAGTCCACCTAGCTTCCCTGAAAAAGACAGCTGGAGCAACAACATACAGCCTGACTCGACTCAACCAGTCCCTGAGTAGTCCCTCCACCGAACCCATACTGAAGGTGATCAAAGCTACCCTTCTTCCTGCCCTAAGTTACGGGCACCAGGACTTTCCTGATGCATGCTCGGCCAGTCTCGACCACGCCCAGGTTACCATTTATAAAAAAATCTTTTGTCTTCCGAATTACATTCACCGGGCAAGACTACGACTGGAGCTGGGCCTCCAAAGACAATCCATTTTCTGTGAGGCAGACACCCTGAAGTATTACATAAGGGTACTAAAAGCTGCAGATAATACGCTTAAAGCCCGGCTATAAGAAACCCTTGCCAGCTCTGGGGACCCATGGAACCGTCAAATTGTAAAAGCCATAAGAACCCTACATATTGACGAAACATCACTAACAGCAGACTCTATTCCATACACAGTCTGGAAAAGGGTTATCAATAAGAAGGCAAGACAAATCTCTTACCAGATGGACATTCGGGTTTTAAAAACGTCAACTATCTCGCTCCCCTTGAACGATTCATACCTCCCTGGGGTACCGCAGCCATATCTTTTTGATAGTTTGAACGCAGAGGCCCGCAAAAATATAATGTTTATGCGTCTTCTAGGACTGCGCTCCACTGCCTTCAACCGATGGGCCCCAACTGGTGAGGAGGGGGCTTGCAGACTGTTCAATTACAGGTCTGAATCATGGCTGCATCTTCTGTGCTGTTGTCCCGTCCTAGACGCTCCTAGAAGACTTCTCCTAAAACCATTATATCTAAAAAGGGGCATTAGCACATGTTGGGAGGCATCTGCTCTCTGTTTTACTTGCACAGATATTCAAACGCTCGCAAGGTCCGGAAAATATGTGAGACTCTTGGAAAACCTGCTCTCTCCCTCTCCTGCCTCTCTCCTACCGGTCCCTCCTTCCCAAAAACTCATCACAGACTATTTTTGCACTATGTCCTAGTGTTTCTTTACCAAACTGAGCCACAAGGCTCATTTTATCCTTGATCTTGAAGCTTGTAATTACTGTTATGGTCATTGTACAAGATTGCCTTGTTAGAAACATGTGATGGTTTGCTTCGCTTTGTTTTTAATGTGGTAAAAACGCTCCAGAGACATTTCTATCGCAATGGTTTTAATTAACTGTGCTAACTTAATAAATCTGAATCTGAATCTGAAATATATATTTGTACACACTCGCTGGTGAGAGTCACAGACTCATGTACTTACTCATATCCTCACTCAGACACTTATACTCCCATTGATATACCCACTCAGACACTTATACATCCAGTCACATATCCACAGAGTACTGATGCACACACTCACATACCCGATCAGATACTCATGCACCCACTTACAGACTTACTCAGAGAGTCATGCACCCATGTACAGACCCACTCAGACTCACACACCCATTTACAGACCCACTCATAGACTGATGCACCGACTCACATACCCACTTAGACTCTAACACCCACTGACAGACCCACCTGGGCACTCATGCACCCCAACCAGCCCTGTGAGAGAGTATAACCCAGTGACAGAGCTATTCAGAGACTACGGCACCAAGTTAAAGAGCCAGTCAAAACCTCATACGCTCACTTAGAGACCTACACAGACACTCATGCACCCACTGACAGACCCACTCAGAGACTTACGCACCCACTCACAGACACACTCAGAGACTGATGCACCCGATGACATACCCACTCAGAGACTCATACACCTACTCAAAGACTCACCTGGGCAGTCATACATTTATTCACCAACCCTCTAAGAGATTTATACACCCAATGAGAGACCCACTCAGAGACTAATGCACTCAGTTAAAGAGCCAGTCAAAAACTCATACACCAACTTAGAGACCTACTTAGAGACTCATTCACCCAGTGACAGTCCCACTCAGAAACTCATGCTTTCACTCACAGACCCACTCAAAGACTCATACGCACAGCCACAGACCCACTAGGAGACTCACACATCCACTCACACACTCATGCACCCACTCACAGACCTCACTGAGACACCCATACAACCACTGACAGCCCCACTCGGAGACTGATACTCCCAATCACAGTCCCACTCAGAAACCCATGCACCCACTCACATGCCCACTCAGTGAGTCATGCACCCACTCACAAACCCACTCAGAGTCTCAAGCAGCCACTCACAGATCCACTGAAAGACTCATACACTTGTTCCTAGACCAACTCAGATACTCACACAGCAAGTCACAGACCGGCTAAGAGACTCATGCATCCTTTACAGACTCACTCAGAGACTCACATACCCACTCACAGACTCATTTATAGACTTATGAAAGCTTCACACACCCACTCAGATCTCATGCACCATTCACAGACCCACACAGAGACCCACGCACCCACTCAGAGACCCACTCAGACTCTCACCCAGCCAGTCACAGACCCACCCAGAAACGTATGCACCCAGTTATGATAACTACAGCTGGGCCCCAGGGATCAATCACACACCTACTGAGAGATGTACACACCCACTCACAGACCCACTCAGACACTCATGCACCCACTCACAGACCCACTCACAGTCTCATGCATCTAGTCACATATCCACTCAAAGATTCATGCACCCACTCACACATCCACTCAGAGAGTCATGCACCCACTCAGAGATCCACTCAGAATCTCAAGCACTGACTCACAGACCCATTCAGAGACTCATGTATCCACTCAAACACCCACTCAGAGACTCACAACCATTCAAAGACCCAGTAAGAGAATAATGCACCCATTCAGAGACTCACAACTACCAACCATGCACTCATTCAATCATCCATGCATCACTCATGCACTCATTCAATCATCCATACTATACTCATGCACTCATTCAATCATCCATGCACTACTCATACAGTTATTCAATAATCCATGCACCACTCATACACTCATTCAATAATCCATTCACCACTCATGCATTCATTCACTTACTCACGTACAACTCATGCCCTAAGTTGATTGTCTATGCTCCACTCATGTACTCATTCAATCATCCATGCACTACTGATGCACTCATACTAATATCCATGCACCACGCATGCACTGAATGATCCATGCACCGCTCATGTACTCATTCAGTGATCCTTGCACCACTCATGTACGTATTTAATCATCCATGCACTACTCATACACTCATTCAATCATCCATGTACCACTCATGCACTTATTCAATCATCCATGTACCACTCATGCACTCATTCAATAATCCATGCACCACTCATCACACATTCAAGCATTGTTGCACCACACATGCACTCTTTCAATCATTCATCCATTACACATGCACTCGTTCCATCATCCATGCAACTCTCATGCAGTCATTCTAATATCCATGCACCTCTTATGCACTCATTATAACATCCATGCACCACTCATGCACTAATATTAATATCCATGTACCACTCATGCTCTGATTAAATCATCCATGCACCATGCATGCAGTCATTCAATAATCCATGCACCACTCATGCACTCATTCAATCACTCATGTATAACTCATGCACTCATTTGATTGTCCATGCACCACTCATGCACTCATTCAATCATTCATGCACTACTCATGCACTCATACTAATATCCATGCACCACACATACACTCACTGATCCATGCATCGTTCATGCACTCATTCAGTTATCCCCGCACCACTTATGTATGTATTCAATCATCCATGTACCACTCATATACTCATTCAATCATCCATGCACCACTCATGCAATCATTCAATAATCCATGCACCACTCATGCACTCATTCAATAATTCATGCACCACACATGTACTAATTCAATCATTCATCCATTACACATGCACTCATTCAATCATCCATGCACCTCTCATGCACTCATTCTAATATCCATGCACCTCTCATGCACTCATGCAACCATCCATGCTCCACTCTTACGCTCATTCAATCATATGTGCACCACTCATGTACTCATTCATTCATCCATGCAGCACTCATGCACTCATTCAATTATCCATGCATCTTTCATACACTCATTCTAGCATCCATGCACCACTCATCCACTTATTCAATCATCCATGTACCACTTCTGCACTCATGTGAATATCCATGCACCACTCATGAATTCATTCAATCATCCATGCAACACTCATCCACTCATTCAATCATCCATGTACCACTCATGCACTTATTCAATCATCCATGCACCACTCATGCACTTATTCAATCATACATGCACCACTCATGCACTCATTCATTCATCCATGTCCAGCCATAGACTCTCAGAATTAGGCATTAGAGGGCTGGCCCTTAAATTGTTGTCCTCCTTCCTCTCTGGTAGAGTCCAATCAGTTGAAACGGGGGCCTTCGCCTCAGAACAGTTCTCGCTCCTGTGTGGGGTGCCAAAGGGCTCTGCCCTTAGCCCCACATTGTTCCATCTGTATGTCTCCCCTTTGGCCAAAATCATCAGGCAATATGGGTTCTCAGTGGTCTCGTATGCTGATGACACCCAATTGGTGGTGTCAGTTTCCAGCATCATTGAAGAGACAGCAGATCGTTTTAATCTCTGTATGTCGCAGGTACATCAATGGATGAGTCTGAACTGCCTGAAATTGCATGGTGGAAAGACTGAGGTCCTCTTATTGGGCTATGATACCTCTTTCTGGACACCCAGATGGTGGCCAACTTGCCTGGGAGACACCCCAACGCCTGTTAATAAGGCTTAAAACGTAGGCGTTATCTTTGATGACAAATTGACCTTCAAACATCAGATTAGTTCCCTCTCTTCCTCTATCTTTTTCATCCTGAAGATGATTAGAAAAATCCGCCCCTTTATTCCACCGTAGTCAGTAAAAATTCTGGTGACAGCACTGGCATTGTCCAAATTGGACTATGGAAATGCGCTGTATGTAGGGATCCAAAAGCAGCATCTTCAAAAGCTACAACGGCTTCAATATGCAGCTGCCAGATTACTGCTGGATATCCCAAAATTCCAGCCGGTCTCGCGTAATTTGAAAATCCTGCATTGGCTCCCTGTGGACAAGAGAATTATATTCAAAGCCCAATGTCTAGCTTTCAAGGCACTCCACAGGGTGGGCCCTGACTTCTTGAAAAAGCAATTGAAATGGTACATCCCAACCAGAAATTTGAGGTCGGCTCACTGCAAACTCCTTCAAATGCCCAGAATCAAGAGAGCCTGCTGGGGCGGAAGTAGCTTCTTGTTGGGGACTGTTAAAACCTGGAATGTGCTTCCCGGTGAGATAAAGAATTGTCCAACTATCTTGGCCTTTAGAAAAGCACTAAAAACTTGTCTTTTTGTAAATTGACCTTCAGCCCTTGATTGCGTGGTAACTTTTTACTTTCCATCAGGTTTGAGCGCCTAGACGCCTGCGGGCATTTGTGCGCTATATAAATGTTTAAATCAAATCAAATCAATCCATGCACCACTCATGCACTCACTCAAACATTGTTGCACCACACATGCACTCATTCAATCATTCATCCATTACACATGTACTCATTCAATTATCCATGCACCTCTCATACAGTCATTCTAACATCCATACACCTCTTATGCACTCATTCTAACATCCAGGCACCACTCATGCACTCATTCAAACATTCATGTGCCTATCATGCACTCATTCTAACATTCATGTGCCACTCATGCACTCATACTAACATCCATGCACCACTCATGTATTCATTCAATCATCCATGCACCACTCATGCACTCATTCAACCATACATGCACCACTTATACACTTATACACTCATTCAATCATACATGCATCACTCATGTGAATATCCATGCACCACTCATGCACTCATTCAATACTCCATGCAACAGTCATTCAATCATTCAGTCATCCATGTACCACTCATGCAGTTATTCAATCATCCATGCACCACTCAGTTACTTATGCAATCATCCATGCACCACTCATGCACTCATTCATTCATCCATGCACCACACATCACACATTCAAGCATTGTTGCACCACACATGCACTCATTCAATCATTCATCCATTACACATACACTCGTTTCATCATACATGCACCTCTCATGAGGTCATTCTAACACCCATGCACCTCTCATGCACTCATTATAACATCCATGCACCACTCATGCACTAATATTAATATCCATGTGCCACTTATGCTCTGATTCAATCATCCATGTCCCATGCATGCACTCATTCAATCATCCATGCACCACTCATGCACTCATTCAAACATCCATGTTCCACTCATGCACTCATTCAATCATCCATGCACCACTCATGCAGTCATTCAATAATCCATGTACCACTCATGCACTCATTCAATCACTCATGTACAACTCATGCACTCATTTGATCATCCATGCACCACTCATGCACTCATTCAATCATTCATGCACTACTCATGCACTCATACTAATATCCGTGCACCACACATGCACTCAATGAACCATGCATCGCTCATGCACTCATTCAGTTATCCACACACTACTCATGTATGTATTCAATCATCCATGTACCACTCATATACTCATCCAATGATCCATGTACCACTCATGCACTTATTCAATCCTCCATGCACCACTCATGCACTCATTCAATAATACATGCAACACTCATGCACTCATTCAATAATTCATGCACCACACAGGTATTAAGTCAATCATTCATCCATTACACATGTACTCATTCAATCATCCATGCACCTTTCATGCACTCATTCTAACATCCATGCAGCTCTCATGCACTCATACTAACATCCATGCACCACTCATGCACATCCATGTTCCACTCTTACTCTCATTCAATCATACGTGCACCACTCATGCACTCATTCATTCATCCATGCAGCACTCATGCACTCATTCAATTTTCCATGCATCTTTCATACACTCATTCTAGCATCCATGCACCACTCATCTGCTCATTCAATCATCCATGTACCACTCATGCACTCATGTGAATATCCATGCACCACTCATGAACTCATTCAATCATCCATGCACCACTCATCCACTCATTCAATCATCCATGTACCACTCATGCACTTATTCAATCATCCATGCACCACTCATGCACTTATTCAATCATACATGCACCACTCATGCACTCTTTGATTCATCCATGCACCACTTATGCACTCATTAAAGCATTGTTGCACCACACATGCACTCATTCAATCATTCATTCAGCGCCAAGACACCTTCAGGTATTTGCGCGCTTTAAAAATCATATTAACATAACATAACATTCATCCATTACACATGTACTCATTCTAACATCCATGCACCTCTCATGCACTCATTCAAACATACATGTGCCTATCATGCACTCATTGTAACATCCATGTGCCACTCATGCACTCATACTAACATCCATGCACCACTCATGTATTCATTCAATCATCCATGCACCACTCATGCATTCATTTCAATCATACGTGCACCACTTATAAGCTCATTCAATCATACATGCACCACTAATGCACTCTTTTATTCATCCATGCAGCACTCATGCACTCATTCAATCATCCATGCATTGCTCATACACTCATTCTAGCATCCATGCACCACTCATCCACTCATCCATGTACCACGCATGCACTCATTCAATCTTTCATGCACTCATGTGAATATCCATGGACCACTCATGCACTCATTCAATCATCCATGCACCACTCATTCACTCATTCAATCATCCATGCACCACTCATTCATACATCCATGCACCCCTCATCAAACATTCAAGCATTGTTGTACCACACATGCACTCATTCAATCATTCATCCATTACACATGCCCCCATTCAATCATCCATGCACCTCTCATGCAGTCATTCTAACATTCATGCACCTCTTATGTACTCATTCTAACATCCATGCACCACTCATGCACCAATACTAATATCCATGTACCACTCATGCTCTGATTCAATCATCCATGCACCATGCATGCACTCATTCAATCATCCATGCACCTCTCATGCAGTCATTCTAACATTCATGCACCTCTTAGGTACTCATTCTAACATCCATGCACCACTTCTGCACCAATACTAATATCCATGTACCACTCATGCTCTGATTCAATCATCCATGCACCATGCATGCACTCATTCAATCATCTATGCACCACTCATGCACTCATTAAAACATCCATGTTCCACTCATGCACTTATTCAATCATCCATGCACTACTCATGCAGTTATTCAATCATCAATGCACCTCTCATACACTCATTCAAATATCCATGCATTACTCATGCACTCATTTAATCATCCATGCATCACTCATGCACTCATTCAATCATCCATACACCACTCATGCACTCATTCTAGTACCCAGGCGCCACTCATGCAGTCATTCAATCATTCATGTACTACTCATGCACTCATTCAATCATCCATGTACCATGTATGCACTCATTCAATCATCCATGCACTACTCATGCACTCATTAAAACATCCATGTTCCACTCATGCACTTATTCAATCATCCATGCACTACTCATGCAGTTATTCAATCATCAATGCACCTCTCATACACTCATTCAAATATCCATGCATTACTCATGCACTCATTCAATCATCCATGCATCACTCATGCACTCATTCAATCATCCATACACCACTCATACACTCATTCTAGTAGCCAGGCGCCACTCATGCAGTCATTCAATCATTCATGTACTACTCATGCACTCATTCAATCATCCATGTACCATGTATGCACTCATTCAATCATCCATGCACTACTCATGCACTCATTCAATCATCCATGCATACATTCATTTTCTCATTCAGTCACCACTCAAGTAGTCATTCAATCATCCATGCACCACTGCTGCAGTCATTCAATCATCAATGCACCACTCATGCAAATATCCATGCATTAATCATGCACTCATTCAATCATCCATGCACCACTCATGCACTCATCAATCATCCATACACCACTCATACTCTCATTCTAGCATCCAGGAACTACTCATGAACTCATTCAATCATTCATGTACCACTCATGCACTCATTCAGTCATTCATGCACCACTCATGCATTCATTCAAACATCCATGCTCCACTCACGTGCTCATTCAATCATCCATGTACCAGTCATGCAGTCATTCAATCATCAATGCATCACTCATACACTCATTCAAATATCCATGCATTACTCATATACTCATCCAGTCATCCATGCACCACTTATGCACTCATTCAATCATCCATACACCACTCATATATTCATTCTAGCATCCAGGCACCACTCATTCACTCATTCAGTCATTTATATACCTCTCATGCACTCATTCAATTATCCATGTACCACGTATGCCCTCATTCAATCATCCATGCACCACTCCTGCACTCATTCAATCATCCATGATCCACTCATGCACTCATTTTCACATTCATTCACCACTCAAGCAGTCATTCAATCATTCATGCACCTCTGATGCACTGATTTAATCATCCGTGCACCTCTGATGTACTCATTCTAACATCCATTCACCACTAATGCATTAATTCTAACATTCATTCACCACTCATGCATAACTGTAAAAGGCGGTTTCAACAGGAACCTTTTTTTAATGGTGTTTGTGATGGTTTTAAAATGTTTAATTTTTTTGTTCTTTTTTATACTAACAAAATAGGCAACTGGGACAGGAAAAATTCCCAAAATCTGCACTGAGAAATGTGCAAAAAACTATAAATGAGGATTTTTTTTTTTAGCAATTGGGATTTTTCTCAGCATTGCCAATAGCTACAACACACTGCTCACCAGCAGTTAGAACAACCCCACAGTACTTGCAGTATGTGGCCATTCTAGAAAACTCTGGAGCCACATCTGTAGCAGTAGTCTAGACATCTGAAGGGACTTTCTGGCCAGGAATTGTTGCTGCTGCAACTGACGTAAATGGTCCTCTGTCTTCTCTCTGCTTGATTGCCAGTTGCAGGCATTTTCCATGGAAGGTCTTGAGGTGGTAAAACATGGATGTCGTCCCACATGAATACTTTTTACTTGTCCCACTAGAGAGGGTCTTGTCACAAATGGTGCTTTGCACAATTTTAGCTAGTGTTTTCGATTCCCCAGATGCCACACTGGCTCTCTTTTGTGGAGATCTCTCATCTTCCAGATCTTCAGTCTCACCCTCCTCCACATTCTGGTCCTGCTGCTGTTCTTGCTCACCCCAGCTCCTTGCTGTGTTGCCATATTTGGAAGCATAAAAATCCCAATAAACCTCTCCACCAAGATTGAACAGCCTGCTCAGACTAAAGTTCTATGAAAGACGATTTAAGAAGGTGGAGTAGGTGTGTACTTCTTATTCACTTTGCTGAAAAGTATATTGCTTTTGCAGTCATGTGATATTTGTGATGACTGGCATATTTACAATTACCGAGCAGTAGCGGAAATTCAAACTAGAACTTTCAAGTAGTTTTCTTTAAAAATATAAACAGAAGCACATCTTATATTAGTATGATACTGAACAGCTATCCTGAAACTTGTTCACAATATCTCTATATATGTGTTTCTGAGTTTCTGAAAAACTCGCGGTATCCGTGATTAGCGACGTCACCGCGACTTCCGGTGAGGCTACGAAAAAGCTGAGTAAAAGTGGTTTTGTGAAAGAATCATTATAAAAAGATAACTTTAAGGAGCCATCACTAAACAACTAGTGTCAAACACCAATTAAAATATGACTATATATGTGTTTAAAATTTTCTGTAAAACACGTAGTATTCACGATTAGTGACGTCACCCAGATGTACCATATCGCTGCGAAAAGCAAAAACATTAAGTAAAGGTGGTTTTGTTCAAAACTTATTATAGACAGACAACTTTAAAGATGAGATCAGTAAACAACAAGTGCCAAACATCAATTCACATAGGTTTTTGTATGTGTTTTAGAGTTTCTATATACACGCAATATCTGCGAATTGCGACATCTGTGGGATCACCGGTGTCGCCGCGAAAACAGAAAACACTAAGTAAAAGTGGTTTTGTTAAAAAAACATTATAGGGAGACAATTTTAAACAGGAGATCACTAAACAACTACTCCAAACATTAAAAATAGTTGGAATTTGCTCAAAATATGTAACAATTAACCAGATGTTATAGTGAAGAAATTTATTTTACAAAACCTTAGAAATTCACTGAAAAAACAAAAGGTTACAGGGATGTTATAGTTAGGAATCAACATTTAAAAAACCTTAGAAATTAACTGAAAAAAACAACCTTTACAGGATTGTTATAGTTAGGAAATAACATTTAAAAAACCATAGAAATTCACTGAATCTTGTCAGTGTGGAACTCACATACCTCATCCAGGGGATCCAGGGGATCTTTTTAGCAAAGTCTAATTTGAGACAGTCCTTTAGCATGGCTTGATTTAAGGGAACTGTTTCCCTCCTCTAGATGGAGTGCCATATTAGCAATGGGGCCAGGCGAATTACATCACCAATGAACGGAAGACCAAGCTCACTGTGACAGATGTAATTTGAGTTACTGTGGGGAAGAAAAAGCAACCGTTTGGCAAAAGCATCCTCCACTCGTTTGATTGGGTCCATGTCTACCATGTCTACCATGCCCCATACTGCCACCCCGTATGTGGCTATGGTCTTTGCTTTTGCCACGTAGATTTGTAGAATTTCTGGGACAGACTTATTGCCCAGTTTCTTTGAGAAGTAAGAAAGAGCTCCAATACTTCTCTCAAGATGCGAGACTCCGTTTAGGACCATGTTGTTCCATAAAACTTTTCCATCAAAATGTATTCCAAAGTATAAAAACGAGTCTACCACTTCTCCCCTATGGTGAGCCAGTTTAAAACTGGGGGTTTCTTCAAAGGTGGCCCAGTGATTTGAACATATAATTTAATGTCATTGACGTGTAGATACAGCGTCCATAATTCCAGTGTAGAATTTTTGGTTGTAAATGGGGATGTCAAAAGGTACATAATTTCAGCTAGTACCTCTAAGAATGCTATAATTCAACCATCCATACACCACTTATGCACCTATTCAATCATCCATGCACCACTCATTCTAACATCCATGCACCACTCATTTGAATATCTATGCACCACTCATGCACACATTCTAACATCCATGCGCCACTCATGCACTCATTCAATCAACCATGCACTACTTATGCACTCTTTCAATCATCCATGCACCACTTATGCACTCATTCAATCATTCATGCACTACTCCTGCAATCATTCAAGCATTCATGCACCACTCACATCCTCATTCAATCATCCATGCACCACTCACATCCTCATTCAACCATATATGCACTACTTGCTGAAAAAAAACAAAGGCTACAGGGATGTTATAGTTGGAAATAGGGGCCCGATTCACAAAAGTAATCTGAGACATAATCCTAACTTTAAGACTTTCTGTATTCACAAAGGGCATTTAGGAGTAGTAAAGTTAGGATTTTGTCTCAGTTAAACTTAAGTTTTGGTCTTAAGTTAAACTTAAGACCAAAACTTAAGACCAAAACTTAAGTTTAACTGAGACAAATCCTAACTTTACTACTCCTAAATGCCCTTTGTGAATAACGAAAGTCGTAAAGTTAGGATTTTGTCTCAGATTACTTTTGTGAATCGGGCCCTAGATTTTTTTTAAATGTAGAAATTCACCAAAAAAAACCAAAGGGTATAGGGATGTTATAGTTAGGAAATATGATTAAAAAAAACCTTAGAAAATCATTGAAAAAAACAAAGGTTACAGGGACATTATAGTTAGGATCACATTCCACTCATACAGAACCATTGAAATTCCGCAATTATAGTTAGCTTATCTAACTATAACTTACGCCCCCGCAATGCACTACTTATGACCTCACATATTATATCACTCACGACATGGTCAGTGATATATATATATATATATATATATATATATATATATATATATATATATATATATAGTAAGGTAAATAGTTGGAGGAGTGTCTGTATGGGTGAGTCAGTGGGTGTGTATTTGGTGTATAGAAGAGTGAGTAGGTATGTGAGAGACTGTATACATGAGTGAGTTCCCTTATGAGTAAGTGAGTGGCTGTGTGAGTATCTGTATGGGAGAGTAGGTACATAAGTGGGTGTAAAAGTGACTAAGAGGATGAATGAGTGGCTGTATGGGTGTATGTGCCGGTGTGTCAGTAGCTGTAAATGGTGAATCTGAGACTGCATGAGTGGATGAATGATTGCTGTGGAGGTTCCGTGAGTGTCTGTATTGGTGACTAACAGGGTACATGAGTGGTTGTTCATGTGCATGAATGGATATGTAACTGGGTGTATCTGTGATTAACAGGGTGTGTGAGTGGATATTGGGTGAGTGAATGGGTGTATGAGTGCTGTTTTGGTAAGTTGTGAGCGAGGTTGTATGGTAGACTATCTGCTTGTCTTACTGACTGTATATATGGGTGAATACCTATCTTAGTATAAGTATGAGTAAGTGTGTGCATGTGTGTGAGTATCTGTATGGATGAGTGAGTAGCTATATGAGTGACTGTATAGGTGAGTGAATAAGTGTGTGAGTAGGTGTATGGGTGACTGACTCTGTGTGTCAGTGGTTGTATAGGTGTATTTGCAGGTATGTAAGTGTCTGTATGTCTGTACGTCTTGATGTGTGAGTACCTTTATTGTTCAGTGAGTAGGTGCATGAGTGGCTGATTATGTGAGTTGCTGGCTGTGTAAGTGGGTGTTTGAGTGAGTTTTTGTGTGAGTGCCTAGATTGATCAGTGAGTAGATGTGTGAGTGTTTTTATTTGCCTGTGAATGGGTATTTCAGTAGTTGTGTGACAGTGGGTGTTTGAGATGGTGTATAGGGGTATAAGTGGTGTGTGAGTGGCTCACTGGATAATGTTATTAGTGATGTCATTTGAGAGGTCAACAGTGATGTCATGAGAGATGTCACTGACCATGTCATGAGTGATGCAATATGTGAGGTTATAAGCAGTGCATTGGGGGATTGAGTTATAGTTAGCTCAGGTAACTATAGCTGCTGAATTTCTCTGATTTTCTACAAATGAAATGTGCGCCTAACTATAAAGTCCCTGTAACCTTTGTTTTTTTCAGTGAATTTCAAAGGTTATTATAATTATATTTCCTAACTATAGTGTCACTGTAACCTTTGTTTTTTTTCCATGAATTTCTAAAGTTTTTTTAAATTCTATATCCTAACTATAACATCCCTGTTACATTTGTTTTTAAGTGAACTTCTATGTTTAAAAAAAATCTATTTCCTAATTATAACGTCCCAGTATCCTTTTGTTTTGACAGTGCATTTCTAAGGTGCTTTTTAATTCTATTCCCTAACTGTAACGCCCCTGTAACCTTTATTTTTTCAGTGAGTGGTGCATACTTAATTGAAGGAGTGCATGAGGGGTGCATGTATGAGTGAATGGGTGCTTGAGTGTTTGTATGCATTAGTTTCCTTGTGACTAATGAATCTGTCTGTAATAGAAAAGTTATTTGACACATACAATCTCGCTGTACTCCAGTCACTCTGTAAAAAGGAAAATAAAAAGAAAGATATGTTAGTGTTTGATCTTGAACATTACAAAATTATACCAGCATACAATTACTTATACTGTAACAGTTTAATACAACATAGCGAAAACATTATTTTCTCCTTTTACTGTTCTCAGTTTTCACACTTCTTCACCATAAACAGTGGTTTCTATGAAGCATCATCAGCAAACAGTGTGGAAAAACCATGAATGCATTGTAAACAAAAAAACACAAAAAAACAATGCTGCACAGTACATCTTTACAAATAAGTAATACTATGCATAACACTCACTACAATTCACTAATTATTGGCTTTTTAAACTTACTAAAATAATCTGAGGAAATGTAGGTTACAACTGTTTCTTATATTGTGATATATGATACAATATGACATATAATTGTGAAGTAGTCTTCAATTTTGCACATCCTTTTGAAAACATCTTTTCATGTAGGTGAAAGATTATGGGAAAAGGAAATGATCCATTTAGACAAAATACCACACAGTAGTATGTATAAGTTCTTGTTGAAGAAACAAAAGTTTTGTTTTGTTTTTTAACACAGTTTTGGTGGTAACTGAAGCTGCTGGTATTGCACTATATCCATTCAGTATTTAACTGCAATGAGAGAATGTAGTGTTTAGATGTGATATAAACTCCTTTGTTGAAGGCAAAAGGAATGTTGCATTTCTAAAAACATTTTAAAGACATATCCCCCAATAGTCCGAATAATGTCTAATAAACCATGAGTGGTGCATGGATGAAAGAATGAGTGCATGAGTAGGGCCAGAATGTTAGAATTAGTGCATGAGTGGTGCATGGATGATTGAATGAGTGCATCAGAGGTGCATGGATGTTTGAATGAATGCATGAAACGTGCATGAATGATTGAATGAGTGCATGAGTGGTGCATGGATGTTAGAATGAGTGGTGCATGGATATTAGAATGAGTGCATGAGTGGTGCATGGATGTTAGAATGAGTGCATGAGCGGTGCATGGATATTAGAGCAAGTACATGATTGGTGCATGGATTATTGAATGGGTGCATAAGTGCTGTATGGATGGTTGAATGAGTGCATGAGTGGTGAAAGGTTGATTGAATGAGCACATGAGAGGTGCATGAATGATTTAATGAGTACATGAGATGTGCATGAATAATTCAATGAGTGAATGAGTAGTGCATGGATGGTTAAATGAGTGCATGTGTTATGCATGGATAATGGAATGACTGCATCCATGGTGAACAGATGATTGAATGAGTACATGAGAGGTGCATCAATGAATGATAAGTACATGAGTGGTGCATGGATAGTTGAATGAAGTTGTAATGGTGTACATATGATTGAATGAGTGTATGAGTAGTATATGGATGATTGAATTGGTGCATTAGTGGCGCATTGATATTAGAATGATTGCATAAGTGGTGCATGAGTAGTGTATGGATGATTGAATGAGTGTATAAGTGTTTTTTGCTACATCTGTAAGTGGGTGTGTCAGTGTCATAGTGCAACTATGAGTGGATGTATGAATTTCTGACTGGGTATGTCATTGGGTGCACAAGTGTCTGTAACTGATTGTGTGAGTGTCTAAGTAAAAATCAGGGCGAGTGTGTGAAAATATATATATATATTTAATTACATTTTACCAATAATTGCGAAGTCGTTGTGACTGTCATGAACTTATCGCAGCACTACCGGAAGGCCACGATAACGACCGCGGTGTCATCACAAATATTGCACATAGTCAGAAAAATCTATTCTGAACACATAACTTGTGTCATTAACATCCCCATTTGTCAAACATGGGGGTCAGAGAACCTCCACCCTGACTCCTTTTATCAGCTTTCACAGAACTTTTTAGCCCCGGGAACCGTTCTCCGATCCATAAAATGGCAGTCACAACTTTCTCGTCCGGCTGTGGACAGCCAACCACAGCATTGCTGTTAGCTTATGTCGTTGTGATTAATCTCGGTGTAGCAGCAAAATATCCTCGGCCACAGACATCACTATTTCTTCTTAAATATATACTGAACAGACTTACACCAAATAACAAAAAGCACAATCTGCATAACCAAATTTACCTTTCTACCAAGTTTGGTGTAATTCCTTCCAGCAGTTTGGGCTGTAATCGTGTTGACATGTCCAATGGGAACTAACATGGCAAAGGCACCCTTTTTTCAATCTAATTTTTCTCAGCTCCTGCTGCACAAATCACCCCAAAGCTTTACATGCACAACAAAATTCAGTGGAGCACTTTTTGTGGAAAATGTAGTGAAAATTCGTCAAACGCCCCCAAAGGTATAGGCAAGTCAAAAAACGCTTTTCCTATGAAAACATGGATCTAAGTATAACTTCCTACTCACACTCAGTCAGCAGATTGAGGGCCATCTTGCATCTACATGCTTGGCACTGGACAGCACTGCAAAGCTCCTATCATGACAGAAAATTCTATATCCTAATATACATATATATATATATGTATATTTATTTTCACAGAAAAAAACACAGTTTACAGGAAAGTTATAATTAGGCTGACATTTCACTTGTACAAAACCAGAAAGATTCAGCCGTTATAGTTTGCTGAGCTAACTATAACTCGCACCCCCGCAATGCACTGCTGATGGTGTCACATATTACATCTCTCATGACATGGTCAGTGACATCACTGATGACATCACTGATTACATCTCAAATGACATCACTAATGACATCATCCAGTGACTGTGAGTGTTTCTAAAAAGTCTAAGAATGTTATATATATATACATATATATATATACGCCAAGATGTATTGAAGAATGAATGGGTTAATGAGTGTCTGTATGGATGATTCAGTGGGTGTGTGACTGACTGTATAAGTGAGTGATTATACGTGTCTCAGTGAATGCATGGGTGAGTGACTAATCTGTATAAATGTCTGTATCTGTCAGTTGGTGTATAAGTGGCTGCATGGGTTGGTGAGTAGCTACATGAGTGTCTATATGGGTTGTTGATTGGTTGTCTGAGTACCTGTATGGGTGCCTCAGTCTCTCTGTGGGTGGATTGGAGTTGTGTGACTCCCTGCATGGATGTGTGAGTGGGTGATTCACTGGGTGTATGGGTTCATGAGTGCATCTGCGAGGGGCTGTATGGGTGAATGTGTGTGCATATGGCTGTGACAGTAAGTGAATGGATGTCTCAGTAGTATATGGGTGAGTAACTGCATATGTGAAAGGCAGTATATGTGAGTGTTGGAGTATATAAGTGACTGCATGTGAGAGTGAGTGATTGTGAGAGCAGCTGTATGGATGAGTGTGTGCTTGTGTCAGTGATTGTATAAGAGAGTAGGTATGTGTTAGTATCTGTAAGAGTAGGTGAGGTGGTGTGTGTATAACTGTATAGGTGAGTAAATGGCAGTGTGATTGACTCTTTGGGTGACTGACTAGGTGTGTGAGTAACTCTATGTGTAAGTGGCGGTGTGTGAGTGTCTGTATGGGCATATGAGTGGATATGTCAGTGGCTGTATTGGTGAGTGACTGGGTGTATGAGTGGCTGTATGGGTGAGTGAGTGGATGTGTGTGTAGACCTATGAATCAGTGAGTGGGTATGTATGTACTGATATTGGTGTATATATGGTTTTGAGAATGGTAGTCTGAAATTTGGAGTGGGTGTATGAAAGATCATATTGGGGTGTAAGTAAGTGCATCAGTGATTATGTGGATGATGTCATCAGTGATGTCATTTGAAATGTCATCAGTGATGTCATTTGAAATGTCATCAGCGATGCGATCAGTGATGTCACTGACCATGTCATGAGTGATGTAATATATGACATCATCAGCAGTGTATTGTGGGGGCTCGAGTTATAGTTAGCTCAGCTAACTATAACGGCTAAATTTCTCTGGTTTTGTACGAGTGAAATGTCAGCCTAACTATAACGTTCTGTAACCTGTGTTTTTTTCTGTTAATTTCTAAGGTTTTTTAAATGCTAATTCCTAACTATAACATCCCTGAAACCTTCGTTTTTTTCAGTGAATTTCTAAGTTTTTTTTTTAAAGTAGTAGTCACATTTGCATAGTGGTGGGGAAAGGGGGCTGGGCCTCCGACCAGCTCTCAGGAATACCATTGCGTAGGGTGGACTTTATCCCCCAACCAGTAGTGCGCCAGGAGGCGCATTTGCAGAGTGGTGGACAAAGGTGGGGTGTGGTCTCCGAATACCTCTTAGCAATCCCACTGTGTGGGACTTACTGGAGGTAACAAGAGAGATAGTTGGCCCCAAGGACGTCCTTTTGGACAAACTACCCCTCCTGTTACCTCCAGTAAGTCCCAGACAGCAGGATTGCTGAGTTCTGATAGCAGGCCACACCCCGTTTCTCCACCAGTCTGCAAACACGCCTTCAGGCATGCTCTTGGTTAGGGGATGAAATCCCCTTCACTTCTGGGGGTCCTTAGGGCCAACTAGCCTACCTGTTAACTCCAGTAAGCCCCACACAGTAGGATTGCTGAGAGGTGGTCACTGGCCACGCCCCCTTTCTCCACCACTCTGCAAATGCGCCTCCTGGCACTCTCTTGTTTGGGTGATGAAGTCCCCTTGCCTCTTGAGGGTCCCTAGGGGCCAACTAGCCCTACTGTTGCCTCTAGTTAGCCCCACACAGCTGGATTGCTGAGATGTGGCCAGAGGCCACGCCCCCTTTCTCCACGACTCTGCAAATGCACCTCCTGGCTCACTGCTGCTTGGGGGATGAAGTCTACTTTACTCCTGAGGCCCTCAGGAGGCAAGGGGACCTCATCAGCCCACCAGCAGTGTACCTAGAAGCGCGTTTGCAGATTGGTGGAAAAATGGCCGTGGCCTCCGACCACCTCTCAGCAATCCCGCTGTGTGGGGCTTACTGGAGGTAACAGGTGGGCTAGTTGGCCCCTAAGGACCCTCAGCAGCGAAGGGGAATTCATCCCTGAACCAAGAGCACGCTAGGAGGGATGTTTGCAGAGTAGTGGAGAAAGGGGGCAGGGCCTCTGGTGAGTTGCCTGCTTCCGATTTTTTATTTTTATTCTAGGAAGGGGGGCTGTGTGGCCCCCTTCCCTTGACCCATATTTTGATTGTTGTAAAACGGGAGGGGGGCCATGCGGCCGCTGTCCTGAGGCCGATTTCTGTCCCTGGATTGCCTTTGTTAATTTGTTTCTTTCCAAAGGGGAGGAGGCTGTGCGGCCCCCCTCTTCAGGCCAATTTCGGTCCAGGGGACCCCATCCAACAGGGCCCGGCCATTTTTTTATTTATTTTTATTATTACAGAAGGGGGGCTGTATGGCCCCCCTCCTGAGGCCAATTTCAGCCTTGGAGACCCCATCCCCCGGGGCCAGACCTTATCCTTTAAAAAAAAAGGGGTAGGGGTAGGGGGCCTGTGCGCCTCCCCTACCCGGGCCAATCTAGCCCCCATCTCCAGGGGCATTGCCACTTCATTGGGGACCACAGGGGGAGCCTCAAGGCCCCCGCGGTCCCTGCCGGCTCCCCGCCTCCTGCGGGAGCTGGCATTGTTTTGGGCAGAGGAAGCTGCAAACATGCAGCTCCCTCTGCCTGAAAGCAATTCTGCTCCGCTTCATGGAAGTGAGAGTATTTTTCCTGCTCTCGCTTCCATGAAGCGGACCAGAGTTTGCTATGACTTTGCAGGAGCAGTGCTCCCACCAAGCCATAGCAAACAACAATGTCTCGGGGATGGGCACCTCGGGACATTGCTGGAGCCGGCCCTGGGGGGTGGTGGACCCCAGGGCCATTTATGGCTCCAATATGGGGGCCGCAGGGCCCCCTTTCTACTGTATTTTAGCCCCGGGGAGGAGGAATCCCACACTTTACTTTTAAATATAGCCACGGAGAGGTGGCAGTCTCCGTGGGGTGGCTGGGGCTCCCCAAGCATCTTTATGAATTTAGCCCTGGGGAGGTGGCAGTCCCCGGGGCTGTGTGGGGGGCAGGAGGTAGTTATAGTTAGGACCTTGTTTCTAGTCAAAAAGCGTTTTTCTTTTGCCAATATCTTTGGCGTCGTTCGAGGAATCTTTCCGAAATTTTCAAAACTAATGAGGAGGTCACCTCAGCTGCTGTGTTGAAAATTTTGGGGTTATCCATCAAGCAGGGGCCGAGAAAAAGGGGGGTCCCAAAATGCGTTTTCTCTATGTTCATTTTCATAGGAAACTTTAGACACGGCTACAGCCTAAACTGCTGAATGGAATTACATATACATATAAAGACTTTTGGCAGTTCCTGTCACAAAGTCAGAACACCTTAGAGTTCTTAGATCTAAAACTCACAATGACAGACGGAGTGCTCACATTGGAACTACACTACACAGAATAACAACAGCAGGTAACTCCATTTTACATGTGGCTAGCGGCCACTCCCCCCCAATTTAAGTTGGAGTATTCCATACAGTGAGTTTCTCAGAGCCAAGCGAAATTGTAGCTCTGCAGAGTCTTACCAAGAATCAAAGGGGAGACGATTCAGAGACTAAAGGTGAGAAACTATCTACATAAAGCCGTACAACAAGCCAACCATGAAGCTGACAATGTTAAGAGGGTGGATGCCCTCCTTCAACCCCCACACCTAAAGAAAAGGAGTGAAGGGGAGGGAGGCCCCATTAGATTCATCACAAAATATAACAGCCAAGCTGGTGACTTGAAACAAATCTTAAAACAGAGGTGGGACATTTTGAGATAGGACCCCATCCTAAAGGATAAGATTGGGAGGGCTCCATTGATCACGTACCAAAATAATTTGTCTCTTAAAGATATGTTGGTTCACAGTCACCTTACACCACGTAAAGCCAACTGTCTGGAACAGGGCAGAGGCTTGCGTAGATGTGGGTGCTGTAAGGTGTGTAGACATAGTGAGAATATTCAAGAAGTCACCTTAGAAAGAGTCAATAAAAAATTGCGAATTCCCAAGCCAATAAATTGTGGAACAGAATTTGTTGTACATACCATTGTCTTTCCTTGTAAAAAATGGTATATTGGCTCTACCACTTTTCCAGTGAAAAAGCGCATCTTGGAGCATTGGAGAGCCATAACGAATAATGATCACAATTACAACACTGCAAGACACTTCCATGAAACACATCAAGGTGATTGGACAATGGCTAAATATTTTGTGCTAAACACAGTCCCCAAACATCCAAGAGGTGGTGATCACCTCTCTACCTTGCGTAGATTAGAGTCATGATTCATCTTAACGGGTGGATCCACTTTCCCCAGGGAGATGAACAACGATGAGTAATTAGACTTGCATCTTTAAATAGTTCAGAGAGCCTCCCGAACCCTGTTTCGTGAGTTTCTTTTAATAATGTATAGTTTGTTTTAATTTTATGAATAGACTAAGTATATTTTAATTTATCTTTTAGTCTTCAGATTAATGGATTCTAACTCTAGGGTAAATCAATATTTGCTAGTATAAAGTTCACAATATGTGTTCGTTAAGATTGAGATTTAATCAGCTACCGTGTTTGTGTGTTTTTTCTAGTACAGATATTTATTGGTGAAACTGTTAAGCAATCCACATTAGCCACCTATTTGCAGTTAAGAGCACCGGAGTATGGGGATGTTCTGTGTAACCACCTCTCCTTTCAGAATAATCGACAGCAGTAGGAATCGCCCACCAACATTAACGTCTTGTACTGACTTGAAGTGGTACTGTAACAACTGTGTTAAACTACTAGAGCATTATAATATACATATATATATAGAGAGAGAGATGTCACTGTTTAGCCCTCACTGACAATGATGTTTCCCTACTAAATATATGTTAATTTATTGAAATAGATATTTCTTATTTTTAGAACTGCTGTATATTTTAAATAAATTAATTTTATTTTTAATATTTAAATAATATTATCACTGTATTCAATTTTTACATATAGATTTTTATACTTTTCTAAATATTGTAAACATTGTCCATGTATTATACATTTGTTTATTATTTTAATGTCAATATAACATTTTATATATCTTTTTTTAATTAATATATTTTAACTTCATAATCATATATTTTAAAGTGCTTTTGTAAATTTTGAGCCTTAAAATTAATTTGTATTAAATAAATGAAATATTTAAAACTATATATATTTTAATTCTATATTTTGGTTTTCCATATTTTGGTTATTTTTAAAGTTAATCTAAATATTAAAAGTCTATGTTTTTGTTACCTATTTTTGGGTTTTGATATTTTTAAACTTTAGATATTTTTATATGACGATATCAGATTCTATATTTTGCTTAATTTAATTATATGTAGAGGGTTAACGACATTATGGGTGACAATATTTTTCCTTCAATATTTGTATATGTTCATATTTTTTATATCAATATATACTACTACTACAATGTACTTACCAAACTAAAGTTTCTCCTCAACATTTTTGCAACAATATTGAGGTATCGGGATATTTAGTACTGCGTTTCCTCAAATTGATTAATAGTTCAGCTATTGTAGTTGCTAGCAGTACCTGTATTCACCTAAGTGTATCTCTGCTGTATCAGTTGTTGATTAAAAGTGTGTAGCCTGAGAAGTGACTCTGCTGTCAAATCTATTACTGAGAGTTTTATTCACAATAGAAATAGCTTTGCTGTCTCTAGCATTGGGATCTGTGATAAATAAAGAATATATTAGTTACTGTTGTATACCATTAAATGTTGCTCTCCTGTCTCATGCCTTATTAAGAGCTGAGTAAACTGTGGTCGAGATGTATTATAGCAGACATTACCATAAGCTCCACATAACATATATGGCTTGTTCAGCTCAGTGTTAACTGAAAGGTGTGTAACTTGTGGGATGGCCCTGTTGTCAGGCGTTTCTATTTTTAAAGGCAATAAGTAGTCACCATATAAATGCCTCCTTGGAGCTGTCATTTACATAACCTTAATTTTTTGTTAGTTTTCTCCATAGTAAAAATATACCTATTGTGTCAATAGCATTCATGTCTTGGTGGTGTTATTTTCATATTTTTGTGAATAGCGGTTTTGCTAGGATTTCATTTTGAAACGTAGGCACAATTCATTTGCAAATTTGTAGCACAGTTACTGGGCAAAGCTGCAGGTACTGCATTTTTGCTAAAGTTAAGTAACATCCACAAACCTGTTTCAGATGTACAATTACAAACAGGTTCGGATCACTCCCTCGAGCAGCATTAGTGAAATAGGACATGTCCCCCAGCTAATAGGTGCCAATTCAATGCAGCTGGCATTTGCACCGCATACTGATGTGAACAATGCTATGCAGCACACATTTGCATCTGCTCTTTGAGTCACAAACCACTGAATGGATAACACCTGCATACAAAATAATTGCAGAGTCCACTGCCTGTGTTGGGAGCCTAGGGCTGACACTGTTGAATATCAGGTTACTGAGTGCCAAGTCAGCTGAGCCGTGAGCCCACCTCATTCGTCTTTCCTACACCACCTTACACTTCCTGTCTGTTTATTTCACTCTTGCAAATTATTTTCAACCACCAGTTTCCGTGTCTCTCCTTCTCTGCTTAAAAATCTGATAAGGAGAAATAAGTACTGACCCGAACAATGAGTGAGGTGAATGTATGACATTGTTCTGCATTCTGTCCATCAATTGTTCCTTTTGAAAATGCATCCCCACACCTGCATCACCTAGCACAAATTAGTCAGTGGATGAAGTCCAAAGAGGACTTTTAAACACATTTCTGAGTCTCCTAATGCTATATCGAGGAAGATGTTAATGACTCGCCGACAACTGTTTGACCTAAACAAAGCTCGTATGTCTGTGAAATGCTGACTGCTGTCCCTTTAAGAGGCAGAGGTTGCACAGCCAAGTGCTCTTCAGTGGTCAGAAATCGACTGGCGCTGGCTTCCTTCCCTGGATGTGCACTTCTGCGCTCACAGCTCAACAAATCATCATAAATATTAATGTACCTGTCCGCAGGGAGACGCATCACGGAGCAGTGCTGCGTGGCTGCCAGCTCTGCCGGGTCTGGGGCTCAGTGGGGTCATGCATAGTGCAGGCATCTGTATTTCAATGCTTGTTTACAATTCTGAGTCCCATCAGGTCCCCAGAGCTTTTGAACGTGCCCAGGTCGATAAAATAGGTACTGTATTCAGCACAACATACATACACATCGGGATGACAGTATGCTTGACAAACATTAGATATATTTTGTCATTTCATATTTTTGGCGCATAAATTGTGTCAGTGTTACATGGCCTTCAAGATAAAGGAATAACTAAACACATTTAGAATGCTTGTCTGTGTGGTGTTCGTGCGTATGCACCACGTTTTCCAACAGAGCTAACTGGCAAAATTAAGAGTTCCCTCAAATTTGTTAAACATTATGGGGTCAGATTTACAAGCCCCTTGTGCCACTTTTGCGTCACTTTTCCCATGTTAAAAGTGACGCAAAAGTGGCGGAAGGGGCTTGTAAATCTCCCCTATGTGTCACAGAACCTGGGCGTAGTATTGACTTAAACAAGCGTGACTTCTTGCTGCAAATTCCTGCTATTCCTCGCGATCCGGCCATGTCATAATTATTGGGAGGCAAAACTGCCAGGAAATATTATTGTTAAGGCAATTTGATGCTCATTTCCAGTTGATCTATATTCAATTCAGGTACAAACAGGAGTTAGGGCAAGACAGACGTACGAAGCCTTTTTGTGTTTGCAAGGGCCGTTTACGACCATACAAAGGCCTTTTGGGATACACAAACTTCAAATTGAGATTAGATAATGTAGAAGCTTTTGATTGTTTAAATCAAAATGTACATTATCAATAGTGTACAAAGCAATTAATCTACACTTGAATTCACATGTGTTTACTGACATGGAGCTAATCCAAGTGAAACAAAATAGCTTGGACTTGTTTAAGTGTTTTTGTTCGGGCTTAGACGAACTAGGCCTCAGTCAAGGCTCAACTCCATCTTGTTCAAAATGTATGTCACATCATCACATTTATTCTTTGTTTATATTTCTGCCGGACTATGAGCCGCAAGATGAGGATTTAGGGGCATATTATCAAGAACGGCGTTAAAAATTATCGCCAGTTTAGCGGCAGAAAACTGCCGCTAAAGCGGCGTTAATGGGCTTGATAATATGCCCTTGAGAATTCCAGTAGAAGTCCATGTTCTGGTGTGAACATGGGCTTCTATTGGAATTCTCCAGGGCATATTATCAAGCCCATTATCGCCGCTTTAGCGGCAGTTTTCTGCCGCTAAACCGGCGATAATTTTAACGCCGTTCTTGATAATATGCCCCTTGTTTCTTTCAGAATAACACTGTTCTGGAGGCCTGCCAGAGGGCCTGCTGTAACATATTCTCAGGGACCTTTCGCTTGCACATGGTTTTATTCATTCACAATGGTGCACTGCTGTGTATGTAACTATTTTGTTCTGACACCTCAGGATGACATTTGGTCAGGAGGGCTGAATCAATATTTATGGTTAGTGCTAAGATAATCAGGTTATGTGACTCTTCATATTGCTGGAAACCAATTTGTTGAAAATATAGGGGCATATTAGCAAGACCGGCGATAAAATTATCGCCCTTTTAGCGGCAGGAAACTATAACGCTTATTAGCAAGCCCATTATCGCCGTTTTAGCGGCAGTTTCCTGCCGCATAACGGCGATAATTTTATCGCCGGTCTTGCTAATATGCCCCATAGTTTTTGTTCAAACCTTTCCAGTTTCAACGCTTCCTAAAAAGGCATTTGAGCACAATGGAACTGAGAATGTGATGGCAGAAAATGAAACCTTGGAAGTTGTGATTTGGGTGTGTAAACAATTGGTTTCCTTGCAAAGAAAGCATGGCAGTTAATTTGTAAAGAAAAGAGGCCTGGACAAATTACGGGACTGGTTTATACAAAGAGTACCTAGGCTTGATTACAACTCATGCCTTTCTGCAGCACTCTACTCTGCTCCCTATAACATAGAGTTCCTGTCTATTCCATTCTTGCAATATCTTGTCCTGCCCTACTTAATCCCTTTGCCACTGATTTCCTATCTTTGTCTTCCTTTTTTCTCTCATTTCTGCCTTTCTCTTGCTCACTCCATTGTCTACCACCTGCAACAACCTTAGAAATTAAGCACTGAGAAAACATCTTGCTATGGATTTTTGCACATGATCAGACTAACAATGCAACACTGTATATAAAAATACTGAATGAACAAAAACATAAAGCATGAACATTTTAATCAGCAGTCTGTACACCAAAACCCAAGCACTGTGAAAAAGATGCAAATTCAAAACATAAAACTGAAAGGCCTGCAACTGCACCATGGCAAAAGCCTATTCCTTGTTTTTTGGAGGTGGGCTCCTCAGAAGACCCAGAGATTTGTTGCAATTTGTGGAAAGGAGTGTGAATAATTGAATGTGGCGAAGGTGGATAGTGCTATGGATGTATTGGTAAGTCTCTTGCTAAACCCGGGTCATCTGCGATAATGTGACCTTCTGTCGTCATAGGAGCTTTGCAGTGCTCTCCAGTGCCAAGACTGTAGATGCAAGATGGACCTCAATCTGGTGACTCATTGTGAGTATAAAAGGAGGCAGATGATTCAGAGCATGTGTTTGAGTGTGTGAGACACCTCTGCTCCAGCCCAGTGACACTGGTCCGATTGGTCCCCTTGTCTCATGTGCACCAACTGCTCCTTCAATAAGTCTCTGATGTAAGGGAGGGCAAACAGGCACAGTACCTGTTTTCAATATGTTAACAGGGAACATCATTTGACTCAACTGCAGGGACAGCATTTTGTCTGAATGTGTCTGCACAGCATCGATTGAGATGCCAGATGCCAAATGTATCCTCCTCAGCCTCGGGATGAGGAGGGCTTCAACCATTATCTGTTTTCTGATAGCTCCATTGTGACAACAGTTCTCACCTCCACGCACTCAACCTGAAAATGATGTTCTCTGGAAGGCTATGGGCTATGACCTCATCACTGAAAACAATGTGCACTTCAGGGCTCTGTGCAGAAGGGCCCTTAACTGCAGCTGCACTGGTGTGAACTGCAGTGTGTGTACGCTGAGGTAGAAGGTGTTGATCTCAAGATGATAGATGTTATTCTGGCTGAGGTGGTTGTAGAGATTGCAGCAGAGGTGATACTGGTGGGTGTAGCAGAATTGGCAATGGTGGTTGCAGCATAGGTTGCTATGGTGGCTGCTACTTGTGGGCCATGGCGGTTACTAGAGAGGTGGCACAGTTGTTTGCAGCAGGGGTGACCATGGTGGTTGTATCAGTGGTGGAGACAGTTCAGGGTGCCTTAAGTACTGCGGTGCTTAGTGTTGTCTTGGCTGCAATAGAGGGTAGAGGGTGCCTTTTTGGCAGTAGTAGTAGATGGAGATTTCACAATAGAGCTGGATGTCTTCTCAGATGCACTCTTGGCTGCAGTGCTGGGCTCTGTGGATGACCTGGGTGTGGAAGTAGAGTCAAATGGTTCTTCCTAGACTTAGGGGCCGATTCCGATCTTGGTCGGAGGCGCACCCAATACCATTCGGTCGGGAAAAAAGCCATGCGAATGCCTGTTTCCCGACCGATCCGTACAGCAGACCGAACGAGTAAGTACGATGCGCACAACAGCACAGAATCCGGCCGAGTCGCACTCACCCAATCCAGATCCTGTTCTCCGACCGAGGCGAATCCGGAAACGCTGAATCGAGTCGCACGGAAGGGAAAATGCAGCTCCGTCCGGCCGAACAAGTACGATGCGCTTTCCGTACGCGCCGAACCCGTCGCTACGCACGGCACGTCAAAGCATCCGGGAGAGACGAACATAAGCTCCGATTCGCGCCACAACACAATCCACGGCTACGAGACGAACACGCCAGCGACAAGGACGAAGCGACGAGGAGGACGAACGGCACGAACCAACCATGAATCCCTTCGTCCCGATCATACCAATATTCTACATTTACTTCCGGAACAGGCACGGACGCGTACGGCGCAGAAGGTAAGTCAGACACCAACCACAAAACACATACAACACGTACACGACACATCACACACACACAGAGGGATGCAGAATTTACTTACACCAGCAACAGCAGAACCATAGGGGCGGGATGCCCATCACCAATGCCACATATGCACACAGGGGCCTGAATGCGCACCACCACCCCTACCCAGGGGGGGCCGGATGCCAACCACCACTACCACCCTTAGCCAGGGGGGAGCCAGATGCCCACCACCACTACCACCCTTACCCAGGGGGGCTGGATGCCTACCACTACTACCACCCTTAGCCAGGGGGTGCCAGATGCCTACCACTACTACCACCCTAAGCCAGGGGGCTGGATGCCAACCACCACTACCACCCTTAGCCAGGGGGTGCCAGATGCCCACCACCACTACCACCCTTAGCCATGGGGGTGCCAGATGCCTACCACTACTACCACCCTCACCCAGGGGGGCTGGATGCCTACCACTACTACCACCCTTAGCCAGGGGGTGCCAGATGCCTACCACTACTACCACCCTAAGCCAGGGGGCTGGATGCCAACCACCACTACCACCCTTAGCCAGGGTGGTGCCAGATGCCCACCACCACTACCACCCTTAGCCATGGGGGTGCCAGATGCCTACCACTACTACCACCCTTAGCCAGGGGGGCTGGATGCCTACCACTACTACCACCCTCACCCAGGGGGGCTGGATGCCTACCACTACTACCACCCTTAGCCAGGGGGTGCCAGATGCCCACCACCACTACCACCCTAATCCAGGGGGGCTGGATGCCAACCACCACTACCACCCTTAGCCATGGGGGTGCCAGATGTCTACCACTACTACCACCCTCACCCAGGGGGGGCTGGATGCCTACCACTACTACCACCCTTACCCAGGGGGGGCTGGATGCCTACCACTACTACCACCCTTAGCCAGGGGGGTGCCAGATGCCCACCACCACTACCACCCTTAGCCATGGGAGTGCCAGATGCCTATCACTACTACCACCCTCACCCAGGGGGGGCTGGATGCCTACCACTACTACCACCCTTAGCCAGGGGGTGCCAGATGCCTACCACCACTACCACCCTTACCCAGGGGGGCTGGATGCCTACCACTACTACCACCCTCACCCAGGGGGGCTAAATGCCTACCACTACTACCACCCTTAGCCAGGGGGGTGCCAGATGCCTACCACTACTACCACCCTAAGCCAGGGGGGGCTGGGTGCCTACCACTACTACCACCCTCACCCAGGGGGGCTGGATGCCTACCACTACTACCACCCTTAGCCAGGGGGTGACAGATGCCTACCACCACTACCACCCTTACCCAGGGGGCTGGATGCCTACCACTACTACCACCCTCACCCAGGGGGGGCTGGATGCCTACCACAACTACCACCCTAAGCCAGGGGGGCTGGATGCCTACCACTACTACCACCCTCACCCAGGGGGGGCTGGATGCCTACCACTACTACCACCCTTACCCAGGGGGGGCTGGATGCCTACCACTACTACCACCCTTAGCCAGGGGGGTGTCAGATGCCCACCACCACTACCACCCTTAGCCATGGGGGTGCCAGATGACTACCACTACTACCACCCTCACCCAGGGGGGGCTGGATGCCTACCACTACTACCACCCTTAGCCAGGGGGGTGCCAGATGCCTACCACCACTACCACCCTTACCCAGGGGGGGCTGGATGCCTACCACTACTACCACCCTCACCCAGGGGGGGCTGGATGCCTACCACTACTACCACCCTAAGCCAGGGGGGCTGGATGCCTACCACTACTACCACCCTCACCCAGGGGGGGCTGGATGCCTACCACTACTACCACCCTTACCCAGGGGGGGCTGGATGCCTACCACTACTACCACCCTTAGCCAGGGGGGTGCCAGATGCCCACCACCACTACCACCCTTAGCCATGGGGGTGCCAGATGCCTACCACTACTACCACCCTCACCCAGGGGGGGCTGGATGCCTACCACTACTACCACCCTTAGCCAGGGGGGTGCCAGATGCCTACCACCACTACCACCCTTACCCAGGGGGGCTGGATGCCTACCACTACTACCACCCTCACCCAGGGGGGCTGGATGCCTACCACTACTACCACCCTTAGCCAGGGGGTGCCAGCTGCCTACCACTACTACCACCCTAAGCCAGGGGGCTGGATGCCTACCACTACTACCACCCTCACCCAGGGGGGCTGGATGCCTACCACTACTACCACCCTTAGCCAGGGGGTGCCAGATGCCTACCACCACTACCACCCTTACCCAGGGGGCTGGATGCCTACCACTACTACCACCCTCACCCAGGGGGCTGGATGCCTACCACTACTACCACCCTAAGCCAGGGGGCTGGATGCCTACCACTACTACCACCCTCACCCAGGGGGTGCTGGATGCCTACCACTACTACCACCCTTACCCAGGGGGGGCTGGATGCCTACCACTACTACCACCCTTAGCCAGGGGGGCTGGATGCCTGTCACTACTACCACCTCTACCCATGGGGGGCTGGATGCCTACCACCAACACCACCCCCACTCATAGGATGGACAATGCATGACACAACCAGCACACCACAACCTAGGGAATGCAAGAAAAAGACATCCCCCCAACACCATGACAAGCGTGTGTAGACTGTGTCAAATGCCTACAACACTGAACATGACTTTGTACATACAATGTGACCCCCTAGCACAAGTGCCACACATATATGTGTGTGGCCCCCACAATGCAAGCAGGCCATGACCATTGTGGCAAGGGGTCCAAACCCCCATCATCACAGTGACCAAAAGGTAAGTGTGGGGTCCATAGCTGAAGCACATTTTGAACAGTGTGGCAATGGGGTCCAAACCCCCATCATCACAGTGACCAAAATGTAAGTGTGGGGTCCATAGCTGAAGCACATTTTGAACATTGTGGCAATGGGGTCTAATGCCCCATCACCACAGTGACCAAAAGGTAAGTGTGGGGTCCATAGCTGAAGCACATTTTGAACATTGTGGCAATGGGGTCTAACGCCCCATCACCACAGTGACCAAAAGGTAAGTGTGGGGTCCATAGCTGAAGCACATTTTGAACATTGTGGCAATGGGGTCTAACGCCCCATCACCACAGTGACCAAAAGGTAAGTGTGGGGTCCATAGCTGAAGCACATGTTGAACATTGTGGCAATGGGGTCTAACGCCCCATCACCACAGTGACCAAAAGGTAAGTGTGGGGTCCATAGCTGAAGCACATTTTGAACATTGTGGCAATGGGGTCTAACGCCCCATCACCACAGTGACCAAAAGGTAAGTTTGGGGTCCATAGCTGAAGCACATTTTGAACATTGTGGCAATGGGGTCCAAACCCCCATCATCACAGTGACCAAAAGGTAAGTGTTGACAAAGAAAGAGCTGCAACTGCCAAACTGCATGGATGATTCCTGGTCACAGAACAAAAAACACATCAGTGGCAAAGTAGTGCATGTGTCCCATTGCAACATAAATTGGGGGACCCAAATACTGCAGTGCAAATAAGACATACCTTTGGCCATGTGCAGACAAACAACACCCATGGGGGCTGACACTGTCAACATTCATCAATGACACAATGACAGAAGTGACCATCAGAATGCAGACCCACATATTTGCACCAATGGCCACACAAATGCAGATACCCTGTGGAGACTGTAGATGTGAGGTGAACAGATACCATACCATGGCAGCAATGGGACACACAAACCATGATCATTGTGCTGACCGATGACCTAGGAGTCCCAGGGACAGCAGGGGAAACCCACCAAACTACATACAGCCAATGGCACACCCAAGATATGCCAATGCAGTGGTGCAGATGCTCAAACACAAACAGGCAGACCCACACTGCACATCATACACAACAGGTGAGGGGGTGCCAGTGTCCCCAGGCAACCACACAACACATGAGGAGACCTGAATACCAATCATACAGATGTGCATACAGTGCCACACAAAGGTAACCCATGGATCCAAATCCCCTATGTGGGCAAGCAGGCATTGTCAGATGAGAGGGAGCACAAATCACTCATGTCACACAGGCACGTAGGAACAGCAACTGACACAGCAAGACACAGACACACCACAGCACTACCCCCAGGGCCCCCACAATGTGGTGACCCTGGGCTGCATTACAAACCCACTGTGATGACAAAGCTAAATGTCGTTCACACTGTGAACCACAGTCATGTGTCCTGAGCAACAAACTACCATCACACCTACACAAGCACAAATCAATCAGCATGGCCAGAAAGCCAAGGCCAACATGGAGGCAGGGGCCTAGCCGGGCAACAACTCTCATCTGCACACACTCAACACCACACCCCTCGACCTCCAACAATGTGCAGCAGTGAAGCACACATGCACTGGTGACATTGCATATGCACCCATGACTATTCCAGGGTGGTGGGTGGGAACCAAGGTGCAGAAACACATCACACATGGCCACTCAACAAGACTCCTGAATGTCTGACACACTGCACACTACGCTGTACATGGACATGACGGCAATACCACACCAACCAATGGGATCCCAGCCACAGTCACACACCAATGAAGAAGCCAAGGTCACCCACAAAGAACACACATAGACAACAACCAACATTGCAGCCCGGACCCTGAGGAGTGCCAGCAGTCACACACACAACGTGTCACAATCACTGAAAGATAACACAAACTGGAAATCACATGACAGGGGCAAACAACAAGTGCCAAGGGGAAACCTGACTGTGACCCATCTGCGTCTGCACACAAACTCAGCCCTGACAGCAAACACACCTATGGGTGACACCCTGATGACCAGTAATGTGCCATGCACCCACATCACAGAGAACCCAGGGAGAAGACTTTGGGGGAACATAGGTCAACTCAGCAAGCATCACAAACAGGTACAACACTAGGGATCACAGCATGCACAGCTAAACGGAAGTGAACACACAGACATGCACATACAACACACACCTTGGGCGCAGGCAATGTCACAGGAGTACACACTGCCATGAGGGGACTCCACTCCTGTGTGAGGAAAGCTGTGCCATATGTTGCCTCAGTAGGGCCCCATCATGTCAGCTGAGCACTTGGTCACACAATCAACAATTAGCACCAAATGAGGGCTCCCGTCACATCAGCCTGGTCACGGAAGTGCCAACGTAATCATCAGCACAGATCCAACACACTTGTATAGCAATGTTGCACTGACAACACAGATGAGTCCTTCCCCATTGATGCCCAAACCTGCATGTCCACTGGAGATGGCCACACGTTCAGGGAAGTATACGAATTGAACAATGGCAGGCACAACAGATGTGCAGGGGTGGAAGCCACAGATGTTAAATAGATAATCTAAGTAGGAAATCCCATTGCCAAATACTGAACACATGACACCCTCAGATGCTGCTATGGATGACATGGATACACCACAGGATAGGACAAATTCCCCCTGGACCACATGGGTTCCTGCACAGTAACACTTCATTACCATGAGACCAAATATCACCATCACTGCAGCAAGGGCATGGTTAGCATCATCAACAACATGTACATCAGAAGCATAAGCACTAGAGAACAGAAAGTTGCTTTATTCAGCATATGTGTGTAATGAAAACAAAGTCCAGAAAAAACACAAAGGCCAATGGCCAGTCCATTGTCAAAGTCCAAACAGGGTGACAGTGGCAGATGTCACCCTACGCATGCCTGCACAAAACCAGGGACAATCCACTAGGAGGGGCAACCGGGGGGCAGGCCAGGCACCGCAGGGACAGGATCAGGGCTCACCAGGAGGAAGCAGGGAAGGGGTGGTGGGTGCTGGAGAGCCACTGACAACTGCAGTGGAGGTGTCTGACATGGTGTGTGCCGGCACAACTGGGGGGCATGACTCAGATGTTGTGGGTGCCGGCACAACTGCAGTGGACCCTGCAGATGGAGTGGACAGGTCCGCCACTGCAGTGCCCAAGTCAGACAGGGTGGTAGTGGACTCCACTGCAGTGCCTACCACCAGGGGAGGAGAATGGGGAACAGGCAAGGTGGGCTGGACAGAGGGGAGGACACCCTCACCACATCAGTGGCACAGACAAGCGCAGCGGGGGTGTGGTGCCGGGAGAGCAAGTGGCAGGGGGAGAAGGCCGGATCCTCTTGGGGATGGTATATCTGTGGGTGGGGGAACCTGGGGCAGGGTGTGGTGGGGGCACCTGTGGAGTGGGGGCCTGAGGGATGGAGGAAGGAGACCTGGTGCCTGAGCTGCAGGGCGGCTGCGGGGTCTTGCTCTTACGACTCCGGGGGGACTTGCGGGTGGGGGCCTCAGTCTGTCTGCACCTGGGGGAGGGTGTCCGGGGGCGAGGGGCACTCTGCTCCGTGTGGGTGGGCTTCCTCTTCCCCCTGAATGCTGTATCAGCTGGATCAGAGGGGAAGAGGCCGAGGTCACTGAGGAAGAGCCGCTGGGTCTTTGGGGTTGCAGGTGAGGCAAGGGAGGGTGTTTTGGAGGGAGAGGCAACTGAGGACTGCGCAGTCCTCGTGGATGCGTGTGTGTGTTCCAGGGCCCCATCCCCTGTGAGTCTGGTTTCAGTCCCCTGACTGTGCATGCGTGTGCGTTTTGTTTGTGGCGTGTGTGTCTGTGTGCTGGATGTGTGTGTGCTGGTGTGTGCCTGTGCCGGTGTGTGTGTGCTTGGGACGGGTAAGGTGCTGGGGAGTGTGGATGGAGCAGAGGCAGGAGGGGTGAGGGACTGTCTGAGGAGGGACACTGCTGCCGTCAGGGAGGAGTCCATGGACCTATTGCCCCTCTGTAGGTCAGACATGCCCGATGAGATGCCCTCCATGAACGACACCAGCTGAGTCAACAGAGCGGTGTGCGCATGGAGGACACTCAGCATGGCTGTCTGCCCTACATGGAGCTGGCGAAGGAGGTACACAGACTCCTCACTCAGGGCAGCAGGGGACACAGGGGCAGGGGTGCGGTGCCTGGCCCAAAGGAGACACGCTCCCGAACATGGGATCCTCCACGGACCTGGGGAATGGGAGCCGATGGGAGGGCGGTGGTGGTGCTGGTGGTGGCGGGGACAGCAACACTAGCTGGGGTGTGGTGGCTGCTGACACCCGCCTCCATAAGGGAGTCATCCTCCGAGTTGCTCTGGTCCTCAGCTGAGGTAGATGGTGCTGAGGACTCCTCGGTGTGGCTCCCCTCGCCCTCCGTGCCACTGGGTCCCTCCGACCACTCCTCTGCTGCTGACCCAGTCTGGCTCTCCGGCTCCTCCTGGTCCGTGGAGCTGTCCCCTTCCGTGGCCGTGGATGTATCTGCAAACAATGGGGAAACAGACAGACATCAGTCACCTGCACCAAACGCAAACACCACTGTGAGCACAGCACATTACAGAGCAAGCCCTGGCATCATTAGTTGTACATTGCTAAAAGTGCCCTAACTGAACAGGAGAAGCCAATTGTCAGTCTGATGCCAACCATGGCACTCACATCCCACATGGCCTTGCACCCATCTGTCTGGTGTCTGTTGGATAGCAACACCCCAGTGTGGACACATGCACCAACTACACAGTAGTTGGACAGTGCAGAGGACACGGTGTAGCATGTGGACATGCACACATCACAACTCTTGCCACTGAGTCAGTACAGGTTTCCGGATGAAAGGGACGCCCAGAGTCAAATAGGATATGCATGTGATGCATACCAGCGACAGACACCATGATGCACCCATGTCCTGATAGCCATTGCCACAATGGTGTGCATGTAGCACATGTCACTCCCCTGCAGGATCACCAATAAGTAGACACATGCCATGGCGGAGGCATGACTGCTAAGTCATACATCACTGTCTCAGTGATGTATGACTTGGCAGCCAGACAACAACACTCTGCACTGTGTCACAATAGTAGGTCATGGGTAATGCAAGTCCTGGAGCTGCACAAGTGCACATGTACATCCCCCACACAACACATCATCTTAACCCTCATCTGTCCAGGTCATACCGATTGGACATATGGGAGACCTGTGACACTACCCTCTGAACCTGAGCCCCTCACAATCTGCTGTGAATGGGGAACAGCTGCCTGAACTTCACATTCGCATACCCCAGTCTGCACGGGCAGCTGATCAAACACCTATGTGACACACAAGTATTGTCTCCTATGGTCACATCTCCAGTGGCATGCTGAGCCCCAACGGAGAAACACCCCAGCAGTCCTGGCAACAAAGCCACAGCACACTGACACAGAGGCAGACACCTGAGGGGTCAAATCACTGCGCACAATGTGTCAGCTGATACACGGGAGTGGGAGTACAGAGTGCATTGCATGGCCTGGAGTAGGCATGACTGTCCTGCCCCACATGAATGAGGGATGAGCCCTGGACAGTGGATAGCTGGCTATGTATGTGTGACACATGTAATCTGCACACTCCTGGGGCCCAAACATTGTTCCCACCCGCTGCATGGGTGTGTGCCACATACCCCAGGCACATGTGGTGGCTCAGCTCAGCAAGTGGACCGCATATCAAAGCAACACGCAGATTACATGTCCGAACACAGGCGTTGTGTGAACAATGGACCCACCCATGATGCCCACAACAGAGTTAGGGAAACAGATGCTGTCCCCCACCTTTAGTGAAGCAAACTGCAAGGACACAGTCCCAAGTGACACAATTCCCTGAATGTAAGGGCCACACCTGGGTATCAGATGAGGAGTGGGCAGTGCACAATAGAGGGACATGGCTCCTGGACAACATGACTGCTGTGCTGTGGCAGTTAAACCAAGCCAGAGGAGGGCACATAACATGTAATACAGAGTTCACAGTGCAGTCTTTGACTCACCCCCTCCTTGCTGCTGTCTGGCCTTCAGCTGCCCATCCAGGTCTGGAAACACCACCGCCAGGATCTGGAGCATGTGGGGGTCAGGGTCCGTGTTCCGCCCCTCCTGCGAGGAGGCGACAGCTTCAGCTGGACCCGTGCAATCCTCCGGGTCCAGCCCCGAAGGTCCTGCCACCTCTTCTGGCAGTTGCGGATCCAGCGCTTGTAGACCCCCACGGACCGGACAGCCCGGACGATGTCCTTCCAGATCTCCTGCTTCCGATGGGCATTAACCTGTCAGGATGACAACGTGAAAAGGCCATTACTACACATGCAACATATCCGTGCATGACACAGTTGTATATACATGTCTCATTCACAGGGGCACATGATGTACACAGGCAGTGCAACGCTGCCCATGGACAGTTTGCCAGATGTCACTACATGGTATCATTGCATGGGAAGTAAAACCTTGTTCAAATGCACTGTCACTGCACCATACCTGTCCAGTGCATGTCACTACACACTATGGGGGTGACAACTACTCAGTGAGCCTGCTAGCCAGTGGCGTGCAGACTTTCAGCCTTGCTAGTCAGACAAAATGCACATTCAGAAAGGCAGTGCACAGAACACTCACCTGCTCCCCTGGTGTCCCATACAGCTTGCTGTACTGTGGAAGTAGGCTGTCCAGCAGGGCCTGGTTCTCCTCAAGGCTGAAGGCTGGTGCTCTCTCCACAGTACGTGCCATTGCAGGGTCCAGAGGGGCAGAGACAGCAGCAGTGCAGTGGCAGATGTCGTCCTGGAGCATGTAGTGCAGGCAAGTGAGCTCTCAGGGGAACAGCCAGCAATATATATGTGCTGGAGAGGCAGATACTGTCCCTTGTGTCCAAAGTGATAGGTCCAAGTCATTTGCATCTTCTGAATCTGGCCAATCCATGGAATAGCAGCACCAATGCACGCCCACAGCATCCTTCAAATCTTCAACTTCATGACATACATGATTTTGCAACATTGTTGTGGGTGACCAACTGAATTTCCAGCAACCGACTCGTTCGAATTACGAAAACGCGTCCGTTGCCAGGCTAGGCCATTGTCAATGGGTGCGCACCGATCGGTCCATTGCGGTACAACGCGTACAGGGGTACAACGCGTACCCGCACACATTGAATGCAATGGGCCGGCCGGGGGCACCGATCGGTCCATTGCTGATCAACGCGTACAGGGGTACAACGCGTACCCGCACACCTTGAATGCAATGGGCCGGCCGGGGGCACCGATCGGTCCATTGCGGTACAACGCGTACAGGGGTACAACGCGTACCCGCACATTGAATGCAATGGGCTGGCCGGGGCACCGATCGGTCCATTGCTGATCAACGCGTACAGGGGTACAACGCGTACCCGCACACATTGAATGCTATGGGCCGGCCGGGGCACCGATCGGTCCATTGCGGTACAACGCGTACAGAGGTACAACGCGTACCCGCACACATTGAATGCAATGGGCCGGCCGGGGCACCGATCGGTCCATTGCGGTACAACGCGTACAGGGGTACAACGCGTACCCGCACACATTGAATGCAATGGGCCGGCCGGGGCACCGATCGGTCCATTGCTGATCAACGCGTACAGGGGTACAACGCGTACCCGCACACATTGAATGCAATGGGCCGGCCGGGGCACCGATCGGTCCATTGCTGATCAACGCGTACAGGGGTACCACGCGTACCCGCACACATTGAATGCAATGGGCCGGCCAGGGGCACCGATCGGTCCATTGCGGTACTACGCATACAGGGGTACAACGCGTACCCACACACATTGAATGCAATGGGCCGGCCGGGGCACCGATCGGTCCATTGCTGATCAACGCGTACAGAGGTACAACGCGTACCCGCACACATTGAATGCAATGGGCCGGCCGGGGGCACCGATCGGTCCATTGCTGATCAACGCGTACAGAGGTACAACGCGTACCCGCACACATTGAATGCAATGGGCCGGCCGGGGCACCGATCGGTCCATTGCTGATCAACAGCGTACAGGGGTACAACGCGTACCCGCACACATTGAATGCAATGGGCCGGCCGGGGGCACCGATCGGTCCATTGCGGTACAACTGCGTACAGGGGTACAACGCGTACCCGCACACATTGAATGCAATGGGCCGGCCGGGGGCACCGATCGGTCCATTGCGGTACTACGCGTACAGGGGTACAATGCGTACCCGCACACATTGAATGCAATGGGCGGCCGGGGCACCGATCTGTCCATTGCTGATCCAACGCGTACAGGGGTACAACACGTACCCGCACACATTGAATGCAATGGGCCGGCCGGGGGCACCGATCGGTCCATTGCTGATCAACAGCGTACAGGGTACAACGCGTACCCGCACACATTGAATGCAATGGGCCGGACGGGGGCACCGATCGGTCCATTGCTGATCAACGCGTACAGGGGTACAACGGCGTACCCGCACACATTGAATGCAATGGGCCGGCCGGGGCACCGATCGGTCCATTGCGGTATAACTACGTACAGGGGTACAACGCGTACCCGCACACATTGAATGCAATGGGCCGGCCGGGGGCACCGATCGGTCCATTGCTGATCAACAGCGTACAGGGGTACAACGCGTACCCGCACACATTGAATGCAATGGGCCGGCCGGGGGCACCGATCGGTCCATTGCTGATCAACGCGTACAGGGGTACAACGCGTACCCGCACACATTGAATGCAATGGGCCGGCCGGGGGCACCGATCGGTCCATTGCTGATCAACGCGTACAGGGGTACAACGCGTACCCGCACACATTCAATGCAATGGGCCGGCTGGGGGCACCGATCGGTCCATTGCTGTTCAACGCATCCCTGTACAAGTGACTGGCATATGTCACCATGCCTGTCTCAGATGGACATATGCCAGCCACAGATAGCTCCCAGGGAGTGAGGGGCACACCTACAACACGACAGCCTGTCCAAACTGTATGATAAGGCATGTAAGGCTGCATTTCCTATTGTGTGTATGTTGGTGTACATGTTGTCCTGTGGGTGTCACCTGGGGGCAGCCACCCCCAGGCTGTGCACGTGTTCATGGGGACAGGATCCTGGGTGTTACGTGTACATGACCACTGTGATGTGCAACTGTTCATATCTGTGCATGTGGCATGGTCACATTTCACGGTGGTGTATGTGTTTGTCATGTCACATACCCCGTGAGTCCCATGTGGGATGGTATGTTTGAGCCAGGGTGTCCCAGTGGCACAATAGTGATGGTCCTCCACAGTCTGTGTGCATGTAGTGTTTACAATGTCTCTGATTTCATGTGCACAATGGGAGACAGTCTCCACATCCACGTTGTGTGAGCATGGACTTTGATGTTGTGCGTGTGTGTGTCACAGACGTCCATGTCTGTCCTGCAGTGGCAAGTGGGACCACTACCTGTGGGGGTCATAGTTGTTTTGCTGTGGTGTATACATGTTACTCCATGTAATGCCAGTGTCCATGTGGCAATACAGGGTCCCTGGGAATGTACCTGTCGTTGAGCTGTGATGCCTGGGGCACATCTGTCCTCACATGTCACTGTGGGGGGTGATTGTGACACGGCAGCAGGAGATGGGAACTGTGACACGGCCTCATGATATCCAATGGGCCAACCTGGGACTTATTGATGCCACTTGTTGAACCGTGATGACAGATGTTGGCCATGTATGTACCATACATGTCCTTACGGAACTGCACACTTCATGTAGTTGTGCCTCATAATGATGTATGTTGGGATATTGAGTGTGTTCAATGCCGTATATGTGGGCTGACTGACAATCTTGCTTTCTTCTCCTCTGCACTGCAGGGCTCCTGCTGTCCATCGACCATTCCCAGACCTGGCAACGATGGTGGAACGGGACAGCATCCGACGGTACCGCTTCACCAGGCAGCTGATTGAGGATTTGGCAGTGCAGTTGGCCCCACATTTGCAGCCTGGCCGGCCGTATCCTACAGCGCTGACCCCCAAGGTGAAGGTGATGGCAGCCCTACACTTCTTTGCCACCGGTACCTTCCAACATACTGTGGCGACTGCTGGTGGGATGTCACAGACCATGTTGAGCCGTGTGCACCGCGATGTTTTGGTGGCAATGTTGCTATTCCTGAACCGGTACATCTATTTCCCTAGACTGCGACGACTCACTGACGTGAAGAGTGACTTCTATGCCCTGGGGAGGATGCCGCATGTCATTGGCTCCATTGATGGGACACATGTGGCTTTGGTACCACCACAGGCCCAGGAGCAGGCCTACCGTAACCGCAAGCACTACCACTCGGTCAATGCACTGGTGGTGTGTCTTGCAGATATGACCATCACACACGTGTGTGCCCGTTTCCCTGGTTCAGCACAAGATGCCTTTGTGATGAGGAGTAGTCGCATCCCCAGGATGATGGCACAGATGCAGAACCAGCGTGCCTGGCTTGTCGGTGTGTACTGACATTGTGCCATTGTGTGTGATCTGGTCTGTAGTATTCCGCCCACTTTTCCAAGTCAGCTAATGTGCACTTGTCTGTCCGTAGGTGACTCGGGATACCCCAACATGCCGTGGTTGCTGACACCCCTCAGGAACCCTGTGACACCAGCCCAGATGCGCTACAATGAGGCACATGGTCGGACCAGGAGAGTGATTGAGCGGACATTTGGTCTCCTGAAGAGCCGCTTCCGCTGCCTGGACAAGACCGGAGGGTCCCTCCCATATGCCCCTGCGAAAGTGTGCAAGATTATCATCGTCTGCTGCATGCTCCACAACCTGGCAGTGTGGAAGGAGTTGCCTCTCATCCAGGATGACAATGACCAACATCCGCCACCTGTGGAGGATCCTGGCCTGGACCACGATGCCAGTGATGATGTTGATGATGAGGGTGATGTCCGCACACAGCTCATCACCAACTTCTTTAGCTGAATGTGAGTATCCTGAGGTGTCATGTCAATGATGTGAGTTGGCATGATATGTGTAGGTGGTGCTCTGGTGCTGTTGGAGTGTGTCCATGGGCTACTTGACTGGATGTGTGTAGCGATGTGTGCTTACAGGTGGTCTGTACTCCCCAACAGTGTTGACATGCTAACTTGGTTCTGGGTGGGTATCTTGTAACATGTATTGTGCATGAGTTTTGCTGTTCTGTCCTGTTCTCCATTGCTTTTGACTGTGTGTCATTTCTGTCCTTCACAGGGTACTTTCAGATTCGTTTGGTCAACTGTGTCCACCGACAACGTGATTGTACTTCCAGGGTGGTAGCTGTTGTGTCCCTACAGGTGATGTGCGCCACACCCATGGACTTCCTTCCTTCTACAGTTGTTGACTGTGTGCCCGCTGCCAGGTGGGATTACCTTGCATCTGTAGTGGTTACGACATGTTGCAACTGTGTAATAAACCTGTGCTTCACTTTGTGATGTGCGTTGTCTGTGGTCACACATTTGACTACCATTTGCTTACTGCACCTGTGGGCTACTTGACTACAACTGGGAATGGGTGTGGTGTCTGTGCATTGCACCGTCTTCCCTGGCAACATCAGTGTAGGCAATAAGTCAGATGGCCTAGGTGTGTATGTGTTGTGTAGCCCTGGTGGTGTGTCTCCCTCATATGTGTCACGTTGCCTTTACTCACATGCCTGTGTTGTACTTGCTGTTGCAGTTCGCATACACAGTGTAATTTTGCAGTTCATCATCCCCATAACAGCACCCACGTTGGAATCACAACAGAGGCAAGTATGGTGTATTAGTGTGTTTATTGTGATACATTTGTGTGAATAGTGCATAGGATGGGTAGTGCTGTACATATATCTTGCAATCAGAAGTTCCTAGGTGAATTGAAAGTCCTGGTAGACAAAATCCCCAGTATCGGGGCCACAGTTGTCTGAGACATTGGTCCAACTTGTACTCCCCATGCAATGTGTGGGAGTAGTGTTGCCGTCAACAGGGTGAACAGTCTGTGCACAAAGGTGAACATCCAGAACAGGTTCAGGCTTCCTGGGAGTTGCGCTTGGCCATCGGCCTCTCACTTGCCCCTCCTCGGACGACCCCTCTTCTTTGGGGGGGGCCCCTCAAGTACAGGCTGCTGCAGTGCAGGGGACTCTCCGCCAGAGTCATCCTCCCTCCCTGTGGCAGTTGCAGTTTGTTCAGCACCAGATGTTGTTGGCACACAGGGAGGTGTGGACTGGTTGCTGTTCATCTGGCAGAGGCATTGTAAAATGTCCCTGTGCACCGCCGTCATCTCATGCAGTGCGTCCCACTTGGACTCCACGCGGGACATGTGTGAGTCCACGCGGGACATGTGTGAGTCCACGCGGGACATGTGTGAGTCCAAGCGGGCATGATGGGCAGCCTGCTGCTGTTTCATGTCTCTGAGGAGCCCCACTACCTGGCTGAGATCTCCGGTGCTGGACTGGTACGCATCAGCTATGCGTACCAGTTGTGGGTCATCATGCACACCAGCAACCTCTGCAAGCAGCGACCTCTGTCTCCCACCCCTCCCACAACCCCTGCCGACATGTGCAGTGCATGCAGTGGCACGCACAGATGACCCTGGTCCACCTTGGGGGTTGGTGGTGGTGGTGGTCTCCATGGCCCCACGTTGGTCCAGGGTCCCTGTGCTGGTGTTGCTCCTTGTTCTGTCCATGTCGGCAGGGATGGTATTTGTGGTGACAGTCGTTGGAGGGGTGGGTGCAGGGGGTGCAGCTGGTGGTCCTGCTGGTGCTGCAGCTGGTGGTCCTGCTGGTGCTGCATGTAGACTTGCACCGGATGTGCCAGGTTGATCTTCTTCGTCCGAGGAGGGCAGAGGTTGTACGACAGCAGTGGTCTCCGCATCCTCTTGAGCCTGGGACTGGGACTCCTCAGCGTCTGCTGCTGTGTCCCCATCATCACCTGTTTTTGGGAGACACACACAATGTATGTTATGTTTCTGCAGGCATCAATGGTTGACACACCTGACAGTTGTGACTGTGCCTCTGGGTGCGGGCCTGTACATTGCATTGTCCTAAGTCGTCACAGTCAGGGGTTGATATTGGTGTGGCACATTGTCCTGCATTATTTGGGCATTTCTATGTATTTGTTGGGGTGTGAACATGGTCTGCATTGGTTGTATTTGGTTGACAGCCGGCCCTCCTTCCCACCCAGCCAGTCAGTTATCCCACCATGGACTGTGCTTGCATTGCAGGGAGTGGAAGTTGTCTCTCAGGATGTCAGTCAGTGGTGTCCTGCTGTTTGTTGGTACACAGTTCCCAGCAGGGCCTTGTGCTCCCCACAGCAGTAGCCAGTGTCAGCCATCTTGGGAGTCCTTCTCCACTCCCTGTGATGTGAGCATGGTTCAGGGTGGTGTTGATGGGACAGTTGTGGGGGTGAGCTATGTCTGTGACTGTGACTGTGACTCCCATCATGCTATTGCCTCCACCCCCCTTCCCAGCATGCCCATGCTTCCTTCCTTTTGACTCTGCTACCCTGTGGGGTGGGCTGGCTGTGCTGACAGGATGGCTGGGAGTGTTGTCCTGGCAGTTGTTTGGCTAAAAGTCCCAAGAGTGTCCCTGTGCTTCACACAACATAACCCAGGGTGGTGGTTCTTTGTGGGATCTTGAGTTAGGATGGGAGGCATTGCATTCTCCCAGGTGGGTTCTGTGGAGTTTGTGTTGAGGGGGGGTGTGAGGGGAGGTGCTTGTTACTATGGTCAGTGGGTCTGGCTGGCTCCTTCCCACCCAGCCAGCCAGATATCCCACCATGGAACGTGCTTCCATTGCAGGGAGTGGAAGTTGTCTCTCAGGATGTCAGTCAGTGGTGTCCTGCTGTTTGTTGGTGCACAGTTGCCAGCAGGGCCTTGTGCTCCCCACAGCAGTAGCCAGTGTCAGCCATCTTGTGAGTCCTTCTCCACTCCCTGTGATGTGAGCATGGTTCAGGGTGGTGTTGATGGGACAGTTGTGGGGGTGAGCTATGTCTGTGACTGTGACTCCCATCATGCTATTGCCTCCACCCCACTTCCCAGCATTCCCATACTTACTTGCTTTTGTGGGGAGTTCAGTGTGTGTGGGTGTGAGGGCAATGGCAAGATGGCTGACAGTGGTGTCCTGCTGTTGGTTGGTGTGCAGTTCCCAGCATGCCCTTGTGCTCCCCACAGCAGTAGCCAGTGTCAGCCATCTTGTGTGTCCTTATCCACTCCCTGTGATGTGAGCATGGTTCAGGGTGGTGTTGATGGGCCAGTTGTGAGGCTGAGCAATATCTGTGACTACTACTCCCATCATGCTATTGCCTCCACCCCCTTCCCAGCATGCCCATGCTTCCTTCCTTTTGACTCTGCTTCCCTGTGGGGTGGGCTGGCTGTGCTGACAGGATGGCTGGGAGTGTTGTCCTGGCAGTTGTTTGGCTAAAAGTCCCAAGAGTGTCCCTGTGCTTCACACAACATAACCCAGGGTGGTGGTTCTTTGTGGGATCTTGAGTTAGGATGGGAGGCATTGCATTCTCCCAGGTGGGTTCTGTGGAGTTTGTGTTGAGGGGGGTGTGAGGGGAGGTGCTTGTGACTATGGTCAGTGCTGCAAGTCCTCCTTCCCACCCAGCCAGCCAGATATCCCACCATGGAACGTGCTTCCATTGCAGGGAGTGGAAGTTGTCTCTCAGGATGTCAGTCAGTGGTGTCCTGCTGTTTGTTGGTGCACAGTTGCCAGCAGGGCCTTGTGCTCCCCACAGCAGTAGCCAGTGTCAGCCATCTTGTGAGTCCTTCTCCACTCCCTGTGATGTGAGCATGGTTCAGGGTGGTGTTGATGGGACAGTTGTGGGGGTGAGCTATGTCTGTGACTGTGACTCCCATCATGCTATTGCCTCCACCCCACTTCCCAGCATTCCCATACTTACTTGCTTTTGTGGGGAGTTCAGTGTGTGTGGGTGTGAGAGCAATGGCAAGATGGCTGGCAGTGGTGTCCTGCTGTTGGTTGGTGTGCAGTTCCCAGCATGCCCTTGTGCTCCCCACAACACAGCAACAGTGTCAGACATCTTTGATGGGCCTTTCCACTCTCTGTGGGATGTGCATGCGTGAGTGTGAGCTTGCTGGGCCATGTGGTGGGGGATGTAGAGCTGTGACTATGACTCCCATCATGCTATTGCCTCCACCCCCCTTCCCAGCATGCCCATCCTTCCTTCCTTTTGACTCTGCTTCCCTGTGGGGTGGGCTGGCTGTGCTGACAGGATGGCTGGGAGTGTTGTCCTGGCAGTTGTTTGGCTGAAAGTCCCAAGAGTGTCCCTGTGCTTCACACGACATAACCCAGGGTGGATGTTCTTTGTGGGATCTTGAGTTAGGATGTGTGGCATTGCATTCTCCCAGGTGGGTTATGTGGAGTATGTGTTGAGGGTGTGTGTGAGGGGAGGTGCTTGTGACTATGGTCAGTGGTGCGAGTCCTCCTTCCCACCCAGCCAGCCTGATATCCCACCATGGAACGTGCTTCCATTGCAGGGAGTGGAAGTTGTCTCTCAGGATGTCAGTCAGTGGTCTCCTGCTGTTTGTTGGTGCACAGTTGCCAGCAGGGCCTTGTGCTCCCCACAGCAGTAGCCAGTGTCAGCCATCTTGTGAGTCCTTCTCCACTCCCTGTGATGTGCGCATGGTTCATGGTGGTGTTGATGGGACAGTTGTGGGGGGCAATATTTGTGACTACGACTCCCATGATGCTATTGGCTACACTTACTTGGCCAGCATACACAGAATTCCTTTCTTTCAGTGGTCTTCACTGTGTGTTGGTGTTGTAGTGGTGGCTACATGTCTGGATGTGTTTGTTAGTTCTATTTGTGCCACTGCCTAGCTGTAGTTGTAGTTGTGTTTGTACATGTGATGGCAGGGTTAAATGTAACTTTGAAATGGCATGTGTTGTGTTTATCTGACTGACATACACATTTTGGGATGATTCTGTTCTCGTTGCTGTGTAATTGCTATGAGTGCATGGTTTGACTCTCCCCTTGACAGTGATGTGTGTGTGTATTGTGGCAGAATATTGTGTACATTTGTTGTGTACTCACCAGGCTCTGGGATGTTCTCTAGTCCATAGACGCTTACTGGCGGAAGGATGGCCCGCACCTTCTCCTCCCAGGGCCTGAGGTATACTGGCTTGGCAGGAGGGCCACTGCCGGTGTATTGGCTCAGGAGGTAGTCTTTCTTGAGCAGCTCCCGGACCCTCCTGCGCACGTCATACCACCTGTTCTGGATGTCGGTCTTTGTGCGCAGACATGGTGATTGTGCGTTCACCCTGTTGATGATCCTCTCCCACATCTTGGTTTTCTGGGAGATGGGGGTCTGTTGGACCAGTGTGCCAAACAGCTGTGGCTCTACCCTGAGGATCTCGTCTACCAGGACTTCCAATTCACAATCTAGGAACTTGTGATTCTTCTTGGGGGTCATGGTGATGGGTGGTGATGGTGAGTGATGTGTGTGTTGGTGTGCAGGTGAGGGTGTGTGGGTGTGTGTTTTGCTGGGTGTATGTGAGGTAGGTATTTGTTGGTGTGCTGATGGTGTGTGGCTTGTGTGAGGGATGAGCTGTGGGTGTGTGGTTGCTGTCTGTTGGGTGCTGGCAGTAGAATGGCATTTGCAAAGGATCATGGTTGTGATTTGTGTCATTTATATGGGTGGAGTTGTGGGTGTGTCTTTGTTCTCTGTCCCCACCCCCCCCCAGTATTTATTGGCTTTGTAATTGCTTGTTTGGCCTTTTTTTGTGTAATTTTTCCTTTGTACTGTCTGTGCATGTTGGAAACGTTCTTGTGACCGAGTCGGACCCTGCATTTGTCTCGTACGGTGTTCTCCGTTTCGTTCACGCTGTGTCTGTGCAGTTTTCTATGCTGCGTACGCGTCGGTCGCGGTGTTTTGTGTTACTTCGGCTCGGTTTTGTATGCGTGTCGGTCGTACGGCTTGTCCTCCGTCCGACTCGGTCGTGGTTTTCGCGCCTTGCATCGTACTTTGAGGTTTGGAGTTCGCGTGTACGTTTCGGTTGGATTTGTTCCGGGTGCGTGTCGGTCGGTTCGATTCGCATGTTTTTCCGGCCGGATTGCTGTTTTCCGTGCGGCTCGGTCGTTCGGCTTGGGTTCGGTACGTGTCGGTCGGATTTTGCACGCTTTGCATCGTACTTGGCGTGTCGGGCGCCACAGGTACGTGTCGGTCGGAATAAATTCCGGCTCCGAGTCGGTCGGTGCTTTTTCCGGCCCGAATCGGAATCGACCCCTTAGTTGTTTGCAAGTGGAGATATGCATGAGTGAGTAGCACATGTATGTAGTTTAGTTTATTTTTATTTATGATAACGGAACTCCGTGGAGATCCACATAAGCTGGAAAACCAACAACATGATAGTCAAGAATCTATTTTGATATAAAATTGACTCAAAAAATATTCCTATCAAACAAAACATCTGCAAGTCCTAAGCGAGATCCAACAATATAAAAATCTTCAGATTAAAACATTACAATATAATATATAATATAAGATAATTAAAAATATCCTTTATGCCCTTAGTGCAATTGACATAGAATTTAAAAACAAGTATTAGCGGTTGCTCCCTACACTCTTAATGAGCCTTAATACATGTTTGGAAAACACTTAAAAAAGTTAAAAAGCCTATGACAGAAAATTTCATTTGGCGGCTCATAGAAAGAATCGATTAGTGCAGAGGCCAAAAGAATAGATAATTGTAAACATATTGGTCGCGTCCATTTATGCCGACACAATAATAATGCAGGGCAGATAAATAACACATGATTAACATCCTGGAGGCCATTATTGCACAAATTACAAATCGGTGAAGAACCATACCATTTAGACAGTAAAGGATTTAAAGGGAGCATACCCTGCCTCAATAATAGCCAAAAACGGTGCACTCCATGAGGCAGGTTCCAAGAGATGTAGGCCTGTGCTTTATTTATCACGCAGGAGTCAATGACCGGATGGATACCCCTCTTTAGAGTGCAAGCTTCCCTATCCCTTGTAAAACTTGATTCCCAGGTGGCCTTTTTCAAGGTGGCCTTTAATTGATACGCCGTTAAAGTAAAGAGCAGGGACTTATCTAATTGCAGCAAATCAACCGCAGTCCTAAAATTTCTAAAAATTAATGACTGTTCTTTTAAACATTCTAAAATTTCTTTCCGAAGTAAAAATCTTAATGTACCAGCATCACCCTTTGCCAGGCCTAGGACCCAACTCACTATCCCCGCGAGACCCTGTACCCAGATGCTCTCAATCCAAATTCTAACCTGAGGGCAGCCACGGGACATGCTGCGTTCACTGAGGCTAAACTTCTTAAAATTCGGCCTTCTGTTGGTTTTAAAAAAAAACATTTCTCTACATCGATCAATTCAATACCATACAGCAGGGAAGCAGGGATTTTTGCACGAAACACTTCCAATAAAAGTGCAAAATGTATTTTTCCAGTAGACTTATAGAGGGAGCCCAAGCTTTTCCCCTGCTTGGAAGCTTTAGAGATGTTATTTTCTATATGGGCTTTATCACTTAGGTTGCCACACAATATTTTTCCTAAAAAGGTATATGATTTTACAAGTTCCAATTTTTGCCCACCCACAGACCATACAAACTTTCCGTACTGCAGCTTCTTTCTTCCATGCATGCACATAATTTTACTTTTTGATATATTCATCCTTAAATGGTGAGCCTCTGCAAATTTATGCAGTGCCTGCAGATGACTATTTTAATCCCCTAGGTGTTAAATCCAAAATTATTATGTCATCTGCATAAAGCAGACTCATAATCGGTTTCCCCCAAGTAACGGAGCAATGCCCTCACTTTGGGCCAGATTGTGAGGAAGATCAGAAATATATAGGGAGAAAAGCAGGGGAGCCAATAAACATCCTTGTTTTAGACCATTTGCAGTAGGGATAGCTTGTGAGAGACCTCTTTCCCCTCCCATTAGGACTCTGCACCAAGTATCCATATGGAGGGCACAAACTAACTCCAAAAGGGTGCCGGGCATACCCAAATTTAAAAGCTTTCTCCACAGCAGAGGACAATCTACTTTGTCAAATGCTGTGGAGAAGTCTATAAAAGCTGTATACACCCTTCCTCCTCTGATTCTGACATATTTTTCATTTATTACCTGTAGAGCAGTTAAATTATCGATTGTTCCATGATTTGTTCTAAACCCTGTTTGCTCCAAAGGTAAAATTTTAATGGCATCCGCCCAATCGCTAATTTGGGTCAAAAGGCATTTAGCGAAGACTTTACCCACTGCATCAAGAAGCGCAATCTGACGGTAATTATGAGGAAGATCTCGGTCTCCTTTCTTAAACAGAAGGACTATTATACTCCCCTTCCAAGAAGGGGGAACCATTTTATTTTCATAACAATACTTAAATACCGGGTAAAGAATTTTACTCCACAGTGCACTGTTTTGTTTTATAACTGTGATTGGTATTTCATCTGTACATCAGCATACACTGTCACTTTTCATTACTAGTGATGACAGTCAGGTGATGTCCCCTTCAGAGAATGTGATGAGGGCTGTCCTGAAGGTGATGTCAGATTGGATGTATGGCTCTAGAGCACTTGATGGTGTTCTGGTCTTCATGAACTTTTCTATATCTACCAGCCCTGACAGTGTCATAACCTGATAGTATTTCCTGTTCCAGATACCATTAATATCTACTTAACAGAAGATCATGACCAAGCTGTTTATCCTTGCATCGGTGTTGAGTGCATTTATACTGTCAATGTTGCAGATTTATATGTAAGCCTATTGAAATAATGTCACATGAGTGACTTTACATATTATATCTAACCATCCTACCTCTTTCTCTTCTAGCAAGGAGTACCTTCAATACTGGAGCTAGACAAACGTTTTGGGCCTTGACTGTGGCTTCTTCTACACTTTTCATTTCCAAGTAATGCGTCCCATGAATGGCAGTGTGCATGGTTTCCTGGTAAACCAATATAATCTGCATCAGTACTTTGCACACTACTCCCCATCGTTTGGTATTGCAGTTGATGCCAATGGTATATATATGAAGCTGGTTTTCTCCTCGTTGTGAACTGATGGTTCAATCATTGTCATGTGCAGGCTTTTACAGGCCACCACACCCAGCCAAGCTCTCCATGCAGCCAGAATTGTGGACACTATACTCCTTGCCTGCAAATTCACAGATGCATTTGATGTGTCCCTTTTATATGCATAGGGCCATAACACTAAGACCACATTACTACAGTATTTCTGTAAATGAATGTAAATCTATCTCTGAGCACTTTGTTGCCTCTAATCTTCCCTCCTCTACTGATACTTCTAACTTCCAATGTCGCTGATTACGAACACCTTCTCATCCCAAGGTTGGTGGTATATTTGCAGTAGGGTTTGGGTTCAACATCTTTGGCCAGAGTCACCTTACTGTCCGGCACCTTCTTTTTAAGATTAATTCTTCTTATGGTGTGAAGACAGACAAATCATATTCTACCAGTACATATAACATTGCTTGTTTACTTACGCCATGATGTTCAAGATATTACAACACCACATATAAGTGCTTCTTTTTTTCCGTTCACCACCATGGAAAATAAAGAATCACAAAAGGATTCAGAACTCTTTGTTTTGACTGGGGAGCACACACATGACACGTCTGTTTGTTTAAAGTTTGTTTACATTTTTTTGTGCAAAATAATTTTTTTCCTTCTTTTTGTGCAGATCAATCACATATATGTATGTTCATTTTGTCAGTTCATAATGTAGAGTATGTCATAATTGTTTCTTCATCAGGAGCTCCATTGCCTGATGGCTAGCTTTGCACTATAGAAATACCAGGTGCATAGATACATATTTTGTGTTCACAAAGAATAATATCAGAACAAAATATTAATAATACTTTACAATGGAGAATTTTCACATAGACTATTCAATGCATGTCTAATATTCCCTAGGACCTCAATACTTTCTTCGGCAGACTGTTTGGCTCAATGTCCCAGATTCGGATGTACTGCAGATAAAGGTAGAATGCCATACTCTATGCATTCATTTCAGGAGTGGATCGCCTTTTTGGAACATGCACAGGCTCCTAGTTACTGTCTGAGCACTGAACCACAGCGCTCAGACCAATCACAACGCTGCTGTCATGGTGACAGCAGCGTCGTGATTGGCTTAGGGGAACCTGTGTGTGCTTACTGCATCCAGCAGAAACAGAAGCGGACGGAGCACAATGGAGGCGGCAGCCTGCAGACAGATAAGTAATTTTATTGATTTTTCTAACCCCTCCCCCTACCCCTGCCACACCGGTACTTTTTGGTGGCAGCCGCCACTGTCTTCATGCTTGCATCTATCTAAAAGGTTGATCTACCAGCACTCTTTTTCGAGTAGAGTTTCTGTGTTGTCATGGTGGTTGAATGCCATAGAATGTTTTGCCTCACTGAATGGCATTTTTCTGACTCTAAAATCTGATTTATGTTCAGTTATCAATTTCTTTATTTTCTGCTTTATAACTGTGTACCATATACTATTTGCCACCAGAGAACTTCAATGATTAAATCGCCTTCTCTGTATCTGTTATTACGTGATCCCCTGAATCCTACAGGGAAGAATTACACGCTGACCTTTGATTATATTGTCACAATTGTTTCAATATAGACATAGATAGATACCCACCTGTATTCTTAATGGAAATTCTCGACTGTAACTGTATTGGACATCTACTGTGAATAATTTCTGTTTGCATGGTAGACCACTAGAGTTTTTTTTTCTTTGCACATAGAATAAAAGGTCATTGAATTTTCAAAAATGTTCCAGAGATTTTGATGACCTTATTTTGTTGGATTGGTGGTTGTACATAGTAATCACTTGCATATGGTCTGTTACCATATGACAATTTTTTTACTTAGTGCTGTTCATTGTTTGACGTTTCTCATTCTGTCTTGTGCGCTATCTTGCAAATGGCATTCTTGCACAAAGCGACAGGTCCACCAGTTATGTTCATGAACTCATTTACCGTAACTGACTTATTACAAAGTTTGTGAAGGGTTACACCAGTGATAACTGTGTGAATATTTGAAAAAGTTATCCTTTTGCTGAAAATAAGAAATACACACTAAGGGATCCCCGTTTGCCCCCAACCTTTTGGACTTCGATTTATACTAGTGGCCCCATAAGCAATTCTTCAGGGTGCCACTATGCACCCTGAAAGCAAGTGTATCATTTGCCACCATCCATGGCTTGCACAGAGGTCTAGAGGGTGTCTTAGGACCATAATGGGAGAACAATTTGGGATCTCTCTTCTCAGGGCTAACCAAAATCTGCAGTTTGAGGGCCCCTTAATGAAAATAGTAAGCAAAATTAAAAGGAAATGGTAATATTGATATAGAGATGGAAAATGGTAGAGGAAGGAATTGATGCAAAGAATATCTGGGGTTTTCATTCGTGCTGTATAAATAGGATGTAAGTTTGGTATAAAGATTAAGTTTAGAGCAAGGGAAAGGTTTATGGTAAAAGAAAGGTTTGGGGTTAATATAATGTTATGGGTAATGTTCAATGATTTGTTAAGGGTACGTTTGGTGAAAATTGACAAGTTAAAGGTTGATGGTGTTGAGGAAAAACCAAAAATCTAAATACATATAGGCAGGCAAGGCAGAGATAGACCTGGGCCTGTATTACAGAGAGCGCCTTGGAGTGCAAGTGGTTTGCGTGCCAAACAAGCAGACACTTGTGTGGCCCATTCTGTAATATTGATAGCGTTGTTGTGCTTGTGTGTCCCCTTCTGTAATACTGACAGCGCTGGTACACATGTAGTGTTGTGTAGTTCCTAATAATCCGTTGGATCTGCATATTTGTTGGACAACATAAACTAGGGGCTTGGTGCCAAGACTGATTCCATACATCCCGCAGGATATGTTGGCCTACAGACCAGCTAGCTCACCGTGCCACCGTAAGCCCCCTTAACCTACCGGGGAGCGAATTGTTTCTGGCAACCACTAAACAGGCAACCCTGACCCTGCAGGGATTTTGAAAACAGTACAGAACCTTTCACTCAGTCACTCATGCTCACTTATTCTCAGAGAAGTATACAGAGAATACACAGTGGGACATTGTTCAATAAGTTTATTGAACCAACGTTATTCTTGTATAAGATACGTGTGCTGCAATGATTAATAGGCAGAAGCAGATAAACGTGATTACAAGCACCAAAAGCGTAATTTGTAGATATAGTTCTACCATGGTGCTAAAACAGTGTACATATGCAGGCATATATAACAAGGAAGTAATTAAGTATACTCCTACGATGCGAACCCTATTCTAAGTGTACCTAGAGTGTATGTAGGTGTAAAGCCCCCAAGGGACGATTTAACCCCATTACCTGATGGGAGAGAAGGAAGGACCCCGCCCGTTTTGGTCACAAACTGGACACCCCTCACGAGATGTCAGACCGCTGTGCAGTGAAGTCTCACCATGCAGGGACCCTCAGTGTCAGCTGAAGTGCCTCCTTAACTAATCTATCGGGATGTTCATCTTTTATAATAGAAAGCAGCCTTGCGATGAGCGTATAGATGAATGATGTCATGATGTCATCTAGATAGCCCTGTCGCCCCATGGATGAAGATAGAGGTGACATTTGTACATAGTGTGAAAAGAGACCTTGAACATGATGTTCAGGTCAAAGGCAGAAAAGTGGGGGGGTGTGAATTCTCACAGGGCGCTTAACCAATGACGTGAAAATACTTTCGCTAGAAAAACAAATCAATGCGATGCCACAGGTGGGGGAAAAAACCCCTAAACCCCCAAATTGGGACCAGGAGGTCCGACTAAATACATGTAACATGTCCTATGCACACACAAATGAGGAAAAGAACAGTACAACAAAGTTTCTGTTGTTCACGAATGAAGACGATGATGTCCTTAATTTGAAATTTTCGCTTTTAATGATATATGTTCCCGAACAAACCAGCCAACATGTGTTTCGTCAATGGGTTGTTAAAACCCTAGACTTCTTCAGGGCTGGAAACAACATGGAGAATAGCTTTTGTCATACATATGTTATCTAAGACAGAGGTTATACAATGATACAACACACACCTATATAAATAATTACAATACAAGGTGTGCCAGAGGTGGTCCTGGCCGTGGAGAGAAGCACCCAAATTCATTGTGAAATTTAATCAACGCATTTTATCAAAGAATTTTAGGACTCTCAGAAAAAAGAGGCCAGACGTAAGTCTTAAGTGCTTTTGTGATCGTAACGTGAGGAGGTCCTAGTGGTACGGGTGAATGAAGGAAAGCCTAGTGAATAGTAGGTGATGAACTTTTAGATCATGAGTGAATTTTGATTCGAGACACAAACAATTTGTCTTCTATGGAATTGACATGACTGAGCCCAGCCCTAGAGGTGGGAACCGGGAATTAAGACTCAGACGATCTGAGGCTATTTGGATAATGCGTCTTAGAACATTCGAACTAGGTCTGAACAGTGATCGTGAAATGCATTATTTCCTGGGTAATTGAAAGCTGTTTTATGTCATCCCATGCTTGGGAGACATTCATTTGAGTTCTTATTGAGAGACACTGTGTCAAGGCTCCAATTTCTCCATACTACATTACCTTACTGATGTATATTGTATAGGTAATACACAATCATGATTACGAATGTCATGTGTCCGAGTTCTACAATGTCGTGAAACCACTAGCAACTATGTTGCAATTGTTGTTAGGTTCAAATGTACCTATTATTGGTAATTGTATACACTGTCTATCTTCACAAGCTTTGATGTATGAAATTTGTACTGTATAAATAGAATGAGGTATGCATATACGCGCCACATCTAAGGAGCTGAACATTTTGAGCACTATACATAATGAATGCATCACTACCCTTTGATCCTGAAGTACGTGATATCTGTTCCGTGTTGATCAGCAGCACACTTTTTAAGTTATGTCGCTTGTTATGTCCTGTCAGAATTTTGACTAGTGCGCTACCATTGGTAATCCCCCCCCTTTTTTCTTGTCATTTTCTTATGTAAACTGATAATATTCCCACAACGGATTTATCAAACATGTTTTATTCTTTTTACACCTCATGCTGTACACACGTTATTGATTTACAATGTCATATAATTTTTACTCGCTTGTGTCCGCATTCTAATCTGTGAATATACGTATACAGTGACGAAAAATGTTCCTTCATTACTCATATACCCATTGATACTATTCTGCGTTCCTTACATACTTAATGCTTTGGTTTGTATCACTCTCGGCATATATACATGAAGGAATGTATTAGAATGAAGTAAATTAAAAGTAGTTGTTATTTTGTCTCTATTTCACATTTTATGCACAACACCATCGTTTTCCCGTATCTACTCTCAATCGGTTATCGATATCTCTGTCTTTAGACACACATGACACCGATATATATGCCGGGATCATAAACGCACTGCATGACCCATCACGATTGATTTCCACGCCCAATGTGTCGGGCTACTCTATAACGCAAGTGCAAGTTCACGGTCTAGTCTTCACAGTCTCAGCGGCGGTATAAACATACTTCCGGGTCATGTTTACAACCGTATCCGGTTGAAACGAGATCCCGGAAACACGAGGAGAGTCTGGCGTACTCGCCATGGGTAAGAATTGAGAGGAGATTATCTCCATGTACATGAATTTATTTTTTCTGACGTAAATAGTCATTATCTTAGAATCCTTCAGCAACCTGGGTTTCCTTTGCTTTATTTACTGCTTTTTAGACAACCTCTCGGCTTATTGTGCCATATTCATTATACTTGGATTGAATAATTGAGGTGCCGAACACGGCTATTACGGTGGCTTTGGCTCAGATCAACTTTTGATACCTGGATCTGAGGTAAGGGAATATTTGGGAGCAAGGGGAAGTGGTTAATCTCGTCCGTTTTGGCTAAGATGCAAAATTGAGAGTGTTAATGAGATCACTTGGATACCTTTGGGAAATAGACAGTGTTGTTTCTCTATAAAACTAGTGCAGGACATGTCAAACATTGATCATTGACGTGAGCTGTTATTTTACAGACTCACAGCACAGATAAGGAATCATAGTTTTACTGGCACAACAGAATATTCATGACCTACCGGGTCGGAATTATCACCGGTTCCAAGGTGAGCTAGAACGGTATTACCTGTCTTGTATATAAATCTTGAAGCTGGAATTTCCATGTTTACTTACACTTGGAATATTGTTTATAATTCGAGTACCTATCCTCTCAATTATCTTAGGTCTAAGCATCTACTTCTCTTGCAACAGGTAGGCTGTTACACGTTTGCACAATTGAGCTTGCATTTTACATGGGCACCAGTGTGCTTCACTTGAGTATGCTACACATTGAACCTTTCAACACATCTCGAATCTAAATTCACTCATGATCTAAAAGTTCATCACCTACTATTCACTAGGCTTTCCTTCATTCACCCGTCCACTAGGACCTCCTCACGTTACGATCACAACGGCCCTTAAGACTTATGTCTGGCCTCTTTTTTCTGAGAATCCTAAAATTCTTTGATAAAATTAGTTGAATAAATTTCACAATGAATTTGGGTGCTTCTCTCCATGGCCAGGACCACCTCTGGCACACCTTGTATTGTAATTATTTATATAGGTGTGTGTTGTATCATTGTATAACCTCTGTCTTAGATAACATATGTATGACAAAAGCTATTCTCCATGTTGTTTCCAGCCCTGAAGAAGTCCAGGGTTTTAACAACCCTTTGACGAAACACGTGTTGGCTGGTTTGTTCGGGAACATATCATTAAAAGCGAAAATGTCAAATTAAGGACATCATCGTCTTCATTCGTGAACAACAGAAACTTTGTTGTACTGTTCTTTTACTCATTTGTGTGTGCATAGGACGTGTTACATGATGTTCAGGGCAGTGTGATAATGTTGTGTGAAGCTAGATGTGTAAACACGTTTAGTTTCAGGGACACTAATCCAACATTGTCGTGCATGCAAATATGTGTAAACGGTCACAGCAGAAACGTTGTTAGGACAATGTAAGCAATAAACTGTTTCGCTACATGGGCCTAACTTGGGGATATAATACCCACTCCTCATACTAAGGGTCAATATCTTAAAGTTATCTAAAAAGCCAGGACCCCATTTTAAAAATGTTTAAAAAACTACTCTTAAAAGCATCTAAAAGCGGGCTTCCCTTTGAAATATTTATTTAAAAGCCTTTAAGTCATTATACCATTTGAGTTCCCAATCACTCAGAAAGCCATGGTGCCTAGAAAAATAAAGCAAAAAGTGGTTTTGGTTCTTTGTGTTTAAAAAATTGTCAACATTTTTCCCACATGGAAAAGCCAATTGTTTATGTGTTCCGAGTGGTAGACTCAACATTTCTGGTGCCCACAACCACAGACAACGAACCCAGAGGCGCACCTGATAGCATGTTTATTGAGCAAAGGTGATTCCATCCAGTTTCCACAGCAGCCGCAGAGAAAGTCGTTGTATCCCATAAGTTTTCCGCAGAGCTGCTGTTCACATCTCTAGGAGCTGAAGTATCTCAGGGTGGCTCTAAGAATGCATTCATCATCAATGGAATATGCTGGGGACAACAATACGCATGGGCCTTTAAGGGGTCCATCAATGTCCGGTGGCGCAACCAATTCTGATCCGAGACATATATCCAGGATGCATTCATGGCTGCAAAGCAGACAGCGGAAGACAGGTTATATGCAGTCAAGCCAGACAGGCCGGAAGGATAAGAACCAATGCTCGTTCAGTTCTTGAATTTGAGGTGTGCTTAAACAGTGTACCATGCACTCACAGCAATGCATCACTGGCAGTGCTGTCTCCATTTCCAGTTGAACTGGGGTGTCTATTGCAGAGCAGATAAAATAAGTTCAGAATTCCCGCCACAAGTAGCAGGACAAACAGGAGCCCTCCAAAAACGCTTCCAAACACGGAGTGTATGAAAGATGGTATAACTCCGAATATAGTCTGAAAGGTGCTAACCAGTCCAGAGCCAATTCATTTAAAAAAGTGCACAATTCCTTTCATATCAGGCATATTAAAGATACGATGGACCAGCTCCTCAAAATGCGGGAAGTTAGTGTGGAATAGTATCTGTATCTGTATCTCAGACGAGGACCTTGCAACCTGGAGATCAAACGCCTCCCTGGCTGAAGTTAAGGCCACATCCTTTTGAAAAAGCAAGGCTTTCAGTTTGCTCAGAGAATCAAACTGTATGTTTGAAACATTTATCGAAGGCCATAGGACTGCCTCCCTAACTGTGTGCTCAGGTGGAAACAGTACTTGTGTGCAATAAGTCACCATGGAATTAACTGTCACCAGATAAGTGATGCCCTGTTCCATTCCACAGCAACCTTGATCATTCAGTTCAGCATCAAATAGCTCCCATTCGAGAGCAGCCTGAACACAGGATGAATCATGGCAGCTGGGGAACTGGGGAACCCTTCAGATAACAAGACAAGTTTGCCACTGAAGCATTGCATGCCCCGTGGAGAGAAATGTCCTTGCAAACTAAGGAACCGCTTAATGCATCTTCACAGTCAGAGCCCCATTCCTGTATCTAAACCTGAATGGTAATTCCCAATACTCGTGCACATATCCTTCCCCTTGTGCTTCATATCTGCTTACCTGTTAGTACTGGAGACAATATTGGAATTGGAATGTCGTGACCAGTAGGGTGATGTAACCATGGATTATTCAGTCAGTGGATGGTGTCTTAGCCATGGTGAAAGGTAATTGGTCTAATTTTTCATTGTGCAACATGGTATATTTCGCATCTCTGCGTGCCATTTCTATTAACCCCGGGCGGTAAACTCCGCTCCGCTCGTGGAGTTTGAGGAATTCAGGCGCTCCGCGGAGTTCCTGAATTCCACCATTCGGGCCTGAAGCAGAGGGTTTTTTTCCGTTCACACGCTTGAGTTTTATTTGGCGCTCATCCGCGAGCGCCAAGACTCTCAGGCTGCTTGCTAATGTACGTGAGACTTCTCACACCGCTAGAGAGCTCCCGCAAGACTTCGCGCTCACTCCCGCAGCTTCTGGCCGTGACAGCACCAATCCAGCATTCTTAGAGCTGATCGTGATCACAAACAGAGTGGTCGAGCAGCTTTTCTGCTTGAGAATGTAGCCAAGAGGCATTTGTAGTGGATTTTCTTCTCAAACTGGCCGTTGGAGTTTGTTTTTTGTGTGCGAGAAGCCATTTTTTAAATACTTTTTTTTCAAACCAGAAAGAAGTGTCCCAGAGACTCCAACTTTCTGTTCTGTCCAGCAGGCTCTTCCCAGTGCTTTTTCCCTCTCCTGGTCATTTTTCATTGGGATTTGGAGCTGGAAGGATCACTCTCCTTGTCTTCTGCATTAATAAAATTGGATTTAAGGACTTTGTTTTTGAGATATCACTAGTAAGTTGAAAAACTGGCGTATAAGGGTGTTGTTTGTTTGACTAGGGGCATGCACCTGGATTTATTTGTACTTTTATTCAATTTTTAAAATGTATTGTGGTGGGTGGCCTGCATGTTTAGTAGGGGCCTAGTTTATTTTCTTATCTGTTCAGTACATTTTCTTATCCATGTTTTTTAATAAGTTTGCAATATTGATTGATTTAATTCACTATTTGGCCTAGTTGGCCAATGGGCCTTCCAGCCAGTAGGCCCTGTACTATTCATGGGTGCATGAAACAACTGTTTTTGTGTGTGGTGTCAGTAGAATTCAAACATCATTTAGGCCATGGATGGCATAGGATTAAAATACAAAATGTATTTTTTTTGGTTTTTCATGTTTTTTCCCCTGCAAACAGTGTTTAGGTGTGGTAATGCCTTTGGAGGATGTGTGTTGTTGTGAACATTTTTAGCCCTGTTAATTTTCATTTTTGGCATTGCTGAATTAATGCTGTGTTCTTTGTGTTACCCTGCCTCTTTTGTCTGGCCATTGTGTGTGTGTATGTGTGTTTGGCATAGGCCACCGCTTGCCTTTGTTGTTCAAGAATCAGTATGCCATTTTGTATAGTCGGGTCCACCCTTGGCCTGCATGTGCTCTTTGTTTTCCAGGCCTCCTGCTTGTTGTTGTGACCAATGTGGCTGGTGGCCATTTTGTGTAGCTAGCCAGTCTGCTTTCCCCATAGGCCTGCATTTCTTCTTTGTTTGTGGCCTTGCTCCCTTGCTAGTTGTTGTCATTGTGACATTGTGGCTGGTGGCCATTTTGTGTAGCCAGCCAGTGTGCTTTCCCCATAGGCCTGCATTTCATCTTTGTTTGTGGCCATGCACCCTTGCTGGTTGTTGTGACCATGTGGCTGGCACTCATTTCATGTAGCCAGACAGTGCGCTTTCCCCATAGGCCTGCATTTCTTCTTTGTTTGTGGCCATGCCCCTTGCTGGTTGTTGTTGTTGTGACCATGTGGCTGGTGGCCATTTTGTGTAGCCAGCCGGTGTGCTTTCCCCATAGGCCTGCATTTCTTCTTTGTTTGTGGCCATGCCCCCTTTCTGGTTGTTGTTGTTGTGACCATTTGGCTGGCGGCCATTTTGTGTTGCTAGCCAGTCTGCTTTTCCAATAGGCCTGCATATCTTCTCCTTGTTACCCATGCCTCCTTGCTTGTTCTTTGACCATGTGGGTGGTGGCCATTTTGTGTAGGCAGGCATCCAGTGTGCTTTTGCCATAGGCTTGCATGTGTTGTTTTTCTATCATTATGTTGCGGCCATGCCTCCTGGCTTGCTGGATCACCATGTGGTCAGTCTGTGGCCTTTTTGTGTAGGTAGCCAGTGTGCTTTTGCCATAGGCCTGCATGTCGTCTTCTCTTTGTTCTCATTCCCAACGCCTATTTGCTCTGTGTTGTTGTTGTTGATGACCATGTGGCAATGGCAGGCAGCCATTTTGTGTGTTATGTTATGTTATGTTATAAAGCACTTATAGCGCGCACGGATACTCAAGAGTGTCCCGGCGCGAAAGCCAACTGCAGAAAACTAAGAGCACGGAGCTAGGAGGAGCTGTAAGTTAGTTAAAAAGCAAGGTCTTTAACTGCTTTTTAAACAGCCTGAAATCCTGAATGTTTCGCAATTCATAAGGAAGGGCGTTCCAGGCTTTAGCTGCCTTAAAAGAAAGAGAGCTGCCCCCCGTTCGTGTAAGGCGAAATTGGCGAATGACTGCAAAACATAATGCGGCTGATCGCAATTGTCTTCGGGGAACGTAGAAATCAAAGCGTCTCCTGAGATATGGGGGCCCGGATTTATAAAGGGCACTGTGGGCAAGAGTGAGGGCCTTGAACTGGACACGTTGCGCCACGGGGAGCCAATGCAGATCCCGAAGATGTTGTATTGTGCTTGATCTGCCAGGGATACCAAGCAGCATTCTTGCTGCCGTGTCCAGCCAGTGTGGCCCTTTGCCATATGCTTGCATGGATGGTTGAGCAATGAGATAGCAGTTTAATTAAATTAAAATGAACGATATGCTTGAGGATAATGTCACTTATTTATAATTTTTTAATTTTAATTTTTTTCAATTTTAGTTTTCATTTTTTTTGTTGATTTTTTTTTACCATTTTCATAACATCTGGCATCAATGAATCAACCCTATGTCTGCAATAGGCACCCAACAGCAATCATTGTGTAAGGATTATTTGATTGTCAATGCATTTGTCAGCTGCACCTTCCCTGCGTGCCACATCCCACGTGATGCATTGCGCATAAAGACAACAGTTACAGCTGTATTGTTTTGTTGTTGTTGTTGCTCTTTCTAATCCTTCCTGAGTGTACAGTCACCATGAAAGTTTATGTTAGTGTAGTTTTCCATTTTACGAATGAACACTGTATACTATTGTTAATTATTTATTGCATCTTAAGTAACCACACTAAATTATATTGTTTAATTCTACTACTACTTGAACTGCAACAATGCCACGTTTCACTGATGTTTTTCTTGCTTGTTTGCTTTTAGGTTCACAAGAGACGAGACATCACCCACAGTACTACCAGACAGAAGGGCTCTGCACTACGTGGCACGTGACTGACTATGCAACACAGTCATCTCTTCAGATTGTTGTGAAGCTTAGTGCCACTGCCAACTGACAGCTTTAAGATGGCTGCAAAGAAATGTGCTGCCAAGAAAGTGGCTATTGGGGAGCGGAAGAAGCAGATTTCCACCACTGGCGTGCCGACCGCAACCTTTTTCAGGAAAGTTGTGCCTGCCGCACCAGCCTCCGGTGAGCAAACTGAGAGCAGCACTCCTGCATCAACGGCACAACCTCCCCAACCTAAGCCAAGGACCATGTCTGTCAGTGAGGCAGCCAGTGCAATCATGTAGATGCCAACGAGTAACGATGTTGAATTGGATTTGTCCCATTCACAAAGAAGTACACAATCGTTTCAGGAAACACAGCAAAGTGGACAGCAGCTGCAGCCAGCAATGGATTTGTCTGGTGCTGGAGCAGAACAGGAGGTTGAGCTTCCTTCAGAGCAAGAAGTTGAATCTCCAGCAAGGAAAAGGAAGGGTGCTGATGATGATAGGGACATGGAGTGGATCCTGACAGAGACCAGGAGACAACAGGAGAGGCAAGGGAAAAGAAAAGTTCCAGAAAGACTTAGACTTATGGAAGGGGATGAAGAGGAGGATGACGAGGTAGTCATGGTAGGAGGTGAAACAGAGGAATCTGACATTGCTGTTCAACCAGCTCCTAAGGATGTGGCACAGGTAGCAACACCACCAGCTCCCATATTTGCAAAGCCCCAGCTGAGACCTGCACCAATCCCTGCCTCAGGAGAAGCAGAGAGGCAATCAAAGACATGCCCACCAACCTCCAGTTTGTCTTCATGCATTGGCAGTGGCCCTGTAAACAAGCATTTGCAATGCAATAGGTCTCGCATTTACGCGAGTTTAAGCTATTGGCATTGTAAATGACAATGCCTATTATTTATGTTTTAAAAACTAAAACAAAAATAAAAGGCATTGCTATTTGCAATGTCAATAGCTCAAATTCGCAGTAAATGCGAGACCTATTGCATTGCAAATGCTTGTTAATTATACTTGTGGCACTCCACAAAAGCGCATGCATTTGCAGGCTGTTTCCCACCCTCCCAGCTCATTTTCTCACTTGCAGCGTTGTTGTCGTCGTACTGCCCCTCCTGCTGTCTGTCCTCCGTTTTTCTCAAGAGTCAAAAAAATAAATAGGTGAATTCCAGTTCGTGATTGGGAAACTGCTTTACAGAGGCATCATCTTGCTAACGATCCCTGTAAAGTTCTAAGGATGTGAATACTGAGAATCATTTCAAATCCTTCAGTTGCAAGGATGTGTGAGTTAAATTAGAAACTAAAAATCAACATAACATATATGTTGCACATAAAATACAGGTAAATAATTGAATGGATCTGAAATAGTAAATACTTTTCTTCTTCAGCGATCCCCACCGATTTTGGTGTAACCAAATAACTTATATTGTGTTCACCATGTTGGAAAGTTATTCATTAAATACGTAATGTACAAAATCACTTTTATACTATGGTGCAGTTTGCTCATACGATCAAGTAGGCAAATGAAAAGCTTTAAAAGATGCCCGCAACATGGCCCAAAATCACAGTACGTTGAGGCAACGCCAGGACTCGCAACAAACCAGGGATTTCGGACACAAATGGCCAAGTTGATTGGTCACACTGTCTAATGGGCATGCCCGAACTGACACCTCCCTCACCCCTCCCCTCCGTCTGTTCAATAGAGAAGAGTTTATAGCCCATCTTGATTGCCAGGCAGCAGACTGGGCCACTTATTCAGAGGGCTCACGCAGAGTATCAACCCCCATTCGTGAGGTCATTCACACTTTCATGAGAGTTGTCAGAAAGCCACCCTTTTCAGCTGAAGACTGTAGGTAAATCCATGCAGTGTTCCGTGGCCACTGCCGATTAACATCAGATTAGAAAGAATGTACGAACGAAAAGTACAAATAATAACAGTATTTAATAATGAATGCAGACCACAATATCAGTAAAATTAAAGATTAATAGCTAAACTATTGAAACCACAACATCCCTAGTGAAAAAAATGCACGCTAGTAAGAAATGCTGATACAAACCTTCACACTTTTCTCTCGGGCGTTTCTCGGGATCTCCTCACTGTGAGATGAACCCTGTTGAGAGCTACATGAACCCCTATTGCACTTTTTCTTTTCCTGCTTCCTGGCTTATTTATCCGCCACAAGAACCGAGGCTTTTGCAACCGATGGAAGGTCTCAACAAGGTTAAACCAGCATGATTCAAAGCTCCGAATGGGAGAAAGAAGGCGAGGCCGGCACAGGGACAAAAATGGCAACCGCGCGGTTTAAAAAAAATAAAATAAACAGTGGTGCGCGCGCACCACAGAGGAGCGGAGGGGGGAGGAGGGAGCGCGGCAGCCTGCTCAGCTGACCAGACGCTCATGCGTCATGGCCTTTTGCCGGCATGTGTTTACAATTATCGCGCCCGCGTCTGGGCACGATAATTGGAAACACATGTTTGCCGCGCGTACCCATCCCAAAAAGGCCAGCCACGACGCACAAGCGTTTTTGGGACTGCTTTTCAAACTCGCTTACTAAAAGTCTTCGCCTCTAAGCAGCGCTTGCGCACTACTCGAGGCTCGACCTAAAAAGTACTCCTCCCCAGTTTGAGACTTTTTTACAGTTAGCAAAGATGGGGAGCACATTGCAGTATGCACCATTTGCCACACAAATGTTCATTGAGGTAAGCCTGGTACACATTATGGGACTGGAGGCCAGGTGACCCATATGAAAAAACACCACACAATCAAGTGAGAGGAGGACCTTAAAAAAACTGCTGACCATGGTTGCGGTGGTGGGGTGAGCCGAGGACATCGGCTACAAGTCCAATCATGGTGGAAGGTGATGATGAGGAAGAAGAGGGTGACATCTTCACCAAAGCAGCCCTGTCCCCAGCAGTACACCAACAGAATCACCCACCTCAGCAACTTCACAATGGCACAATAAGACTCAAAGTGAGATGATGGAGACACCGCCGCTCACAGTGACTGAGACACCACCACGACGCACATTGAGTCTACCACTAGCATCCACTTCTCAAAAGACTCCTGTCTCAGGGCCCCAAGAAAAGAAGAAAATCCAGGCTACTATTACTGGCCTGTTTAGGCAGGAGGGACCATACGAACGAAACCACCTAACTGCACGTTTGTACAATGGGAAGCTGGCAAAAATGTTAGTGCTGGAGCTCCTCCCTTTTTCATTTGTGGAAGGAGGGGGATTTTTAGAATTTGTGGCAGCCATCTGCCCAAAATGGAAGGTACCAAGTAGGACCTATTTTGACAGAGTGGCTGTTCCAGCACTGCATCACAATGTGCTGCAGTTGGTTGGACAAGCTTTTCAGCAAAGTATTGTTCACACCATCCACCTGACAACAGAAATGTGGACCAGTTGTCAGGCGACTAATTACATGTGCATCACTGCACAATGGATCTCTTTTGCAGGGGTAAAGCAAAAGATACCTTCAGGTCTTGGCCCTGAAGAAAGTTTTAAGAGTGTTCAGAGGCATGTGGCCATGTTCGCCATCCTGGAGGAATTTAACAGCAAGGTGTATGAATGGCTGCGACCCAGAGGTCTTAGAATTGGATTTGTTGCCACGGACAATGGCAGTAACATATCAAGGCCATGTCAGACGGAGGCTCTTTCAGGATCATGTGTTTGGCCCATTGCATCAACCTGATGGTGCACGACATCCTCAAAAAGGAAGACATAGTCAGCAACATACTGACCACCTGCAGAAGAATCTTCACCCATTTTAGCCATTCTTTTAAAGCCCGGAAGCAGCTGCAGATTATTCAGCGCAATAATAGAACACCAGTTAAAGCCCTGATACAGGAGGTGCCAACACGTTGGAACTCCACCTTTTACATGCTGCAACGTCTGTTTGAGCAGTACAAACAGATCAATGACTATGTCATTCAAAGAGGAGGGGATGCAGTTGAAAAAGCTATGACCATGGATGCGGACAAATGGGGCCTAGTCAAATGCCTGACACAGATGCTATTCCCTTTAGAGGTTTTCACGCTGGAAGTTAGCAAGGAGGACAGTACGATTGGCCAAGCTATCCCATTGCTGCATTTCTTACAAGACCAGGTAAAGAAGGTGTCTGAAAGGTTCGCCCCTACATGTGTGAATAAAAACAGAGAAGCACATGCTTATTTGAGAGCTTAGACCTGTGCTTGGCTTCTAATATAAGGGTGCAACATGACATCATCGAGTCCAAAGAGTACATATGTGCCACACTACTTGATCCATGGTACAAAAACATTCTGCCCACTTTCATCCCTTTTTCTGAAGGGGTTGTTTTAAAATACAAGAGGTGGATTGTAGAGCAAGCCGGAGACTTGGAAGAAGGACGGCTTGAACTTCGAGTCCCACCCCGCAGTTCAGGGCTTCCGCCTTCAACTTCCAGAGAGGGCAGTCTTGTCTCACAGCAGCCAACAACACCATCAACCAGAGCACCAGCAACAACAGCAAAAGAAGAACCGGACCCAACCTCTGCATTGTATTGGTTTCAATTGGAAGGGCTCAAGTCCAGTGCAGGGGGGATGGCAAAACAGGTAGAGCAAGTGGCAGCACAAATGACCATCCACAGGATGTTACAGGAGTTTCTGGATGATTCAAAATAGGTCTATGTGGATCCAAATCCATTGATGTATTGACATGGGAAGATGTCCCAATGGCCAGAGCTCAGCAGGCGGCAATAAAGTATCTGGCTTGCCCTGTCGCCTGTGTGTCTGCTGAATGTGTGTTCAGGGCAGCTGGTGCGGTCGTCACAGTGAGAAGGACCAGTCTCTCACCTCAAAATGTGAAGAGATTGAGTATGATCAAAATGAACCAACATTTTATACCACACAATTACACCTTTCCTGAAACAGCAGCACAGGAGGAGGAAGAGGGTGATTGGTCCGAAATTGAATCAAATGTGTTAGCTGACCAACTTCTGGATGAACCACCTGAGTTTGAGGACGAACTCTACTTCCCGGACTAAGTATGCAAGTGCCCTCATAGAACATTTAAAATGTTCTAATTGAACTTAGTTCTTTCTTTGCAAAACAACATTAAATAAGAAATTAGCTAAAGGAACATTATTATTTTTGTGTCAGATTTATGCTACCCCACATTTTTTTTACTACCCACTTATATATTTCTGGTTTGCAGTTGGACCAGTGTGCATTGAAGAAGCCTCCACAATTCCTTCATGACATTGGGGACAATGCCTGCCCCCTTGCATGCATATTGCCTAATCCCTATCCCTTTTTGCATTACTTAGTACTAGAACGGCTGCCCCATAAAATCATTTATTATGCACAGGACTGCCTGCCAATACCAAATTCCAATGTGTTGCCTGCATCAAAGATGTTTGAATACCCAATACCTGAACTACCCATGCTTGCCTTGGATTGAATGAGGTAACTTCAACTATTGCAACGGTAAGTAACTGATTACATGAGTGATGATTAAAGTTGATTGATGATTCATGTGGTTGCAGACACTCAGGGAGGGTGTGTGTTAAACTGTAATATGAGAAATTTCTTGAGATGATTATTGATTTGCATAGTTTGGGGCTTGAGTGATGGGTGCTCTTTTTTTCCCTGTAGGTGATGATCAACCCTTTCACACTTAACCAGATTTAATTAATTGCAGAGGTGTTCTCCTTTTTTTTCTGGTTCTTCAGACACCAGAACAGTCACTTTAGTTATCAAACAAAAACCTATCCAAAATACAGCAATTCTGTTTCATTCTCTACTTGTTCTTCAACAGCTGTGTACTGCACTCCACGTCTATCTTGCTTGTGTCCTCGTGATTCATGATGATGATGATGACTGGTCTGGTCTGGTACAGGGTTACTCGGAGTCACTCAGGACTGGAGGAGTATCATTGAAGAACTCAGGGCGGGACTAGGAGCTGCAGGACTACCTCATCAACAGCAAGAAGTTATCGAGTATTGACTTCAATTCAAAGGTAAACCAAGAGTCTGAGGCCTAGTACTACACAGCTATTTGGAATAGAGAGAGGTGCGTTTGTGAAATGCTGCTGTCTGTTTATGTGTGTTGGGCTTGTGGCAAAAGTGAACCTCTGAGTCCCCCTCTTGCTTTTTTTGCTCTGCCTCTGAGTTTTCTTATCTTGAAGCTTACCTTCCTTTTGTCCTTCTCCTTGACTCTAAACTACAGTTTCTCTTTTACAATCCACAGGCATTCTTCTAGTCTCCTTCACGAATGAAAGGCGAAAGCTAGCTGAGCTCAACAACACTCCTGCTTACCTACCGGACAAGTGCAGAGAAGCCACAAAGAGTGGACATTCCGGAGGAGAATGCAGATGCACCACCCAATTTTACAATACAGTATCATTTTTCTTTTAACAATCATATTAACTAAGAGAAGTAGGTGGGTGGGTTCACACCCTAACCTAGAAGACAGAACATTTAGATATATGGTAAATTGGGTCTTGGGGGCAGAAGGACTGTTTGCAATGCATGTATCTGTACTCTGTCATACTCATTCCTTTGTTTTCCTTCTAACTACAGATTAATGGAGAATTATGTGCTGCTGCTTATTGCCCAGATGAATGTTGACCTTGTGTTGTAGTGTATGTCTTTGTCAAACCTTTCCCCAAATCGCATTACCCATCCATTCATCAAACTCCCAACCCCTTTCTCTGAGCTGTGTGATTTATTGAGGTGTGGCTTAAATTACACCATTAATGGATCACACACTTGGTGGGGCGGATGTAGTGAAAGCAATACCAACTTACTGTAGAATCTTCGAAGCAGTAGCCCACACCAGCCCATTACCAACCCGCACATTAAAAATGATCCATAGTTTTTTAGACATAGAATGAAGAACATCAGTCGTCATCATCATTAAGGCCTTGTGTTGCCTAACCGTAAACGCCTAACCTAAGCCTGTCGACTCCAGACTTTGAGTCTATTTTTCATAACTTGTGGATTTCACAAAAAATACAGCTTGCTCGACATTAGCCAAAACTTACTAGTATTGCTATTTTTTCTATTTTAGCACATTCAGGCATTCTCATCTTGTCATCATCATCATCACGTAGTACTCAGGTGGTATCAATTTTGTTTGTAAATATTTGATACATATGTAACCCACTTACTCAGTCTTTCTACTTCCATTTAGTTGCCTACAGTGAATAATCATCAATCAATCATTCAGAACAATCCTACAGTTGGAGCTCACCTGGGGGGAACTGGAAGTGGGACTTCGCTTGAAGTTGGGATGCCTCCCCTGTTATTGCTGCACGTATATTCAGTAAGACAAACAATTAGTATGGATGTAATTTAACTTAGTAAGAAATAAATTAACTGCTACTGTTTTTTATCTAGATAGTTCAGACCCTAAACACAATATATCCTAGGTCATCTCATCAAGGCAGCATTTCCCATAATGATCAAGATAGTTAGCAAAGTATAAACCTAGACTTTGTAACTAAGTGCTATGCTACGCTATCTCTAGTCTTAAGTTACAAGCACATACAAGCACATAAACAGGCTGTGTAAAACTACTTGAAGGCAGCAGTGCAAAGTAAAAGTAAAATAAGCAACTTCAGGCATACATTTAGAATATAAAAAATTGTTTGCCCCTTTATTTATTTACAAAGCAACCCACCCTCTCCACCCAAACACCATCCATGTCTATCCCTCTCCCAAACAAAACTGACCCAAGCCCCAAAACTAAAAATGTTCAAGAAAGTCTCTCGAGTCCCACTCCCAACTCCATTCCCACCCTCTCCACCCAGCCCCAACAAACAACAGATCCCTTCCACCAAAACAAAATATTAAAAAAGGGTCAAAAGAGGGCATTTTGGACCTTGGTCTGGAGCTGGTCCATGCTCTGCTCCATCGAGATGAGCCGGCCCTCAATAGTGTCCAACCGTGGCGCAGCAATGGCTTGTTACCATTCTGGTGGGCGGCGGGTGGCAGCAGTTGGCTGGTGTCAGTGCCGGCAATGAGTTGGCCGGGAGGCTGGAGGCTGAGGGGGACTGGCTGCACTGGGGCCTGGGAGCTGTGCGTTGATTTCCTCCGCCTCCTCTTCCAGAACCACCAGCCACTGGTATTTTCACTAGATACGCTCCAGCCTCTGCCACCACAAATGGGCCGCTCTCTCCTGCCTGTCGGGTGGTCCAGCTGGATCAGCAGGATCAGCTATACTGAGAAAAACAAAAAAGATAAATTGTAAATAATGCTCTGTGCAAACAATTGTTTTAAATATCAGCATGGCACAGTAGCAGTACATTGCTGGTCCCCTAGGGCCATTGGAATTTATTGAATGTGATGATTATGATTAGAGAAAAATAAGAGAGAAACCCTATAATCTAAATAGGGACGGGGTGATATACAATCAAACAAAAAAATAGTCCCTGCTCATTTGTTCGTCCTCACTCTTATTTAGTTCGTATGTGATTTTGGGCATTACAGTATTTTATATTAAACATTTATTTTGTTTGAACATTTCACAATTTAAATTATACACATAAAAATTAAAATATACTCCACACACAAACTATTTCCTTAAAATTTTGACTTAGTCAATTTATTCAACATCCGGTTAGAATTTTATGCAATAAAAACATATACAATTTTTCATAAAAAGGCTACAATACCTACACAATAAAAGTGTAATACATACACAATTCAAACATAATAAAAATAGCAATATTGTAAAATATAAAAATACGAAAACGAAAGACAGTCGACGCGGCGTTTCGGTGTATTGTGTATTCTATCACCTTCTTCAGGACACAGTTTTCGGCGGACGTAACTTATTGTTAAAAAAGGAAAACATATAAGACATATAATAGATTAGTGTTTGGAGTACCCGTAACATTTAAATCTTGCAAGAGATAAACATATTACATCATGCAAATAACTTCTAAAAGTGTTATTTTTTTATTGTTACTATATCAAAATCACAAATGGCGGCAAAGATTATCATTATATACTAAGAACAAAAACATTTTTTCCCTTTAATCACACATGAACAAGAGTAGAGGATTTACCTATAAAAAATGCAAATCGTTGTGGCTTCCTTTTCTTAAAGTCATTAAGGAGTGCCTTCAATTTATGTGGTTTGCTGATTTTTAAGTACCACGATAAAAATAATTAATATAGATTATATATTCACACCGGAATTTCCTGCGAAGTAAAAAATAACAGCCGGTATGTAACTAGTTATTGTAGGTTTACATAAATAGGGTATTTTATTGATAATCATCAAATGGCCGATTCTAGAATTAGTTCAAGGATTAAAATAAGACACCACTGGAAGATGGCTGACATAACGATCGGGCCGAGATTCTGTCCAAATAAATGTTAATAAAACATTCTCAAAAGAATTTTAAATCAAATGTTTGTTTATATACCACTATATTATTTATAAAACAGTATATTATTTCTTATGGTAATATAGTAACGTTATGGGCAAAGGATACATATTGCCGAGCAGCAGTTTAAGATGGCCACCATAGACAACATGTTAGTAACTGGGGGTTTTACTTAATAAACTGACAATTAACAACAGGTGAAGACAGGAGGGAGTATTTAAGCAGACCACAGGCTGCAGTCTTTCATCTTCTGAATCACGATCGGAGGGAGCAGGGAGGCCGGAGCTCTATGTTCAGGTAAGATACGAGATAGCAAGAGGCTAGACGGAGAGAGACCCTTAATAATATGAGTTAGTTGTCATTTTTTGTTTTGTTTAAAAACTTGGTAATATTAGACTGATAAACTTTATAATAGTGTCTTAGAATGCTTTTGTTGTTTCGGAAGCTGTAGTTCTCGTGGTAGTAACATCTAATGCACGAAGTTTTCAGTTTAGGATATCAAATATTAAAAATGGCAACAACAAATATTATAACTAGTAATTACAGATAGAATTTTAACTAATGAAGTTAGTCCGTATTTACAATAATAGTAAGACAAAGGACAAAAAAGCCTTAACATTACATTTATGTTTTATATTTTAATCGTAGCTTCATATGCTTTATCATAAAAGCAACAGCGAGTTCAGTTCTTCTCGATAAATTACAAAAAGGAAGGAGGACATTAAAAAGCTTCATTTACGGCTATTCCAGAAGGGTTTCATTGCTAGGTCCCTTTTTTCGGTAGGTTTCCGACTATCGTTTAGTAAAAATTAAATAAGGAAACTCCATTCTAGGAGTATAAAATATTTTTTAATTCTTTTAATGGTTTTCTCGCCAGAATATAGAAACATATCGGTGGCTCCCTTTGATCGTTTCTAAAGGTGTTACATTATACATCGAGGTGGGTGATGATTATCAATAAAATACCCTATTTATGTAAACCTACAATAACTAGTTACATACCGGCTGTTATTTTTTACTTCGCAGGAAATTCCGGTGTGAATATATAATCTATATTAATTATTTTTATCGTGGTACTTAAAAATCAGCAAACCACATAAATTGAAGGCACTCCTTAATGACTTTAAGAAAAGGAAGCCACAACGATTTGCATTTTTATAGGTAAATCCTCTACTCTTGTTCATGTGTGATTAAAGGGAAAACATTTTTTTGTTCTTAGTATATAATGATAATCTTTGCCGCCATTTGTGATTTTGATATAGTAACAATAAAAAAATAACACTTTTAGAAGTTATTTGCATGATGTAATATGTTTATCTCTTGCAAGATTTAAATGTTACGGGTACTCCAAACACTAATCTATTATATGTCTTATATGTTTTCCTTTTTTAACAATAAGTTACATCCGCCGAAAACTGTGTCCTGAAGAAGGTGATAGAATACACAATACACCGAAACGCTGCATCGACTGTCTTTCGTTTTCGTATTTTTATATTTGACAATATTGCTATTTTTATTGTGTATGAATTGTGTATGTATTACACTTTTATTGTGTAGGTATTGTAGCCTTTTTATGAAAAATTGTATATGTTTTTTATTGCATAAAATTCTAACCGGATGTTGAATAAATTGACTAAGTCAAAATTTTAAGGAAATAGTTTGTGTTTGGAGTATATTTTAATTTTTATGTGTATAATTTAAATTGTGAAATGTTCAAACAAAATAAATGTTTAATATAAAATACTGTAATGCCCAAAATCACATACAAACTAAATAAGAGTGAGGACGAACAAATGAGCAGGGACTATTTTTTTGTTCGAATGATTATGATTAGGCCAATTTTATGTTTTCTTTTACCCACACATGTTGCCAAACATAAAAAGCAGTGACTGTGTGACAGAAAAGTAACAGGCAGACTGGCAGACTGGCAGAGAATAACATCACAAGATTTAAAAGAAGTAATTGGATTATTTTTTTACTTCTAAAGGCTTTTCAAGTAACTATAAACAGAGTCAGACACTTTGAGTTGAAAAATAAATTACTTCTCATTGATGAGTATGGCATTATGCACTATTATGGAGTACAAGTTGTGTGTGGTGCTACAATAATGAAGCCATGCTCATTGCTAAGCTGCGCCTCTGCTAGTTTGCTACTGGCTGCAGCTGTAGTTGACAATGATCTAATTCCAATGGCCCTCCTCTATGCCAAATGCATTTCTCTTTCCACCCTGTCTCTAAGGAGGCTGATTAATAATAAGTAGGATACTATGTTAGACACACACCTCATGCATGAAATGCGGATATTAATACATTATCCTGTCTGTTGTAAAGTAGATGTTGAGGAAAATGAATCTAATGGACTGCACTACAGGTAAAGGAACAGATTACATTGATTTTATTTGGCACATTTGTCACTGTGTATCCCATACGCTAAACTTGATATCAAATCATGCACTTACTCCCAATTTACTCTGTGGCCTCAACCTCCACCACGTTTTCCAACAAATTCATTTGCTGGGCAAGAACCAAGGAAAGGAAACTTGATTTTCTCGACTGCAGGTGGTAGGGTAGAGGGATTAGACAGATAGGGTAGAGCTATTTTTTATATAATAGAGGGGCCACTACAGTGATCATCGACTCATCATCTTTTGCTTATTCAGTCACGGTTCAATTCACAAGGGAAAAATCTGAACAAGTGTAAATTAATCTGTTATGGGAAACCATGATATATGTTCTGGAATCACTTCACATGGGTATGGCATGATTAAATGTGGCACATGCAAGAATGGCCCACCCACCCTTTCATTCATATGCCATTTAATTCCTTTAATTTACCTTTCACTTTTCATGTCTCCCTCAAGCCATCAAAGCTCATTATGTGAGATTTTGCTGCATTGCAGATAAAAGAGTCCATAATAACTCAACCACCGCTGTGGCTGGTAAAGCTGGGGGGGTCCACCTACAGTCATTTTTTATGATGAGCGACACCATGGCAATAGGTAGTGAGCAAGTAATTGCAAGAAATATGTGACTTACCAGTGCCCGACCCTGCTGCCACTTCTCCCCCTGCAATTGAGCTGTTGCCGTCTCCTCCTGCAGCAGCACTGGAGCCGGCATCAACGATGTTCTGTGTGGCTAGAATATAAAACATTACACATAATACAGATACACAACCCCAAATACAACAGCAATGCAGCACTACAGCTCAGTTAGCATGTATCTTCCAAAATTCACTCTGGGCATTTGATTGGTTGGTTCACAACGTTAGACAAGCCAGGCATGGAATAATGCTCAATGAAAAACCTATGGTGTTGGGTGGCAAATGCAATGCGAGTGGGGCCTCATACTTTCCAACCTTGCTGCACTGTCATTGGAAACTGGTGGTGTACTGTAACTACAAATGAACGGGCCTGCAGCACACTACACTGGGGTGTGTGTGGTCCCTGATGACCATGGCCAGTGTCTCATGAACTGAACTGTGTTAGATCTAGGCATAAGCAGGAAAAGGAAAGCCTTCTGAACAATCATACATGGTGATTTGTTTTATTTAAAATACTAGCTTACTTGGGCCTCCTATCAGAATCTTCACGAATTACAATAGATAGCACCAAAATTCCAATAGACAAAATATCCCAAGATTCTACAGTTCTTCCCTAAGAAGTACAAAACAATCATTAAAGGACTTAATGGGATCTGCAGAGCCCTCGGCAGCGGCGCTGGTGGTTGGCACCGGCTGACCAGCTTGCCCGGGACCCTCGGAATCGTCCCTCTTCTGCCCCTTGGGTGCTGATGAAAGAAATTAAGAAGATAAATAAAAATAGATTAGTGATTCTGTTAATAATCTCCACAAAAATGTTTTATAAAAAGCAAATGCAGTCACTAAAACAGATCACCTATATTACTACTAGTTTGTTTCGACTCGAGTCTATCGACTGTCATTAAATCCATATTCCAAATCTCCTTGACAAAAGCTACATTTGGAACTAATGTATTGCAGTTCCCATTCCTCAACACCCTTGATGAGCAAACTCAGTCTCCCTTTTTTGCAATGCATAGATGCATACTTCACATCATCACTGTGAATTCAATTAAATAACCTGGAACTGTACGAGCTACATAAACAAAGTCACAGAGAGAATGTGCTACTCAGTGATTCACTATAGTGACAGAAGAAACAGTCTGCAATGGCTTCTTAATTAATCAGCCAAAGCGAGCGCCTGATGAATGCGATTAGGTAGCGGCACCTGTCTAGTAGAAACAAGAAACTGGATCACACAATAATATACCAGCGTAAACTTTACTAAACATAACTGTACCTCTGAGTGTGAGCAGCATGCTATTCAGAAGTTTTTTAGCATTGTAGAACAAAAACACACCAAATAATTAATTAATACTCACTGAAACCCAGAATCTCGATGCCTAGCAGGTCCTGCTCCCAGCGGTGCCTCAGCTTAAGGGAAGTGCGCCGAATCTCGCTGGTGCACCACACACACCGGCGCACTGTCCTCCAGCGCCGCTGATGCTCCCGCATGGAAGACGCCCCTCTGCCATGGCGCTGGGTGGGAAATAAACTAAGAAGGGAAGGGAAAGTAAAGAAGAAAGAAATAAGGACAGAAGGGGAAATAAACTAAGTCAAAAAGTCACAAAAACTCGAAAAAAGTTAAACAAAAACATAAAATATGCAAACACAAAGAAGCACACTATTGTAAAAAGTAAAAATTAGGGGTAGAAAAGTAATAAAGGAGGAGGATGACAAAGATTAACAAGAGATTAAAAATTAGGCCCAGCACCATAACAGAGAGCAGGAAGAAGAAGTACGCGCCCATGCGGACCGCGTGGTGCTGTTCGTGCGTGATTTAGAATGCTAGTACACTTCAGGACCGCGTAGTGCTGTTCCCAGGCGATTTTGGAGTGTGTGGACACACTCCACGTTCCCAAAGCAAAAAACAAGAAGTCCGCGCCCATGCAGACTGTGTGGTGCTGTTCGTGCGTGATTTAGAATGCAAGTACACTTCAGGACCGCGTAGTGCTGTTCCCGTGCAATTTTGGCCTGCGTGGACGCACTCCACGTTCCCAAAGCAATGCGAACGGGCGCGCCGGCAAACTCCACCCGAACGTGGAACTCTTCGTACCAAGGTGGAGTTTTTTTGCGACTCCTCAGAATTCCACTTTGTGGGACTCCGCGAACTCCGCCCACCCCTAATTACTGTCTGTCTTTCCGTTAGATTGTATGCCGAAAACAGACTTGTACTGTTGATGTAACACCATGGCACGTGACCAGAACATAACATCTGTAACATCCAGCTCAGTATTACAATTGACCATAATTGTGACTGTCCATGTTGTAAAATAGACATGTCGTTCTGTATTATGTCAATTGCAAAAGACACTATGTTGCCCAGTGAAAACATTCTAGATGATAATGTGGTCATACCATTGTCAACCACAGCCAAAGCCTTTTCTAAATTAACACTGTCTATCTTGCACAATCTCTCAGCAGCTTCCTGTTGAGAAATCTTCTATAGCTCGTTGTATAGTCCATACCTAAAGCGCTTTTGACGTGGGTTCCGGGTAGCTAATAAAAAATCCCTGAGATCCATCTCATCAGAAAGAAGGGACAAGTGTTGCTTCACCTGGGAAAGTGTTGAGGTTTTTAGCCAATCTAGGCATAACTTCCCAACACTATATGACGTCACCACCCCTGAATGTTCTGTTTGTATGTATCGATGATTGGACCTATTGATCTTAAAACCTTTGGTGTTACCCAGGAATCTAGATTGACAACTATTTGTGTCCATCGGCCAAACCAAACATCCCTTCTAATTGGGATCTGATGAATTAAAATAACCATTATGTATCATGGTATCTAGTGTAACCTCATTGAAGTGTGTTAAGCGCTGCCAATACTCGAAAAGTGAGAATGCGGAAATACGCGGTTCAAATCCATCAAGTTTGTTGTACTGTTTTGTTCAGGAAAATCATTTGATGTGGTTTGAGGTATGGTCTAAATAAGGCCTCTGTTCCCCGAACTTGCTAATCTTTTGTCCCCAGGCAGCTTTTGTGTCTATGCTGTCTTTCCAAAAGTCGAAACCTTGTAGAGACAGTTGAGAAATAAAGGAAGCAGAGTATATCAGCTTCGTGTTTGATAGCATATTTTTCTTTGCAGGTGTGGGTGCAAGCCGATAAGAATACAAGATTGAGTCTGATGTTTCAAAACCTGAGAAATATGCAAACTTTTGTGCAAATGTTTTTGAATTAACTTTTGGTGGTGTAGGGCATTGTTCCAATTGTGTGCAATTATAAACAGCGTCTGGGATATTAGCTTTGTGTAAAAAATGGTGACCATAATGTTGCTAACAGAACATGTCTCCATAATTACTTGTACCATCATACTGTTCATCGTTGGAAAATGCAGTTGATTGCTCTAGATCTGCAAGCAAATTATGCACAGTTTCAATGTCCCAATCATCAGAGAAAGTACTAGAGGTGATGATATCATTTAAGGACATTTTAAACAAATAAGGACATTGGAATAATTCACTAGGACCATACACATCATTTGATACCCTGTCCCATACAATTACTTCAGGAACTGGAACTGCTGTAATGTTCACCAGGGACAGAACCCTTAATTCACGGTGTGATGATGCATGTGGTTTAAGAACCAAGGGGCATATTAGCAAGACCGGCGATAAAATTATCGCCGTTTTAGCGGCAGGAAACTGCCGCTAAAACGGCGATAATGGTCCTGCTAATATGCGTTATAGAATTCCAATAGAAGCCCAGGTTAGATGTCCTGCACATCTAACCTGGGCTTCTATTGAATTCTATAACGCATATTAGCAAGCCCATTATCGCCGTTTAGCGGCAGTTTCCTGCCGCTAAAACGGCGATAATTTTATCGCCGGTCTTGCTAATATGCCCCCAAGTTCACAAGATGTACTGTGGATCCTTTTGGGAGATAATGTCCATTCAGAAGTAGGAAAAAGACTGTCACTAAACCAATCCAGAGAAGCAGGAAAAGTAATCCAATTGTAATCCAGAGATGTATCCAGGGAACAACAAAGTATGGCTTTTTCAGCCAATGATAGAGAGCATACATTTGTAGCTTGTAAGGGAGAGGCAGTGTTGGCACTTCAGGTTCACTTGGATCTGATGAGAAATCGTCATAATGGACGAAGTAGCCAGACGCTGTCCGGTCTATTCTTGGCAGCTCAGCAGGTTTTTAGAATTGGTAGATGACTCGATCTGTGGCATGTTTACATAGACGTCGTCAAATTTTCAAATTGAGATTTCTGTACTTGTTGATTGTACAGTTGTGGTTGTTTCAACAGGGAGAAGTATCATTTCATTGTTGTTTACATCTTCTCTTTGGAGAGTGGAGTCTTCAGTCGTTATTAAAGCTTCCATCTGAACTTACTGCACGGTAGCGAGAGGAGCAGCCTACTTTTGAGATTCGGCCACATAGTGAAGTTTTATGAGATCAATTGAGACAAACCTTTTGTCTCGGCGGCCGGCAAGGGGCGGAAGAAGTACAGTTCTGGTACCTTCAACAGCTAGGACAGGTACAGGTGCTCTGTTAGATGGCCCAAATTCTTTCTTGTCCACTACCTTTTCTCTGACCAGGTCCCCAATCTTCAGGACCCAGGCAGGTCTTGCTGGGACTACTTTCACTTCCCCGGTGGTGGTGCGTTTTACTTGGACGTTGCTTTGTAAAAGCCCAGAATGCTTTGAGTTCCTGTAAAACAGCCAAACGTTTATTGATGTCAAATGGTGGTTCAGTCACCACTGTGCTGGCACTATCAAAGTCTTGTACCCACATTCTCACACTAAACAGGAGTTCATAAGCTGTATGACCCCCTAGAAATTTTCTTGGCATGCTGTTAAGTGCCCTCTGGACCCCATATTGACTCAACTGCCACCGGAGCCTAATACCCTCGCTGTTAAGGATTGCTTTAAGTCACGGTTTTCCTCTCATCGACTACATTTCCCTCGGAATGGTACGGGGAGGAGTACCGCAAGGCCACACCCAAACTTCCCATGGCCTCTTTGTAAGCCTGAGAGCTAAACACCGGACCCTGGTTGGAATGTAGTGTGCCAATTGCGTATGTCTCGAAAAAGACTCGAAACTCCTTTATCACAGCTCAAACGTCAGCCGAGCGCTGTGTCCAAACCCACAGGAATCTGGAGCATGAATCCACTGCCACCAAGATATACTTGTAAGCCTCATCTCATTGTAAGGGGCTGCAGTGGTCCAAATAAACACAAGACAAAGGCTGGAATGAGATCAATAGAGGTGTATGTGCTGGACGTGCTACGGTGGAGCCTTTCATCTGCTGGCAGGTGTGACATTTAAGTACCAAGTTCTTGGTCAGTTTCGATAGACCTGGCCACCAATAGCGATGGCTTAGTAATGAAACTGTAGCAGTAATCCCTGCGTGAGCAGAACCCAGTCCTTCGTGTGCAGCTAGCATTAGTCATAACCTGCAATCAGTGTTTGGTATAACTCTATCCCCCACTCCTGGAAACTGAGCGTATGGAATGTTCTGCACTTCCAACCTGTTGGTGTACTTGAGAGGAAAACCTTTGGGCAGGGCTGTTCCATTGCCCTTGGCATCAACTGCCACCATAGTTGTTCCGTCTATCCCTGTACTTGAGCGATTTATTATAGCAATGGCCGCAGTATGAACTGTTTCCTTTGAGGCTTGATCCGGCATCAAATTCCTTTCAACGTGAATGCCAACATGTTATTAACTCAATGTATGAATAACATGAGCCTGTGGCAGGCCTTCTTTCAGCTTTGCCACTTGTTCCCAAAGCATTTTGTGCTTTACTGTGCAACCTTTAGAATCTCTAAATCCATTCTGGCCCCAAAAGTGTAAATATTCATTATAGGACTGGACACAGTAAAATGAATCACACATAATTACTGTGGGGAATTCACAATCTGTATTTTGTAGTGCCAGTATCAGAGCTTTTAGTTCCGCCAGCTGCGCCATAGAGTCCCCTAGGGACTGAGTGTGTTTTCCCAGGATGGAACTTTCCATCCTGCATGCGCCCTTTTGCAATTACACATGCCTTGGAATATTGCTGTTTCATTCCTTTGGTCGGCTGTGCAGAACCATCGGTATAAATGATGCATTCATATCGATCTAGAGGCATAATTTCATTTGACAGAGGATATTCTTGTCCGTACTGCAAGAATGCTTGTGCTTGTAATGTAGAGTCAAATCTGTAATCTACATCTGTTGCAGTGAGAGAGTTAGCCCATTGCATCCATCGTGTATACAATGCTTTATCATTTGGGATGCTTGCTTTTGTAATAGCCTCTAGGGTCGGTAACAAGGTCACAGCAATTATGCGTTTCCCTGTGCCAGTGCTCTCTCTCTCTCACTACAGCAGTCTGTACCGCTGTGAGTATTTTCTCAGTTGGTGCAAAAAGCATTTCAGCGTTCGTGTACAAATGTGATTTGTATGCAAAAGGCACTATATCCCCTTCATTGAAAGTTATATATGTGTACTCAGTTGGTCCAGCAACTACACAGATCACTAGGTTAGTTGTGTTAACACGTGCATGTAAATGTTTAGAAGCTATCATATCAGCTTGTACAGAAGATAGGACATCTGTATGTTCCTGTGTCCATTGATGTACTGAAAAATCAGGTCTTTCTGCGTAATCCAAAATGTATCTCCTGCCGAAATTCAAAAACCCTAAAATGGATTGTAGTCTTTTCAGAATCGTCGAAGGTTGGTGCAGTGCACATTTTTGTAAAAACTGTGCTGCTATGTTTTTGCGTTCACATGGCAACTCATACCCTAGACATAAGACACTGAGGTGAGCAATTTTTGATTTTTTTAAAATTACATTTGTATCCTAGGTGATCGAACTTAAGAATTATGTGGTTCACCCTACACAAGTGTTCCATTAATTCATCGTCCGTCAGCTAGATGTCTTCTACATGGGACAATGCCTCCTCATCAAAATTTTGAAGTAACTCTGTTACTCTGGCTGAAAACAGCTACGGGGCTATTCTGATAACCCTGTGGTATTCGACAAAATTGGCGAAAGAACCTAGCGCTGAGAATGCTGTCAAATATCCCTCCGAGGCACTATATTTTGGCATAAATTTCCATTTGAGATGTCCAGTGTTGTTTTGTATTTTTTCTGCATGTTGGTATTCATCAGTGCGGCACTATCTGCATTTTGTACTGTAAATGTACGTGTGGATGTGTTTAAATGTCTGTAATCTAACACTAGACAATATGAATTGTCGGGTTTCATTAAAGGAAACAAGAGATTATTCATAGGTGAGGTGCAATTTTCTATCACACCCTGTGTTCAAGTTGATCTAGGATCTCCCTGACTTGATTCTTTGCTTCATGCTTTATTGGGTATTTTCTCTGTGGTTTAGGAATTGATTTTAATGGGATTTCGTGATGAGGTGACTCATTATCCCACCCAACATGATTTGCGGTATGTTGCAAGAGCTAGCTCTAATGCCCACTCCTGTGGGTATGAATTTTTAACTGATTCTAGTACGAGGTTAGAGAAAGGAGGTAAATGAACTTCTTCCCCCATTGGGCAATCCACTACGAAATCAGGTGGCAAATCCTTTTCAGCCAAAATAATGTCATATCCATATGTCAGATTATCCCAAAAGGGACCCTTCACTCGCCTGGGTATGTCCCCCTCCATTTGGAGCGTTATTTTGTATAAAAGATGTGGGACACTTACCCTTGTATCAGGTGTTTCCACCATGATATGCTCACTCTGCGCTACTGCAGCCAGATAATCCATCAGGTTCCAGCGGGCTGTTGTGACTTCTGCCACGCTGTCTAGCATCATGACTTTCCAGTTCCCGTTCAGAAGCAGAGTCCTCAGGAGCCTGGGCATTTCTAATTTTAGAATTAGAAGTTGAATTGAGGTTTAGAAGTCTTTTGTTTGTCTACCTATTTAATGATGTAGTCTGAAGTGTGATGTGTCTCACTTTTCGGCTTGACTCGCTCTTCCGATCTGTGTTCTGACCGTCCATCTCTCTCCGAATGTTTTTCGGATGACTCCTGAAAGGAACAAAAGGGAACATGTATCAGTATCCTGATACCTGTCAGGCTTTCTGTTAGATTTGGGGGTCTCTAGTGCTGGCGTAGCTCAGGAAAACAATTACCGGACAAGTGCTCCCAGGCAATCAAATCAAAGAGCGCCTGAAAATCAGTCGCTTTGCTACCCTTTACCCAACCATCCAAGGCTCTGCAAAAGAAGGTCACATATTCAACCCAGGTACTGCTTTCAATCTTACTACAGTTCCTGAACCTTTGCCTATAAAGCTCAGGGGTCAAACCATACCTAGTCATTAAGGCATCCTTCATGTGGCTGTACGAATTATAGACTTCAGAGGGCAAATCTAACAAGGTATCCCGCCCTTCACTGAGGAACCGTCCCCACAACCCCGCTCCCCAATCCTTCTCAGGGACCCGGTGGGAAGACATGGCTACCGCATAGGCTTTGAACCACTGCCCAATGTCATCATTTTTAAAAACTCCTTCACCACATCTTTGGGAATATACACCCTAGCTTCAACAGGCACAGGCGGTACACTGCCACCAGAGGGAGTAATCTCTAAGCTCTTGGCCTTCAATTCCAACTCCTCAAAACTTTCTCATGTTCAAACTGCATTTTCTTTTCCTCTAGGGCTAATTTCCTAGTTTGCATTTCGAATTCTAACTGCCCATTCAGCTTGAGCTTGGTCAGCTCCATTTCGTGCATCCTACTCTCTTTCCTGTCCTCCAACTCCTCTGGAGACAGTTCTCTGGCAGAAACACTGCTACCTACTTGGGAAGGTAGTCTTCTAGCCCCTAGACCCAATAGCCCCTCCAGCTGCCCTTCTGCATTCTCAGCCCCCTCCACAGGGGCACTCCTTGATTCGACCCAGGCCCTCAGCGCCTTTTGGAGGTCCTCCTTCCTGGAGAGCCCGGTCATGGACACTTTAAACTTTTTGCAGAATTGCCTGAGCTGCTTGAGGGTGTAGCATTCTAGCCTCTCCTCTTCCCAATCACACTCAACAGAGGCTACTGATGCTGGTTTATCCATAGTGACTGAACTTGGCATTTGCAAAAATAGGAAATCCCAGAAAATATGCTATAAAAGTATGTGGTTGCGTTTTGGTCTGCACTCACTAAGTAGTGTTCACCAATCACTGTACATGAGTCACAAATGCAAGTCCAGAATCCTCACCGCTGACCACCAATGTTAGATTTGGGGGTCTCTAGTTGGCAGAGGTAGTTACCTTTGTCCAAATAGGGACCGTTGAGTCTAGTCAGGGAAAGTAGGTACACTCCTGAAATAACCCCTGCTCACCCTCTTGGTAGCTTGGCATGAGCAGACAGGCTTAGTTCAGAGGCAGTGTGTGAAGCATTTGTGAACACATACAGTAATCAAGTGACAACACTACAAATGGACACCACACAGGTTATATATTTATAAAAATAGGTATACTTTATATATATTTATCACAAGACCATAAACGACAAAAATAATCCACAATACTGTCAAGAATACTTAGTTCTGATCAAAAGGCTTAATTCAAGGTTCTGTGCGAGTCGGTAGCCTCCTCCGGCTACGGCGGTGTCGAGAACAAACAGAGTCTAACAGATCCAGCTGACCGCGTCGAGACGGGCCAACACAGCGTAGACAGACTCGGTCACAGTACCTTTTACTTGAAGCGGCAGGCACGGGCGTGCGAGCCGGATGGCTGTTCGTGGCGGTCGCGATGCAAAAATGGAAGCGTTGCAGGACGCGTTGTCCCTCGATGCGGTGCAGGCAGCGGCTCGTTGACGTCGTCGAGACGGAGTCGGTGAGACCAGGGCCGTGCGTTGCAGGGCGAGACGGTGCTTCGATGCGGTGCTGGCAGGTTGCGGTGCGGCGACGGAGCCGGATTCAGGAGCTGGCGTCGATCAGTCCGGACAGCGGTGCAAGTCGGGCGGTGCGTCGCAAAGCGTGCGAGCGGTGCCCAACTCCGGTGCGGTCACAGGACTCGAACTCAGCAGCAGTGACCGTGTCGGTCAGACCAGTTCGATTCGGCGTAGCGAAGCGTTGCAGGACGCGTTGTCCCTCGATGCGGTGCAGGCAGCGGCTCATTGACGGAGTCGGTGAGACCAGGGCCGTGCGTTGCAGGGCGAGACGGTGCTTCGATGCGGTGCTTACAGGACACCGAGTCGGTCGTGAGAGTCGGTCACAGCTCCCTACCTCTGTAGCCACTGAAACAGAGTTTCCAGCAGCAATTCACAAAGGGGGTGAAGTCCAATGGTCCTGGGACTTCGGTCAGGGGGCAAGCTCTCTTCCAAGCCCTTGGAGATCCTTCACAAGTTGAGGAAAGTTACATAAAAGCAAAAGTTCCTTTCTCCTTTCTTTGGCAGTCAGGCAAACCACTGCAGGCCAATCCCCCAAGCAGCACTTCAGGCTTAGGGATAGTCTCTCCTCAGTTTCTTCTTGGTTCCGCTCCTCAGCAAAGGTTTCTTCTTGTTCCCAAAAGTGATCTAATTTTCCTGGGGTCTGGGTGCCCCTCTTATACCCTGATTCTCTTTGTTCTCTGGAGGCAGAGAGGCCTCTGCCTAGTCCAAAACCAGTTCTGGTCAGTCCTGGAGCACTTTGTTTTTCTGACTCCTTCTTTCCTTTCAGAATGTGGGGCAGAGTGCTCAGCCGCCCAGCAGGAGGTGGAGCCAGCATTGTGGAAGGCAGGCACAGCCCTATTCAGACCCAGGTGCAACTCCTCCCTCCACTCTGGATGCAGATCTTTCTATTCAGCCCTGTGCTGACTCACCCTGTCTCCTGTAGCCACCCCCAGCCCCTGTCACTCAATCTCCAGACAAGGAATACACAACCTAGCAGAGGCAGGCTTGGATAGTTAGGCAAGAAAATACCCACTTTCTAAAAGTGGTATTTTCAAACACAGAATGTTAAAACCAACTTCACTAAAATATGTATTTTATCATCCTGAGTTCAGGCATACTAAATTCGTTTTTCTACCATGTTCCCTGGGTCAGTTCTGACTATAAGGTGTAATAGTCAGTCTGCCCATTCTGGCGTATGGGGAGCAGGTAGCCTTGCAATAGTGAAAACGAAAATGGCTGTAATTCACTATTAGGACATGCCACACACACCAGGGCATGTCCTACCTTATACTTACAATGCACCCTGCCCTAGGGCCTACTTTAGGGGTGACCAACATGCAGTAAAGGGAAGGTTTAGGGACTGGTAAGTGGGTGTACTCACCAAGTCGACATGGCAGCCCTAGGCTGCACACAGGCTCTGCGATGGCAGGCCTGAGACACATTTTACAAGCCGCTTCTGTGGGTGGCACAACCAGTGCTGCAAGCCCACCAGCAGCATTGGATTTACAAGCCCTGGGCACACTCAGTGCACGGTACTAGGGACTGACAAGTAAACCAATCATCCAATCATGGAGTCACTAATACTTACATCAATTCACGATAGGGAGCACTTGCACTTTGGCACTGATTAGCAGCGGCAAAGTGCCCATGAGCATCTAGTCCAGCAAAAACATATCGGTAACAGTGGAGGCATTACGAAAAAATGGAAGGGAGACCCACGCCAAGGATGCCAGGTCTAACACTTTCTAATATTGTTAGGGTTTTTCAAATTGTATATTCTTTCGGTGTTTTCCTGTTGAGGAGACCCACTCGCGACTGTGTTTTGTTTTGTTAATTTTTTTGTTTATTGTCCCGTTTCTTTTTGGAAGAATCGTGTGCTTGCTTAGAGTTGTCATTTTCAGAATTGCTCTTAACTATTGGTTTGATCTGGTTCCCAGATTATCTCTACCAAGCAAAGCATATGTATTTCGATAATCTTATTCAATTCTCGCTCCTGCGGTGCAGGAGTGAATTCCCTCAGGTGTTGGCGTATAGCCACTGCTGCTGCCTCTCCTTTTATGTTACTTAACAATATGCCAGATACCTGGGCAAAATTGCCCATCAGTTTCATCCCCATATCTAGGGCAGGCTCTGCCTCGCACTTATTCTGTGTTTGTTTCAGTACATCTGGTATAACTGCTATTGAAGTGGTACCATGAGTTCTGGTATATATGGCAGTGAAGATTGTACAGCAAGTGACACAATTTTCTATAGGGGGAGCCCCTTTGGCTAGCAAATTGTTAATATTCTATGTTTTTCCTGCGGGCCGGTATGGAGAAAAACTGCTTCAAGCAGAGCTGTCTTCTGCGCTATCCAGAACGGGATTTGCTCCCGGCTGGTGGGAATCTTTCTCATAACGGCATTCAGTGTTTGGGGGCTAATACCTGTATTATTCATTTTAGGTTGTGCAGCCTGAGCAGCCTGAGCAGGTTGGACTGTCAATGTTCTCATTATGTATTGTGTAAGATTTCATTACATTCTTACTAAATCTCTATAAAGTGTACGCATTCCTGCTGCTGTTAAAGTAGCAATGTCTGGATGTGATGTATATGAAGCTAAGACCGGCCAGGGCGCTCCTTCTTTGCTGAGCAGACCGAGTCTCATGTTTTCTGCGGTATGGGATAGGGCACCTTTAAACCAATTAATATGCTCTTGGTAAGTTAATGGGACTTCTATGTCTACGTATGGGAAATACTCCTCAGGTGGTTCATCTACAATGCAAGTGTGGAACAACTGTGTGCGTGCATCTGCAGGCGAGAATTTAACCCACAAGGAAAATACCTCTGTTCTGAATGCTTCATGTACCTCAACCATGAAGGTAACATCTCTACCTGTGGCCGGGAGGCCATGTTGTAATAATTTCATAGTAACTGCCTGTCTGCAATTTTCTGTAATATTTAGAGCTTCTACCTGCTCCCCAACATCCTCAGCTTATTCGGCCATTGACAGAGAAGTATTTAGTTAAAATATTTATAGAGATATGGTATGCACAATGTGGGAACTTCTAATCCTCCAAGCTTGAATAACCTACAGCCATTACATAGGGTGTACCTACACAGCTGAGGCTGATTTGTTTCCCTTCCCACTTCGGACTCTCCGGTTTAAGTGTGAGTAGGGGTCTCTGACAAAGCACAACTGAACTACTCAGATTGACCGTTAAATAAGAACCCAACCAATGCTGGCAGCGCCATGTTGTGTAATTCCTACCAATATGCAGGATCTGCACATTTGTTGGACAACATAAACTAGGGGCTTGGTGCCAAGACTGATTCTGGAAACGCCCGCAGGATATGTTGGCCTATAGACCAGCTAGCTCACAGTGCCACCATAAGCCTCCCTAACCTACCAGGGAGCGAATGGTTTCTGGCAACCACTGAACATGGCAACCCTGATCCCTCAGGGATCGTGGAAACAGTACAGAACCTTTTGCTCAGTCACTCATGCTCACTTATTCTTGGAGAAGTATACGGAGAATGCACAGTGGGACGTTTTTCAATAAGTTTATTGAACCAACGTTATTTTTGTATAAAATACGTGTGCTGCAATGATTAATAGACAGAAGCAGATAAACATGATTACAAGCACCAAAAGCGTAAGTAGTAGATATAGTTCTTCCATGATGATAAAACAGTGTTTATATGCAGGCATATAAAACAAGGAAGTAATCAAGCGTACTCCTATGATGCGAACCCTACTGTAAGTGTACCTAGAGTGTATGGAGGTGTAAAGCCAAGAATCCCCCCAAGGGACAATCCGACCCCATTACCTGATGAGAGAGAATGAAGGACCCCGTCTTGGTCACAAACTGGACACCCCTCACGAGATGTCAGACCTATTCGTGGTGAAGTCTCAGCATGCAGGGACCCTCGGTGTCAGTTGTAGTGCCTCCTCTACTAATCTATTGGGATGCTCATATTTTATAATAGAAACTATCCTTGCAATGTGCTTATAGACTAATTGTATTATGGATATGTAGATAGCCCTATCGCACCATGCATGAAAATAAAGATGACATTTGTACATAGTGCGTCTTACACTGACAACATCGTCACTTTACGAAGGAACCATTTCAGAGTATCAATGCTGGATGGTACAGCAATAACCCAGGACCGTGGGGTTTCCTTGTATTTTACAACGTACTCTTCATCCTTGTAATTTAAAGATATTTTGGATTATTCCATTCTCATCAATATTAAACGCCCTGATGAAGTTCTTATTGAACGAAACGCGTTGGCTGATGTCTTTATTCTGACTATTTTTGAAGAATAAAAAGAAATTGTTTGGACTTATCCTGATGGTCTTGACTTCATCTCTGGTGCACCCTCCATAACAGAAATAACTTCTGCTCTGGACTACAGTGGAGCTTTATTGTGGCAGGCTCCGGAGGTGTAATGCACAGGAAGCTTAATGTATATTGAATAGAGGTTGTAGTGCATAACATAGGGTCAGCCGCTTTTTGTCTTTTGATATATTTTTTTTTTTTTATAGTGCGAAAAGAGACCTTGTACATGATGTTCATGGCATTGTGATAATTTTGTGCGAAGCCAGATGTGTAAACAAGTTTAGTTTCAGGGAAACTAATCCAACATTGTTGTACACGCAAATCAAAAGATCACAGCTGAAATCTTATGTTAGAACATTGTAAGAAATAAGTTGCTTCGCTACATGGGCCTAACTTGGGAATATAACAGTAGCGCAGGTGTAATCTTAAAATGGTGCACCCTCATTTGCATATGGCAGTTGAGCCATACAAATGAAGGAAACACTTTGTCTCTGCAGCTGCAGCGTATTATTGATGCAGGCACAGAGCCAAAGAGGCCATCAGGAGGTGCATTTGCTGTGTCCCTCAAAAATGCAGTGTACAGTGAGTCTACCCCAAAGGGGTAACCTTCTGTAGGCGATTCAGGGAGTCTGATGGAAACCCTAGACATTCCAGGTTCAGCCACTCACTGCACCCACCTGCAAGTGGATCTCTGTAACTCTCTGTAAAGCAGGTCGTGTGTCACCTGCACTGTGAAAGATGGAGCAGCTGCTTTGAACAGCCGCCCTGTTTTTCCCGAATGCGCAGTCCACCAGGTCAGTCATGCGGCTGCTCTCAGAGTAAGCACATTGGTGGTAATAGGGTGCACTGCCTATATCTGCGCCAGGTGCAGCATGTCAGCCCTCCCACATCACATGACGAGGCAGTGCGTCCTTACTATAATATGGCACCAGATGGCTTTATCGAAGTAACTACAGACCAAGTAGTAGTGGCATAGTGATGGGTTCCAGGAGTAATTTGCTCCTTGCATGAAATTGTTTTACTTTAGTATCTACACTGCAACAGAAATGAGGTTTAAAGGCTTGCTTCTGGGAGGAGGAAGCAAATTGTATGTCTTCATTTTCTGTGCACGGTGCAGTCGTGCATAATCAGTGAGTAGTTGTTCTGCTTTTTGGGCCTTTCCCAAAACAATGCAAGAATGCATTTCATCAGGACTAAACATTTATGTAAACTTATGCAAATAATTTTCTGTCCTGTTTGTTAATTCTGTTTCTGTTCTGGCAGAGTAAATGCATATCTGTCTTTGTATTAATATTGTTTCTTTTATATACATGAAAATCTTGTTTATTTTCATTTGCCTTCTCTTTTTTCTACTCCAGGGAAACCAGGGATGGCTCATTACCATTTGGTCCGGTGTTAAGAGTGATTGGAATGAAAAAAGATTAAAATCAAAAGTATGCTGCATGATTCTATTTTTACAATTACCTTTGTAGAAGTTTTCAGATAATAATGTATGTTTTTGTAGTTAAAACTACTTTTGTGATCCAGTAACTAGATTCTTGCCCATCCCTACTGCAAGACTCACAAAATAAATTTTGAAAACGTTTTGCCCTTAGCTTATCAACATTTAACTTGATATAACCCCAAAGTTATAGGATGGTAAAGCCAATTTAGCATTATTTGAAAAGCGGGCAATTTTGTGGTTGGCCAGGTGAGCAGAAATGCACGTAACACATTACTTAGAAACCGCACCCAGCATGAGTCTATTGATGCGTACACACAGGTTCACAAGCACAGCTTCTGAATGCAGTTCTTATTGTCTTGCAGGCATAAAATAACAACCCTTGCACTTACAAGATGGAGAACTACCTCAGGCACGTCTTATGCTACAGAGTTTGATGCCAAAGTCAGACCTGCCCCTTATCTCAAGTAACTATAACTTGTGCCTTAAAGTAATTATAACTCATGCTCTTGCCATGCACTGCTAATTACCTCACATATTACATCACTTATGACTTGCTCAATGAGATCATTGATAAATAACATTGCTGCAACATCTGAAATGATATCATAGATGACAACACTGTGCATGGTGGGGGCATGAGTTATAGTTATCTGAGATGAGTTTCAGTGGTTTCGTTTGTTTAAAATAGTAAGTTTTAACTGAAATTTTCACCTAACTATAACGTCCCTTTAACCTTCAGTTGCTTAATTGAAATTCTAATGTTTTTTAATATAAAGTAAGATATTATTACAATTCCTAACTATATTTTCACTTTAACCTTTGCTTTTTTCAGTGAATTTTGATGCTTTTTCCATGTAGTTAAGATGTGGCCAGGCCAGATGTCTAACTCCCCTGTGGCTCCCAACCCCTGCAGCACACAGGCTTTACACATGCGTGACATGGGTTTGGGTGCAGGGCCTGGCATGCGACCAGACCCTGCATCCAAACCCCTGTGGGCACCCTACCCCCTGCAGTGCTGCTTAGGCCGTGTGTGGTATGGGGTTAGGCACAGAGCCTGCCCAATGGCCTGTGCACAGCCCCCTGCAGGTGCCCTACCCCCCAAAGTGCATGGGCTTTTGTCATGCGGCAAGGGGCTGGGAGCAGGGCCTGGCTGCACTCAGCCCACTGTGGGCATACAAATCTTACTATGTGAAGTAACAATATAAAGGGTGTAATTTTATGGAAGCAGACCTACTGACTTTGTCAGGGGTGAGCACATCAAACTGTAAAAATCAGGCCTATTGGCTATATCAAAAGTTCGGCACATGAACATTTATAGAGCAGACCTATTGTTTTTGTCAAAAAGTCACCTAGAATTCATATTTCATAAATTAATACATTACAATGTTTAATGAAAGTGATTATCATAAAATATTTGCAATAAATCAACATTAACATTTTCAGGCTACAAAATGCAACCCCAATATTCCCCACAAGGGGGTTCCTGCAATCCATCTGAAAAGCATACAGCTTCATCTCAGAGTGCTTTAAAACATAATGGTAAACTCTCCTGGATTTAATGGCCCAGGACAAATACTGTGTATTTGTACTGGTCCTGGTGGGCTGCTGTGCTACCTGCAACCCCCCAAACAATTTTAAAAAGTGGTTGATAGTGCCCCTGCCTCTTCTAAGGGCACCACCAGGATGAAAAATATATAATTTAAAATGCATTATGGGGTGCTCCTTTGAGGACCACTGAATAATAAATGAGCGGCTCTGGCTGCTAATTTACTATTCTTTCTCACTTTTTTTAATTGGGTTTCGCAGAGAAAGACTCAGGGCTCCTGCAGCTCCTGCAGGTTCTGCTGGTGGGAGCCAACCACTTTTATTTTGGTGGGTTCCCTAGTGCCCACCCGGGGCACCCACATGTGCATGCATTGGGTCCCGAGAGCCTGTGCCGAGCACCTCCCTCCCCCCAGTGGAACCAATCAGTTTAAGGGGATGCCATCCCCGGGCCTGTGTAAGCTTGAGGAGGGTGCCACACATCCCATTCCCTAAAATATAAACTTTTGAAAAGGGAGGAAGCCTGCCATTCTTTTTCTCAGCTCCTCAGATCTGCAATCGGGGAGAAAAAACAATTAGAGTTTTGATCCCTCTGGGCCTCCCCCAGCAGGCATAGGGGGCGGAGTATCCCTACCTTGCCCCCTATATGTTTTTAAAATATTTTTTCAGGACAAGAGATTGAGTCACCGAATCCTAAAATTTCTGCCACCACATCTTTGTTGATGTGTTGATGTGGAGGCAGCCAATCAGATCTTATCATTAGATCTGTCCACTCCGTGGATACTCCTGGCTAGCAATTCGACAAAATTGTGTATGGAGGTGCGCGAGTTATAGTACGGTATGATCGGGCGCAAATTATAGCTTTAAGTTAGAACTATAATATTTCAATTTCTATGGTTTGTGCAGTTTATTTTGGCTTTGTATAGAAAAAATCAAATACGTTTTCCTAGCTATAACAAACCTTAAATCTTTGTTTTTTTCCTTGAATTTGTAAGCCTTTTTGCAAAAAATTTGTTTCTAATCCTATAATGTCATTTTTTATGGTATTAATGCTTTTATAATTTATTTGGTACCGCAGTACTGTCAAGAAAGGTCAAAGTTCATTATGAGTGTCAGCATTGACTGTTTTATTGTTTTGCTTTCACTTGTACTTCCTCGAAAGTACAGTGTTACCTCTGTACACTTTTTAAATGATATTTACACCAAAGAAATATTTTGTATTTAAAATATGGATTCAGGGTTTCATGGCTAGTTATCTTTTTTTAATCGTATATGTGTTAGTATTGTAACTGTAGGTTGTGCTTGTGAACTATACTGGTACCGTGATAGTATAGAGATACTACAGCAGTACTTTCACTTGGTACTGAGGTATACCGTGGCCCAATATTGCACTAAAATGGTGTCCCTAATTATTTAAAAACAACTAAAAAAATTCAGATCAAATAACAAAAAGGATCATTTCCATACCAAAATCTATATTCCCACCAAATTTCATGTAAATCCGTTCAGCGATTTTGCTGTTACGCCTTTTTAAAAAGTCTATGAAAAATGCAGTGGTGGAAAAACCTGTTTTGCCCCCCTTTTTTTTCTTCGCACCCCCTAAATAATCACCATGAAACTTTGCATCATCAGCCAATGTAAAAAATTGAATAGATCTGCAAAGTTTTGTGGAGATTCATCAAAGTGTGATACAGTCATTAGCAAGCAAAAATCTGAGGAATTTGTGGGGCATATTAGCAAGACCGGCGATAAAATTATCGCCGTTTTAGCGGCAGGAAACAGCCGCTAAAACGGCGATAATGGGCTTGCTAATATGCGTTATAGAATTCCAATAGAAGCCCAGGTTAGATGTGCAGGACATCTAACCTGGGCTTCTATTGGAATTCCATAACGCATATCAGCAAGCCCATTATCGCCGTTTTAGCGGCAGTTTCCTGCCGCTAAATCAGCAAGCCCATTATCGCCGGTCTTGCTAATATGCCCCTGTATTTCTCTGAATCCTAATTATAACTATAGAGTGGCCACCATCACTCTATAATAATCTGGTCATGATATTGTGACCACTCAATATTCCTTCCCCCTCCAGCACATGGCCTCCTGATAATGTGTGAGATAAAGCAAGCATATAGGGGGAATTATATTTTTCTTTAAAACACATTGTCCTCAACTCACTCTCCTTCTTCAGAGCTTCATTTCATCACTGTGTTATGGACTACCTTCACACTTACTCATTCAAGAGGTATTAGAAAATGTGCTACATAGTTTTGGTTGTATTTGAAGATGGAGTTCTGACAGGTGTGGATGATTGCAGACTATATATGTTTTGTAGTGTTATGCTACAAGCTGTGTGACAATCCTCTCCTTGTCAAATTAACACACTTTCTTTTCAACATCCCCTTTTTGGCAAATCTGATTTACCTTTTTCTGTTTGTTCAGATAAGAGATAGAGATGTGATTTTAAACTACAAAATGACAAATGTTTGACATTGATTCTCTCATCCTGGTTAGTCAAATGTTGAACTATTCCAAGACAATCGCCAGTCCTTTTTCTTGTGTGTACCATAGATAATTATACTGATGATTATATTTATTTTTAATTATATTGTTTTTTATATATTAAATTAGCCATAAGTAAGACATATATTACACATATACGTTAGAAACGTTAACATCACATAGTTCCGAATCAGTAACTGACACTGTAGTCAAAACAAAAACAACAAATAAACCAAGTGCAAGAAGAAGACAATCCAGACTGAAATGTAAGAAACAGCAACAATTTCCCATTTTTAGGTTTAAGATAAGAATAAAGAAGAAATTAATATCTAAGTTAAAGCCATAACAAAGCATATATTATAAAGTGACTGTGCATCGTTACTCCCATTGAAGACCGGCCCAAATCCTATTAAATTTAAGCCAAGAGCGCAGCCCTCTAGCTTTAGCTAGAGCAAGTTTCATCTCGTACACCTGTCTGAGTAGAACCCAAACCTCATTAACATTTGGACTAACATTGTCAATCCAGACTCTGGCGACACATAATCGAGCACATGCTATAATGATGGTAGCCAACAGATTCACATAGCTAGCAACTTCACTTTTGATCCCCAAAAATATTTCCTTTTCAGTAAGCTGAAAATGTTGTCCGAGAAGTGGACTGAGAATACTGGAGACCCCACTCCAAAACCTGTTAAGCCTAGGGCAGTCAACAAACATGTGACTAAGGTCTGCAGCCTAAAGTTGACATTTCGGGCAGAATGACTTATCGGAAGATCGAGAGGCCCACTTGAATAAAATCTCCGGTGTATAATACAACATACATACTATCCGGTGCTGTTGTAACTTTAAATTAACAGATGTTACCACTCGATCTAATATGCCCATAGACTCCTGTATTTCCTCAACCACTATTTCAGCCCTAAGAACCCGGTTTAATTTAGCCGCAATCTGTTAGCAATCATCATTGGCTATTGAAAGGAATTTCTGATAAACTACGTCAATAGCACCTCGGCCAGAGCACATATATATTCCAGACAATATTTCTGACGGGTTCGGCATTACCAATATCTTTTTGCTTCATAAAAAAGAGTCCCTAATTTGTAAATACTTAAAGAGAGTACCTTGCAAAAGACCAAACTTGTCTTTAAGTGAGGCAAAAGAGCGGAACCCCCGTCCATCATATAGTTGTCCAAGCCGGGTGATGCCCTTACTTTGCCAGCCTTTCCCAATATGATCATGAAATACATCGGGCAGCATGGGGTTGCCCCATAGCACCGTATATTGAGGCAACTCAGGCAAAAAGTATTGTTTACAAATATCTTGCCATATCCGGATAATATCTTTAACTACCTTAAACTTCACTCGCTTATAGTAGTTAGGGTCGGAAGTCTTATATAGCATGATCCCAACCGATGGACCGCAGGCTAACTGATAACACAACAAAGCTGGACTAGCATCCAACCCGCAGAGCAGACCACGGATCCGACCGACAAAAACAGCCCAGAAGTAAAGCCTGACGTCTGGGAGCTTAAAACCCCCTCGTATATAAGGTAGTTTCATAAGCTTGAGAGCCCTCCTGGCGCGTCTGTAAGCCCAAATAAAGCTACCTATAACACTGTCTAATCTCTTAAAAAAAGACCAAGGAACCCGCAGGGGTATTGAGCGATATAAATATAAGAATTTAGGAAGAATGTTCATTCTTATGACGTTGCACCTCCCATATATACTTAGCGGGAGCCAATGCCATCTACGCAGATCAGCCGATATTGTCTTAAGAAGGGGTTCATAGTTCAGAGATACAATATCATCAACCTGGCTGCTAAGACATGCACCAAGATAAGTAGCTATGTGTGTAACCCCTAATGCGAAGGCAGGGCTTCCACTTGAAAGTTTACAACTGGCTGAGTTTTGGCTAAATTCAACTTATAGCCTGAAAAAGAGCCAAATAGCTCAGCCTCTTGCGTAATGTGAACAAAAGCATCTCTAGGATTACCAGAGAAAACTGCAATATCATCTGCACACCCAGTTACCTTAAGTTCCACACCATTAAGACACACTGGGAAAATCCTTCCATTTGGCAGCAAATGCCTTATAAACAGTTCGATGTAGAGAGCAAACAGCAAGGGGGACAGTTGGCATCCCTGCCGTGTCCCCCGTTGAACAGCAAAAAGGGCAGATGTCATGCCATTCAATTTAATTGTTGCAACCGGATTTTTATACAGCTTCTGTACAGAAGAGATAAACCTGGGGCCGAGACCGAATGCCATCATGGTAAGCCATAGAGCTTCCCAGGCCACTCTATTAAACGCATTTTCAGCATTGAGCAGAACCATCCCTATCTGTTTGTTAAGTTTGCCAGAGACATCAAAGGCGGCTATAGCAGTGCTAATATGAGCCGTTGTGTCTCTGCCAGGGATGAAGCCATGCTGCTGCTCCGAGACGAGCTTATGGATAAGAGGAGCTAAATGGATAAGAGGAGCTGATGAAAATATTTCATCAGCACCAATGAGCACATCCTTTCAGCTGGTTAATTATGGAAGCTGCACACAAAATAGAAGCTACCCTGAAATAATGGTCACTTACATATTGTATCCCTACAAAGCACTAAATGGGTTGAGTGCTGGGCATCTCAAAAAATGTTAAGGACTGTCCTCACACACCACCAGGTGTCATGCTTCATCATAGGCAGTCCTCGCTCTCTAAAAACCTGGTTTGATAGAGAGCGAGCCTACACCTGGAAACAGGGAGGCACTTCTAATAATATAAGTGGGGGCCCGTGCGATAGTGATTTAAAAACCAATGTATTACCCCAAATTCCATTTAATCGTAGGGTATTACTTGGTGCTAAAAACTAGAATGTGGGGATATGTGGAACTATTACCCCATCACCACTCTTGTCATCAACATGTTTCTGTTGTTGGCTCAAGTGAGTCCGCGGCATTCATCAGGATGGGATTCGGGCTCCTATCTTACCAGATTGGCTCGAGATATTGCCACTATGATAGGGTGACCTGTGTCATCCTCTAACTAAAACTGGTGTTCTTATATACCTGCAAAATAAACATAAATGTTCTTATTCAATTAGATGCATTTTTTGGCACATAAGGGATAGGAAACATCATACACACCATGCATCTGCAAAATTGCATGTGAGTGTGAAATCACTTGACACTGCAAACGTGGAGCAAAATATCAAAAGTATCAATTATTCATGAGTTTGTGAGACCAGCTCACAATCTTACCCCACTATAGGGTCCTAATTGCCCATGGGAGGAGGGTAAAGGGACCCCTGTTGTCACATTCTAAGGAAGGTAAAGGTGGAAAATTAAAAAATTGAAAAAATGCATTAAATGCCAGATGCGCCGTTTTCTCATTCACACTCATACTCTTACTGCCTCAAGGTGCGTCCCTCGCCGTACACCTAAAGATGTCCTCTCCTCTTCCCCGACGATGTCAGATGATGTCATCACGCGGCCCGAGTGCGGCGGCTAAGACACTGGAACAAGCATGGCAACGACCGCGCCAGCGGTTATTAACGGCAGGTGATTTTCTCACTTACGGTGGCCGTGTCAATCCCTCTGCTTTTGCTGAGACAGTGAGGACAGTCCTTAACATTTTTTGAGATGCCCGGCACTCAACCCATTTAGTGCTTTGTAGGGATACATTATGTAAATGACCATTATTTCAGGGTAGCTTCTATTGTGTGTGCATTTGATAGGTTTGGAGGCCAGCTCACCCTGAAAACCCCGTAGCCTCTAGTTCCCTCCCTCGGTTAATTCCAAGGGTTTTGTGTTTAGGTAATTATGGAAGCTGCCTTAATACCTCTACAATAAATAACAATCTGATCCAAAGCTGATCATGAACTAAGAAAAAACTCCCTTTTGACCAAATGCACACTTACTTTATCTCTCTTGTAGTAAACCGATACTGCCATCTGAATACTAAGCCTAACTGCCCATTCAACACAATGTGTTGTTTCCCCAAATTCCTCTTCCAAAATAGCACAGTTAGAGTGCCAATCAAATCATTTGTTCTCACATACCACCTTGATGACCACAGCTAGCTGGAATACACTCCAACCTAGTCACATTTTAATGTAAGTGGTTAGGTGTATAGTATTATTTAAAAGCATTAAACTATTGCAAAATCCTTAATTTTGCTCACAAAAAGCAAATAATACCTAATACAGGCAGAGATTACCCTGATCACTTATAACATTTCCTATACTTTCTGTAGTGTTTCAATTCCCACAGTCCTTAAGCAATTGAAGGCAGGAAAAATAGGAAACCTTGTCTATGCTGATCAATGGCCTGATTTATTTCTTGGTCCTAGCAGACTATGGTCATGCGAGGGGACCATAGTTTGATGACAGCTGAGACTGCTCCCTCCCTACTGTGGTCAAACTACAAAGTAAGGGCCTTTGGAGGCTTGGCTATATGTCCACCCACATAATTTAGATGGAACCAACATATAGCTGTTTTTCAATGCCTGTTACAGCCAGGAAAAACCTGGTGGTAAGGGACACTGAAAAGTGTGCACTGCCCCCCTTGTTATGGGAGAAAACTGCCAAGGCGAGAGAGACTTTTTTTTTGTAATTTTCAAACAGAAAAACCTGCTGGGCAGGCAGACGTTTCTACATTTGGCTGGAGGAGTCTCCGTCAAGGTGATGGAGTAATTTACTCAGTTGCCCTGACAGGGTTAACTTAATCTGCCAAATTATAAATCGGGCCCCAGGTTTCTTACGAATGTCAGAATTGTCAATATTTATAAACTTGACAAGTTGATATATCCAAGGGAGTCTGTTATTGTGGCCCAGGGACCATTTCTGTTGATAATCTAAAGATAAGGAACCAACGCGGATCGGGGGTGGTGCTGTATTCAAGAAAGGACCCTATGCAGGACCGGGGGTGGTGTTGTCTTTAAGAACATATGAGGAAGTATTCCCCACCATTGCTTAGATTGTGAGAATATCAAATAACATAATCCATTAAATAAGTCTTCTTTAAGCAACAAATGTTAGAAACCATGAATGTTTATTAAATAACTAAAGTTTATTACAGAAAGCAAAATGGGGTTATTCTCTAAATCAGTTAAAATTGAAAATAAATCATACAAAAGGAATTAGCATAAAGCTAAAATAAATTGCAGAAAACAGTAATGCAACATGAGTTGTGACCTAGGGTCTCTCTCAATAGAAATGTAATTTCTTTCTAAGTCTGGAGCATGCAATAAATCAATGTGAGTCTGCTCTCTATGTATGAGAAAAGCAACACTGGCTTACCATCAAAATGAGCCCTCTTTTATAGGAAAAATGCACAGTGAAAATCACACCATCGGCATGAGGTGAGCAAAGTGAAAAGTAGGCTCAGCAAATAACAATACAGAATAAGATACAACAATACCTAACACCATCACCTTAATTATCAATTATTAGTCCCCTTTTGCCCTAATGTCATTGGATGTGGCAGTATAAAACTAGTTGTACATAATACCATGACAGATTTATGAAATGAATAGGTCCAAAGAAGTCAAGCATGAAGAATTAAGAAACAGCAATATTTAAGAGGAAAGCTTCCCTATAGCTTACAAAGAAAACATTTTCTTTCATAGAGAGCAAGCAGGGTTACAAACCTTATTAAATTCGATAATATTTCAGTGCACATTTTGCTGCTTGTGGAGTCAGTGAGAAATGAAAATGTGATCACATTTGAAATACTAGATGGACTCTGGGCGTAGTTTGGCCAAGCTTAAAAACCACAGTTTTGTAAAGTTTAACAAATTCATTTTGGTTGCAACTCATTCATATCACTAAATAGTGTTTATCTATTAATTAAAACGTGGTCTAACAGCTCCACCCCAATATTGTTTCTTTAGTTGTGCATTGATTCTGTATCCCCAAATGCAACAAAGGCTGACCTGGATCAGAGACTTCATTGTGGAGAGACAACATTTCAGTCCATGAGTGAAGATCAAGGAGGAGAGATTATATCTCTATTTATTAGTAGCAGTAGGAATCGCAAAAGGTGCAGGACAGTAGAGTAGCAACCTAGAGTGAACTGCATGTCTCAGGGAAGTTAGAAGAAGAGCTGGCAGCTCTCTGATTTAGGCGGTCTACCAAACTCACTCCAGGACATTGAGGAAGTTACAAACATGCCCTCCTACACTTCTGAGACCATTTAATTGAGGGATCCATCATTAAGGACCTGCTTCTTATGCTCTCCGCCTTCAATCTCACTCATGATGTTCAGGAGATTGAAAGAACGAAAGAAGGGTACATTTTTCAGCCAAGCTGCACTTGGTCCATAATCACTGCACAGTGTCTGCAATGCATGGGGTCAAAATACTCACCTCCGATCACCTAAGTCTTCCTTGGAATGGTCCAGGCCCACCCCATATGGGCCACAGCCTCCATGTCCTGCAGTGCTATCTAAACCGCTGGTTGGCCTCTCTTTGGTGTTGGATGTCCATGGCCATCTCTGGCACTGTGGATTCAGGCAAGCAAAGCTTATTTACCTGTACAAGTGTCAGGCATGGGTACAGGTGGCAGAGTGGGATTTGGGCCCTAAGTGTAACTGAGACTGGACTGTTTGATTTACTCATTTATTTGATGAAGTTGAAAAATACTGCCTCAATTGCTGAATTGGTTACATTTGTGATCCTTTTACCACATTTTTAGGTTGTGTTTATGGCTTTCTTCTGTCATGCTTCTCTGTCTAGTAAGAACTGATGTTGTCTATTTTTTATTTCTGTATGTGTCACTTGGATGTTACAGAGAGTTAATTGCTAACTCAGGCTCAGTTAGACTCAGTCACCACAGGCAGGAGACTGGTTCCAGTAGAAAATGTTTCTCAGATGTGGACATTTTACAGTTCCTGTGAGTTACTTTCTGCTCGAACCAGCTGCATGTTAAAATATAGTTTCAAAAATATTGTTCTACCATAATATTGGCAAAATATTGAGGACAAAATTTCAAGAAGGTAATTGCATATAACTAAATACATATGTACTATTCTTACCTTCTTAACTGCACATCTGCTACCTTAAAGACTTTTTTCAAAATATGGGCCATATTTATCATGTAGTTGTGTCGGTTTTGCACCACGCAAAGGAGTGCATGCATGATGCAAGTGCTAAAAGCAATTAATCAAGCCATTCAAGGCCACCTTGCATGGCCCTGAGCGGCTCGATAAATCTGGAGTAAAGCAATGCAGCATAAATCGTTGTGTTGCGTTACTCTATTGCAAAGAGGCATTCCATGAGTGGCGCATGGGTGTTCCCATGCAACACCCATGAATTGTGGCCCATTCCCAGGTTTACCTTAAGTGGTAAACCTAGGAAGACATCAAAATGCTATGCCTCCCCAGGTGAGGCGTAACGATGAGAAATATCTTTATTTCTTCTCATTACTTCCTCTTCTGTAGCACAAATCAAAAGAGTGAAATTCCTCAGGGGATTGTTTTTGTGCTGGAAGGTCTCACTTCCTGCACACAAACAATCTTGCTTACAATGCAGGCACCCTTGCACCATGGTGCAAGGGTGCCTGCATTGGAGCTAGGCAGCACATTGTGCGCCAGCGCTGCGAAAAGGCAGGAATACACCGTATTATCTGAAATACAGTGCATTCCTGCCCTTTCTCTGTCAAGCAGCACAGCAAGGTGGCTTGCTGTGCTGCGCTGCATCTCATATTGATAAATATGCCCCTATTTCTGGTGAACTTGTTGCTTTAAATGCACTAAATATCTCTGCTGTTTGTCACTGACCTACCTGTAGTGTCTTGTGAGTTAGAGATGACAGGACAATTTGGTTCTTGACGGACTCCGTGGAACAGTGACATAAGTGGTTGGGTGTGGTTGATGGAATTAACGATGTAGAGTGTTCAGTTAATGGTTACACGTTGAGGAATAAAGATGTGTAATACAAGCTCCTTGTGTGACTTAATCATTTACATGCTCTGAGGCTGGGGAGGATGCTATAACTGGCAACAAGATAGGGGATACGTAACCTGATGAACCAACAGTGCTCTACCAGAGAGTTTGCTGTGGTCCATCAAACTGCTTGTGCATGCCACATGCACCTCAGTCAAAGTGATGATAGATGGTTGGCGTATGTGGTGTAAAAGCGTTAGTCCAGCCAGTGCAAAGCTTTCGAAGTAGACAAAGGCCTTACAGAAAAATTTGTGAGTTATCGGCCAGGAGCCTGCTGGTGAGGCTCTGAAAAAGGTACTGTGCCACAACGCAACACAGAGCCATAAGCCATACGGAATGATAACGCTAAAGGCAGCGAGAAATAGGTATAGAGAAACGCTAAAGGCAGCGACAACCAGGTACAAAGAAGCAATAAAAGAAAGAATAGTCAAATACAGAGAGTATAATTATACTTACCAGAACCTGAGTAAACTGATCCAGCCGACCTCAGCCTCAGGCGAAGTGACCCAAGTGAAAGCACAGAGGACAGAGTCCTTGAAATTACCACCACAGAAGGTGCTGGCTGCGTTCCGCACAACTCAAAGGTCATCAAGAAGTTAGAAGGCTCCAATGGACACACGGCAATAGATCAACTGCAACAACATAAAAGTCAGCATGCGGTTAGTGCTTGACGAAGGTGCCGGTCCAAGTGGGCAGCCAACATCGCCAGAGGAAGCTCTGCTCTAGACTGCAGGACGTTTCACAGGTTATGATGCAGCCACCTTCCTGGAACCCCTGCTTCCTTTCGATACCGCCAAAAAGCATAATATTGGTGCCCGGTGGACTGCTTGGATCAATATTTTGATGATTTCATTGATGCATTGGAAGAAGCAGATAATAAAAAGATCATCAAATGTTTCAAGAATCTTGCAGGTGAAGGAGTAAAGGAAGTAATAAAGAAAATACCACATGTTGATGAAGTCTCATACCATCAAATCAAAGAGGCGCTAAATATTAAGCTCAATCCAATGCCAAGTATCGATTACGAAAGATACATTTTCAACCAGGAAAAACAGAAAGCTGGTGAAGCAATTGACGAGTTTGTCAAAAGACTTAAAATGCTCATCAAGCATTGTAAGTTCAATGAATTCAATGATGAAGAAGCCATATGTCTCACAGTCATAGATGGTTGCTCTTCTGATTAATTTAGACCGCTGATGAAAAACGCTCAGTCTGAAGTGAGTACTCATGGCTGCAAAAGCCAAGGAATGGGCAGAATGACAAGCTTCGGGCATGGAGGCTGGAGGAGCCCAGAGTGAGTCAGCCTTGAATGTGAAAAGTAAGCTGAGACACAAGGTTGAGGGGCACAAAGTGATGTCTTCAAAGAAAAAGAAACTGTGCTTCAGATGCGGATTTTCTTCTCAACATGAAGGTAAATGTCCTGCCATTGGACAAGTATGCAATAGCTGCGCAAAAGAGAACCATTTTGCAATGGTTTGCAAAGCGAACGAAAAACTAAGTGTGTCATGTTGAGAAAACAAAATGGACGCCTAAACATTCCAGAAACAATGTTCTATTCACTCCCACAAGGCCAAGTGGCCACATCAGTTGAGGCATGTGGTAACTAAAAAAAAGTGTATCATCCTCTAAACCATCATCCAAAAGTTCTTCAACGTCATTGTTAAGCACCAGTGAAGAAAATGGGTTTGCGTGTCGATGTCAACTAAAGAGAAATCTGCGAATGTCAGATTGGCCGCGTGCAAAGAAGAATGCAAGTCGAAGAAAGATCAACAAGTGAAGTCACAAAATTCATTTAGACACTGTCCTAAAATCACACTAAAGGTGAATGGTTGTTACATACCTTTTATCATAGACAGCGGTGCGTCGATAAACATCATGCCTGAGGAGAAGTACAATGAACTGTCTCCAGTGCCTCGTCTTACACCGTCGAAGACTAAAGTGTATATATGGGGTACATCAACATCATTAAAAAGTCAAGGTTCATTTGTAGCAACCATAAAGCATAAGAAGACGAACTTACAAGCACCAATTCACGTGCTTCAAGGTACTTCATGAAGCACCTGTTTACTCAGTTTCAGAACTACTGCTGAAATGGGAATGATATCTGTAAATAACAATATAAATGCTTATTACGAATTAGTGAGTCAGTTTCCATTGTGGTTTCATGGATTAAGAAAACTTAAGACAATGAAAGTGCAACTGCATATTATTGAGGACATTCGTCCTGTTGCTCATCAACATTTTTAAATTGCATTTCATTTACAAGAAGCTGTTGAAAAAGAACTTGAGAAATTTCTAAACCATGATATCATTTAGCAATCTACTGGTCCGACACCATGGGTTTTGCCCATAGTGGTAGGGTCTAAAAAGGACAGTGAAGGAGCTGTACGCATCTGTGTTGATATGCATCAACTAACAAGGCAATTGAAAGAGAACAACATCCAGGTTCACACATTGCCGATATGATCACACATCTGAATGGTGCCAAAGTCTTTTCTCGCCTTGATATGAACAAAGGATATCATCAATTGGAACTAGAATTAAATTGCAGGCACATTACTACCTTTTCTACTCAGATTGGTGTGTTCAGCTTTAAAAGATTACGTTTTGGTGTGTCATCAGCTGCAGAACTATTTCAAGATGTAATATGCTGTACTATACATACTGTCATACATGCTTTCAATTACAGTGATGATATATTGGTCTTTGGGCCGCACAAAAGGAACATGATAAACCTCTTACACATGAGTGCAGTTTACTGGCTGATGCTGGTCTCACTTTGAAAGCAGCGAAGTGTGATTTCCACAAAACAAAACTCAAATTCTTTGGCCATACTTTCTCTGATGGGGGAATGACTCCAGACCCAGCTAAAGTACAGGCATTGTCAGTCACCTGTCCCCCACAAGATGTTACCATATTATGCTCCTTTCTTAGCATGGCCAGCTACTGTTCTAGGTACATCCATGATTTTGCCACAGCAGGTGCTCCATTAAGAGACTTAACAAAACAAAATGCTTTATTTCAATGGTCACATGAATCTGAACAAAGCTTCAAGAAAATCAACATGCAATTGAGAACGCCACTGAAATGACCTACTTTCATCCAAAGCTACATGCAGAAGTTGTTGTTGACGGTGCCCAGACAGAATATCGAGTTTCAAATATCGATATACAAAAATATCGAGTTTGAAATATCGTCATACAGGAATATCGAGAGCAAGAATATCGTGGTCCAGAATATCGACATTAAGGTAAGAAATATTGTTTAGGAAAATATCGAAGTTAGTGATATCGTTTGTTAAAATATCGCTGTTTAAAATATCGATGTTTATATTAGTGTTATATACTTTAGTATGTATTTTAAAAGTTTGTGATGTAATTTTTTTGTATAAGTATTGATTTTGCTTTTTAATATATCTGTCAAATTTTTGTAGAGATTAATTTTAGGTTAATTAAATGTTGTGTTTTTTAGTTCTGTAGCTGGTTGTGTGTTGATAGGGGAATAGGGTGGGAAGTACTTTAATTATAATAAATTAATTAATATTTTTTATTTATTAGTATTTATTTAATTTAGATTTTATAGTGTTAATTGTGAGAATTAATTTTGTATTAATTATTCATTGGTTGTTAATTTTTATTAATTAATCAATTGATAATTATGTTAATTGTGTTATTTTTTTTAGGAGCGGGTTGTGGGTTTATAGGGGAATAGGGTGGGAACGTAATTTAATTATAATAAATTAATTAATTTTTTTTATTATTAGTATTTATATAATTTAGATTTTGTAGTGTTAGTTGTGTAAATTAATTTATTATTAATTAAATATTAATTGGTTGTTAATAATTATTAATTAATTGATAACTATGTTCATTGTGTTATTTTTTTAGGAGCGGGTTGTGGGTTTATAGGGGAATAGGGTGGAAAAGTAATTTAATTATAATAAGTTAAATATTTTTTTATTAGTAGTATTTATATAATTTAGATTTTATAGTGTTAATTGTAGAAATTAATTTATTATTAATTTGTTTTTAATTATTATTAATTAATTGGTAATTATGTTAATTGTGTTATTTTTGTAGGAGCGGGTTGTGGGTTTATAGGGGAATAGGGTGGAAGTAATTTCATTTTAATACATTTAATAATAATATATATATATTAATATTTATTTAATTTTTAATTTATTGTGTTAATTGTGGGAATTAATGTATTAATAACTATTTATCAATTGTTTGTTAATTAATATTAGTTAATTAAATATTTTTTAATTAATTGTTAATTGTATCATTTTTTTAGGAATGGGTGGTGGGGTTTATAGGGGAATAGGGTGTGAAGTAATGTATTTAAAATGAATTGATACTTAATTGATAATTAATTGATAATTAATGGTAAATAATTTATTAAAAATTAATTATGGCAATTGTGTAATTAATTTGAGAAGTGAGTTGTGGGGTTTATAGTGGTAAAGGGTGTAAAGTGAATAATTTTCAAATAATTAATAAGTGCTTGTTAATTGAATTTTTTTTTTTTTTTAATTAGTTATGGAAATTGTGTGTGTTGTGGGGTTTATTGGGGTAGAGGGTGGATAGTATGTTATTAATTAATAATTATTTGCTCATTATTATTCATTCTTTAATTGATACATTTTTATGGTTATTGTTTACTTTTATTTTGTGTGTGGATTTTGGTTTCATAGGGGTAATGTTTGGTTAGTAAATTAATTTTGATATGTTTTAATTTGATTTTTAATTAATAATATTTATTTATTTGATAAATAATTATGTTAATTATGGAGGTACAATTTAAAAAAAATTAGATGTGTGTTGTGAAATGTGTGGTGTTATAGGGCAGGAAATAAAGAATATTTATTTTATGTAACGATTTTTTTTAAGTTTTAAAGAAGAAATTTATTGGAATAATAAAGGTGTCAACAATCAATACTTAGGTTAAACTTATGTCACCATATTACAGAGATTAAAAGAACACAAAATGAATTCCAAAAAGTAATTGCATAAATTGGAACATAATACAGTGAGATTTAGGGTTAGTACATTTCAAGTATACAATAAATACAATTGATAGCAAAATCAAATATAGGAATGTACAGGGGGATCATGGTGGTTTGAGGACTTCTTGTTGAGATGGCAATAGCATAAAAGAACGACTAGCATGAGCATCGATAAACAATGTAACAGGTGACCATAGGTTCAGGCGTCTGGGCGCCAGAGAGATAGGGTATACAAAAGAGGTATCTAACCTGTGGTTGTGACAAACTGCGTTCCACCAAGCCTGGTAAGAGATCCTGGTGAAGTCCTTCCAATTCTTGGTAATTTGCTGAAAGGCAACTGCTAATAACAAATCAACAATTTTGACATTTGACGAGCAGTCTTTCCAGATCGGGGAGAGACTTCCCAGAAACACGTTGATAAAGGTAAACGAAAAACTAGTACTAAAAATTGAGTTAATTTGAGACCATACACGTTTCCAGAAACTGTGAACAAAAGAGCAAGAAAACAACATATGAAACAAATCAGCACCCGGGGAGGAGCATGTCCAACAATTATCTGCTGTTGAGGGATATTGTTTGCTTAGCGTATTTGGAGAAAACAAAAGCCTATTATAAATAAAAAACAATGTTTGCGTCGTATTAGCGGCCCTTGAGGACTTTCTTATCTTTGTCCAAATTTTTCTCCAGAAAGAGACTGGCCAAGACGCTTGTAATTCATGCTCCCACGCAATTTCCACCTTAGATTTTTGTCCATCAACACCAGGGCAATGTAAGTGGGTGTAAAGAACAGAGGCTCTAGGTTGGGTGTGAAGTAAGGTATGAAGGTCATGGTTTGGAGCAACGGAGTGGGTATTCACTGATACAGTAGTAAATTTGGTGGAAACGTCTAGCACCGCCCCCCTAAGGAGATTATACTTGGGTAGGAAAGAGATAGGTAAACCATATATTGCGCTAAGTGAGGGAAAAGATATAAATTCTGACTGAGAAAACAATTGATGGACCCAGATCAAACCCTTCTGCCTCCAAGACTTCCAATAGAAAGGTCTTCCCCGGATCAACAAGGACTTATTATGCCAGATTGGTTAGTTGCACAAGGAATCAAAACTTTCCGGTATTGAAGAAGAGCTTGATCCTAGGAGTAGGGATGTGAGTTTAATTATAGGAGTTGATAAAGACTGTGGCTTGCGGGAGAAGGAGAGATACTCTTGAAAAGAAAAGGGAGATAAAAATAGGCTTTCAACAAGAGTCCACAAAGGACACTCATGCACTGTCTCCCTTAGCCAATGTGCAGATTGGCGTAATAGGAAAGACTTGTGATATGTAAAAAAGTTGGGAAAATTAACTCCCCCTCTGATTTAGGGCGGGTCAATTTGGCCAACGACATACGAGGTTTCCCATTTTTCCATAAAAAGGAGGAGAGAATGCAGTTAATCTTTTTAATCAATTTGGTGGGTATAGGTACTGGAATATTGGAGATGGTATATAGCACTATAGGGGATAGCATCATTTTAATTGTATCAAGGCGACCCCACCAAGACAAATACAAAGGATGCCACTTAGCTGTCAAATCAGAGATTTTTTTAATACATTTATTCATACAGATGGACACTGTGTCAGGAATTACAGGAGCGAAATGCATTCCAAGATATTTAATATGTTTAGGGCTCCATGAAAAATGAGAGGAAACAAAATCATCTTTAAAAGTGTATTTGGTAAGGGGCAAAATCTCGCACTTGTCAGTGTTCAACTCGTATCCTGATACAGAAGAAAAGGAGTGAACTTCTGCTAAAAAAGCAGGAATAGATTCAGTTGGTTGCGATATAAAAAGCAAAATATCGTCAGCATAAGCTGCAAATTTGATATGGGCTGTTTTAACTTCGAATCCATGTATGTCTTGGTTTTGACGAATTTTTGAAAGAATAGGTTCCAGAGCCAAATTGAAAAGGAATGGAGACAGAGGGCATCCCTGACGGACACCTCTACCTAAATCAAAAAATGGAGATATTAGGCCATTAGCACAAACAGCTGCATGGGGATTCGAATAGAGTAGAGAGATAAGAGAGATAAACTTAGGACCAAAGCCAAACCATCTCAAGGCATAGAAAAGGTAAGGCCATTCTACTCTATCGAATGCCTTTTCCGCGTCCAAAGCTATTGCTGCGAGAGATTGTTTGAGGTGAGATGATCTGGATAAGATATCAAAAAAGAGCCGTGTATTGTCTGTGATGAGCCGTCCTTTCACAAAGCCAGATTGTTCTTTGCCTAATAAATTTGGTAAAAAAGATTCCAATCGAAGAGCCAAGGCTTTTGGAAAGATTTTATAATCGATATTGACCAAAGAAATGGGTCTATAATTTTTGCAGTGCTTCAAGTCCTTGCCCTCTTTAGGTATGAGACAAAGCGCCTCAGAGAAAGAACCGGTAGCACAATTAGAAAAGCAGAAGGATTGTACCAAAGAATGTAATTTGGGAATTAATAATTTAGAAAAATGAATATAAAATTCAACTGTGAACCCGTCTGGACCTGGTGCCTTGTCCTTTTTGAGATGCTGTAAGGCGTCCAGAAGTTCCTTTGCTGTTGGGTCTATTTCCAATATGGAGAGAACAGGAGGAGTATGTACAGGTTTCTGTATGTTGGAGAAAAATTGTGATAACAAATTTTAAATTGGAGTGTTCATCATATATAGATTCAACATTTAACTTATTATGTTTGATTTTCAAATAATTAGCCAAAATTTTCCTTGCTCTATTTTGGCCGCCGTAGAATTTCGCACTAGATTTTAATAAGTACAAAGAAGCATTATCCGTGGTGTCTTTGTTGAATTGAAGTTTCGCTTTTAGAAGAGCAGCCAAACATTCCTTTGAATTAGTAGAATAGTAGGATTGCTCCAGTCTCTTTATCTCGTGAAAGAGTTCATTAGAACGTTTGCGGGCTATAATAAGTTTTTGGGCAACATATCCAATCATGAACTCTCTTGCTGTTGATTTAAATGCGTCCCATATGGGTGAAACAGACATAGGGGTCGATTCCGATTCGGGCCGGAAAAAGCATCGACCGACTCGGAGCCGGAAATTATACCGACCGACACGTACCTGTGGCGCCCGACACGCCAAGTACGATGCAAAGCGTGCAAATTCCGACAGACACGTACAGAACCCAAGCCGAACGACCGAGCCGCACGGAAAACAGCAATCCGGCCGGAAAAACACGCAAATCGAACCGACCGACACGCACCCGGAACAAATCCGACCGAAACGTACACGCGAACTCCAAACCGCAAAGTACGATGCAAGGCGCGAAAACCACGACCGAGTCGGACGGAGGACAAGCCGCACGACCGACACGCATACAAAACCGAGCCGAAGCAACACAAAACACCGCGACCGACGCGTACGCAGCATAGAAAACTGCACAAACACAGCGTGAACGAAATGGAGAACACCGTACGAGACAAATGCAGGGTCCGACTCGGTCACAAGAACGTTTCCAACATGCACAGACAGTACAAAGGAAAAATCACATAAAAAAAGGCCAAACAAGCAATTACAAAGCCAATAAATACTGGGGGGGGGTGGGGACAGAGAACAAAGACACACCCACAACTCCACCCATATAAAGGATACAAATCACAACCATGATCCTTTGCAAAAGCCATTCCACTGCCAGCACCCAAGAGACAGCAACCACACACCCACAGCTCATCCCTCACACAAGCCACACACCATCAGCACACCAACAAATATCTACCTCACATACACCCAGCAAAACACACACCCACACACCCTCACCTGCACACCAACACACACATCACTCACCATCACCACCCATCACCATGCCCCCAAGAAGAATCACAAGTTCCTAGATTTTGAATTGGAAGTCCTGGTAGACGAGATCCTCAGGGTAGAGCCACAGCTGTTTGGCACACTGGTCCAACAGACCCCCATCTCCCAGAAAACCAAGATGTGGGAGGGGATCATCAGCAGGGTGAACGCACAATCACCATGTCTGCGCACAAAGACCGACATCCAGAACAGGTGGTATGACGTGCGCAGGAGGGTCCGGGAGCTGCTCAAGAAAGACTACCTCCTGAGCCAATACACCGGCAGTGGCCCTCCTGCCAAGCCAGTATACCTCAGGCCCTGGGAGGAGAAGGTGCGGGCCATCCTTCCGCCAGTGAGCGTATATGGACTAGAGAACATCCCAGAGCCTGGTGTGTACACAACAAATGTACACAATATTCTGCCACAATACACACACACATCACTGTCAAGGGGAGAGTCAAACCATGCACTCATAGCAATTACACAGCAACCAGAACAGAATCATCCCAAAATGTGTATGTCAGTCAGATAAACACAACACATGCCATCAAAAAAGTCACATCCAACCGTGCCATCACATGTACAAACACAACTACAACTACAGCTAGGCAGTGGCACAAATAGAACTAACAAACACATTCAGACATATAGCCACCACAACAACACCAACACACAGTGAAGACCACTGAAAGGAAGGAATTCTGTGTATGCTGGCCAAGTCAGTGTAGCCAATAGCATCATGGGAGTCGTAGTCACACATATTGCCCCCCCCCACAACTGTCCCATCAACACCACCATGAACCAATTCGCACATCACAGGGAGTGGAGAAGGACTCACAAGATGGCTGACACTGGCAACTGCTGTGGGGAGCACAAGGCCCTGCTGGCAACTGTGCACCAACAAACAGCAGGACACCACTGACTGACATCCTGAGAGACAACTTCCACTCCCTGCAATGCAAGCACGTTCCATGGTGGGATATCTAGCTGGCTGGGTGGGAAGGAGGACTTGCAGCACTGACCATAGTCACAAGCACCTCCCCTCACACCCCCTCAACACAAACTCCACAGAACCCACCTGGTAGAATGCAATGCCTCCCATCCTAACTCAAGATCCCACAAAGAACCACCACCCTGGGTTATGTTGTGTGAAGCACAGGGACACTCTTGGGACTTTTAGCCAAACAACTGCCAGGACAACACTCCCAGCCATCCTGTCAGCACAGCCAGCCCACCCCACAGGGAAGCAGAGTCAAAAGGAAGGAAGCATGGGCATGCTGGGAAGGGGGTGGAGGCAATAGCATGATGGGAGTGGTAGTCACAGATATTGGTCACCCCCACAACTGTCCCATCAACACCACCCTGAACCATGCTCACATCACAGGGAGTGGAGAAGGACTCACAAGATGGCTGACACTGGCTACTGCTGCGGGGAGCACAAGGCCCTGCTGGGAACTGTGCACCAACAAACAGCAGGACACCACTGACTGACATCCTGAGAGACAACTTCCACTCCCTGCAATGCAAGCACGTTCCATGGTGGGATATCTGGCTGGCTGGGTGGGAAGGAGGACTTGCAGCACTGACCATAGTCACAAGCACCTCCCCTCACACCCCCTCAACACAAACTCCACAGAACCCACCTGGTAGAATGCAATGCCTCCCATCCTAACTCAAGATCCCACAAAGAACCACCACCCTGGGTTATGTTGTGTGAAGCACAGGGACACTCTTGGGACTTTTAGCCAAACAACTGCCAGGACAACACTCCCAGCCATCCTGTCAGCACAGCCAGCCCACCCCACAGGGAAGCAGAGTCAAAAGGAAGGAAGCATGGGCATGCTGGGAAGGGGGTGGAGGCAATAGCATGATGGGAGTGGTAGTCACAGATATTGCTCAGCCTCACAACTGGCCCATCAACACCACCCTGAACCATGCTCACATCACAGGGAGTGGAGAAGGACACACAAGATGGCTGACACTGGCTACTGCTGCGGGGAGCACAAGGGCATGCTGGGAACTGTGCACCAACCAACAGCAGGACACCACTGACTGACATCTTGCCATTGCTCTCACACCCACACATACTGAACTCCCCACAAAAGCAAGTAAGTATGGGAATGCTGGCAAGTGGGGTGGAGGCAATAGCATGATGGGAGTGGCAGTCACAGATATTGGTCACCCCCACAACTGTCCCATCAACACCACTCCTGAACCATGCTCACATCACAGGGAGTGGAGAAGGACTCACAAGATGGCTGACACTGGCTACTGCTGCGGGGAGCACAAGGCCCTGCTGGGAACTGTGCACCAACAAACAGCAGGACACCACTGACTGACATCCTGAGAGACAACTTCCACTCCCTGCAATGCAAGCACGTTCCATGGTGGGATATCTGGCTGGCTGGGTGGGAAGGAGGACTTGCAGCACTGACCATAGTCACAAGCACCTCCCTCACACCCCCTCAACACAAACTCCACAGAACCCACCTGGTAGAATGCAATGCCTCCCATCCTAACTCAAGATTCCACAAAGAACCACCACCCTGGGTTATGTTGTGTGAAGCACAGGGACACTCTTGGGACTTTTAGCCAAACAACTGCCAGAACAACACTCCCAGCCAACCTGTCAGCACAGCCAGCCCACCCCACAGGGAAGCAGAGTCAAAAGGAAGGAAGCATGGGCATGCTGGGAAGGGGGGTGGAGGCAATAGCATGATGGGAGTCGTAGTCACAGCTCAACATCCCCCACCACATGGCCCAGCAAGTTCACACTCACGCATGCACATCCCACAGAGAGTGGAAAGGCCCATCAAAGATGTCTGACACTGTTGCTGTGTCGTGGGGAGCACAAGGGCATGCTGGGAACTGCACACCAACCAACAGCAGGACACCACTGTCAGCCATCTTGCCATTGCTCTCACACCCACACATACTGAACTCCCCACAAAAGCAAGTAAGTATGGGAATGCTGGGAAGTGGGGTGGAGGCAATAGCATGATGGGAATGGCAGTCACAGATATTGGTCACCCTCACAACTGGCCCATCAACACCACCCTGAACCATGCTCACATCACAGGGAGTGGAGAAGGACTCACAAGATGGCTGACACTGGCTACTGCTGTGGGGAGCACAAGGGCATGCTGGGAACTGCACACCAACCAACAGCAGGACACCACTGTCAGCCATCTTGCCATTGCCCTCACACCCACACACACTGAACTCCTCACAAAAGCAAGTAAGTATGGGAATGCTGGCAAGTGGGGTGGAGGCAATAGCATGATGGGAGTGGTAGTCACAGATATTGGTCACCCCCACAACTGTCCCATCAACACCACCCTGAACCATGCTCACATCACAGGGAGTGGAGAAGGACTCACAAGATGGCTGACACTGGCTACTGCTGCGGGGAGCACAAGGCCCTGCTGGGAACTGTGCACCAACAAACAGCAGGACACCACTGACTGACATCCTGAGAGACAACTTCCACTCCCTGCAATGCAAGCACAGTCCATGGTGGGATAATTGACTGGCTGGGTGGGAAGGAGGGCCGGCATTCAACCAAATACAACCAATGCAGAACATGTTCACACCCCAACAAATACATAGAAATGCCCAAATAATGCAGGACAATGTGCCACACCAAAATCAACCCCTGACTGTGACGACTTAGGACAATGCAATGTACAGGCCCGCACCCAGAGGCACAGTCACAACTGTCAGGTGTGTCAACCATTGATGCCTGCAGAAACATAACATACATTGTGTGTGTCTCCCAAAAACAGGTGATGATGGGGACACAGCAGCAGACGCTGAGGAGTCCCAGTCCCAGGCTCAAGAGGATGCGGAGCTCACTGGTGTCGTACAGCCTCTGCCCTCCTCGGACGAAGAAGACCAACCTGGCACATCCGGTGCAAGTCTACATGCAGCACCAGCAGGACCACCAGCTGCACCCCCTGCACCCACCCCTCCAACGACTGTCACCACAAATACCATCCCTGCCGACATGGACAGAACAAGGAGCAACACCAGCACAGGGACCCTGGACCAACCTGGGGCCATGGACACCACCACCACCACCAACCCCCAAGGTGGACCAGGGTCATCTGTGCGTGCCACTGCACGCACTGCACATGTCAGCAGGGGTGGTGGGAGGGGTGGGAGACAGAGGTCGCTGCTTGCAGAGGTTGCTGGTGTGCATGATGACCCACAACTGGTACGCATAGCTGATGTGTACCAGTCCAGCACCGGAGACCTCAGCCAGGTAGTGGGGCTCCTCAGAGACATGAAACAGCAGCAGGCTCCCCATCATGCCCGCTTGGACTCTCACATGTCCCACGTGGAGTCACACATGTCCCGCGTGGACTCACACATGTCCCGCGTGGAGTCCAAGTGGGATGCACTGCATGAGATGACGGCGGTGCACAGGGACATTTTACAATGCCTCCGCCAGATGAACAGCAACCAGTCCACACCTCCCTGTGTGCCAACAACATCTGGTGCTGCCCAAACTGCAACTGCCACAGGGAGGGAGGATGACTCTGGCGGAGAGTCCCCTGCACCGCAGCAGCCTGTGCTTGAGGGCCCCCCCAAGAAGAGGGGTCGTCCGAGGAGGGGCAAGTGAGAGGCGGATGGCCAAGCGCAACTCCCAGGAAGCCTGAACCTGTTCTGGATGTTCACCTTTGTGCACAGACTGTTCACCCTGTTGACGGCAACACTACTCCCACACATTGCATGGGGAGTACTAGTTGGACCAATGTATCAGACAACTGTGGCCCCGATACTGGGGATTTTGTCTACCAGGACTTTCAATTCACCTAGGAACTTCTGATTGCAAGATTTATGTACAGCACTACCCATCCTATGCACTATTCACACAAATGTATCACAATAAACACACTAATACACCATACTTGCCTCTGTTGTGATTCCAACGTGGGTGCTGTTATGGGGATGATGAACTGCAAAATTACACTGTGTATGCGAACTGCAACAGCAAGTACAACACAGGCATGTGAGTAAAGGCAACATGACACATATGAGGGAGACACACCACCAGGGCTACACAACACATACACACCTAGGCCATCTGACTCATTGCCTACACTGATGTTGCCAGGGAAGACGGTGCAATGCACAGACACCACACCCATTCCCAGTTGGAGTCAAGTAGCCCACAGGTGCAGTAAGCAAATGGCAGTCAAATGTGTGACCACAGACAACGCACATCACAAAGTGAAGCACAGGTTTATTACACAGATGCAACATGTCGTAACCACTACAGATGGAAGGTAATCCCACCTGGCAGCGGGCACACAGTCAACAACTGTAGACGGAAGGAAGTCCATGGGTGTGGCGCACATCACCTATAGGGACACAACAGCTTCCACCCTGGAAGTGCAATCATGTCGTCGGTGGACACAGTTGACCAAACGAATCTGAAAGTACCCTGTGAAGGACAGAAATGACACACAGTCAAAAGCAATGGAGAACAGGACAGAACAGCAAAACTCATGCACAATACATGTTACAAGATACCCACCCAGAACCAAGTTAGCATGTCAACACTGTTGGGGAGTACAGACCACCTGTAAGCACACATCGCAACACACATCCAGTCAAGTAGCACATGGACACACGCCAACAGCACCAGAGCACCACCTACACATATCATGCCAACTCACATCATTGACATGACACCTCAGGATACTCACATTCAGCTAAAGAAGTTGGTGATGAGCTGTGTGCGGACATCACTCTCATCATCATCATCATCACCGTCACTGGCATCGTGGTCCAGGCCAGGATCCTCCACAGGTGGCGGATGTTGGTCATTGTCATCCTGGATGAGAGGCAACTCCTTCCGCACCGCCAGGTTGTGGAGCATGCAGCAGACGATGATAATCTTGCACACTTTCGCAGGGGCATATGGGTAGGACCCTCCGGTCTTGTCCAGGCAGCGGAAGCGGCTCTTCAGGAGATCAAATGTCCGCTCAATCACTCTCCTGGTCCGACCATGTGCCTCATTGTAGCGCATCTGGGCTGGTGTCACAGGGTTCCTGAGGGGTGTCAGCAACCACAGCATGTTGGGGTATCCCGAGTCACCTACGGACAGACAAGTGCACATTAGCTGACTTGGAAAAGTGGGCGGAATACTACAGATCAGATCACACACAATGGCACAAAGTCAGTACACACCGACAAGCCAGGCACGCTGGTTCTGCATCTGTGCCATCATCCTGGGGATGCGACTACTCCTCATCACAAAGGCATCATGTGCTGAACCAGGGAAACGGGCACACACGTGTGTGATGGTCATATCTGCAAGACACACCACCAGTGCATTGACCGAGTGGTAGTGCTTGCGGTTACGGTAGGCCTGCTCCTGGGCCTGTGGTGGTACCAAAGCCACATGTGTCCCATCAATGGAGCCAATGACATGCGGCATCCTTCCCAGGGCATAAAAGTCACTCTTCACGTCAGTGAGTCGTCGCAGTCTAGGGAAATAGATGTACCGGTTCAGGAATAGCAACATTGCTGCCAAAACATCGCGGAGCACACGGCTCAACATGGTCTGTGACATCCCACCAGCAGTCGCCACAGTATGTTGGAAGGTACCGGTGGCAAAGAAGTGTAGGGCTGCCATCACCTTCACCTTGGGGGTCAGCGCTGTAGGATACGGCCGGCCAGGCTGCAAATGTGGGGCCAACTGCACTGCCAAATCCTCAATCAGCTGCCTGGTGAAGCGGTACCGTCGGATGCTGTCCCGTTCCACCATCGTTGCCAGGTCTGGGAATGGTCGATGGACAGCAGGAGCCCTGCAGTGCAGAGGAGAAGTAAGCAAGATTGTCAGTCAGCCCACATATGCGGCATTGAACACACTCAATATCCCAACATACATCATTATGAGGCACAACTACATGAAGTGTGCAGTTCCGTAAGGACATGTATGGTACATACATGGCCAACATCTGTCATCACGGTCCAACAAGTGGCATCAATAAGTCCCAGGTTGGCCCATTGGATATCATGAGGCCGTGTCACAGTTCCCATCTCCTGCTGCCGTGTCACAATCACCCCCCACAGTGACATGTGAGGACAGATGTGCCCCAGGCATCACAGCTCAACGACAGGTACATTCCGTGTGACACACACACGCACAACATCAAAGTCCATGCACACACAACGTGGATGTGGAGACTGTCTCCCATTGTGCACATGAAATCAGAGACATTGTAAACACTACATGCACACAGACTGTGGAGGACCATCACTATTGTGCCACTGGGACACCCTGGCTCAAACATACCGTCCCACATGGGACTCACGGGGTATGTGACATGATATACACATACACCACCGTGAAATGTGACCATGGCACATGCACAGATATGAACAGTTGCACATCACAGTGGTCATGTACACGTAACAATCAGGATCCTGTCCCCATGAACACGTGCACAGCCTGGGGGTGGCTGCCCCCAGGTGACACCCACAGGACAACATGTACACCAACATACACACAATAGGTAATGCAGCCTTACATGCCTCATGATACAGCTTGGACAGGCTGTCGTGTTGTAGGTGTGCCCCTCACTCCCTGGGAGCTATCTGTGGCTGGCATATGTCCATCTGAGACAGGCATGGTGACATATGCCAGTCACTTGTACAGGGATGCGTTGAACATCAATGGACCGATCGGTGCCCCCGGCCGGCCCATTGCATTCAATGTGTGCGGGTACGCGTTGTACCCCTGTACGCGGTGTACTGCAATGGACCGATCGGTGCCCCCGGCCAGCCCATTGCATTCAATGTGTGCGGGTACGCGTTGTACCCCTGTACGCGTTGTACTGCAATGGACCGATCGGTGCCCCGGCCGGCCCATTGCATTCAATGTGCGGGTACGCGTTGTACCCCTGTATGCGTTGTACTGCAATGGACCGATCGGTGCCCCGGCCTGCCCATTGCATTCAATGTGTGCGGGTACGCGTTGTACCCCTGTACGCGTTGTACTGCAATGGACCGATCGGTGCCCCGGCCGCCCATTGCATTCAATGTGTGCGGGTACGCGTTGTACCTCTGTACGCGTTGTACTGCAATGGACCGATCGGTGCCCCGGCCGGCCCATTGCATTCAATGTGTGCGGGTACGCGTTGTACCCCTGTACGCGTTGTACTGCAATGGACCGATCGGTGCTCCCGGCCGGCCCATTGCATTCAATGTGTGCGGGTACGCGTTGTACCCTGTACGTGTTGTACTGCAATGGACCGATCGGTGCCCCCGGCCGGCCCATTGCATTCAATGTGTGCGGGTACGCGTTGTACCCCTGTACGCGTTGTACCGCAATGGACCGATCGGTGCCCCGGCCGGCCCATTGCATTCAATGTGTGCGGGTACGCGTTGTACCCCTGTACGCGTTGTACCGCAATGGACCGATCGGTGCCCCGGCCGGCCCATTGCATTCAATGTGTACGGGTACGCGTTGTGCCCCTGTACGCGTTGTACCGCAATGGACCGATCGGTGCGCACCCATTGACAATGGCCTTGCCTGGCAACGGACGCGTTTTCGAATTTCGAACGAGTCGGTTGCTGGAAATTCAGTTGGTCACCCACAACAATGTTGCAAAATCATGTATGTCATGAAGTTGAAGATTTGAAGGATGCCGTGGGTGTGTATTGGTGCTGCTATTCCATGGATTGGCCAGATTCAGAAGATGCAAACGACTTGGACCTATCACTTTGGACACATGGGACAGTATCTGCCTCTCCAGCACATATATATTGCTGGCTGTTCCCCTGGGAGCTCACTTGCCTGCACCACATGCTCCAGGACGACATCTGCCACTGCACTACTGCTGTCTCTGCCCCCTCTGGACCCTGCAATGGCACGTACTGTGGAGAGAGCCCCAGCCTTCAGCCTTGAGGAGAACCAGGCCCTGCTGGACAGCCTACTTCCACAGTACAGCAAGCTGTATGGGACACCAGGGGAGCAGGTGAGTGTTCTGTGCACTGCCTTTCTGAATGTGCATTTTGTCTGACTAGCAAGGCTGAAAATCTGCACGCCACTGGCTAGCAGGCTCACTGAGTAGTTGTCACCCCCATAGTGTGTAGTGACATGCACTGGACAGGTATGGTGCAGTGACAGTGCATTTGAACAAGGTTTTACTTCCCATGCAATGATACCATGTAGTGACTTCTGGCAAACTGTCCATGGGCAGCGTTGCACTGCCTGTGTACATCATGTGCCCCTGTGATTGAGACATGTATATACAACTGTGTCATGCACGGATATGTTGCATGTGTAGTAATGGCCTTTTCACTTTGTCATCCTGACAGGTTAATGCCCATCGGAAGCAGGAGATCTGGAAGGACATCGTCCGGGTTGTCCGGTCCGTGGGGGTCTACAAGCGCCGGATCCGCAACTGCCAAAAGAGGTGGCAGGACCTTCGGGGCTGGACCCAGAGGATTGCACGGGTCCAGCTGAAGCTGTCGCCTCCTCGCAGGAGGGGCGGAACACGGACCCTGACCCCCCACATGCTCCAGATCCTGGCGGTGGTGTTTGCAGACCTGGATGGGCAGCTGAAGGCCAGACAGCAGCAAGGAGGGGGTGAGTCAAAGACTGCACTGTGAACTCTGTATTACATGCTTTGTGCCCTCCTCTGGCCTGGTTCAACTGCCACAGTGCAGCAGTCATGTTGTCCAGGAGCCATGTCCCTCTATTGTGCACTGCCCACTCCTCATCTGATACCCAGGTGTGGCCCTTACATTCAGGGAATTGTGTCACTTGGGACTGTGTCCTTGCAGTTTGCTTCACTAAAGGTGGGGGACAGCATCTGTTTCCCTAACTCTGTTGTGGGCATCATGGGTGGGTCCATTGTTCACACAATGCCTGTGTTCAGACATGCAATCTGCGTGTTGCTTTGATATGCGGTCCACTTGCTGAGCTGAGCCACCACATGTGCCTGGGGTATGTGGCACACGCCCATGCAGAGGGTGGGAACAATGTTTGGGCCCCAGGAGTGTGCAGATTACGTGTGTCACACATACTTAGCCAGCTATCCACTGTCCAGGGCTCATCCCTCATTCATGTGGGGCAGGACAGTCATGCCTACTCCAGGCCATGCAATGCACTCTGTACTCCCACTCCCGTGTATCAGCTGACACATTGTGCGCAGTGATTTGACCCCTCAGGTGTCTGCCACTGTGTCAGTGTGCTGTGGATTAGTTGCCAGGACTGCTGGGGTGTTTCTTGGTAGGGGCTCAGCATGCCACTGGAGATGTGACCATAGGAGACGATACTTGTGTGTCACATAGGTGTTTGATCAGCTGCCCGTGCAGACTGGGGTATGCGAATGTGAAGTTCAGGCAGCTGTTCCCCATTCACAGCAGATTGTGAGGGGCTCAGGTTCAGAGGGTAGTGTCACAGGTCTCCCATATGTCCAATCGGTATGACCTGGACAGATGAGGGTTAAGATGATGTGTTGTGTGGGGGATGTACATGTGCACTTGTGCAGCTCCAGGACTTGCATTCCCCATGACCTACTATTGTGACACAGTGCAGAGTGTTGTTGTCTGGCTGCCAAGTCATACATCACTGAGACAGTGATGTATGACTTAGCAGTCATGCCTCCGCCATGGCATGTGTCTACTTATTGGTGATCCTGCAGGGGAGTGACATGTGCTACATGCACACCATTGTGGCGATGGCTATCAGGACATGGGTGCATCATGGTGTCTGTCGCAGGTATGCATCACATGCATATCCTATTTGACTCTGGGCGTCCCTTTCATCCGGAAACCTGTACTGACTCAGTGGCAAGAGTTGTGGTGTGTGCTTGTCCACATGCTACACCGTGTCCTCTGCACTGTCCAACTATTGTGTAGTTGGTGCATGTGTCCACACTGGGGTGTTGCTATCCAACAGACACCAGGCAGATGGGTGCAAGGCCATGTGGGATGTGAGTGCCATGGCATCAGACTGACAATTGGCTTCTCCTGTTCAGTTAGGGCACTTTTAGCAATGTACAACTAATGATGCCAGGGCTTGCTCTGTAATGTGCTGTGCTCACAGTGGTGTGTGCGTTTGGTGCAGGTTACTGATGTCTGTCTGTTTCCCCATTGTTTGCAGATACATCCACGGCCACGGAAGGGGACAGCTCCACGGACCAGGAGGAGCCGGAGAGCCAGACTGGGTCAGCAGCTGAGGAGTGGTCGGAGGGACCCAGTGGCACGGAGGGCGAGGGGAGCCACACGAGGAGTCCTCAGCACCATCCACCTCAGCTGAGGACCAGAGCAACTCGGAGGATGACTCCCTTATGGAGGCGGGTGTCAGCAGCCACCACACCCCAGCTAGTGTTGCTGTCCCCGCCACCACCAGCACCACCACCGCCCTCCCATCGGCTCCCATTCCCCAGGTCCGTGGAGGCTCCCATGTTCGGGAGCGTGTCTCCTTTGGGCCAGGCACCGCACCCCCTGCCCCTGTGTCCCCTGCTGCCCTGAGTGAGGAGTCTGTGTACCTCCTTCGCCAGCTCCATGTAGGGCAGACAGCCATGCTGAGTGTCCTCCATGCACACACCGCTCTGTTGACTCAGCTGGTGTCGTTCATGGAGGGCATCTCATCGGGCATGTCTGACCTACAGAGGGGCAATAGGTCCATGGACTCCTCCCTGACGGCAGCAGTGTCCCTCCTCAGACAGTCCCTCACCCCTCCTGCCTCTGCTCCATCCACACTCCCCAGCACCTTACCCGTCCCAAGCACACACACACCGGCACAGGCACACACCAGCACACACACATCCAGCACACAGACACACACACCACAAACAAAACGCACACGCACGCACAGTCAGGGGACTGAAACCAGACTCACAGGGGATGGGGCCCTGGAACACACACACGCATCCACGAGCACTGCACAGTCCTCAGTTGCCTCTCCCTCCAAAACACCCTCCCTTGCCTCACCTGCAACCCCAAAGACCCAGCGCCTCTTCCTCAGTGACCTCGGCCTCTTCCCCTCCGATCCAGCTGCTCCAGCATCCAGGGGGAAGAGGAAGCCCACCCACACGGAGCAGAGTGCCCCTCGTCCCCGGACACCCTCCCCCAGGTGCAGACAGACTGAGGCCCCCACCCGCAAGTCCCCCGGAGTCGTAAGAGCAAGACCCCGCCGCCGCCCTGCAGCTCAGGCACCAGGTCTCCTTCCTCCATCCCTCAGGCCCCCACTCCACAGGTGCCCCCACCACACCCTGCCCCAGGTTCCCCCACCCACAGATATACCATCCCCAAGAGGATCCGGCCTTCTCCCCTGCCACTTGCTCTCCCGGCACCACACCCCCGCTGCGCTTGTCTGTGCCACTGATGTGGTGAGGGTGTCCTCCCCTCTGTCCAGCCCACCTTTCCTGTTCCCCATTCTCCTCCCCTAGTGGTAGGCACTGCAGTGGAGTCCACTACCACCCTGTCTGACTTGGGCACTGCAGTGGCGGACCTGTCCACTCCATCTGCAGGGTCCACTGCAGTTGTGCCGGCACCCACACCATCTGAGTCATGCCCCCCAGTTGTGCCGGCACACACCATGTCAGACACCTCCACTGCAGTTGTCAGTGGCTCTCCAGCACCCACCACCCCTTCCCTGCTTCCTCCTGGTGAGCCCTGATCCTGTCCCTGCGGTGCCTGGCCTGCCCCCCCGGTTGCCCCTCCTAGTGGATTGTCCCTGGTTTTGTGCAGGCATGCGTAGGGTGACATCTGCCACTGTCACCCAGTTTTGACTTTGACAATGGACTGGCCATTGGCCTTTGTGTTTTTTCTGGACTTTGTTTTCATTCCACACATATGCTGAATAAAGCAACTTTCTGTTCTGTAGTGCTTATGCTTCTGATGTACATGTTGTTGATGATGCTAACCATGCCCTTGCTGCAGTGATGGTGATATTTGGTCTCATGGTAATGAAGTGTTACTGTGCAGGAACCCATGTGGTCCAGGGGGAATTTGTCCTATCCTGTGGTGTATCCATGTCATCCATAGCAGCATCTGAGGGTGTCATGTGTTCAGTATTTGGCAATGGGATTTCCTACTTAGATTAGCTATTTCACATCTGTGGCTTCCACCCCTGCACATCTGTTGTGCCTGCCATTGTTCAATTCGTCTACTTCCCTGACCGAATGGCCATCTCCACTGGACATGCAGGTTTGGGCATCAATGGGGAAGGACTCATCTGTGTAGTCAGTGCAACATTGCTATACAAGTGTGTTGGATCTGTGCTGATGATTCCGTTGGCACTTCCATGACCAGGCTGATGTGACGGGAGCCCTCATTTGGTGCTAATTGTTGATTGTGTGACCAAGTGCTCAGCTGACATGATGGGGCCCTACTGAGGCAACATATGGCACAGCTTTCCTCACACAGGAGTGGAGTCCCCTCATGGCAGTGTGTACTCCTGTGACATTGCCTGCGCCCAAGGTGTGTGTTGTATGTGCATGTCTGTGTGTTCACTTCCGTTTAGCTGTGCATGCTGTGTTCCCTAGTGTTGTACCTGTTTGTGATGCTTGCTGAGTTGACCTATGTTCCCCCAAAGTCTTCTCCCTGGGTTCTCTGTGATGTGGGTGCATGGCACATTACTGGTCATCAGGGTGTCACCCATAGGTGTGTTTGCTGTCAGGGCTGAGTTTGTGGGCAGACACAGATGGGTCACAGTCAGGTTTCCCCTTGGCACTTGTTGTTTGCCCCTGTCATGTGATTTCCAGTTTGTGTTATCTTTCAGTAATTGTGACACGTTGTGTGTGTGACTGCTGGCACTCCTCAGGGTCCGGGCTGCAATGTTGGTTGTTGTCTATGTGTGTTCTTTGTGGGTGACCTTGGCTTCTTCATTGGTGTGTGACTGTGGCTGGGATCCCATTGGTTGGTGTGGTATTGCCGTCATGTCCATGTACAGCATAGTGTGCAGTGTGTCACACATTCAGGAGTCTTGTTGAGTGGCCATGTGTGATGTGTTTCTGCACCTTGGTTCCCACCCACCACCCTGGAATAGTCATGGGTGCATGTGCAATGTCACCAGTGCATGTGTGCTTCACTGCTGCACATTGTTGGAGGTCGAGGGTGTGGTGTTGAGTGTGTGCTGATGAGAGTTGTTGACCGGCTAGGCCCCTGCCTCCATGTTGGCCTTGGCTTACTGGCCATGCTGATTGATTTGTGCTTGTGTAGGTGTGATGGTAGTTTGTTGCTCAGGACACATGACTGTGGTTCACAGTGTGAACCACATTTAGCTTTGTCATCACAGTGGGATTGTAATGCAGCCCAGGGTCACCACATTGTGGGGGCCCTGGGGGTGGTGCTGTGGTGTGTCTGTGTCTTGCTGTGTCAGTTGCTGTTCCTACGTGCCTGTGTGACATGTGTGATTTGTGCTCCCTCTCATCTGACAATGCCTGCTTGCCCACATAGGGGATTTGGATCCATGAGTTACCTTTGTGTGGCACTGTATGCACATCTGTATGATTGGTATTCAGGTCTCCTCATGTGTTGTGTGGTTGCCTGGGGACACTGGCACCCCCTCACCTGTTGTGTATGATGTGCAGTGTGGGTCTGCCTGTTTGTGTTTGTGCATCTGCACCACTGCATTGGCATATCTTGGGTGTGCCATTGGCTGTATGTAGTTTGGTGGGTTTCCCCTGCGGTCCCTGGGACTCCTAGGTCATCGGTCAGCACAATGATCATGGTTTGTGTGTCCCATTGCTGCCATGGTATGGTATCTGTTCACCTCACATCTGCAGTCTCCACAGGGTATCTGCATTTGTGTGCCCATTGGTGCAAATATGTGGGTCTGCATTCTGATGGTCACTTCTGTCATTGTGTCATTGATGAATGTTGACAGTGTCAGCCCCCATGGGTGTTGTTTGTCTGCACATGGCCAAAGGTATGTCTTATTTGCACTGCAGTTTTTGGCTCCCCCAATTTATGTTGCAATGGGACACATACACTACTTTGCCACTGATGTGTTTTTTGTTCTGTGACCAGTAATCATCCATGCAGTTTGGCAGTTGCAGCTCTTTCTTTGTCAACACTTACCTTTTGGTCACTGTGATGATGGGGGTTTAGACCCCATTGCCACAATGTTCAAAAGGTGCTTCAGCTATGGACCCCACACTTACATTTTGGTCACTGTGATGATGGGGGTTTGGACCCCATTGCCACACTGTTCAAAATGTGCTTCAGCTATGGACCCCACACTTACCTTTTGGTCACAGTGATGATGGGGGTTTAGACCCCATTGCCACAATGTTCAAAAGGTGCTTCAGCTATGGACCCCACACTTACCTTTTGGTCACTGTGATGATGGGGGTTTGGACCCCATTGCCACAATGGTCATGGCCTGCTTGCATTGTGGGGGCCACACACATATATGTGTGGCACATGTGCTAGGGGGTCACATTGTATGTTCAAAGTCATGTTGGGTGTTGTAGGCATTTGACACAGTCTACACACGCTTGTCATGGTGTTGGGGGGATGTCTTTTTCTTGCATTCCCTAGGTTGTGGTGTGCTGGTTGTGTCATGCATTGTCCATCCTATGAGTGGGGGTGGTAGTGGTGGAAGGCATCCAGCCACCCCTGGGAGAGGGTGGTAGTGGTGGTAGGCATCCAGCCCCCCCTGGTTGAGGGTGGTAGTAGTGGTAGGCATCAAGCCCCCCCTGGCTAAGGGTGGTAGTAGTGGTAGGCATCCAGCCCCCCCTGGCTAAGGGTGGTAGTAGTGGTAGGCATCCAGCACCCCCTGGTTGAGGGTGGTAGTAGTGGTAGGCATCCAGCCCCACCTGGCTAAGGGTGGTGGTAGGCATCCAGCCCCCCCTGGGTAAGGTTGGTAGTGGCGGTGGGCATCTGGCACCCCCATGGCTAAGGGTGGTAGTTGTGGTAGGCATCCAGCCCCCCCTGGCAAGGGTGGTAGTAGTGGTAGGCATCCAGCCCCCCCTGGGTGAGGGTGGTAGTAGTGGTGGGCATCTGGCACCCCCATGGCTAAGGGTGGTAGTTGTGGTAGGCATCCAGCCCCCCCTGGCTAAGGGTGGTAGTAGTGGTAGGCATCCAGCCCCCCCTGGGTGAGGGTGGTAGTAGTGGTAGGCATCCAGCACCCCCTGGGTGAGGGTGGTAGTAGTGGTAGGCATCCAGCCCCCCTGGCTAAGGGTGGTGGTAGGCATCCAGCCCCCTGGGTAAGGGTGGTAGTGGTGGTGGGCATCTGGCACCCCCATGGCTAAGGGTGGTAGTTGTGGTAGGCATCCAGCCCCCTGGCTAAGGGTGGTAGTAGTGGTAGGCATCCAGCCCCCCTGGGTGAGGGTGGTAGTGGTGGTAGGCATCCAGCCCCCCTGGTTGAGGGTGGTAGTAGTGGTAGGCATCCAGCCCCCTGGCTAAGGGTGGTGGTAGGCATCCAGCCCCCTGGGTAAGGGTGGTAGTGGTGGTGGGCATCTGGCACCCCCATGGCTAAGGGTGGTAGTTGTGGTAGGCATCCAGCCCCCTGGCTAAGGGTGGTAGTAGTGGTAGGCATCCAGCCCCCTGGGTGAGGGTGGTAGTAGTGGTGGGCATCTGGCACCCCCATGGCTAAGGGTGGTAGTTGTGGTAGGCATCCAGCCCCCCCTGGCTAAGGGTGGTAGTAGTGGTAGGCATCCAGCCCCCCCTGGGTGAGGGTGGTAGTAGTGGTAGGCATCCAGCACCCCCTGGGTGAGGGTGGTAGTAGTGGTAGGCATCCAGCCCCCCCTGGCTAAGGGTGGTGGTAGGCATCCAGCCCCCCCTGGGTAAGGGTGGTAGTGGTGGTGGGCATCTGGCACCCCCATGGCTAAGGGTGGTAGTTGTGGTAGGCATCCAGCCCCCTGGCTAAGGGTGGTAGTAGTGGTAGGCATCCAGCCCCCCTGGGTGAGGGTGGTAGTGGTGGTAGGCATCCAGCCCCCCTGGTTGAGGGTGGTAGTAGTGGTAGGCATCCAGCCCCCTGGCTAAGGGTGGTAGTAGTGGTAGGCATCCAGCCCCCTGGCTAAGGGTGGTAGTAGTGGTAGGCATCCAGCCCCCTGGGTGAGGGTGGTAGTAGTGGTAGGCATTGAGCCCCCTGGGTGAGGGTGGTAGTAGGCATCCAGCCCCCCTGGCTAAGGGTGGTAGTAGAGGTAGGCATCCAGCCCCCTGGGTGAGGGTGGTAGTAGTGGTAGGCATCCAGCCCCCCTGGTTGAGGGTGGTAGTAGTGGTAGGCATCCAGCCCCCTGGGTGAGGGTGGTAGTGGTGGTAGGCATCCAGCCCCCCTGGTTGAGGGTGGTAGTAGTGGTAGGCATCCAGCCCCCTGGGTGAGGGTGGTAGTGGTGGTAGGCATCCAGCCCCCTGGTTGAGGGTGGTAGTAGTGGTAGGCATCCAGCCCCCCTGGCTAAGGGTGGTGGTATGCATCCCGCCCCCCCTGGGTAAGGGTGGTAGTGGTGGTGGGCATCTGGCACCCCCATGGCTAAGGGTGGTAGTTGTGGTAGGCATCCAGCCCCCCCTGGCTAAGGGTGGTAGTAGTGGTAGGCATCCAGCCCCCCCTGGGTGAGGGTGGTAGTGGTGGTAGGCATCCAGCCCCCACTGGTTGAGGGTGGTAGTAGTGGTAGGCATCCAGCCCCCTGGCTAAGGGTGGTAGTAGTGGTAGGCATCCAGCCCCCCTGGGTGAGGGTGGTAGTAGTGGTAGGCATCCAGCCCCCCTGGGTGAGGGTGGTAGTAGTGGTAGGCATCCAGCCCCCCTGGGTGAGGGTGGTAGTAGTGGTAGGCATCCAGCCCCCCTGGTTGAGGGTGGTAGTAGTTGTTGGCATCCAGCCCCCTGGGTGAGGGTGGTAGTAGTGGTAGGCATCCAGCACCCCTGGGTGAGGGTGGTAGTAGTGGTAGGCATCCAGCACCCCTGGGTAGGGGTGGTGGTGCGCATTCAGGCCCCTGTGTGCATATGTGGCATTGGTGATGGGCATCCCGCCCCTATGGTGCTGCTGTTGCTGGTATAAGTATATTCTGCATCCCTCTGTGTGTGTGTGATGTGTCGTGTACGTGTTGTATGTGTTTTGTGGTTGGTGTCTGACTTACCTTCTGCGCCGTACGCGTCCGTGCCTGTTCCGGTAGTAAATGTAGAATATTGGTATGATCGGGACGAAGGGATTCATGGTTGGTTCGTGTCGTTCGTCCTTCTCGTTGCTTCGCGTCGTCCTCATCGCTTCGCGTCGTCCTCGTCGCTGGCGTGTTCGTCTCGTAGCCGTGTATTGTGTTGTGGCGCGAATCGGAGCTTATGTGCGCCTCTCCCGGATGCTTTGACGTGCCGTGCGTAGCGACGGGTTCGGCGCGTACGGGAAGCGCATCGTACTTGGTCGGCCGGACGGAGCAGCATTTTCCCTTCCGTGCGACTCGATTCTGCGTTTCCGGATTCGCCTCGGTCGGAGTACAGGACCTGGATTGGGTGAGTACGGCTCGGCCGGATTCTGTGCTGTTGTGCGCATCGTACTTACTCGTTCGGTGTGCTGTACGGATCGGTCGGGAAACAGGCATTCGCATGGCTTTTTTCCCGAGCGAATGGTATTGGGTGCGCCTCCGACCGAGATCGGAATCGGCCCCATAGTGTCATTCTGATTAAGCAAAAAGTATTCATTAAAAAAAGAAGTAAAGGATGAAGTAAACATTGGGTCAGAAAGGAGAGCATTGTTAAAACGCCATCTCCTGTGGACGTCAACTCTTGGCAGAATATCAAGACGAATTAAAATGGGGGCATGGTCTGAGTTCATAATAGGACCAATCTCCGCATTAACCAAGGCTTGGGATACATTATAGGAGATGAAAAAGTAGTAAATTCTCGATTGGGTATGATGAACTGGAGAATGAAAGGTGTACTCTCTCGTTGTGGGATTACACAATCTCCAAGCATCCAAAAGCTTGTGTTGAGTAAGAGTGTTTATAAAAGATCTATGTATTTTATTGGGTAAAAAAGGGACTTTAGAGTTCCGATCTAAGAAGGGATCAAAGATCTGATTACAGTCACCAGCAAATATGAATTTGTCTTCAATGCACGTTGCAATTTGGTGAGCCATTGAAGACCAAAATAATGAATCACCGCCGGTCGGGGCGAACACATTGAGAAAAGAGACCGGAGCATTTCCCAGCAATAATTTGACATTCAACCAGCGACCATTCTTATCCGACTCCTGCGAAATGAATTTAAAAGGAAGCGATTTTCGACATAACAACATGACACCATTACGTTTCCCATCCCCTGGGGAGAAGAAAACTTCTCCCACCCATCCCTTTTTCAATTTTAATGATTCCGCTTCTGTAAGATGAGTTTCTTGAAGACATGCTATATCGACTTCTAATTTGGCTAGATGACTTAATACTCTCTGTCTCTTAATAGGAGAATTTAGACCCCTGACATTCCAAGATACAATTGTTAATGCCATGGAATTTGAGTAAAGAAAGAAAATAAAAAAAGAATAGGCTAGAATCTAAATCATTACATCTGCCGTGGGAGCAACAGAACCAACACGTAATTGCATTTATCATAAGACATAAAGAATCAATAGATGACAATAAAATCCAATAATGAGAAAGATACAGGTAACGTTCCAAAAAAGCTAAAATGAAAAACATTATAGGAAAAGAAAGAGAAGTTAGAGGTAGCATATAGGGACAGTCCAGAAAGTGCAACGAGGGAGTATGATGACTGGGAAGGAGAGTGAAGGCGACACCTAAAGAGAGAATAGAGAAATGTACTGGAAAGAAGTACAGAATAAAAAATAAAAAATAATGGGAATAGGGTGACATACTTACACAAAGAAGGTTTAGAAAGGTAGGGGGGGTGAAACCACATGAGACATACGGTACATCCGGGTTTGACCACACGGAGGACTCGAAGGTATACACGCCATTAGGAAAAGACAACTGTATGTGCGGAAAAAAACAAAACAATTATAATAATGTATGGTGGGATCAACAGGTAGTATGAATAAGTTTGAAAACGAAAAGGTCAACCGAACAACTACTTTAACATCTTCATTTCCATCAACTATATAAAATCGAAGAACAACATTCAGTGAATACAGATAGTTGTGAGGAGGAAAGGACAAAGCACGAATATGCCTATATGGAATACATCAAGTTAAACAATACGTGAAGAAGAGGGTCCCGATGCATCCATAGCATCCGTCTTATTTGAATTAATAAAGCTCCGTAGACGCACCGGATCTTCGTAGGTTGTCGTTTTGTTGTTGTATGTGACCTTGAAAAGGCACGGGTGGAAGAGACCATATCGGGCCCCCATTGATTGAAGGTCCGGTCTCATGTCAAGAAATGCCTTTCGTCTATTGGCCGTGGTTCTGGCATAGTCCTGCGTGAAGAATAGGGTTGAACCTGCCCAAGTAATTCGCTGAGTAGCTTTAGCCGCCGACAAAACCTTTACGAGGTCTGTGTACTCCAGAAAGTATAAGATGACTCCTCTTGGTTTCTGCGCAGACGACGCACCAGACGAAAAACGCCCCAGTCTGTGTGCTCTTTGGATGTTAAGTACAGCGCCCTCTGGCATGTGGAGTATTTTAGGCAAGAATGACTTGAAGAAGGCTATGGGATCATTTCCTTCAATCCCCTCTCCCAGACCATAAATGCGGAGATTATTCCGCCTATTTCGATTTTCCAAGTCCTCCACCTGTTTTTGGAGCAACAAGACTTGAGAGTTGATCTGAGATACATTAGCTCTGGTTTCTGTAAACGCTGATACATTGAGTTCAACTGCATTAAGTCTTGAGTCCAATTGTGACCAGTTATCCGTGAGAGTTTGCAGTTTGGCATTAGTTTCTTCCATGAATGGGCGAAGGGCCCTGATTTCTTCCAATAATAGCTCCATGGAGACAGGCGAGGCTGATTTAGGTGCGGAGGTGGGGTCCTTCTTCAGGCGTTTGGTGACAGCCTTCCCCGATGGTATATGAGTAGAATCCATTATTATCTCAGAGCCCTGTGACGCTAATGACAAAGATTCGTCTAGCATAGCAAACTCGCGGAAAATTTTTGAGTTCTTGACAAAGATATGAGTAGGCTTTGATATTGTAGGGCGAAGATTCTTCGTTTTTCCCATAAAGCCCAAGGCGAGCACACTTTTCAGGTGGGAATAAACTTGAAATACTTGGAAAGACGATTGTAGCGCACAAAAACCACAAAAATGCGCATGTATATGGAAATGTGTCTATATTTCCACCACTTCAGGTAAAGCAGGTGCTTTAATTCTGTGAAAACAGGAACCCACAAAGAGAGGATAGGCAGTCAAGATAAAGCCATAGACTATATAGCTCCTGTCAGGTCAAAAGAACAAAATAGCGCAATACAAAACCATGCCTGGATATGAACAAGAGAAGTCATCCATATATGTATGGGAAAAAATGATGTCTCCAGAGGCGCGTCCCCTCAGACTCCATGTGAGGAAAGAGAAGCCTTCAATATGCAGATGCAAATGACTCACAAAATGGCTGCCGCATTACATATTCGCCTGTTTCCTCACCACATTGCAAAAGGCAGCACACTTCCTTCACATCTGAGTCATCAGCAAAGCTGCGTTATAACACCATGCCTCTGCAGTGTTTTTTATCCGCAATCCCCTGATTCTATTCAATTGAGACGCGCTCCATGAATCGGACAGTCTCACAAAATGGCGACCACGGGTTCGCGCGTCGCAAGGAGAAACTCACTTTTTATTTTTCCGGTGACCGGCGCTGTAAGTGAAGCCGGTTCCGGACTCACAGCACTCTGCAGACGTTCCGACACCTTTGTCAGCTGGCAAATCCGCTCTGAACAGCCGGTGGGCACGAAACCATCGAGTCTCGTCCGGGAGCTCTATCCAGACGCAGCCATGCCTCTCGGGCGCCAGGCCACTCCCCCCATTTTATGTAACAATTAATGTTTTTTTTTTAAATAATTTATTTTATTAAGACAAATAATAAACAATACAGATATACAGGCATTGCAGTCATCACATTTCTGGGCTCAGTTAGTATATCGCTACGTTTCTTTACACTTTTTAGGTCGACAATATTTCTTGCCCCCCCCCCCCTACATCTCCATATCCTCCCCAGAGGTGCAATCCGGTAGCCTGGGTGGAGCACATATATCCCCTCTGTAAGAGTTCCACTTGCCCCATATTTGCATCCATTTTTTGGGGCATCCCCTTGAGACATAAACTGTTTTCTCTCGGAACATTTCCCCAGTCCATATCTGCCACCCATTCCCTTATTGTCGGCGCCTCCTGCGCTCCCCATTTTCGTGCAATGTTTCTTTTTGCCACAATTCCCCCTAGGGTCACCCATGTCTTCTCTTTAGGTCCAATATCCGTTGGGTCCCAAATGTTCAAGAGGCACAATTTTGGGCTCAGTACAAAGTGAGTTCCCAGTACGTCCCCCATGCATTTAAGGACTGCTTCCCAGTATGTTACTATCATTGGGCATTCCCACAAGATATGTAGGAACGTACCTTCTTGATTGCAATTGCGCCTACAATTCGCATCCTTCTTATAGCCCATCCTAACTAATGTGCGCCCTGTATAGTATATTCTATGCAGCACTTTCAATTGCACCAGCCTCAGTTTCGACGAGATCGCCACCTCCCTGGGTGACGCTAAGGCCTCACGCTGCTCCTCCTCATCTAATTCGTGTAATTCTTGTTCCTATTTTGTCCGGAGCTGGTGAAGTGGATCCGGGGAGTTATTGATCAGTTTGGAGTAGGTCAGCGAGATTGCCCTGCGTGTCAGGTATCTATCTAACAGCCGATCCTCAAGAGGCGAGGCCTCTGGAACCGACCCCTCCCGGGGCAATACTGCTTTCAGTGCATGTCGCACCTGCAGATATCTGAATCTCTCACTCTCTGCCAGCTCATATTCCCGTTGTAACATCTTGAAGGTTGCTACCTCTCCCTTTTCAAGAGATCTCCTACAAGCGATATCCCAATGGTGTCCCGCTCCGCAAAACCTTTCGTCTTCCAAAGGGATCCGAGCTGTTCCCCGTCCCACCGTGGGGTGGCGAGTGTTACTGTCTTAGCCCACCCCATACTTTTCTGCGCAGTGTGGCATACCTGAACTACATGGTAAGTGGGCCCTGTCAGTCCCATTGTAGACGGGTTAGAATACAAGGCTCTCGTGTAATTACTACCTGACAATAGCCACCTGTCCTTCGCATACCCGGGGTCATCATGGGGCTTATAGACCCAATGATTAATGAAGGATAGTTGAGCCGCCCAGTAATACTTTTTGATGTCAGGCAATCCGATACCCCCATCATACCAATTCTGTACCAATTTCGAAGTTGCAATTCGGGGCGGGCTGGCACCCCGGAGCAGCCCTCTCTGTGCGCTCTCCACAGCCTTGAAATAGGACGCTGGTACCTTATCTGGCGTGTTATGTAGGACATACAAGAAACGAGGCAGTGACATCATTTTAAATAATACCGCTCTGCCCAGGACGGAGAGCGGCAATGCCTTCCAGTGTTCCACATCACGCCTCAGCCGCTGTAACGGAGGTAGCAAGTTGGCAGTGTAGAACAATTTAGGGGTATATTCACAAGAACGTGTGATAACTACCGCAAGAGTAGCATAACGCAACTTTCAATATCGCAGCCCATCGCGGGATAATAACCCCGTGTCAACGTGGAATTCACAACAAGGCGGTACCATGCGATAGTCACCAGATAACGCGTCAAATGTCAGCGTGAAAATAAACTCCACGCCGAAATAATGCAAAATGCGAACGCGAAAAATCATGCGATGCGGCCAATCGCAGTACAAAAAGTAGTGAAAACCAGCCTCAGGCCTGCAAATCCCACGCGTCTGGCGGGAAATTGCACCATAAAAACCACAGACGTTAACACACCAAAAACAAGCCAAAGCACGTAGCAACATGGATGCACCCTGACCCAGCGCAGAGGGCAACGTGAACCCCACAACCCCCACAGACCACCAGCAAGGAACAACTGGCTCGGGGAAGGCCAAGGAGAAAAGGGAGAGGAAGACGGGGTGCAGACCGCAGGAAAACAAGACCAAGGCCACGGAGGCGACAGAACACTACCAGCAACTGACCCACAAGCAGACCACCTGGAATGCAGTCGGAGTGCCCAGGAGGCCAATCCAGGAGGCCAAGAGGCACCGGCAGGACGTGACAACCTAAACCAGGTACAAACCTGCTGCCAACAGGAAGGCAGCAACGGCGACAGGAGGTGGCAGTCCAGCGTCACAGGAGGAAACCCAGGCCACAGTCATCAGTGTGGAGAGGGTGCAAGTAGTAGGGAGTATGGACACAGCTCGACAGGACCTGACACAACAAAAACAGGGTGAGGATCCAACAGGGACTGGGGAGACGGGGGGTGATGGGCACAATGCCACACATGCACAATGAGGTGTAACACACTGCACACCCACAATTACCCAGGGAAATGTCCCCCATCCCCGTGGCACACTGCAGCACACACACATAGCAATCACAGCACATACCATGACAATGTGGCACAAAGTGCAACACCGACACTGCAGAACAGGGGACACAACTGGGTCCACCCAGGCGCAGAAACAGAACAATCACATTGGACAGAGCAGGGAACTGTGAGATGCACATCTACCCCTACAACCCCACATCAGCCATGTAGGCCAAATGTACACTGTCCCAACTCAAATAGCCACCACCTCCCAAACAGTCACAATGTACATTGTCACACAGTCTGCATGTCGACAAGAACAAGGCGCCAACACAATGCCAACATGCATCTCCCCTTCACAATGCAGAGGGACAAACAACACCTCCCGCAGGTCAGAACAGACAACCCATCAGTGATGCCTGAGACGAACACCTTAGCCCAGACACCGACGCCCTACAACAGCCCATGGACATCCCACACAACCCACCACCAGGACCAGGGCAGACAAGCTACTCAGAGGAGAGCCCAGCCCCTGCAACAGACCACACAGCATGAAGCACCCGCAATCACGGCTGGCTCACAACACTTCACCCACCCACATATGGCACCCCAATGCCAGGTGGCAGAACGCCAAAAGGAGGTGGCCCAACAGGTGCGGGTGTTGCCCAATCCATGGAATGCGAACTAGAACACATACGTGGGTATCCAATAACCTTCAGGGACCACCTACACCCCACAAAGGAGACCCACCCCCCCACAGAGACACATACACATATCATGTTGAACTGGCTACGGGCACGTGCACCCGGCCCCTTTATTGGCAGGGCCACATGTACAGTGACGCCTGTGCTGGATGAGTGTGGGGTGAGTATAAGCCAGCCCGCACGGAGTGCTTGGTGCTGGCAACAACCTGAACAGTGGACACCAGTGTAATGGAAACAGAAAACACCAGCATAACAGAGTCAAATGCAGAGCAATATGGAGGGATCCGGAGTAAGGACAGACGTCACCCAATATTCAGTCAGGAGGTTCCGTGAGTTGCAGTGCACTGAGGTAGGGGCACTAGAGAAGAGCGCGCTCATGTGAAGAAATTGCTAGGAGTGTGTCCCTTCGGGTTAGTCGTGATGCAGATGCAGTGGGGTGTGTTACACCTCATCAACTTCCTCATCAACGTCCCAGGTCTCCCACACTGCCTGAGGTGACAGTTGCGTCCGCAGTCCACAGCGCAATACCCAGTATTAGATCCGGGTGTGTAGCTTGACTACCACCACCAGTCTGCATTCCTGCCTTGGGGCTGTTGCCACCTGCCCTCCCATTGTCTGTGCCTTCTCCCGTCCGCACACTTGACACATCCTCCTCATCATGGTTCCAGGCCTTACCCACTGCATGAGGTGACATTGCTGCGCAACCTCACAACAGCACAAAACTCAATCAGTAACTGACAATGGCTTGCGGTGCACTAAGTCACTGGCACCTGGAGTGCTGAGCAGGGTATCAGGCCGATGATGGCATCCACGACAGGTCTGAGCAACTCCGTAGGTCTGTCAGGACCACCGTTTCGACTCTGGCAGATGGCGGTTGGAGGTGGTCCTTGCGGTGGTGGCGTGTGCCTCCTGCGGTGATGCGACATCCGGGCCGGTCAAGACTCGATGCTTTGCGTGGGCCCTGGTGGCCCGCAGTTGAGGCCGGAGGATGCGGAAAGCGCAGGGCCACAGACACATGGCGTTGATGACCCCAAGACCATCGCTACAGAGGCCATTCAATGTCCCAGAAGGAGGGGTCCCAGGCCTGAGCAGCACAGAGTTAGTGGCCCCGGATGCACTGCGGCCGGCACAGGCACCCAGCCACGGGACGGTGACTTGCGGTGCAGTCAGATGGGCCATGCGACCTGAGCGGGTCCCCATCAATGTCCGAGGTGTATGTTGCGGAGGGTTTCGGGGGACAGTGGAAGGTGTCCTCCAGGGCATGATGCGGAAGGTCTGATGTTATCTGGAAGCAGCAAATGGAGGAGTGTAAAGCGAAACCCTCGTTTCCACCAACAATTCGGTATCAGCTACATGAGGATGAAAACTAGCCCCTAGTCCAAAGACTCAAACGCCACCAATGTACGACCAGTGAGTGTCCATGAATGTCGGGGAACAAACTTAGTGGCACAGGTGCTGAGAGAGGATGCAGTCTGCGATGATGCCGGTACACAGATGTGAACTCCAACATTGCCAAATCAAGACTCTGTGACCTACTGGACCGCAGTGTAGGCCGGAGGCAGCGGTCAGCATGGGCCCACAGACACGTGTTGTGTGCTTGTGATGCATTTGTTTGCTTCACTGATAGCAGGGAGTTCAGTGATATCACCCCTGCAGTAGACATCCGGTCACTGCCATGGTGTAATCAAGACTCAGTTCCAAATGTGTGACCTACCTGACTGTGGTGTAGGCCTGAGGCAGCGGTAAGCACGGCCCATTCACCGAGTGTCGCCGGCATAGGATGGATGGACCCACCGGCCTGCGTAGTTCAGGTTCAGTGGCACCACCTGTAGCTGGCTGACGTTGAACAGGGTTAGTGGCACCACGTGTTGCCGGCTGACGTTGAACAGGGTTAGTGGCACCACGTGCAGCCGGCTGACGTTGAACAGGGTTAGTGGCACCACGTGTTTGCAAGATGCCCATATGGAACTATGCCTCCCTGATCGGGGGGGTCTGGTGCTGTGGCCGCTGGCCCGGATTTGGGGTCACTGCCATTCATGACTCAGGACACAGTTTCACATATGGGACCTACTGGTCCGAAGAGTAGGCCGGGGGCAGCAGTAGAGTACGTCAACGAAAAAGGAATAAAGCGGGCCTGTGTCGTGGAGGCCGTGATGGTCTGAGGTGGCTGCCAAGGTCGCGGGCCTCGGGCTTGGGGCTTGCGCTGGCACATGGTGGGCCCTCCTTGACACACACCGGTGTCGGAAGGTGATCAGTGTGGCCTGGCTGCGCAGGGGCTGGCCTGACGGGTTCGTGGTCCAGCGTGCCATGGTCCGGCAGGCGCACAGCATCGCAGGCAACTCCGCTCACGAGGATGGCGTCGGCCTTGTGGCGAGGTGCCGCCCTGGCAGGGGCGTGGGTCTTTCCGGAAGAGGTCCACACCTAGGCCTATGTGCTTTTTATTCACACCCCTACACTGGCGTGGCGTACGCCGGGCCATCCCACTCCGCTGATGCTTAGGGGGGGGGTGTAACAGGCAACATTTCCGCGAGGTCCCCCACTGGCTGGGGTGACATGGTGGCGTCCACTGTCCACTACACTCCATAGCAAGCGGTGTATGTCGCCATGGATATGGGTGTGTTCTGCATACTGCGAGGTGTCCAGCACATCTCCGGCACTCTTGGCATTGTGTACTTTCCCAATCATGGTTCCACTGCATCCTTCACACATGCCTGGTTGCCACCTCTCCCCACATTCGGCTATTATGTGGCTGAGGTGCCATGCCGTTGCTGGCTCATGTTCAGGGCTTGCCCATGTGGACATTGTAAGTTGTTCTGTCGTGTCTGGTGGGTGGGCATATTGTTGTGCCTGTTGCATGTGATTTTGTGACGTGTGCATTGCCAGCGTTGTGAGTTGCATGGTTGTGGAGTTGAGGTGTGTGGGGTGTTCATTTGTATATTGCCAAGGGGCTGTGCATTTCCCTTGTTGCCATCCTGGGAACGCTGGTTGATGATGGACTGTCGGAGGATGAAGGTATCATGCACACTGGCTGTGTATTTGAAGGCAACATTGTTGGGTGTTCCACAGTGTTCTGCTGTTGCCTGCACATTGGTGTGAGACGTGTGCTTCCTGTTGCGGTGATTGTGTGCTGTGTCACCAGGGGGCACAGGTAGTACATGTGTGCTGTGTATTGCCCCCAACATGTGCGTGCATCCTGCTTGGGCGTATGGTCCTTGCTTGGTCTCCAGAGGATCCTGCGCATTGTGTTGTACGTATAGGGACTGGGGTACCAGGGTGATGGTGATGTCCGGGACAGGTGTGGGGGACTTGCATGTGGCTGGCTGTGAGACTCCTCCGACTCTGGCGGGTGTTGGATGGGGGGTCCCAGGGGCCAACAGGTGCAGCCACGCCATCAGCTTTGTGTGGGATGGGATGTTGGTTGTCCGCTGTGTTGCTGCCGTAGGCCTGTTAGGCGATGATGGTCAGGATGCGTAGGTTGGTTGTCCCTTTCAGCCTGTAGTGGACGTTGACATTGTCAGATGTTGGGTCTGTGCGGCTGGTATGTTTCCTGGGGTTCCGCTGTCTTTGTCTGCGCTGCGTCTGTGGTGGTCCGGGGGGGGTGTTCCGGGTGTGGGTTGGGGTCCTGGAGTGGTGGAGGTGGGTGTTGTGGCCCTCTTGGGTGTCCGGGTCGCATGATGGGTGGCTCCATGGCATCTGTTGCCCTTCCGATGTAGCCCTGGGCTGTGCTCCCTTTTGGTTTGCAGGCTGCCGTCCGACTTTACACCAGGTCTGAGCAGGTGTAGATTTCCTGGTGCTAACGCGCCTTATCGCCTGTTTTGTGTTTTTATCGCGGATGTGGCTAGTTGTTGAGAATGTTGAGGTGTGCTGTTGTCTCGGCTTTTGTCACGGGAACGCCTACTCTGCATCTCATTAGCGATATTTGCGGGGGTCCTCTGTGGCGATGTTTTTTGCGGCTGCTATCGCAGGTAAACTGGTGCTGTGGGCTGTTAACACCGGCTTGTGAATGGGGAGGTAAATGTATCACGACTTTGGCTGCGATAAAGTGCCGTTAATTTGGCGATGGCTCCTTGTGAATATGCCCCTAAGAGTCATAGGTGATGTACAACCCCAAGTACCTAAAGCCCTCCTCAGCAATCTCCACTGAACAGCCCCTGGGAAGGGAAGGAGAGTTGCCACGCAATACGAATATCACCGACTTTGTCCAATTGATTGCGTACCCTGAGTAGGTGCCAAAAGCTGTGAAAATATTAAGGACCCGGTGCAATGACCTAGTTGGCGAAGTAGTAAGTAAGATATGATCTGCATAAAGGGAAATGCGATCCTCCCAGCACTCCGCCCATCGCAACCCACGAATTATCGGATCTTTACGGATCCAACTGGCCAAGGGCTCCAACGTTAGTGCGAATAGCAGAGGGGATAAAGGACACCCCTGCCTCTATGAAGCTGGAAGACCATAGATCTTTTATTATTGACCACGACTTGGGCAAGTGACGCAGAGTATAAAAGTTGAACCCAGCCTATGTACTTGGGGCCAAAGCCCAACCTCTTCAATACAGCAAATAAGTAAGGCCATTCTATGGTGTCAAAAGCCATGGTGGCATCGAGTGACACCACCACCGCATCTTCCCTCAGTGTACCTACTCTCCCCATGACCCCATTTAGTAGTCTCAGATTCAGTGACGTGTTTCAAGCTGGCATAAAGCCGGACTGGTCCGGAAAATCACACGTACCAATCTGGTGGCCAAGAGCTTAGCCAGTATCTTGACTACTGCATTTAGCAGGGAGATAGGCCTGTAAGAAGAACATTTACTCCTGGGCTTCCCTTCTTTATGTATGACCACCAATGTGGCTATTCTCTGATCCTGCAGGAGGCATCCCTTCCCTAAACTCTCCTCATACATAGACTTGAGGTATGGGGCAATCCTGTCTGGCTTCAATTTGTAGAGCTCAATGGGAAGCCCATTCGGGCCCAGTGCCTTTCCTGACTGGAGGGTTTGAATAGCCTGTGCTATTTCGTCCTGGGAGAGGTCACTGTCTAGGGAGGCTCTATCCCCCTCTGTCAACTGCGGCAGTTGCATTTCCGACAACATGTCAGTTACCTCACTTTCCTGTCTCGTGGATTTGGACGCGTACAGGTTTTCATAGTATATTGCAAATTAGTTAGCGATATCTTGGGGATTTCTGAGTACGCCCCCGCACTCCCTTCCAACTCCACCACTAGCCGACTCGCCATTTCCCTCTTATCAAGCCATGCCAATAGTTTCCCAGCCTTATCACCTAAGTCATAAATACGGCCCAGTTTGTGCCTATCTAACGATTTCGCGATTTCCCTGGTCTCCTCCCTGTATTCGTTTTGTTTAAGCTTAAGAGTATGAGCGGGTTCCTGTCCCCCCCCGTCCGCGACCTCACTCTCCAGTTGCACTATTTCCAGTTCTAAACTGAGCAGCCTTGCGTTCTTTTCCTTCCTAGCCCCCGCTACTTATGCCACCGCCTGCCCCCTTATGGCTTCCCAGAGAGTATTTGCAGAGTCTACTGTTCCCTCATTCTCCGTAAAGTAGCATTCAATTTCTTTGGTGAGTTTTTGTCTAATTACTGGGTTACGCAGGTGCCATGGGTTTTTGGGCGCTACACGAGTGGTACTACTGTTGTGCATTGCAAACGTGACCCACACTGGGGAATGATCCGATATGCCTCTCACTGGATGCCTGATCTGCCGAATGTATTTGATCTGATCAGAAGGAGTGAAGATGTAGTCAATGAGGGAGAAGCTGTTATGAGCCCCTGAGAAAAAGGTAACATTTGCATCATTAGGATGGTGTGTCCTCCAACTATCCACTAGCCCCATGGCCTCCAGGAAGTGAGAGAATCCTGCCTGAGCCGTGTTGAGTATTCGGGGAGGGTAGCGATCCATACTACCTGAAACCACCGCATTAAAGTCCCCACCCATGACCAACTTCCCTGTAGGGAGTGCCACCAGCACCTTCTTCAAGTCTCTCAGGGCCACCTGTTGGAGGAACAACAATTAATGTTTTTGATTATAATTAATTTATAATAAATATAGTTATTTGTCTGTAAAAAAAGTTTTTTAATTTTTATAAAATAATGTTTGTTGGTAATTTTTAGTTTTTTTACATTATAGCATGTTTCTATTTTTTATTTTTAATATTTTTATATATTTATTATTTTTGTATTTTTTACAATTTTTGCATTGTAGTTGATCTTTTGTTTGTTTTTATTTTTTTATTGACTTTATTGAGAATATTAATTTTTAACCCTCTGCTATCCAACACTTTCCCTACTGTTGCACTCACTGGAGTGGGAATAGTAATTTTTACCCCTCCGCTATCCAATACTTTCCCTACTGTTGCACTCACTGGAGTGGGTATAGTTATTTTTACCCCTATGCTATCCAACACTTTCCTACTGTTGCACTCACTGGAGTGGGAATAGTCATTTTATTTCTCCCCTATCCAACACTTTTCCTACTGTTGCACTCACTGGAGTGGGAATAATAATTTTTACTTCTCCGCTATCCAACACTTTCCCTACTGTTGCACTCACTGGAGTGGGAATAGTAATTTTTACCCCTCCGCTATCCAACACTTTCCCTACTGTTGCACTCACTGTAGTGGGAATAGTAATTTTTAACCCTACGCTATCCAACACTTTCCCTACTGTTGCACTCACTGGAGTGGGAATAGTAATTTTTACCCCTCCGCTATGCAACACTTTCCCTACTGTTGCACTCACTGGAGTGGGAATAGTAATTTTTTCACCTCCGCTATCCAACACTTTCCCTACTGTTGAACTCACTGGAGTGGGAATTGTAATTTTTACCCCTACGCTATCCAACAATTTTCTTACTGTTGCACTCAATGGAGTGAAAAATGTAAGTTTACATTCTTTTAAATATATTAATATTTTAATTTGTAATAACATGTGTTTTTTATTAGATTTTGTGTTATAGGTATCTGTATATTTATATAAATGTATTTGTTAATTTTTATATATTTATAACATTTAAAAATAAATGTAAGTTATTAGTTTATTAATTGTTTTAAAGTAAATATACATTTATATATTACATTTTAAATATGTACATTTACATTTTTTTAATTAGATGTATTATATTTGTTTAAATGTGCATTACATCTAAATATTTTTTTAAAGTTAATTTTATTATTAAATTCATTAAACATTATTTTTTATATATAAAAAAATCGATATTTTGTACATCGATATTTTTTGCATGTATATTTTTTTCGATATTTTTGTATTTTACATTTTAAAGATAGGATGTCGATATTGTGGATGTCGATATTTGTGTGTCGATATTTGTGCATGGGGATATTTTTGTAGTCGATATTATGTCAGTGATCCGTTGTTGATGCAAGCCCGATCGGGTTGGGAACAATTGTTGCCCAACACATGGACATCCAAATATTTGATGGCATATTGTGGCTTATGCTAGCAGAAGTTTGTCACAAAATGAATGTGCCTATTCACAACCTGAAAAAGAAAGCTAGCTGTGATATGGGCTTCTAAACATTTCCACTTGTTTCTATATGGAAAGCATTTCATTCTTGTCACAGATCATCAAGCATGGCTACCCTCTTTGGCAATCCCAAAGAAGATGCCCCCTCACATTGAGAGGTGGAGATGCTATTGCAGGAATATGACTACACTCTTGTGCACCAACCAGGGAAAAATCAAAGACCTGCTGATTACTTTTCACGAGTGCCAGTACAGTGACATAGTACAACTTCCAAAATGGCTGAAGCCTACATTAACTTCATCGTAAAGTCCAGTACACCCGCCGTTATATCAATGGAACAAATGTTTGCCTCAATGAGATCAGACAGTGATATGCTAATACTCAAAGACATTATTGCACAATCCTAGAAACAGCACACTTGACCTCTTACAAATGACAGTGAATATCAGAAATCCAAAAATATGACAGATGAACTTTCCATTACCCAAGAAGGTATAGTGACTATACTATAGTCTTACAAGGTTCGAGAATCATCATACCTGAGAGTCTGAGACACAAGTCATTGTAGTGGCACATGAGGGTCATTGTGAAATTGTCGCCAGCAAGCAAGCTCTCCGCGACCAAGTTTGGTTTCCTCGTATTTATGAAGGAGTTAAAGGGAATTAAAAACCTGTCATTTGTGGAATTTTTTATCTCCCAAAACAACCCAGCAACCCTTGAACATGTCTGCTCTTCCAAAGCACATGTGGGAGCAAATCACTGTTGATCTCTTTGGACCCCTTGACAATGGGCATCATCTAACGGTAGTCATTGATGAGTATTTTTGTTTTTCCTTGGTAGAAAACCTCTTGTCAATCACTCAGGAAAAAGTCATCGAGAGGCTAGATGCAACATGGGGCGTTCCTTAGATTCTGAAGTCTGACAATGGCCCATCTTTCAACAGTTGAGAATTCAAAGACTTTCTTACTCATCTGAATGTCAAGCATCAGAAAATCACACCTCTTGGCCACAAGCAAACCGCGTTGTTCAGCATTTTATGAGCACCTTAAAAAAACTATTCAGCGTGCTGCACTAGAAAAGCTTAAACTCAAATCAGCCCTTCATTCTGCTCTTTGTCCATACCAGTGGACTCCTGATTCAATTACAGGTGAAAGTTCTGCAACCCTGATGTTTGGGAGAGCCATGAAGAGAAAGTTTCCACAAAGGACCACTAATAGAGTGATTGACATTAATGAACTCAGTCAAACAGATTCATGTCACAAATACAAAATGAAGACCTATGCAGACAAATGCTGATGTGCTAGGAACACTGTCTTTACAGCAGGGGGTCGAGTCCTTGTCAGACAGAAACAAAAACTCAAGTCTGATGCTCCTTTTGATGTTGACCCACTGAAGGTTGTGACTAGTAAAGGACACATGGTGACTGCTCACCATCTTGGAAAGTCCCTTACGCGAGATTCTTCGCATTTCATGCACCTGCCTTGACATTCACCAACTCCAGATGTCAGAAGTGAGACTTCTTCACCTGAGAACCCTGAGAGCCAAAACAACTGCACCTGTGTCTCTGTCACCAGTGCAGTCATAGACACTTCTCTTGTATCTCCGGTGCCTCACATGACAAGATCTGAGCGATTGATTCCAGCACCAAAATGACTTATTGAAGAGTTATGATGTATATATGTATAATTTGGACTTTTTATTTAACAAAGGTGGGAGATATAGTTTTTCGTGAGTTAGATATGACGGAACACTTTTGGTTCTTGACGGACTCCGTAGAACAGTGTTGGAAGTGCTTGGGTGTGGTTGCTAGAATTCATTATGTAAACTGTTCAGTTAACTGTTACACGCTGAGGAATAAAGATGTGTTATACCAAGCTCCGTGTGTGGTGTTCTCATTTACATGCTCCGAGGCTAGGGAGGACGTCACACAAATTGTTCAGAATGTTCAATATAGGCTCTGTATAAATATCAAATGCACATAAAATAAAAAATTATGTCGCTCAAATTACTTGTCTGGCAGATGCATTGCAGTTCTTCTACTTGCTCAATTACAGCTTTCACTTCTGACATTCAATTGCTCAATAATTCAGTTAGGCAAATAGTTCTCAGTCAGAGTCATCAATCACCAGCCGCGCTGCCAACAGTGTCATATTTTTAAATGACTCCCTAGCTCACAATCAATGTCTTTCACACACAATATGCTGCTCATAAAGTCACAGGCTGCTCGTGGGCATGCGAGCATTGCAACCTTGCCCCTTAACGGATTAGCTCGTATGTGCAGTAAAATAAATAAACTTGTTTAACAAAGGAATTACCCTCCCATATATCTATGACTTTTTGCGCATTGTGTAATAATCAAAAGCTAATATGAATTTATTCTGTTTAAATTATTCTCCAAGCTCCTTTACTCTTCTCCAGAATTACTCCCCTTTTTGTGAGTCTAGAATGCTGGATATTATGGGCAAGGAAGTTAAATTAATTGAGACCAAACAACTGATGGTGGCACCTGGACCCATGCTCTGTGCATCCAGGCATACTATATAGTCGGCTCATTTGAAGTTATTGTTCTAGTCATTGTGGCCAGAGGCAGCAGGAATGAACCTTCGGCTTGTTGGAGTAAGCATTACAGGGATGATAAATGCATGGCCCACCCCAAGATTTCACAGGAAATGGAAATAGTGTGCGTCTCCCTCATGCCCTAAGTGCTACGGGTCCGCCCAGGTGTGCCCACTGTGCCACTGGACCCACGCTGCACCCGACTGAAGAGGCCCAAAACTGGACTTGGGTTACTCGTTCTCAAGTTCAGGAAGAGCCTGGCTCGACAGTCACACCCTGTTCATGTCATTGGCCGATTGTGATTTTCACGCAGTGCTAAGTGATGTAGAAGGTAGGCCAATGGGGTCTTGTTTGATATCTGCGCTCGAGGTTCATTCTCCAATACAAATTTCTATTCAGTGACAATCGTCGAAGGGTACGCCGTGCAAATGTGTAATGTCAGAGGGATCACTTAACACGTGCAAATAGCACACGGTATTCCACTTCACCATTGTTTGCGCCTAGTTTAATTTAATGCTAGGATTTTATGTAAAGCCAGGTCTTTCTACCCCAGTATACCTGGCTTAGTATGAAATCCTAGAGGAGTTTGCTCTGTTCCCGCCCTGTTACACTCTCTTTGCAAGCATTCATAATCAGGGGCATGACACTACACCATGCGCAAAGCCGTGTGACGTGGTACATTTTGAGAAAAGTTAATTGACAATGGATTTGTACGGCCACGTGTTGTGTATCATCGGGCCTAAATTGGAAAGTAGTGACACTATTTTACGCATTTTCTCTTTCAGTGCACATATGGTCAGTGGCAGCTCGCCGAGGAAGTGGTGCAGAGCGGTGAGGCGGGGGAGGGGCAGGGTGGGGGGGGTAGTGGACTCGGACTAACGACGGACAGAACTCCCTCTCCATCACATCACATTTCATGGATACACATGTAGAGTTTCTAGTTATGAGCATTGTGTAATAATAACAGCTGTTATGTACGGTGCTTAGAAACTGCCAACATTTGGGATGTAGTTCTGCATTAAAACAAGTTACTATCATTATAATGATCACCCAGTTAGATAGTTCAACCTGGAAGTTTTCCAAGTAGGATATCATTTCTAGTGAATGAATGAGTTAGAAAGTGAGCAATTGAAACATTTCCAAGTAAGATTGACAGGTATAGAGCACACATTCAGAGCTGCATAAAAACCAACACAGTAAAGTGCTCTGGGCACAAATTTTAAGGTTACTCTAATAATGATACATCCAAGGACGTATCCTTCTGGTCTTTTCTGTTACAGTGCCTATTTTATACGCCTCCAAGGAGTCGTGCTAATTAATTGAACCCAATACCTGCCTTTATTTTCAGACTACACAGGGTCTCTACCGTGCTCAATTTGTAAAAAAAAAAGTGCCAGGGCTCTCGTCAGCAGGCCACTGCATCTTGCACCACACATTGCCCCTGCCATGCTGCCAATGATAGTAACAAAACAGCTACCAACCATCATACTCATAAAAGCATGACAATGTGGACTATTCTAGGCCCCCAAAGCTATAAGAATGCAGTGGCGGCTCCTCTGCTAAGGCGGAGGGGCGTCACCCCACTACTTCACAGCAGTGAAGTAAAGGAAACATAAAATGATAATAACTTGCGTTATTATCATTTTATGTTTCCTTCTGCTGCAGCTTTGCGTTTGGGGCAGGGCTGCTCCAATGACAGTGGAGCAGGTGAGGAGTGGTTTGCCCACTCCTAATTGAACATGACTGTTTCGCCAGCCCTCTTGGGTTGGCCAAATATTTGTGAGCACTTTGCATCTCCTCCATGCAGGCTGCATGGAGAACATGCCCAGGCCCCCATTCCCTGTCTGAGCGCCAATCAATGGCGCTCAGACCAACCACATTGCTGCGTTGCAGCGTTGTGATTGGCTATTGGGTGGCTGGGAGCCCGGGTGCTTCCTGCTGCATCCTGCTGCGGGACCGGAGTCAGGAAAAAAAGGACAGAGAAGAGGTGGTGTTTTAAAAAAAACTTTTTTCATCCCCCACCACCCCCCTGCCCCTGATCCCCCATCCGCCCACCACCCGCGTCCAGTAGCAGTCACTACTGTAAGAATGGCTTGGGCAGCAGGTAAGAGTTATATTCAATGTATATTGAATTAATAATTTTCTGTTGTTATGGTCTTCTCTAAATTAACCAGACAGCGCCACCTTGTGGCAGACTGTCACTAGCACCGGTGTTGATAATTAAGTGCAGGTGCCGAGCACTGGAAACCACCAGCTCAAATTAAGCACTGCTTTGGTGAGGCAGGCACAGTGGCACTGGGGCCAGGAGACCTGAGGGGCCCATTGAAATCTGATAATTGCTGTATTTTACTACTCCTACAGCAGTTTCAGGGTCCATTTTTCTTGGTTGCACCACCTTCCATTGCATGTTTGCTAAGCTACTGGACAGCACAGCTCACAAATTGAAAGAGGCAAACGTTGCTCTCTGTTTCCTGGCAGTAGGATTTGAAAATAAAGCTCTAACTCAAAGAAAATCAGGTGAAATTAATTCACCTTATCCCCTGCAGGCACATGAAACAGGCCCTTGGCTCTGCGCTGCGGCCAAAAAGACCATCATGATACGCCCCAAAACGGAAACCAAGGTCCAAATGATAACGTTGTCCTTTTGTTGATTGCCCGGTCTGTTCCACTAAAAGACAGCTCATGCTTCTTTCTCTCCTCGCTTTTATTCTTTGGCATTAAAAGTTCCTACTTCAAGGGCATTTCACTCGAGTAAAGACATTTCGGACGCCTCCGGCACCTAGTGGAATTTTGTGCATCTGTTCATACACGTTATATTACAAGAAGATTAATCCTTCACCCGTGACTCTTACCCTTGCTGAGTAATTACTCATCCTACAATGCACCTATGAATCTGCATAACTTTGCATTTTTCAACCTTATCGGTGTTTGGAGGTAGATTTAAAGCAATATGGCTGAACAAGTGAAAGAACAGGCTAGCATTTGTTTGGAGCATCTAAGATTTATAGAGAATATTTCAAAGCCTGTATATATCTGAATTAATCCATGTTATTCATCAGACAACATAAGTCTGACCCTCTGGGAGTGGTTTAACTATAGCATACTTTAAAAAGGGATATGAACATCTGGAAAAAAGCTTCGTATGAATAGGGCATTGGAAAACAGTTTATCAAAAAAAGATTGCCTAACATTTATTTATGTAACTATGGGCGCCCATTTTCCAGGGCAATTGGCAACATATCCCTGATTAGAACCTGTCTGAGTTTTTGAATGCGAATCAGAACATGTGAGCAGCAGGACTGGTAGTGACCACAGAAGCTGGCTTGTAAGGCAGTGGGCATGAACCTACTGCTTTGTCAAGCTTTAACGCCAATGAGTCGTGCGAGGATATTGAAAATCAGCAGTCACCTATATCCAACGCCATTCATATGTCTTACGTAGATGGGCCATTACAACTCATACAAGTCAATTTACATTCCCAACTCTACTAAGGGATGGGTTTTAATAAAATGGTTCTCCTCCACTCATGCATATCATGAGCAGTTATGTATAGGGCGTGCACAACGATGAACCAAAGTTGCACTGTGGTTCCCTGCACTTATTCCAGATTGCAGTAAAGAAAGTGATTTGTAAAAGGTGTAGGTTTTTGTGCATCTCTCTGAGAAGGAGAGATGTTCTGTTGTTGATGACGGTAGTTGCGACGATTCCTGGCGTGTTCCAAATTATTAAGGGACTTATTGTGCCGCCAGTGCGTCACTGTTTTTGAAGCACCGGCAGCGCAGTGTGCCTGCCCATATTCACACGGGCATGTAAAGTCACCTTGCCTGACTTTTCATGGCCTTGTAAATAAGGGCCCCTTTCACACATTACTCTGCGTGAAAGAGGCGTTCCATGGTTGTTGCAGTGGGTGTTCCCACGCAACATCCATGGAACCTGACACAGTCCCAGATTTACAAAGTATCGTAAACCTGGGAATGTGCCAGAATCCTATGACTACCCAGGGGAGGCATAGAAGTGGCGCAACGAGGAGAAATACTTTTATACTTTTATTTCTCCTCGTTTATTGCTCTCTCTATGTGTGCTACATTCTGCAAAAAGTCATTAAGGATTATTTTTGTGCAGGAAGGTGTCCCTTACTGCACAACAACAATTATCCCTGCAACGCAGGCACCCTTGCACCATGGCACAAGGGTGTCTGCTTTGGCACACAGCTGCTGTTTGTGCGCCGGTGTAGGGGAGAAGGACAGGAATGCGCCGTATCTTGTAGATACTGCGCATTCCTGCCCTTTTATTTTTAAGAATGACAGCACAGCAGGAAGACTTGCTGTGCTAATGTGCTTCAAAATATAGTAAATTAGGCCCTAAATATGTGTGTGCAAGACAGTTTTTACCCATGTAACCATTTTGTGTATGTACAAGTTAACTTTGAACATTATCAAATGTACAAAAAGCATTTTTTTCCAATCTGCATTAATACAGAAAAGCAAAATAGCTTTGTGAATTTATTACAAAATATGTAGAGGACTATTCACAAAAGCATTTTTGAGCATGTAAATCAGTGCTCCATTCACAAACCCTTGGATGGGGATCTCCACATATGCCTGCCCTATCTCTGATATACGCAGTTCTCTACATTGAGGGTGGAAAACTCTGCATGCACAGTTGTATGTTTAAGGTGTAAATGTGCGAGAACCAACAGGAAGTGGTAGGAAAATGAGGACTATCTACTACTAAATGTGTGAAGTTAAGGGAAAACAACGAGGGGTTTTGGGGGGACATGCGAATATTAAAACACACCCACGAAGATTAAGGCAATTTCTATTCATAAACGTTACATTTAAATCTTCTTACAATCCCATTATTGACAAAAAAGGCTCAAATCTAGTCCAGCTAGCCCTTCGAGTAAGTCAAGCCCCACACAAGGCAAATCACTAGTATTGCAAAGCATTCTCATTATGAGGTCACAATTATGGCTATACAAGGAAGTAAAATGCATATGAAGACAACATACATGAAAGACAATTTCAGTGCACGACCGCTTCAGACCTCATTAACAGCTAGTGGGAGGGACAGGTGTCCATGGTGGAAAATTCCGAGACTTTTTTTGTGTGTGATATTATGGTTACGTTATATTGATGAGTTGTTTGTTATCTGGCAAAGGAATGAGTACAAGGCATGGGAGTTTGATGACGAGCTAAACAAGAAAAAAACAACAATGGTCAAAATAGCGAACAGTCTTTCATCTTCATTGGTGGTAGGTCAAGGTGTCCCTCAAGGCTCTATCCTTGCACCCACATTGTTCAATCTCTATTTGGAACCATTGGGAAATCTCCTAAGTAAATCTGGGATCTTCCACCATCTCTATGCGGATGACACCCAAATCTACCTTAAGGTGTCCTCCACACACGATCTCTCAATCCTCAACTCTGCTCTCTACTCTATTCAAAACTGGATGTTAACTCATCAACTCATTCGGAATCCCTCCAAAACAGAATTCCTCCTCCTCTCAACCTCTCTCTCTCCTCCTCCTGTTCAATCTTGGATGGATCAGCTGAATCTACTTAACAATAAACCTATCGTTGTCGACAGCGCAAAATCCCTTGGTGTCTTACTCGACAAAAGGCTCAATCTACTCTCCCACATCAACTCCATTGCAAAGAATGCTCAATACCAACTGCGCCTTCTTTGGGGGATTCAACGCTTCTTCCCAGAGCAAGACCTTAAAACTCTGGTCCAATCGCTGGTTCTCTCTAGATTGGACTACTGCAATTCTCTTCTTACTGGCCTCCCCAAATCCCACCTTTCCCCTCTTAAATCTGTTCTCCATTCAGCGGCTCGTTTTATAGTTGGGGCCAAAAGAAGTGATCACATCACACCCATTTTGTCTTCCCTCCGTTGGCTTCCCATCGAGGCAAGATCAATCTACAAGACGGCTTGTATCACCCACAAAGCCTTGCACACTTCCTCCCCTCGCTACCTGGCGAATAAACTGAAAATCTCTTGAGGCTCTAGACCGTCTCGTAATGCGGAAAAATTACTGCTTGAGCCTCCCACTTTCAAAAGGGAAAGATTGATGGCTCAATCCTTCTCAGGCAATGCGGTGAGAATCTGGAACTCGCTACCGCCGCAGCTCCGCACCACCACCTTTACCTGGACTTTCAAAACTGACCTCAAATCTCTTCTCTTCCAAAGTCACTTCCAGAACTAATACACGCCCTTTCAAGTCCCTCAAGGAAGTTCTTTCACTATTGTAAATTTTGTATTCTATGCCTGTACAAGTGTCATCCCAGTGTGTTTTTGTGTTTTTGAGTGACTGTCTTCTATTGCTGTTTTTTTTTTGATAATCAAATTTATTAGCATTTGAAATTAACGAAACATAGAAAGACAGCATGAGCGTGTACATGATATCAAAGTCCATCGACACTAGACAGCGGGATATAAAACCTAGGAACAATGCCCCCGAAGAGGCCACTTGTGAATATAGCACGACTGAAGAGAAACGTACACAATAATCAAAACAACAAATTTAGCCACTTGCCCCAAACCTTCTCAAACTTCTCGGGACATCCCCTGGCCTCGAAGAGGGGTTCTTCTTGGGCTGAGCACCAGTCCACCCCTCAACGCCATTTACGCACAGTAGGGGGTTTGGCCTGGGACCAGGCCGCCGCAATGTCTCGTTTAGCCACCGCAATCGCAGTGCCTAAGAAGCGTTTGTCGGTTCTGGAGCCGTCTAGGCCATCGAATACTCCCAGGAGAAGACGCAAGGGGTCGTGGGGAACTGACCATCCCAACGTCTGCATGAGCTCTGATTAAACACCCGCCCAGAAGGAATCAAGAAGAGGACATTGCCAGACCATGTGGTAAAAATAAGCTGGGGCGTGGTTACACCGTGTACAGGCTGGGGAGGAGCATAGTTTTGCCCTATACAGACGCGCGGGGTGAGGTATACCGTGTGAAGATAGTAAAGTTGGATGAGATGTAGTTTAGAGGAGGTCTTCAGGGTTTTGGGAGCCATGAGCGCGTCTCGCCAATCTGCTTCTTCTAAGGGACCCAACCAACCTTCCCAGCGGGTGCACAGCGAGTCTAGGGTCGCAGGGCCATTGTTTACCAGGGAGCGGTAGATCCGTGACACCCTCCCTCTACCCAAGTTCCCCATCATGACCTGGGCCTCTAGCGGGCTGAATTCAGGAAGGGAGGTGGCTGGTGGGATGTGCGCACTAAGGGTCTGTCGGAGCTGCAAATATTTATAGAATTGGGTGTTATGAAGGGAGTGGCGTTGCTGCAGGTCGGAAAAGGTTCTGATGTGATCTCCCACCCAAATGTCCCCAAGGAGCGAAATCCCGATCCGATCCCACAGCCGAAAACCCTGAAGGGCCGATGCCTCGTGGAGCCAGGTGCCGTACCACAGGGGTGTGTGTTGAGTAAGTTTCTTGTCCCATCGTGTGTAGCACAGAGCAGGGCGCCAGGCCGTTAGGACTGCTCTAGTGACAGGTGGGATGGTTTGTGGTATGGGAGCCCCGTATAATTAGGCCAGGAGCTGCGGAAAGTCCATAGTCCTGAGCTCGGTACGATAAGCCGGATCGGACCAGCCACCAGCGAACCAGTCGTGAACGACAATAAGTCTAGTGGCCAGATAGTAGAGGTGGAAGTTGGTCACACCCATGCCACCGTCAAAGGGAGGGATCCGGCAGCGAGCCAGGGCCATACGTGGCCTCCCACCTCCTCACAAGAACCGGGTGAGTATGCCATAAAACTCGCGGAACCAACCACCCGGAAGATGAAAGGTAATATTTTGGAGAATGTATAGAAAACGGGGGAGAATCATCATTTTAAAAAGTGCCCCTCTTCCGAGGGGGTTAAGTGGGAGAGATTGCCAGCGTTTGAGATCAGCCTTAGCCTTCGTGACTAGTGGTGTGAGGTTGAGAGCCCACTCCAGCTCCGGGAGCAAGGTCACCCAGATCCCCAGGTATTTGAACGATTGTCGTCGCAGGGGGATGGTTGACTGCCAGTCAAAGCAGGCCCTCGACGGATGGAGGGGAACCAGAGTGGACTTCGCCAGATTGAGCCGTAACCCCGAGACATCTTCAAAGGCACAGAGGACCTCCAAGCAGCGTGGGCCAGAGTTCTCCGGATCGGCTAGAAAAAGGAGGACATCGTCCGCATATAGGGCAATTTTATCAATTTGATGGGGATCCCAAGACCATCCTCGAATTTGGGGGTCGTTGCATATGAGGCAGGCCAGGGGCTCCATCGCCAGCGCGAACAAGAGTGGTGAAAGAGGGCACCCCTGATGGGTGCCTCTCCGGATAGAAAAGGCCCCGGAGAGGGCACCGTTGGTCAGGACTCGTGCTCTGGGGTTGGAATACAGGACTCGGATAGAACGTCTAAAAAGGGGACCGAAACTCATCGTGGTGAGAACGTCCTCCAAATAGCTCCAATCGACCGTATCGAAGGCCTTCTCGAAGTCGATGAGAAGCAGCGCCAGGTACGGGGTGAGTAGGTGGCGGTGGGCAAGGGCGAGGTGGAGGCGTCGTATGCAATGCCGGGTACCACGGGCAGGCATAAAGCCACACTGGTCCGGGTGGACCAACTCATGCAGTAGGGGACGAAGGCGTTGAGACAAAGCAGTGGCAAAGATTTTCATCTCAGTGTTAATGAGAGAGATCGGATGGTAGTCCGCGCATGAGAGGGAGGGCGGCTGGGTCTTTAGAATGACGACGATAGTAGCCACATCGGACTCTGAGGGAAAGGAGCCAGTCTCAACCACATTCTTGGAAGAGGTCGACTAAGTGGGGGACCAGTACATCGCGATACGTTGCGTAGTATTCCTGTGGAAAGCCGTCTGGCCCTGGTGTCTTTCCAGAGTGCAACAGGGAGATAGCTCCATGTATCTCCTCAGGGGTAAAGGGAAGTTCAAGGTCCGTGGACTCCTCCTGGGCAAGGCGGGGAAGCTGAACCTCTGCCCGTTCCAGCAGTGCCGTCAGAGAAACCCCAGGGGGCCGGGCTGAGTAGAGCTGGGCGTAGTAGCCCACGAAAGCTTGGGCGATAGCTTGCGAGGTACAGTGATGGGTACCGGCAGCATCACAGACTTCGGGGATAATGCGGTTAGCCTTGGGATAGGAGACCAGGTTATGGAGAAACTTTCCGTTCTTGTCGCCCCATCCATAAACGCGGGCCACAGATGAGCGCCACAGCATCTTAGCTGAGACTAGGGAGACCTGACGGATCTCCTCCCGGAGCATCGAGAGCTGCCTAGCGGAATGAACATCGTCCGTGTCGCCCGGGTTCAATTCTAGCCGTGCGGCCTGAGCCTCGAGCTGAGTCAGAAGAGCAGTCTGTGCTGCCCGTTTCGTGTGAACCAGACCCCTGGCCACTCCACGTAGGGTAGCCTTACCGGCCTCCCACAGTGTACCCAATGAAGGGACCGAGCCCTTGTTGACCAGGAAGTATTGTTTCAATTCCATTGCGAGGGTGTCCCTGATTTCCACGTCCTGTAGGAACCATGCATTCAACCGCCAAACTGTACGCGTCCCACCGGAGGCATGTCCCAAACGGAGGGAGACAGGGGAGTGATCTGAGATTCCACGGGGGAGAATAGAGACATCAGAAACCAATTGACAGTCAGTGGCTGGCAAAAGGATCAGATCAATGCGGGAGTGGGTGTGGTGGGCCGCGGAAGTGTGAGTGTATTGTTGCCGGCGGGGATTCCAAATCCTCCAGGCGTCGCACAGGCCCAGGGCGGATGACCAATCTGAGAGTCGTTTAGCCGAGGTGAGGCGCGAGGAGGAGGGGTCACCCGTCGTATCAAGGGGTGGCTGTAGAACCGCGCTGAAGTCACCCCCAATTATTGTCTGACCCTGAGGGAGAGCGGAGATGACCTCTGTGAGGTGCTGAAGAGTAGAGGGTAGTGTGGCTGGAGGGATGTATGTGGATAGTAGGTTGAGGATCTGTCCTTCAAGCCTACCAGTCAAGGCCACATAGCGGCCCTGTGTGTCGGTCGTCACAGGTACTGGGGTGAAGGGGAGACCTCTTCGAGTCAGTATGGCCACCCCTCGGGAGCCCCGTGTGAAACCGGAATGCCAGACCCTGTCGAACCCGTAGCGGGCGAGAAACGAACAGTGGGTTCTTAGGAGGTGTGTTTCTTGAAGGAAAAGGACATCAGGCACCTGGCGTTGGGCGCTCCGAAGGACTGCAGTACGTTTGATACGATCTAACAAACCATTTACGTTCCACGACAAAACGTGGAGGGGTCTACCGTGGGTGGGCATCTGTGGTGTGAATGGTGCGGGAATAAATAGATGTGAGGGGGCCCGGGTCCCAAGTGGGGCGACTCCTCGCGACTAGGGTAAGGGGATGTGGCCTGTGCGTAATGGTAGGTTCCCTGTCGATGGTGGTGGTACGTGCGCAGGATGAGCTGTCATAAAAAACAAAACCTAACGGCTCAAACAAAGCCAAAAAAAGAAAGGGTCCAGAGGACAATGGCCCTCCCTCCTCCCAATCCCCCCAACACCCCCCACCCTATACTTCTGGAATCGGAGCATCTGTCGCCCTGAAAAGAAAAAGATTAACAATAACAATAGCAATAACAATGAGCTAATCTAAAACGGTTAGCAGGGCAGTTCATGGCAGTAATGGACCCCTCCATGTAGACGGATTTCTTCGTGTCATCAGCGTGCGGGAAAACGAAAAACAAACAAAGAGTTCAGCCTCAAAACCATTCTCCTGGGCCTCCATTATCAGGTTGCGACGTCATCTCCGGACTCCGAGAGTGCAGGACTTATAGAGAGGTCGGAGTCCGAGAGAACGGGGCGTAGTGTCTCGGACGGGCGAGGACCTTGGCTCAAGTCAATCAGGGAGTTGGTTCGGCTGGGGCCATCGGGTGCCGGAGGGATCCCAGAGGAAGCCAGCAATTGGGTCCCTACAGCAGGCGAACGTGAACGGGAAGGCCCCCGTCTCCGGTCTCCCCTCCTACGGGAGCGATTAGGCCGTCGCTGTGGTTTGGGAGGAGATGAGTGCGACTGTGCAGATAGCGATAAAGCAGTGGGGGAGAGGGGCCAGGTCCGCAATGGACGCTTTTCCATGAGCCAAGTCCAGGCCGCCTGTGGAGTGTCAAAGAAGATTGTTTTGCTCTGGAAAACAACACGGAGACGGGCCGGAAAGAGAAGGCTGTACCGCAGACCCAAATTGCGGAGTTTTTGTTTGACCTCAGCGTATGTGCGACGTTAGGCCTGCACTTCCTTCGTGTAGTCCGGAAAAACCATTATTGTATTGTTCTGGTATTTTAAGGGGCCATGAGCTAGCGCCTCCCGAAGGACTGCATCCCTGTCCCGGAAGTTGAGAATCGGGATGATGTGGGGACGAGACGGCGCCCCAGGAGGAGGCCTGGGTGCCAGGGAGCGATGGACGCGCTCGATTGCGAACCACACCGAGAGAGCGTCTTTGGGCATCCATGACTTCACCCAGGTCTCCACGAAGTCGTCCGCCCGCCCCTGCTCGACCCCTTCGGGGAATCCTATGAGGCGCCGGTTGTTACGCCGGGAGCGGTTTTCCGCATCTTCAGCCCTTCGGTGTAGTTCCGAGGTTTGAGTCTGCAGGCGGGCCACCTGGGTTTTCAGCTGTCCCATCTCGTCCTCAGCCACGGAGAGGCGCGACTCGGCCTCCGAAATTCTCGCTGTGGCGTTGCGCAGGTCCTGGCGGATAAGGGCCACGTCGACCCGTACCTCGCCAATCTTTCCCTCAACCGAGGCCTGAGAGGTACTGATGGCCTGTAGGATGGTCGAGAGGTCGCCGCCGGCGAGGGGGGGCACCAGTGGCACCCTACGCCAGGCTCAGGTAGTGTATTGGTCCATTCTTGTTTGGGTCTGCGGGGCTGGTGTCTTCGGGGCGCGATCTCGACCCATCTCGACTGCGACGTGTCCCGGGCTGATGAACCCCAGCCAGAGGAATCCGACACCCAGACCGTCAGTGCTCAGGCCCGGGCACCGAATCCACCCAGGCAGTAGTCCCCAACACCAGGGGACCCGTCAGGACAGCGCAGGGAACAGTGTCTCTCCACTGCCCGAAACGGCGGCCGAAACAGGAGGAGGGGCGTCGCCAATCAGTAGGGTCAGGCCGGGCCTCACATGGGGCTTCAAGGTCGCAAAGGTACGGCAGAGTGAGGGGGAGGGCGGTGCCGGAAGATCCCCACCGCTCGATATGTGTGGCCGATAGCACCGGGCAGATGCCAACCCACGGGGCACCCCAAGGCTTGGGCCTCCAGCCATCTGGTCAGCACTCCTGTATCTTCACTGGATGCCCCCAATCGCCACCGCTATGCCTGCTGAGGCAGTGCCAGAGCAGGAAGTAGGGGGCGGGGGGTGCGGGGCAGAGGACAGGCCCCCCCGAAGCACAGAATGGGGCTGGGGGCCACGGACAAACCAGTGGCACCGGGAACCCCCCCGCACCCCAGTCGTCGAAAGAAAGTGCACCCACCTCCTCACAGCTTCACGGTGTGGGCCAGGCAGTAGGATGCCAGCAGACGCCTCCAGTCCCCATCCAGGCCAACCTCCACAGGGGAACACTGGATCTGGAGGCGAGGGGGCCCCCAGCAAAGACCTGGTGGGACCACGAATGCCGGTGAAATGGGGGACACCCCAGCAGTCCCGCAGTGGCAGCAGCCAGGCCCCAGAGTAATCAACAGGCCCAGAGGCCCCGAGGGGGGCGTCACGGAGTTCGACGGCAGAGTGGAACAGCCACCAGCCACCACGGATGTCGACCCTGTCGGGTAGAGGGAGGGGCGGTGCGGCCGCAGCAGCAGCTCGATCAGCAGCGAGGGCCGGGCCAGCCAGCTAATCAGTTTCGGGGAGGCCCTGCCCACAAATAGGGCCTCAGGGAGCAGGCACTGCAACACAGGGGCTTCAGGAGCGCCCGGGATCCCAGGGCTCAGGCGGCCGCCGCATAAAGAAGGGGGCCCATGCAACCGGACTCCGCCACCCGACCTGGTGGCCGATACGCCTCCCGGTCGGCCGCAGCCCCAGACGCCTCCTCCCGGCACCGCGTGGAGGGCAAGCAGCGGCAGCAAGCCCGGCCGGGCAAAGGAGGGGGCCGTCCCAATGGAGAAACCAGGGGCCGGTCACAGCAGCAGCGGGAACTTCGTCGGAGGGGGCCCCGTGCCGGTCACCAAGGCCCGTGAGTTCCAGGAGGCCAGCCGTCAGTCCAAGCACCGGGGCACAGAAGGGCCTCAGGGAGCCTCCGCCACCATCTTGCGGAGAATGCGTCAGCAGCCGAGGTGGGAGAACCGGCCCCCGAAGCAGGCAGAGTGGCAGCAAGCACCTCGTCGGGCAGCGCAGGACAGGACGGAGGCCTCAGCAGCCGGCGTGAGGGTATGTAGTGGGCTGATGGCAGTGGATTGTAGCGCAGATGACGGAGGGGTCCAGAGCACTCTTAGAGTGCGGCCGCCATCTTCACGCGCCAAGCCACACCCCTTCTATTGCTGTTTTATACCTCTTCTTGTATTTCATTTGCTTCTGTAACATGTACATTTGTAACATTCTCCTCATGTAACGTAACTGGTCCTATTGTGAAGCGCTCTGACACCTTTGGATAAAGTCCGCGCTATATAAAAATGGATAAATACATAAATAAAGAATAGGAACAGCTTGACATTCTGGCTGACATAAGTGTGGTGTTTTTGGGTCGACAGCTGAAAATGTTCTGCAATATGTTTATTACCAGTCGATTCCATAAACAGGTGATAGTCATGATCTCAGCTGTCACCTGGAACCTCTCAAATGGAGTTTTCCATATAGTGAACACCTGAAAGCAAGAAGAGCCTGTAGAAGTGATGATTTCTTTTACAAACAGCAGGACATTATGATGAAAAGATTTAGAGTTAGAAGTTTCCTGAATGAGTTTACAAAAAGCAGCCCAAAAGGTAAGAGAAAAGGACAGAGCTTTGATTCTTTTCAATAGTACAGAACATATAGATGAGGCAGCGAAAGGTAAAATTAGATTAATCACCACATTTAATGGTTAAGCTAGAAAAGTGAAAAACAGCTTGAAGAATATTTGTAAGATGCTGAAATGTGATGTCACGTTGAGCAAACTATTAGGTGTTAACAACAAGATAACATACAGAAAATGCACGTCCCTTAAAGATCGGCTCATGCACAGGGAATTCCCTGAAAAACATTCTTCAAACCTGGAGGGTTTGAAAGGCAATTTTTCGTGCCAAAAGTGCAAAGCCTGAAAAAAACGTACAAATATCAAGGACTGTCCAGTACCACACGGCAAGGGAAGTAAAATTATATCACAATACATTAGTTGCAGTTATATCTTTGTATGCCCTTGTGAGAAACGCTTTGTTGGCAGTACGATTCACCCAGTAAAAAATGCACACTGGGGGGCGTGGTCTCGCTGCAGATGGGGTGAGACGCACGCGTTGAGAGCTCCGATCGGCCGCTGCAGTCTTTAGCCTTTATAGCGGTGCTGAGGCCACAGTGATGCACCTGCCTCACTTACCTGGTCAGCGGAGTGGACGGGGCACTTCCTGTCGAAAGGGCGCTTCTCTGGGTCGCTCCGTTGAGGTGCGGACTCCGGCCTTCTCTCTTTGCGGCGGCCGTGATCCAGCGGCTGCCATTTATCCACATTGGGCCTGGGGCTCCCTTCGCCGCAGGGGGCTGTTGGGGGCTGCCGGGACTCCTGCATATCACTTTGGCCTGCTAGACGCCACCCTCGGGGTCCCGGCTTGTGGAGTGGATGGCCGGGACGCTCGAGGTGCTGCTGCTCGACGGAGGGCCTCTGCGGCCCCGAGGTGGTAATCCACCATCTTGGGCCTTCCGGCCGCCGCTAGTGGACTCGGAGCGGCCGGCGGCCCTCACAACTCCTGTGATTCGCCTGTGACAGCGGGTCCCCTCGAGGCTGGGGGAAGACCTTGGCGGCCTGCGGCGTCCTTTGGCGGCGATCGGGGGTGTGCTGCGCCTGGGAGAATCAGCAGTCCACCGGCTGTGTTGCGGCCTGAGCCAGGGGGCGTGGGAGAGGCCCCGCCTGGCTTGCGGCGGACCTAGGCGTTGGCCTGAAGGGCCCGATTCTCGCTTGCCTGCAACAGCGCCTGCACCTGTCGGCTCGTCGGACCCGGTGAGTGTGCCGCCCCCCTCGCCCCCAGTCAGTCTCGCCTGAGCGGCTCCCACGCTTTCCTGGACTGGATCAGCTTGTTGGGGGTCTGGGTTTCTGTGCGCTGTGGGACCGGCATGGGTGCCTTGCCCTGTGGTGTGGTGTGGCAGGGCTGTCGGTGCCCCTTTCCCCCGCCAGACATAGCACTCGGGGCACTGCCCCTGGACCCTGCTGGAGCACACTGCCGTTTGCTGGCGCCCGTGGCCTGATTCTCTGGTGGCCCTGCGGGGCGGGAGCAGCGCTAGTATCCTACCCCTGCTGTCCCTGCTGTGGGGGTGCTCTGTGCCTCGTCTGGATCTTTGGATTCCCGACTGCCTGCTGCAACATTGGGCCCGGCCCTTCTCGGCCCTTTGGTTTGGCCTTTAACGGTGGCCGCCTTGGAAACACTGCCTTCCCGCGCTCTTCTCACTGGGCGAGCACTGTCTTTTCGCACCGGGGGCTTTGTAGTTGGCGGACCCCCCTACGAGAGTAACTCATCTGCCCGGCTCTCCAATGCTGCCCAGTGGGGAGGCATTACCCTTGGCTCTGTGGTCATCGCCCGAGGGGGAACGCTGCCTGACGGGGACGGCCTGTGGTAGCTGCGGCATCTGGAGAAGGGGCCTATATAGGCTATCACCTGTGCTCTCCCATCCCAGCTTGCCTCCTGCAAAGCTTCTCGACGCTACCTGCTCACCTCCTGGGTCGCCTGCCTTGTGTCTGGCGGCGTGGGGCCCTACGCAGCCATGACTCGCACCAAATCAGTGAAAGACATGGCTGTCCCTCCGAAGGATAATCCTGTTGCTGCGCTTTGGAGCAAGCCTGCCTCCACTGGTCCTGGTGATCTGTCGTCGGCGGCGGGGGGGGTCCTCTGAGCACGTCACTCAATACTTCATGGCCGGATTCATGCAGGAACTAAAGACTGAAATAGGCTCGCTTCGCTCTGAAGTCCACTCATGCATCAGGAAACTTAGGAAAGAGGTCACGGTGATTGGTGAAAGGGTGGATGACCTTGAGAAAACGATGGATGCCCGCACAGAGGACCAGGAACAGCTGTGGCAGCGCTTGGCAGCGCTTGGCCACCCTGAGGAGCAACATCTCGAACTCCAACTCAAACAAGAAGATTTGGAAAATCGGAGGCGTCGCAACAACTTACGCCTCCGCGGGGTCCCCATTGGCGCCGAAGGAACGGACATCATGATCTTTGTTGCTGACCTGCTCCAAGACATACGTGGTGATGAAGATCTCTCTCCTCCGGCACTTGATCGTGCCCACCGTGTCTCGGGTCCCCCTGGCCGCCCTGGCCTTATCCCTGACATTCTGACACGGTTCCATTTCTTCACCGAAAAGGAGGCCATCCTTAAAGCAGCACACTCTAAATCAGAGCTTAAATGCAATGGTACCACAATCCAGCTCTTTCAGGACCTTGCTCCCAACACGCTACGGCGACGCCGGGACTTTAAGCCCATCACGGACAAGTTGCGTAGTCTGGGTATCCAATACCAGTGGGGCCATCCGTTTGCTCTTATTTTCAACTGGGAGGCCAAACGCCGGGTGCTGCGTTCCTTCCAGGAGGCAGCGCAACTGCTCCACCTCTCCCTTACGTGTCCACTTAGCCCTACCAGACTGCCTCCCGTGAAGCGGGAACCAGCGAAATCGCAATGGACTCAAATACGACGCCCCCGCCGCTTGTCTCGTCCTGATGACCAGGCTTCCTCGCAGGCCCGACAGGATCTCATACACCACATCCGCTCGATGGAAGAGGGGTGCTCCACCTCCAGTTCTCGCCCGCAACGCCTTAGCAAGCAGCCTCATGCCTCGAGTCACCGCAATCCTTCATGATCTCTTCAATGGTCCTTAGTGATGGATGTAACGGACTCGCGTGCTCCTTCATGGACCCTCCCCAGCATTGTCAGCATCTTGGCAGCGGCCTCGGAGTACTCCCCAGGAATTGTCTTTTCGCCTGGAGACCCGCCTCCCTACCTGCTCCTCGGAGAGTGACTCCTCCGGGATGGCTTGTGCTGGTGAGCCTAGCCTATTCCCTTTTTGGATCAGGACTCTACGGCCCGGTTGGCCGAGCTGGTTTCGTTTTTTTTTTTTTGGGCTCTTTGTGTTCTCCTCTTATGACTCTGTCCCTCTTTCTCTTTTCTCTTTCTGTCGGGAGGGTGGCACTCTGTGGCATGGGACCTTGCCTCTCTCCACCTGGTTGGCCTCTCTCTCTATTCCCCTCCCCCGCCACACGTTGTCTTCCCCACTGCTGCATGCGCCTGGCCTCACCTCTCACCAGTCATGACAAACTCACCCTGCCTGAAATTCCTGTCCCTCAATGTGAAGGGGCTTAACTCCCCTAATAAGCGGCGTCAGGTATGGTGCTATTTCTTACAGTTGAATCCTGATATAATTTTCCTTCAGGAGACTCACCTGGTCAAGGCGGATGTGGCCCGCATGGCTCACCCTTGCTCTCCGCTCCAATTTTGGGCATCTGCCCCTTCTAAAGTTGCTGGAGTGGCAATCCTGTGTCGGGCTGGCATTCAGCAGGGGGACTCCAAAGTACTTCGCACCCCGGATGGCAGGTTTCTCAAAGTGTCAGTCAGAATCGGTCGTAGGACCATCACTCTTTGTAATGTTTACGCTCCTAACCAGGCTCAAGACCTTTATCTCCGGGAGACGCTGCAGGACCGAGTGTCGTTTACGGACTCTTCTCTCATCATAGGGGGTGATTTTAACTTGGTGTGGGACGCTAACGTGGACCGTAGTGAAGGCTCCTTTCATGGGGCCGGGGCAATGTATTCCGCCCTTAAGAAACAATTGACGGACCTGGGCCTAATTGATGCCTGGTGCTACCACTCTCCTGACATGCGCGATTACTCGTATTACTCCCATATCCATCGCTCCTACGCGCGCATCGAGTATTTTTTTGTCTCACATTCTTTAATCGGAGAGACGCTCTCGGCCTCTATGTCGGACATCTCGATCTCTGATCACGCGCACCTCGAACTTCTCTTAAAGGATCTGTCTACTCCTTCTGGCCGCCCGCCGCGTTAGCGGCTCCCTCCTCACATTCTTCGGGACCCGGTAGACGTTGCGGAACTTAGAGCCGCATTATCTCTTACTTCGAGATGAATGATTTGCCCGAAACTCCTTTCCCCATGGTCTGGGATGCCTTCAAGGCCACTATTCGCGGGCACATCACGTCCATAGCGAGCACCCAGGCACGGGAGTCGCGCCTTTTTGAATCTACTCTCTCCCGCGACATAAAGGCGCTTGAGAAACTTGATCAGGATCAGCCACGGGTCACTCACAAACGGCGCCTGGCCATACTCCGAGGTCAGCTCCGTGCACACCGCACCAACAAGGCTGAGCGGGCTCTATTAGCTCTCAAGCAGCGCTATTATGAGGGAGGAGATAAAGTAGGCACAGTTTTAGCTCGGCGATTGCGGGTGTGAGCGGCCAAAGCACACATAGCCAATATTAAGCGCCCTGATGACACTCGAGTCACCACTGAGGCGGCTAAACTCGAAGCATTTCATGCGTATTACACATCTCTGTACGCCAAGGAGACGCCCCTCCCGGAGCAGATTCAGACTGTCCTAGACAATTTCCTCTGGACTCTGATAGCTCCATACAATGCGCAGCTCCTGGAGGATCCACTCTCTCATAGCGAACTTGCGGGTGCTTTGAAGGATCTTCCTCTTGGAAAATCGCCGGGTCCGGATGGATTGCCGCTTTCCTTCTATCATGTCTTTTTTCCGCAGCTTCACCCCATCGTCTTCGACTTTTTAACTCCTTCACGGACGCGATAGGTCCCTCTTCCTCCATGGGATTGGCCGAAATAGCCCTACTTCCAAAGCCAGGGAAGGACCCCACACTCTGCTCCTCTTTTCGCCCTATTGCTCTTCTCAACACGGATCTCAAAATATATACTAAAATTTTAGCCAAACGCTTAGAATCCTATCTCCCAGGCCTGATCGATCCCGATCAGGTCGGCTTTATTCGGCAGCGACAGGGGGCAGACAATGTACGACGAGTTGCGCACCTTGTCGGGAAAGCTCATCATTGGAATATCCCTGCCTGCCTATTATCTCTTGACGCGGAGAAAGCGTTCGATCGCGTGGACTGGACCTTTCTCCGAGCGGTTCTTTGCCAAATAGGGCTCGGCCCTTTGATGGTGTCCCGTATCATGGCTCCCTATCTCTCCCCTACGACTCAAGTCCGGGTTAATGGTCAACTCACCAACCTCATCTCAATATACAGAGGCACACGACAGGGCTGCCCCCTTTCCCCCCTCTTGTTCGCCCTTGTGGTGGAGCCTCTCGCCATCATGATTCGCCAGGCGCCAGACATACATGGCATCCCTCTTGGAGGCCACCAACGCAAGGTAGCCCTGTTCGTGGACGACCTCCTCCTTACGTTATCACAACCACACACATCCCTACCCGGCCTCTATCATCTTTTGCGCTCATTTGAGCAAGCATCGGGCCTTAAGGTTAACCATGAAAAATCTTGGGCCCTGAACCTCACTATACCGGTAGAGGAGCTCCCGACGCTCCAGGCGCTTGTTCCCTACAGGTGGGCCCACTCCATTAGATATCTTGGGCTTACTCTGACCCCCACCCTTGCCACCTGGTCGCAGACTAACTGGCAGGAATGTAGGCGGTCAGGGCTAGAGGACTTGTGAACTTGGAAGCCTCTCTCTCTCGTGGCTGGGCCGTCTCCATGCCCTTAAAATGTCCATCTTACCGAAAATTTTGTATGTATTTCAATCACTCCCCACCCCTATCCCACAACATCAGATCCAAAGCATGCAGCGTGAATTTACTAGGTTTATCTGGGGGGGCCGCAGACCGGCGATTTTCTAATAAAATCCTCATGTTACCATGGGATAGGGGAGGCCTGGCCTGCCCCAACCTGTTAGAATACTACTGGGCATCGCACTTACGCTTCATTTCCGAATGGATGGCATGGAAAAGCGAGAAGGTGTGGTTCCATATGGACAGGTCGGTGACTGGGCGCTCTATATGGGACTTACCATGGCAATCCCGGGCCTCTCGCTCCCGCAGTGCGTACATAGCCATTCCTACCAAGACTGTTCTTGATATCTGGGACAAGGTAGCCATATCCAAAGGCCTCACTACCTTTCCATCTCCTCACACTCCCATTGCTGGCAATTCCCTCTTCCCACCTGCCCTACATCCCCCCGTTTTCGCTGAATGGCTGGATGGTGGGTGTAGAACGATTAGGGACCTTTACGTGGGGACCACCTTCAAGACTTCTGAACACTGTAAACAGGAGTTCCAACTCCCCGAAGGGGCTCGTCTCCAATATTTGCAACTTTGACACTGGCTTCACACCGAATCTCTGACGCAGGCAGCCACACGTGCCCTCACCCCCTTCGAGCGGCTGGTCCGCTCGTTTGATAACTCTAGGGGCCTTATCTCTCATACCTATCACATCCTCCAGCACCCCCCGCGGATAGCCCTGCATCCCTACCAATCTCGATGGCAATCTGACCTGTCCACAGACATCACACCTGCACAATGGGATCGCCTTTGGCGCAACATTCCAAAGGTTTACCGCTGCCTCTCTCAGCGGGAAACTGCTTATAAGGTAATGACCCAGTGGTACTACACCCCTCACAGGCTACATAAAATGTTCCCTACATCCTCTCCTCTCTGCTGGCGATGCTCGAACTCTCCCAGAGATTTTCTTCACATTTGGTGGACTTGTCCACTTCTGGCCACCTAATGAAAAGAGATCCTCAGCCACATCAAATTGGTTCTTGGTTTCCCCCTGCCTGACACTCCAGCTACAGTTCTCTTGGGTATCAAGCCTGATAATTTGCGCGCGCTGACACGTAGAGATTGGCATATCTGTCTCCATATGTTGGGCGCGGCTAAACAACTCATAGCCCTATATTGGAAAAAAATGGAGACTCCCCCAGTCACTGTTTGGTTCACTCGCTTATGGCATACCATGGCGATGGAATTACTCACTGCGCGCTTACAGTCTCGAGACACCCAATTCACCAAACTTTGGCAACCATTAATTGATCATTTTTGTAGGATAGAACATGCCCGTTTTCAGCCCCCGAAACTCCAGGCCTTACACCTTTTTGAAGAGGCAAAACACCTCCCTATCTCCGACACACTCCCTTGACTCCAATGCCAACACGCTGCAATTCGTCCACCCGGCCATGCTCTCTGCAATAATCACCCCTCGCATCCCACCCTCCCTTTCTCTCCTCTTTCTCTTTGTCTCTTCGTTTCTCTTTTCTCTCTGCTTATTTTATTTCTTCTCGTTCTATATCCTCTAAGAGTCTTGGGGGGCCCATCCCCTTCTCGCACTTCTCCTCTTCTTTTGCCTGCATATTGTTTTATGTTTGAGCCCATGTGTTTGTTATGGTTCTTCTCATTTGGAGAAGCCCTAAAACCTGCACCTACCACATTTGAGTGTCATGCTACGCGGCCGGCCCTGCGTGGGTTGTAGGCGACTTGCTGTGTAACCCAACTTCCATGCATAACCTCACGGTGCCACACCCTTGCCTACTCCTTGTTTACTTCATCACGCGGCCGGCCCGCCAAAGGGTTGTAGGCGACACGTTGTGTATATGTTTATTATTCTTCCCTTCCTTAATAAAACAGATTTATATCAAAAAACGCACACTTGAGCGTATGATGGCAATAGACAACGCGGATTAACACTTGGGGCCATATTATCAAGAACGGGCGATAACATTCTTTTAAATGTTTTTTTTTACATTTTTTATTTTTCCGACCAACTGCATTTCCGTTACAAACAGGTAACTTAAGTACATGTTATGTATACATTTTTCCATAGCTTTACTTATGCTCTAGTACATGCCGCAACTGTGCAAAATGTTAACATAAAATGAATAATGAACTCTGTGCCATTGTTGCAGTCCGTGATTGTAACATGACCTGGCATATTACATTGTATTATATTCCCATCCGTTTAACTCCTATTCTCTCCTTAACCACTTTCTAAGTATTGTAAGTCTTAGAAACTCCGTGTTATGCTACTTCGTCATTTTGCATTGTTAGTAGGTAGTGTACTAGTGGTTCCCAGAAGTCTCTAGGCCATGAGGCTTGTGGTATTTCCTCTGCATAGACCTCTAGTGTCTCTTTGCAGTAAGTCATGTCAGTGAGCCAGTCTTTAAGTCTTGGGGGCCTTTTGCTACCCCAGCGCATAGCTATGCGCCGTTTAGCAAGTAGTAGTGCAAATGCCAAAAATGTCCGCCGTCTAGCTAATTTGAGTTTACATATTCCCAATATGCAGACCAATGGTGTGTTTGGTATTTGCTCGGATAACATATCCGTTAGCTTGTCAGTTATGTCTTGCCAGTACTTGTGGAGTTGTGGGCATGCCCATGCCATATGTAAAAAGTCGGCGTTTGGTGTGTGGCATCTATGACAATTATCGTCCACTCTAAGGCCGTATTTATGTAGTTTAGCCGGGGTGTAATATGTTTGATGTAGGAATTTAAAGTGGATAATTCGTAAGTTACAATTTGACGTAAGGAGCTGCAGCTGTGTGCAGCTATATTCCCAGTCATGCTCGTCTATAGGTTCACCAATAGTTGTTTCACATTTTTTTAGTGCAATGTTTGGTCCCTGTCTCTGTTTAGCTTGTGATGCATTGTAAAGGCGTGTTACTAGGTTTTTGCGTGTAGGTGTTGTTAATAGTATTTGTAATGCGTTCAACTGTGTGGGTTCTTCGGGAAATGACGTGTACAATTCCTTAAGTGCCATACGTAATCGCAGGTATGTGAACTTCTTTAATGGCGCTTGGTGTGTACAGAGGGATGGGTCCTCTAGTGAAATAAACTGATTGTGTGGGAACACCTTGCCCATGGTAGTTAGTCCCATCTCTTCTAGTAAATTTAACATTTTCTTTTCTTGAGTGACAGTAAGTCTGGGATGATGAGCCATTGGAAGTGCCTTGGCGTATATCAGTAACTTATCCGCTCTATATGCTAATGTGTGCCAGGCTCGGGAAGTGCAGGAGACCGTATGTATTTTCCCCCTCGGCACAGATCTCCTTGGGTCCGTTATATATGTTGTCAACGGCGAAGGATGCACGCTATCATGTTCTACTGCTATATGAGGAATATGTGCGTGGGCATGTAGCCAATAATGTGCATGCTGTGCTTGCGCACAGTGAAAGTATAATTGGAGGTCTGGAGCCTCAAAGGCCCCCTGGTGGTATGGTTTTGTTAGAGTTTTCCAACTTACTCTGGCCTGTTTCCCTGCCCATGTTAAGCATTGGAGGGCGGACCTCAATTTTGTGAATAATGTTTGTGTTAAACCAATCGGTATATTCCAAAATAAATATAAGAACCTAGGTAGCACGATCATTTTTTGCAAAGCAATTCTGTCTGCCAAGGAGAGGGGCATTTTAATCCATCGATCTATTTGCTCCTCAAGTTTTGTCAATGCCCTGCCGTAGTTTTCTCTTATTACCATTTCTGAATTGCGGTGTATCCATATGCCGAGATACTTAACCGGGTCTAGTTGCCATTTCAAGGGATAGTCTAGAGTTGGTTGTGTTGTGGCCGTTGTGAGAGGTATTACTACTGATTTATCCCAATTTATTCGGAGTCCTGAATAATGTTCAAAACGAATATATTCCCTGATGAGTGGATTTAAGTTAGTGTCAGGGTGGCGTGTATATAGGACCATATCATCTGCGTATAATGATATGCCAATAGGACGGAGAGTGAACTGTAAAGCTGAATTATAGGGTTTTTGACGGATTTTGCAGGCTAAGGGTTCTATGGTTAATGCAAATAGTATTGGTGAGAGTGGGCATCCCTGCCTCGTTCCCCGACTTATGTCAATGGGGTCTGATGTGTTCCCATTTATTCTGATACGTGCCCGAGGGTCTGTATATAGTAGTGCTACCCATCGCAGGAATGGCTCAGGGAAGCCCATCCTGCGCAGGATTGTGAACATGAAGACCCACTCTATCGAATCAAAGGCTTTCGCTGCGTCCAGTAGGGACGAGGTCGCTGGTATATCAGGGTCTAGTTGATGGTACAGTGCAAATATTGTGCGTATATTTTGAGTTGTAGACCATGTCGGCATAAAGCCTGCTTGATCCGGCAATACCAGGTTGCATATTAACGGCTGTATTCGTGTTGCTATAATTTTGGCTAATATCTTGGCGTCTATGTTTATTAAGGATAACGGGCGATAGGAGTCACACTGAGTTAAATCCTTGTCTGGTTTAGGGAGTGCAATCAAGAGTGCTTCACGTAATGTTGTCGGGAGTTTACCTTCTTCATAGGCTTCTTCATACATTTCTTCCAGGTGTGGAATCAGTAGGTCTCGGAATTCTTTGTAAAACTCTCCTGGGAGTCCGTCTAGACCTGGTGCCTTATTATTTGGGAGGGAGTTTATCGCGTCTTTAATTTCGTCTTCAGTGATATGGTGGCAAAAGTACTCTCGGTGGTCATCAGACAACCATGCTAATCCTATATCGTCCAGGTACTCGTTTATGTCTAATGTAGATACTGTCGACTGTGTGGTATATAATTGGGTGTAATATTTTGTAAAACAGTCAAGTATGGCGGGAGTGTCATACAGTGGTTGGTGTTGGTCATTCATGATCTGTGTTATGTACGTAGTCGTATGTGCAGGCTTTATTTTATATGATAGTGCACGACCGGGTCGTCCCCCTTCCCCGTAGTTTCTTGCTGTGTACCTACGCGATATATACTTGATCTCGTCATCTGCAAATGTATGGTATGTATCTGTCTTTTGTCTGATTTCCGCTAATAATGTGTTATTTTGCGTTGTTATGTATTCTGCCTCAAGTCTTCTGATATCCCTTTCTACCATCGATAGTTGTTGCTGTATGTCTCGTAGTATGCCTACATGTTTGCTAATACAATGGCCCCTGACAGTGACCTTAAAGGCCTCCCACAGTGACCCTGCACTGTTGACAGATCCAGAGTTATGGTCAAAGTAATCCACAATCGCCTGATGTAGTTCACTACGGAACACCTGGTCAAAGAGAGCATTTTGTTGCATCCTCCATGTAAATTGTCGTGGGGTGTGTGTAGGGATGGCCAGCGAAAGTTGTATCGGGGCACAGTCTGATAATGTTTTGGGGAGGTGTTCCACCCCAGTTGTCCATGTGCACACCTCCTGTGTCACCAGCCAATAGTCAAGTCTGGACCATGTATGATGTGTTAATGACGTGCAAGTTCCCTCTCTGCGACCTGGGTGCCTCAGTCTCAATATGTCTGCCATTGTCCATTCTTCCAATCCCTCTCTAAGAACCTTGGCTGATTGCTTACCATATCTCTCATTTCCAATTGATCTGTCTAAAGCTGGATCAAGGCATGTATTAAAATCGCCACCCCAGATAATGGCTGTGGGTTGCAACTCATGCAGTTTGGTCCATATTTGTGTATAGAAAGTCGGGTTGTCGGTATTGGGGCCATATGCAGTGACGATCGTTATAGCTGTGCCCCCAAAGTTGCCCTGTATTATAACATATCGCCCTTGGTCATCTTTGATAGCTTTAATGAGCGTAAATGGGGTATTCCGTTTGACCAATATCATGACTCCTCTGGCGTAGGAAGAGTAGGAGGAAGCCATCCTATATATTGCCCATCTAGTGCCTATTTTACCCTCCCTGAGTTCCGTCAAATGTGTTTCCTGTATACAGGCGACATCTATCTTGTGTCTGTCTAAGTATGCGAAGACTTTGCGTATTTTCCGTGGGTTTTGGAGTCCACGAATATTCCAGGTCATGAACGACAATGGTCGAAGGTGTGTCAGGTCACTAGCCATGTACCGTCCCAGTAGCAACAGCTATGTGCTGATGTCGATTAAATTGTGTGGTATCATGTATACACATTCTTGTAGCTCTATCGCTGGTCGGTTTTTCCATATTAACACCCCGTCCCCCCACCCACTCCACCGCATCGCGTTCAGTGGAGACAATTCCCAAAACTTGGAACATAATCTTTACCCCTCCCCCTTCCCAGCCAAACAATAAAGAAAAACTAACTAGTGTGGTTCACACAGGTGGGCGAGAGCTGCCGATTCGAAAACCCTTGCACTAGATACAAGGGGGACACCATCTCTTTGTCAGTTTAATGCACTGTTGGAGCATCCAGCAACTTTAATCTAACCCCTTATATTTACCACTTACTTCAGTGATTCTATCTGTTGTGCAGAAACGCACAAGGCACTCGCAGGATGGTAGCCAGTGCTGATGTAACTGCCATTATTTATACTCACTACAACTGCTAGTGTTCAGGCACATTGCCAGTGTGCAGTTGGCACTTGCGGCCCCAGTCTACATAGTTCGGTACGTATAAGTTAGCAGAACGGTTTGCTTCTTGGGAACGGTCCATGTAACCAGTCTCTGTGGAGCAATGTCTCTAATTGATCCATGTCTCTGTATCTTACTGTGTACTATTTGTGAGGTTCTTGTAGTCTAATCTATAAATTGCAACAAGTATAGTTGTAGATGAGTAGCACTCCACATCCGATGTGGTTGCCTGGTCCTCCTGTCGCTCCCTCGGCGATCTCCTGCGTGTGCTCTGCGATTCCCTCTCTTGGAGATGTTTCAGAATGTCTTTAGGATCATTGTAGATTTTAGTTTTGCCCTCATCGGTCACTCTGAGTCTGGCGGGGTATAGCATGGGTTATTTAATATTGAGGTCCCAAAGCTTCCTCTTTACCAGATCGAATTTCTTCCGCGCCTCTTGGACCGCTGGCGTGAAGTCAGGATACAGGGATATCTCCATGCCCTCATGTCTCAAGTTACCTTGTTCGCGGGTTTTTTTGCGGAGTGCCGCATCTCGGTCTCTGTAGTTTAATAACTTTGCTATGATTGGCCTCGGTCTAGCTCCCGCTGGTGGTGGTGGTGCTAGAGATCTGTGTGCCAGTTCGACTATGAAGGCGTTCGAGAAGTTGTCCCTACCCAGAAGGGTGATCAGTAATTGTTCCACATACCTTTCCATAGGTCCTGTATTGGTTGTTTCTGCTATTCCCATCAGGCGTATGTTACTTCTATGGGATCTCGCCTCTAAATCCTCTGCTTTCGCCGTTAACGCCGCTAATTGTTTCTCCATTTTCCCTTGTTTAGTTTCCATTTGATTGTGCGCGTCCTCCGCTTCAGATATGCATCATTCGGCCATATCTATCCGCTCCGTATGGCGGTCCATTCGTTCTGACATGCGGTCCATCCTGTATGTTAGAGAGTCAATCTTGCCATCAATATTTGTTAGGGCCGCTTGTATCGTAGCAAACATAGCCTGCACGTCATCAATTGTGGTGCCGCTAGCAGATGCCGTCGATCGCGTTGCTACCTGTTGGTCATCCGTATTCTGATCCGTTGTTTTTTTGGATTGCTCAAAGTTAATTTTGGGCTGGTTTCTATCCGGTTTGCCCATGTTTCTGGTAGTGGTGGTGCCTATGCGTGAGTTCTCAATTAGTATCAAGTATTATGTGCCCAGCGATAGCGGTTAGCGATCAGCGCGCTGTTTTGCCCCGGCGTAATTTTGACTCCTTGCACAGACAGGGGGTGTGAGACAGCAGGGCACTTGTCTGCTATGTGATGTTTGCTCTTAATTTTGTGTAGTTGCGAGTGATCTCCGACACCCACACAATATTTTCTGGCCGCAGCGACTCACTAGGTGTCATAGATTTGTCACTTCACAAAGTGCTGTCCAGTAGTGTTTAACTGATGTTCACAGGCTCTTATTTTATATTTGTGTGTCTTGTAACTAGTGCTATTATATTGCTTGATGACGAAAGCTACTCCTTTCTAGTCCCAAACGAGTGCAATCTGACAGCTCAAGGACACAGTTCTACAGGATAGGAGCAAGTCGCCAGTGTCTATGCACAGCATACAGTCTATACAGGTGAATGTGGATCTCACCGCGTTTGTGGGTATAGGCCGATGTATTTTAATGTGGTATACAAATCCGTTACTTCTAATGAACTTTATCGTAGCCCACAGCCCCCAATCTTCTCTCGCAGGAGATAGAGTGAGGCTTGCGGTGTGTTTCAGGGACTATGCTTGACGTGTGAATGACTTTGTTTCCATGGGGCTCTGTTCTGGGCTACATTACTTTCATGTCTATCCAGTCCCTGTGATGTGCAGCAGTCGGCAAATCTTCAGCTCAGCAGCTCGGCGCCAACAGCCGCCTCGTCCTTCTGTTACTCGGCACAGCGCGTTGGTTCCAGAGGGTTCTGCAACCAGTGCGGGTCTGCTGCTGTCCCGCCAGCGTCTCCCCCCAGTTCCCGGTAGAGTGTACTTGTGTGTGGTCCGTTGCGCGTTGTTTTACTGTATGCCACCTCGGGCAGGAGCACGCCAGCGGTGCAGCGGTGTATTTTTCTCAGTCCCGCTGTCGCCCGTGCAATGTCTCTGTCTTGCGGTTGCCTGAAGCTACGACCGCTGCTAATGCGGAGCGCTCGGCAATGCTGTTAGCTTTAGACTGCGGCGTAATCGTGCCTCTCTTCCCCTCTTGCGTCCACTTGATAGGGTTGCCAATCTGCGGGCCCGGGACGCGGCAATAAGATTTTGCTGCAGTAGCGCCTTACCGTTTGAGATGTTCTCTCGTGTCTATTGCCCCCTCCGACAAATCCAAGCAACCTTGGCAGGGTCAGTGTGGGCTCCGCCGCAGCCGGCAGTCTCGTTGGGCCTCAACGGTCAGCGCGCATATCCGGGCCCCGACCTCAAAACTCACCGGCGTGTGTGCCGTACGTCGCGGCCTTGTTTCTCACCACAGTCCGACGTCTAAGTTTCGTTGTCTTCCGCCAGGCCTCTGTTGCAACGCTCTTCTTCGTGAGCGCGTTACAGCGTTTCAGGAGCTTTTTGTTGCAGGAAAATGGTATAGGTGCGTCTTTAGTGCATTCTGCTTTATTTTTGGTCGCTGGGGCTCATCCTGTGCAGGATTTGCAGCGTTTGTTGTTGGTGTCCGAGAGGAGCTCGCCTAAGATGCGGCCATCTCTCAGCTCGGCTAGCTCTGCCCCCTAGAACGGGCGATAACATTATCGCAGCTTTAGCGGCAGGAAACTGCTGCTAAAGTGGCGATAAGGGGCTTGATAATATGCCCTATAGAATTCCAATAGAAGCCCAGGTTCTGGTGTGAAGGACATCAAACCTGGGCTTCTATTGGAATTCTATAGGGCATATTATCAAGCCCCTTATCGCCGCTTTAGCAGCAGTTTCCTGCCGCTAAAGCGGCGATAATGTTATCGCCCGTTCTTGATAATATGGCCCTTGGATTTTTATTTTGGTTAGGGAAATGTGTCCAGATACTGTGCCATTCAACAAATAAATGGAAGTCCTAGAGGTGGAAATAGGGCATTACTGTTGAGAAGAAGAGAATCAAGACACTACATTGACCTTAAGACAAAATTCTCCTTAGGTTTAAACAGCGAGGAAGAACTCAAAATACAGTTAGGTGATTGATTGCCTGCTACGCTTGATGATCGGGGTTGAGGATCTGCGTTTAATACATTTTCATTTTCTTTATTAGTTTGCCACACAGGAGGAAGGGGAAGGGACTATCATTCTTTGAATCAAGAGGTGGTGTAAGTGGCTAGCCGATACAACCTGCTATTTTCTTCACGATCCGCAAAGCAGTGCTATTCTCTTCATCAGATAAGAGTCTATAATTGACACAAAACTAATATAACATTCAATATTGATGTTTTATTTGTGCTTTCTCTTAGTTCATATGATGTAGCCGACTTGGGGTACATCACAAGAATTTCGAATATTTGTGCCCAGTGATTCTTTGACATGAACTAAAAGTTGCCATTGAAGATCACAAGTTGCAATGAATAGGAGAAAACATTTCAAATTGATGTTCCTTCATTATATTATATTGTAAAATTGCATAATAGAGAAAGCAACTGTCTTTGCTTTAAAGATAGCACTGAGGCGGTCATACACTGAATTTGTCCATCGTTTATATTGTTTGTCTTCATATTCACCTTACTTCCTGGTAATGGCATGATTGGGATCAAGGCCAGCTGTTCAGCCGAAACGTACCATGAGTTGTTTCAAATAAAAATTTGCACCTTGGGCATCCTGAGTGTTTGCTTCTCTCTACTTATGGAGTGTTATGTATGTATATATATATATATATATATATATATATATATATATATATATATATATATATATATATATATATATATATATATATGACTATTACAGATAAATGTGCATTTCTTTGTCAATATTCAGAGATTCTTTTGAATCCATCTCTAAGATTAAATGGGATTCCAGTTCACACAACTCTAATTTTCCGTCACCTCCTCTGCTTGACTTTTTCACATGATCAATCACACTGTAAGATATTAGATTCTCATTCCCATCATGATACTTCTGAAAGTGTTGCACCAATGGGTAACTGGAGTCCCTATTGCTTCCCCTTAAAACATACTTGGAGCCCTGGGCAATGGGGTCACACAGGCCTTTTTAAAAACTCAGTGCAGCCCCCCCTCAACTTAAAGAAAACACGACCCCGGGGGATGGGATCCCCAGGTTGTTTTTAAGGCTGGGGAGGGGGGGCTTTCAGTCCCTCTCCCCTTAACTAACACATTGGATCCTGGAGGATGGGATCCAAGATAGGCTCAGGAGGGGGATCCATGGCTTCCCCTCGCAAAAACACAGCACTGGGGATGGCATCCCCAGGACCTTTTTATGGCTTGAGGAGGGGGGCCACTTGCCTGTGGAAGGGTATATCATCGGCAACATTAACGTTTTGAGCTCGAAAACCACAGAAATTCACCAGCTATAGTTAACAAAGCTAGCTATAACTTGCTCCCCTGCCATGCACTTTTTATTACATCACTTATGGCATGTTCTAGGACATCATTTATGACATCACTTATGATATCTCAAATGACATCATTTCTGTGTTTTTTTGAGTTAAACATTAATGTAGTCACTAACATATTCCCCTAACTATAATGTCACTTTAGCATTTGTTTTTTCAGTGAATGTTCCATAGGCAAAGAGTTTTCTGTGTTGCTAAAACCTTTGGCTCCATTTGATGAATCTCCATGAAACTTTCCAAAAACGTCCTACTTTTTGACTTGTTTGTGCAAGTTTCAGGGTGATTCATCAAGCAGGGGCCAAGAAAAAAGGGGGTCTGAAAATGCAAAATCCCCATGCATCTTCCATAGACTTCTTTAAGAAGGGCTACAGCATAAAATGCTGAACAGAAATACACCAAATTTGGCAGGATCTTGTTTCGCAGATTGGGCTTACTTGATTTGATGTAAATCCATTCAGTACATTTTGAGAAATTAAGATTAAAAGATAATTGTTAATTTGGACCACTGGGTCCACAAGAGACTCTTACGGGAGCTCCAATTAAAAAATAGATCATTCTGATTAGTCTAGGGAGGTTTATTTTCCTTGGTCAGACTCCCACAGGAGCGACCGCACTTAATGGCTGCCAGCAACATCAGAAAAATGTTGCTTGCCAGCAATTGCAGGACTTGGGGATTTAGGGCCTGATTTAGATCTTGGCGTAATGGGTCCCACAGTCATTTTTCCATTGGAATCACCATCTGCCTACTTGGCGGTCCACCCTCTCTATTTAGATGATGGCACATCGATGGACGAAAGACCGTCGTAATGCCGCCGTCTCCACTAGATTTGTTCAACCACGTCGACAACGTCATAGGCAAAAGCGGCTGTCGGAGGGAGTGCATCCAGTTTGACCGCTGGGCCAATCACGATGCGCCTTCCAGCCGACATAACTGTGGCAGGGAAATCTCCACACCTGAGTTGGTGGATTGGAATGGATATAAGGCTCACACTTTCTTTCTGTTTCACACTTCCTTTTCCGTCATGGAGCCGATCATATAAGTCCTGCCTTTGCTGCTGCCGCCGGAATCAAGGGTAACCTTCCATTATAACTTGTTACATTTGACTTGTCGGTTTACGTTTGATCTGAACTCGTGCATGTTGAAATCTCTCTTACAAGCAATAACACACCAATGTGTAATGCATATGTGTGTAATGTTGTTGTTTAAGAAATTTAAGGTATAATTGTTTCATCATTTTAAATTTGGTGAAATTTGCCTTCAGATAATGGACACTAACACAAAAGCAAACATCAATCCAAAAATCTAAAACTGAGCATATAGGTATAAAATCATAACCATGTGCATTATACATTATTGGTATAATTGAAATGCAATATAATGTAGTAATTGCACATGAGAAGGTGAAGCATTTATTTACAAACAACTGTAAAATCAATGTTAGGTCCAAACTTCAATCAATTAATATATTAATCAATTTAACATTTCCCCTTGACTAGTGCATTTCCTGTGTTTTATGAAATGCTATTTGTGTCATCATTATCATAAGGTGCAATGCAATGCATATGTGTTTATTTTCATCACTTATCAAGTACAAATAAACACATGTGCATTAACACTCACAAAAAAAATATTACTAATCCATTTGTTGGTATAAGTGCCCTTTATCATGATAAATGCTTGCACCAAATTTTAAATGTCCATCACATACTTTCATTACTAGTGTATGGACTGTACAATTAAGACAATTAAAAAAAATGTGGCATTTTCTGTCATAATTTAGAGTTACAATATGTAAATCACATTTTATTCATTAACAGTTCTAAGGATCAAAGAATGGTAAATGAAAAATAATGTCAGGACAAACATGGTGAAATTAAAATATTTTTTATTATGAAGTGAGATACTTCTCTCAAATCAATATTATTTTATTTCAAAAACATAAAACAGTAAAAAACTTAAATGTCAGAAAGACATGACCTTGGATAGTTGCCCCAAACTTGCCTTCTAAAGAGACTGCCAAAGGGGAAACTCCTCAGGAAGGGACATCTAGTGGGCACAAAGCAGGCACGTCAAGGATCTTTCTTGGGAGGGGTGGATCTGGGTCTGACAGGGGTTATGGACAGGTAAGACATGGATTCAGAAGGAGGAGTACAGGTAGGAGGGGTGGAGGGGGGAGAGGATTGGGTTTGGGAGGCAGAGGGAGCTGCAGTGTGTGATGTGCGTGTATCTGATGGTTTTGCAGTTGCATGTGGGTCTGATGTATGTTTTGTATGTTTAGGTGTTTGTTTCCTGGCAGGAGTATGTTGTTCGGGTGGGTGTGTGCGTTTGTGTGTGGTCAGTCATGTTTTGCATGTAGATGTGCTTGTGTGTGAGGGTGCTTGGATGAGTGTGCTGTTGAGGTACTTGATGTGGTTGTAAGTCAAATGCTGCTAGTGGGCCTGCAGCACTGATTGTGCCACCCACGCAAGCAACCTTGCAAAAGGTTCTCAGACCGGCCACTTCAGTGACTGTGAGCAGCTTGGTACTGCCATGTCAACCTGCCAAGTGCACCCACGTGCCAGGCCCCAACCTTCCCTTTTCTTAAAGGTGAGTCACCCCTAAGGTAGGCCCAAGGTACCCCCTGTGGGCAGGGTGCAGTGTCTGTGAAAGGTAGGACATGTTTTGATGTGTGTAACATGTCCTGATAGTGAATTACAGGAAATTTAGTTTTTCACTATTGAATGGCTATCTGTCCCATAGGATAGAATGGGAGTTTATTTATAACATCTTATAAATATAACTTTCCATTAGGACAAGATGGGAAGGTAAAGTTTAGAATGCCTGAACTCAGAATATAAAAATGCATCTTTTAGTAAAGATAATTTTTATATTGTGTGACTGAGCACGGAGCCTCTCTGATACCAGAGATCAAAAAGAAATGGACTAGAAATATTGGGGCCCAGACCCCTGAACTTCAGATTACTGCTGAAATAAGGAACCTGCCAAGAAGGAGACCTGGGAAAACTGAAGGAGAAGTACTGCCCCTTTGCTGTGTGTGGTTTGGGGTTGGCCTGCAGTGGCTGTTTCTGCCAAGGAGAGGATAAAGACTTTGCTGTGTGCTGTGTCTCCTGCTTGAGGAAGATCTCCAAGGGCTTGAAGTAGAGCATGCTTCCTGCTTTGAAGTCTCAGGGATACAAAGACTTCACCACCAGCTCCCCTGAACTTCCTTGCTGGGAGTTCTGACCTTCCAAGAGGTGCCTGTTGCTGAGTTGGACCTCTGGAGGTTGTTCCTGCTGTTGGGAGCTGGAAAAGAGACACAACTACGATAAGGGCTACGCATCCACACCTGTTTTCGCCGCATCGCTGAAGAAACCGACGCAGCGCCTGCCCGCGGCTGGATAAATCATTGCAAGCTGACTCCCACGCACCAATATCCGAAGTCCAAGATCACTGCACCAAGTCCGACGCAGGCCCTGCAGTGTGGCTACAAGAAACAACGTATCGTTGGACCATGGCTGGAGAGACCAACGCAGCGTCGTTGCCGCCGCATGGAGAACCGGCGCTTCCTAGATCGTCACGCATTGCACCGGGCCGCCACGGCTACAAGAATGCCGGGGCCACAGTCAGAAACGACGCATCACCTCCCCGGACAGTAATAAACCGATGCATCACCTCCCCACACAGTAAGGAACTGACGCATCCCCACCCCTGCGTGGCAGTAAGGCACCAACGTACCACCTCCCCTGGAGTAAGGAACAAATGCATCAGCTTCCCTGGGCGGAAGGAACCCATGCATCACCTTCCCTGCGGCTGTTTTTGTTTGTGACTGTGACGCATCCAAGGTACTTTGTGTTGAAAGTGTCACATCTAAAGTTTGCTATGGACAGAACTGTTTCTACCTTTTAAAAGTCATATTTTGATTACTGTATTGTGGATTTTTGTCGTTTTGGTCTTGTTTGGTTTAGATAAAGATTACTTATTTTTCTAAACTGGTGTGGTGTTCATTTGTAGTGTTTTCACTATATTATTGTATGTGTACACAAATGCTTTACACACTGCCTCTGAGATAAGCCTGTCTGCTCGTGCCAAGCTACCAAAGGGGTGAGCAGGGGTTATGTTAGAAGTGTATCCCCCTTACCCTGTCTAGGAAGAAGGGTCCATACTTGGACAAAGGTGCAAACCATTGCCAACTAGAGACCCCCATTTCTAACAAGGTGGTTGGTGTGGTTGTGGTGCTTCTGGGTGTGCTGGTGGCTGTGGTGGTGGTTGTGGGTTTGCTGGTGTTTGTGGTGCTGGTGTATGTGGGTGTGATGTGGTTGTGGGTGTGGTGGCACTTGTGGGTGTGATGGGGGTTGTGGGTATGGTGGTGCTTGTTGGTGTGCTGGTGTTTCTGGTGCTTGTTGGTGTGATGGGGTGCTTGTGGTTAATGTGGTGGTTGTAGTTTCAATAGTGTCTGTATATTGTTTGGGTGTTTGCTAGTGTTTCTGGGTTTGTGTTTATGTGGGCGCATGAGTGTGATGGTTGTTTGTGTTGGGGTGGGTGCATGCAAAGAAGTGAGTGTACTTGTGATAGGGGTGGGACTTTGGAATTGGGATGTGGAAGGGACCTGAGTTAGGACACATGGTGGTGCTGGTTGGAAGGCCGCAGTCAGTGAGGAGGCCAGTCCTGTAAATGATCTCTGCAAGCCAGACATAGACCTATGAATGCCTTCCAGGTATGCTACCGTTTGTTGCATTTGGCAACTGAGGCCCTGGATGGCTTTCAGGAGTGCAGTCTGGCCTACAGGGATGCTGCATGAGAGGTCAATAGCCTCCTCAGTCAGCGCACCTGGGGGGACAGTGGGTGAGGTGCCTGTGGTGAAGGAGACCCCATCCCTTTTTTGGGGGGCAGGTTTAGACAAGTGGGGGGAGAGCAAGAGGGAGTGTGGTCTGGGTGCAGGTGGTACAGTTCCTTTAGTGTCTGCCACCACTAGGGACTGCTGGCTTGTGAAGGCCTCCGAAGATAATGATGATGAGCTGGTGGCCTCTGTTGCAGTCCCCTCAGCCTTCATGCCATTGTGTCCCTCGATGTCTGTGGTCTCAGCACCCAAAGCACAGTGGCCAACTGCTTCATCTACCTTTGTGGTCACTGTCCCCTTCGCCTGTTCCTGAAGATGCTGAAAAGAGAGATAAAAATAACTTTATTGTATCTGTGTAAATAGACCAGATCATGAAGTTTTTCTCAAAACATGTTCACATTTATCACATTTCACCTGCTTCAAATTTTTCACACTTTGCTTCATTTTCATCATTATCTCCTGCATGTAGGGGACATCTTCAGAAACCATTTGGTCATAGTTTAGAAATTTCCCCATATAGCTCCTATATAATTTGTTATCATTTCCCTTCAGCTTTTTACATTCTCTCCATGAACTCTTTAAAACCTCTGAATGATTCAGATTTGTTGCAATGAGCAGTGATCTTATGTCACAAAAAATCTTACAAAGCAAAACTATCTTTGTACTTTAGACGTAAAGTAGTAGTCGCATTTCTTGAGTAGTGGAGAAAGGGGGCGGCGGTTCTAACTAGCTCTCCGGAATTCCACTGTGTAGGACTTACAGGAGGTACCTGGAGGGCTTCTTGGACCCCAAGAACCCTCAGCATCCAAGGCGACTTCATCCCCCAGCCACCACTGCGCCAGGAGGCTAGTGTGCAGAGCAGTGGTGAAGTGGGCATGGCCTCCGTCGACTTGGCAGAGGTGTTTTTTCTTTAAAAAAAATGTTTTTAAGGGAGAGGGGGCTGCGTGGCCCCCATTTCCTGGGCCATATCCGGCCCCAGGGACCCCATCCTCAGGGGCTTGCCCCTTTTTTTTTATTGTTTTGTTTTTTAAAACAAAGAGAGGGGGTTGTGTGGCCCCCCTCCTGGGCCAAATTCTGATTCAGGGACCCCATCCCCAGGGCACAACCTGTAGTGTGGGTGTCCTAGTCCCACCCAGGGCACCCACTGCCTTTGATGGGGACCATGGGGGGAGCCTGTAGGCCCTGTGGTCCCTGCCAGCTTGTTGCGTCCTGCAGGAGCTGGCATTGCTGTTACACATAGGGAGCTGATAACATGCAGCTCCCTGTGTGTAAAAGCAAATTGTGCTCTGATTTGAGCAAGCGGGAGCAAAATGCTTTGAGAAAGCATCAGCAAAATGCTCTTGCTTGCTCAAAGTGGAACCCTGTTGGCAATGTGGGAGCATAGCAAACTGCAATATCCGGGGGGTGGGAACCCCAAAACATTACTGGAGTTGACCCTGGGGGGGTGGTGGTCCCCAGGGCGATTTAGGGTTCCCCCAGGGGGGCCACATGGCGCCCCTCCTTTGTTCAAATTTGCCCTGGGAAGGTGGTGGTTCCGGGGCTAGGGGTCCGCAACGGACCCCCTGCATATATATAATTTGAGCCCCCGGGTGGTGGTGGTCCCCTGGGCTGCGGGGGGCCTAGTGGGCCCCCCTGCATTTTTATTAGTGATTACTCTAAGGAGGTGGTGGTCCCCGGGGCTGTGGGTGGCGCGCAACCCCCTGAAGTTATGTTAGGCATTGCACCAGGGAGTTGGTGGTCCCTGGGGAGGCAGGAGCATTTCTAATTAGTATTTATTAATCCTGGGAGGTGGCAACCCCTCGGGCTTTGGGGGGGCCTAGTGGCCCCCCACATTAATAGAATATTACCCCCGGAATGTGGCAGTCCCCTGGGCTGTGGGGGAGGCCATACGGGCCTCCCCTGCATTCTTTTGAATCAATAGCTCAAGGAGGTGGAGATTCCCAGGGCTGCAGGGGGCCGTGTGGGCCCCGCATCAGTTCGCATCAGCATCGGTAAGGTGGCGGTCCCTGGGGCATGGGGAAAGTGCATAGGCACCCCTCGCATTACTTTAAAACTACCCCCAGGATCTGGCCCACCCAGGGCAAATTACTAGCGGAGCACAGGAACCTGTGCTTTTTTTTTAATTCGGTGGGATTACCGGACCCAGCATGAGTCCAGCCGAATGTTTAAAAAAAATGCTTTTTTGCCCCTGAGGTCCCCCCCAAGAGGCCTAGGGGGTCAGGGTGTTTTTACCCTGCCCTCTTTTCTTTTTATAAAATCTTTTGTCCTGTGACTCGGTTCAATCGAGTCACAAGATTGCTGCCAACACTTTCTGGTTTGAAGTGTTGGCTAATGCAAAAACAACAGTTGATGGACAGAATGCAGAACAATGTCATACATTCACCCCAGTACAGAGATCTGGGCTTAAATCCATCGTTTTTTTGCTCACCATGCCATTCCAGTTTGAACTCAGCCATATGCAAATCAGTCTTGACCCTGTGCCTCATGGGAACAGTCCAGCCCGAACTGCCAAGCCAGGTCCTCCCTGGACTGGAAACAAGCATCCTAGGACCGGTTTCGGGGTTTCACCCCTCTTCAGCCAGGATAGCTTGATTGCAGTGGCATGGAGAGCACGGGACCCACGTCTGGGCATACCCGTCCCTGTTGGCTGCCAATTAGATCTCAGCACGAGATCTCGGGTGTGGTTGCGGATCCTCTGTGTCCCCAGTTGTATATCTGAAAAACCTTTAAATAACTCCACAACTACTGAACAGATTTACACCAAGTCACAAAAAGGCACTTCCTTGGACCGACATCTGCCTTCCTGCCAAATTTGGTGTTCAGCAGTTCAGCCTGTAGCAGGGTCTAAAGGTCCAATGGAAATTAACATGGGGAAAATGCACTTCTAATCACCCCCTGGTTCTCAGCCCCCACTTGATGGATCACCCCAAAACTTTCAAGATAGCAGCTGAAGTGAGCGTCATACCAGTTCTGAATATTTCGGGAAGATTCCTCAAACAGCACCAAAGTTATTGGCAAATAAAAAAAACCTCTTCCTATGGAAACTAGGTCCTGACTATAACTACCTACTGGTGACCATCATTAGGTAATTTATATAGATATTTATGTATATGTATATATACACACCAAATAAAATATAGGGTGTCATATTAAATTTAAACATGTACCTGTACCTCTGGTGAGCCATATAGCTGGCTGTATAGGAACAGAGTCTCAGTAGCGAGAAACTCCAGCTCCTCTGGGGAAAAGGCAGAGGCTGTGTTAACTGCTTTTCCAGGCATTGTGGCTCCCAGAGTTTGGAACCAGCAGCAAAATTTGAGGAGATGATGTTGGCTGCAGTGTTAGCAGACAAGTGAGCTTTGTTTGAAACGTACACAATCATCAATGGCGACAGACACATCCATTGGATGTCGTGCATTACTTTTACACACCTTACACTATGGCTGGGTCCTTCATGGTGTGTCACAACCACTAGGTGGTCAATTTCCGCCACAGGTGTGTAATTCCAAATGCCTGATGGCAAGGTCAGGTTTTAGATGTTGAAATAGTGTGTTTCTCAATGTTAACTGCGTCACCACCAATCAAAATGGTGACTAGTTTGTGTACTTTGAACATATGTTAATGTTGGTTATTTTTTTAAATAAAAACTGTATTATGTAATGAGTTACTGTGGTTAAATGCAATAGTTTTGAAGTTTTGTGTATTCTTCTGTTGACAGAAGTTTTGATGGTAAAATTTTTAAAAAAAAGAATGTTTAAATAATACATTTAAATTGTATTATTTAAACATTTAAAAATAAAAATGATTACACATGTAAATAATAATATTTAAAAAAAATTATAACAGAATTTGTTTATTGTTCACTAACACAAATTCTGCTTGACAATGTTGTGATTCAATAGAATGACAAAGGATCATGGTCTGACATGAAATATTTTTCAAAGAGTGGTATGCAAGTGAAAAGAATTAGCCGAAAAACATCAAGTGTCAAGGACGGCGGTTCAGCCAGTACACATTTAAATATGGCGGGCGTAATTCCTCCAGCTTGGCAGAGTACTTGTCAACTCTGCCGCAGAGGGAAGACGAAAGTCCCGCCATAATATAAATCAGGCTTCTGGTTCTCTTGTCCAGAGGTAAAAAATAAAAGTAATATAAGGGGGCTGGGTAGGGATTCCTTGACCCCATAGGCCCCATGGGGGGGACCCATGGGGACCCCATGGGACCAAAACAAAAAGAAAATCAGCAACAAATGTTACAATCCTGCGGGAATCCCACAGGAGCAAAAAAACAATAGTAACTGAGCTTCATTAATTAATTATGAGCCCCAGGGAGCCCAACAGTGTGGGTGGAGCTGCGTGCCACCCTGCCAGAGCCATTAAATGCCACAGAAATCCCACCCCAGGCCAAAATTTGCAAATAAGGACATGCTCCCCTTCCGCAAGTCTCCAAAATCCCCGGAACCCCATTATCCATGACCGAACTCAAAATGTGGATGGGGTGGCATGGCCCTCCCCCGATCTATTAAAGGTCCCAGGGATCCTACTTCAGAGCCAAAATCTTCAAATAAGGGGAAAGGGGCCCACAGCGGGCTAAAATTACTTGAAATGGGGATGGGGCAAGGCGGCCAACCCCTCCCAGAGTCATTAAAGGCCCCAGGGATCCTGTCCCGAGACGGCTCACATGCTTTGTCTCGGGGTGCCCACCTCCTGGTCTTATCGGTTTCCTGGCCTGCACTGACGTGGGCACAGAAACCTGCGTTTGTTCCCGCTTGGCAGGAGTGTTTTTGGATCTCCTGGCAAGTGGGAGCAAACACAAAGTTTTCTCCCAGTTTGCTCCTAGCCGGTGGGTGCTTTAAAAATGCTCTCACCAGCAATGATGCGGGCAGGGAAACAGATCAAAATATTGCTTCTGCCCAGAGGGAGCAGCATTAGTAGCAGCTCCCTCCAGGTAGAAGCAATGCAGCTTCCACTGCACAGGGCAGTGGGGGCCCTGGGGCCCCCAACAAGTGCATGGGGGGTGTCGTGGGTGGGCACAAGGGCACCCATCATTCATAGTGTTACTATTGTTACTAGTGGCCCAAGGGTATGGCTTCCACAGGGCCTAACAAGGCTCAGGGAGGAGGGCAGTGCAGCCCCCCTCCCCTTTCATTTAAAAAATATCCCTGGGGGATGGGGTTCCCAGGGCCTAAGAAGGCTTAGGAGGGGCGCCATGAGATAAGTATACTTTCAAATTTCTAATTTTTGTGTAGTTTAAGTTGAGTTTCTATACCAAACATAAATACAGTTTTTCTAACTCTAACTTATCTTTAACCTTAGATTTTTTTTTTTATTGGAATGGTTTTCATAATGTTAATTTAAAAGAATTATATTTGTATAGTGGAGTGTTAATAGGTGGAGTGTGGTGCAATATAGTGGAGGATAGCATTGTAAAGTGTACTATGGTACAGTACAGTGTTTTAGAGTGGAGTGGAGTTGATTGGAATGAGATAAACTTGAGTCATGTACACTGTAATGGCATACAGCAGAGTGGAGTAGAGTGGAGTTGCATACAGTGGAGTGACTTACAGGGAAGTCGAATTGTGTAGAGTGTTGTACAGTGGAGTGGCGTATAGTGGAGGGGTGTAGAAATGAAGAGTGTATAGTAAACAAGCATAAACTGTAGTAGCGTACACTGGCATGATATAGAGTGGAATAGCATACAGTTCAGTGTGGTACAGTTGAGTTACGTCCTATCAATATTATAGCGTGTATTGGCATACAGTGTATTGGTGTACAGTGGAGTGGCAGAGACTGCATAGTTGTACAGTGTAGGGTCATATTTTGGAATATCATATAGTAAAATAGCGTACAGTGCAGTGGCGTCCAGTGGAGTTTGTTTGATTGGAGTGGTTTAAAGTGGAATACCATAGATTGTAGTGGTGTAGAGTGAGTGGTATACAGTGGAGTGGCATTCAATTAAGTGGTGTACAGTGGACTTCTGTTGAATGGTGTGGTACAGTGTATTAGCATAAAATCAAATAGCGTACAGTAGAGTGGTGTTACGCACAGTGGAGTAGCGTACACTGGAGTGGGGTAGAGTTCATTAGGGTACAGTGAAGTGGCATAGAGTACATTTGCATACACTGCCATAGCATTTAGTGGAGTAGTGTTGAGTCAATTAACGTTCAGTGCAGTTGCGTTAAGTCTTAAGATGTACAGTGCAGTGACATATAGTGGAGTAGCATAAAGTAGAGTGTCGTACAGTGGAATAGGGTTAACTGTAGAAGAGTATAGTAACATACAGTGGCATTTAGTGTAGTGGGGCACAATACAGTGGATTGTGGAAGTTTGCACCAGTGTATATTGCTGTTGAGTCTAATAGAGAGCTGTGGGTTATGTAGTGGCATGCAGTGAAATAGCATAGAGTGGAGTTACAGACAGTGGAATATTGTTGAGTAGATTGCTGTACAGTGTAGTGGTATGTATTGCAGTGTTTTACAGTGTAGTGGCATAATCTTAAATATTGTATACTGGAATAGCGTACAGTGCAGTCGCGTCCAGTGGTAGTGTAGTACACTGGAGTGACGTAAACTAAAATAGGGTAGACTGGAGTGGTGTAGAGTGTAGTGGCATACAGTGGAGTGGCTTACAATCGAGTGGTGTATAGTGGACTTGTGAAATCCGGAGTGGGTGCACAGTGTAGTGTGAAATAGTGGGTGGTGGGTAGTGTAGAGGCATACAGTGGATGAGCAAAAAGTGGAGTGGCGCACAATGGAATAGCGTACACGGAGCCGGGGCAATGTAATATCGTCTAGTGTAGGAGCGTACAGTGGAGTAGCATACAATGGAGTGGCATACAGTGGAGTAGCGTATACTGCAGTACTGTTGAGTGGTCTCAAGTGCAGTTTAGCTGTGTTAAATGTAGTGACATACAGTTGAGTGACATTTAGTGGAGGAACGTACATTACAGTGTCATACAGTGGAATAGGGTTAACTGTAGAAGTGTGCAGTGTAGTGACGTGCAGTGGAGTGGCATTTATTGGAGTGACATAGAATGTATTGTTGTAATCTTTAATAGCATACAGTGGATTGTGGTAGAGTGGAGTGACGGATCCTCCATTTTAGTAAAAAGGAAAGGCATACTGTGGAGTGGTGTAGAGTGGAATAGTGTGGAGGGGAATAGTGTACCATAAAGTGTGGCGGAGTGCGATAGCATAGAGCACAGTAGTGTTCAGTGGAGTTATGTACAGTCCGATAGCGTACATTTGCGAACTGTACAGTATATAGGCATAGAGTAAAGTGGCATAAATTGGAGTCAAATAGAATACAGTGATGAAGATTATAATAGCATAGACTAGAGTGATGTAGAGTGGAGTGGCATACAGTGGAGTGGTGTAGAGTACAGTGGAGTGATGTACAGTGGATTAGCGTACTGTGTAGTGGCATATACTGGAGTGTCGTAAAGTGGAGTGGAGTGGCATACAGTAAATAGCGTAAGTTAGAGTGGCGTTCAGTGGAGAGTGCAAATGCAATAGGAGTTAAAGAATTAAAGTGTATTAAATTATGTCAATGTGGCCAAAATATATATTATAATATGAAAATGTTACTTTTTGGTAGTATATGTAAATAGTATAAGTAATGTTCAAGTTATAAGGGGTACAAAACATCATGATATATTGTGCCATGGAATACTGTGGTATGGTCCTGGTATACCACTATACATAAGGGTAAAAAGTAATTATGTGATTGGTTAATGGCTCTGTTTACCAACGGTAAAATGCAGCCATGTACCATTTATAAAGATTTTGCATTGTTCCGCGGTCTGTGTTTCATTGTGTTCTGTGTTGGAGTCTTATATATCGATAAGTATTAGGTTTTATTGGTGCTCTCTACCTATTACCACTTATTCAGGTGGTGATAGGTTAACATTTCTGATTATAATTTTCTATAATTTTTATAGCAGTCTTTGGGGAACTGCATTTTGTTTATAAGTAGCTGTGCAACTTTTACTAATTAACACACTACTGGTACCCTTTTTTGTGCATATTCAAATACATAAAAAATAGTGTAGCACACTATATTTATGAAATATTTTGTATTTCCAATTTTTTTTTTTTTTAAATTGTACTGTGGTAGTATCCTGGTGCTTCATATTTAAATAAAATATGTATAGAAACTTTACTAAAGTGGTAATAGATGTGGGAAAAATACCAAACCTAGGGTCATATTTATGGCCAAGTCACACAGTGCAGCACAGTAAGTCACCTTTCTGCGCTGCACTGCGTGACAGGGAAAAGGGCAGGAATGCCCCTTATGTAAGTCAATACGGTGCATTCTGACCTTTTCCCCTGTGCTGAGACCCTTTTGGCTGCCTTGCGCCAACACAGGCACCCGTACACCATAGTAAAAGGGAGCCTGCACTGTAGGGAGAATTGTTTTGTGCAGGAGGGGGCACCTGAGGCTTTTTCCTCTTTCTGTGTGTGCTGCAAAATGCAGTATACATAGAAGGAGGAAAAAACAGGAGAAATAAGCATATTTCTCCTTGTTACGCCTCACCTGGGGAGGCATAGATTTTTGGCTCATTCTCAGGTCTACCACTTCTGGTTGATCTGGGAATGTGCCAAAATCCATGGTGATTTACTCGAGGTGGCGTTGCGTGGCTTCATAAGTCTCATTTTTAATGTGTGTCGCTCTTGCACCACGTTGCGTGGTGCAAGAGCTATACAAAAGACCTCATAAATAGGCCCCCTAATACTTACCTAGATTGATGCAATATTGCAGAACACCAACAAAGTTGACCTCAAAGCAACAGGGCCGGACTTGGAACCGAAACCGATCCTGGCAAACTGCTCGGCTGGCACCCCCTGGGGTGAGGGGGGGTGCAGCCGAGCAGTTTGCGAGGGCCGGTTTCGGCCAATTTTGTTACAGGGGGCTGATATTTCCGACCCCCGGTAACAAAAACGGCCCCCAGGGGCCCAAAACCGGCCCCCACCCTAGCGGCCCACTGGGGAAATGCCTGGTGCCCGCGGCCAGTCCGGCCCTGCAAAGCAACATGGCTGTCTTTAACTTTTGTAAAGGCAGTCATTAGCCAATCACATAATGACTTGTCATCACTATGTACCACGGTACTACTGTGGTACTATCTTATGTTATATAATATTTGTAGAGTGCATCTTTCACTTCGAGGAGCATCATGGTGCTATGCAGAGCCCTAATGTACACACACAACCATAGCTAGGAACTCAGATGAGTGATCGACAGAGAGCATCGAGGGCATTAAAATTGAAGATCCAGGTTTTCAGGGCTTTCCTGAAGATAGTCTCTGTCTGAATAAAAGGCAGATGACTAGGAAGCAAGTTCCAGGCTTTAGTCCCTAGGACCGCAATTGATTTCCCACCCTTGGTTTAGAACTGACTTATTGGTCCCTGCATATAGGCTGTTGCAGTAATCCAGTCTCAAGGTGATTAGGGTCACTGCCACTGCCTTTCTGGCCGTGCAGGGGAGTAGATCAAAAATCTTTTTGAGGGACTTTATCAAGTGGAAACAAGTCCCTGCCACTGCTAAGGATTGCTGGCGAAAAGATAGTGATGAGTCAAATTTCACCCCCAAGTTCTTTACTACATTCACTATGTTTAGGTGATTCACTTCCATCCATTGAAATACAGCTGTAAGACAATGTTGTAGATTTTCTTCATCCTGGGTGAAGTGTTTGTCTAACACCAAAATTAGCTGTGTGTCGTCAGCATATAAGATAGTCTCAATGTTGAAGGACGATATCAGGCTGGTGAGGGGTTCCATATTGGTGTTAAAAAACACTGGACTTAGAATGCGCAGTCCTACCATGACGTACATCTGACGTAGAGGATTACGGCAAGGAGGAGGAGGGCAGCCCGGAGGCGCCGCGATAAAGGTAAGTGGGCTTTTATTTTACTTTAATTGTAATTTTTATTGAAAAATATTTAATTGAGGGGGGGGTGGGAGCCGCGGAGCGGAGCTCCACAGAGTTTTTGCCCATCTCCGTGGAGCTCCGTGTAGAGAAACTCTGCCTGCTCCGCCCGGGATAATCAAATGTGACTGATAAATCTAAAAAAATCAGCACAGCATATTTTCCTTGGTCTAAAGCAGATTTAAAGGTTTCTGCGGTGTATAGTAACGCTGATTCTGTTGAGTACTGGGGCCTGAAGCCTGATTGACTAGGATGTAAAATATTCGCCTCTTCTCAATAGGACATAAGTTGAGTATTGACCAGTTTCTCTGTGATTTTACTGAAGCATGGAAGCAGGGAGATAGGTCAGAGATTGGAGAGAGTGGTAGGTGGTAGGAAAGTTGTTTTTTATGAAGGGGTTTAACTGCCATGAATTTTCATTTGATAGGTACTTCTGCTTGTGAAGGGAGGAATTTATTATCTTATTTATGACTGGGTTAATAGTGTCAATATTAGCATGCAGAATCTGTGGGGGGCATGGGTCAAATGGAGACCCTGATTTACAGGTGAGAATGGCCTGGCGGGACTGTTTTGGCTGTGGGCAGTGAGAGGGGCGGTTTGAAATCTTTTTGTAGAATTTGGACTTTCTGTTCCAAAAAATCGGCAATACGATCACATAGAATCTGTGAAGGAGGAATCTCTTGTTGAAGTATTTTAGGATGAGTGAAAGAGTTCACTATCTTAAAAATCGTTTTTTGTTCCGAATCAGCAAACTTAAGTAAATTGGTAAAATAGGATTTCTTTTCGACTTTAATCTGTTGGTGGTAGTTTTTAAGAGCCCCTTTGAACAGAGTTAATTCTTCTTGTTTGTGGCTTCTCCGCCATCTGCGTTCTAATTTTCTGCAGTGGTTGTGTAATTCTCTCAGCTTTTGGGTGTACAAGGGGGCGGAAGGTTTCTTAGAAGAATAGTTTTTCTGAGTGACTGAAGGGGCAAAGATGTCACTGAGTGTGGACATCCATAGATTAAAGTGATGGTTGTCCAACGATGGGTCCCCTGTCAGACTAGGCCTACAGGCAGATGCTTCTATACTGAGTTCTGGGGAGGCTGCCATTCTCTTCTATTTGCGCATAGTTTTTTGATTCCCAAAATGGAACCTATAGGAGTATTAGGGCAGTGGCGCCTAATTTCGAAAGGTATGTACTTTTGATCGGACCAGGTTAGGATAACTGGAGAATTGTCTTTTAAGGTTGTGAGATTAGGACAAATGCCATCAAGAGTATGTCCTGCACTGTGCGTAGGAGTGGATATCCGCTGATCTAGGTCTAATGTTTCTAAAACCATTATTATTACTCCAGGGTCGTTTTGCATATCTAAGTGAAGATTAAAATCTCCAAGTAGAGTGAAGTTGGAAAATCTAAGCGTTAACATGCTCATAATGTCTCCTAGGCTATTCAAGAAATTAAGATATGGGCCTGGGGGGTGGTAAATCAGGGCTCCAGCGAAGGAAAGGGAGCACTCTAATTGAAAGCACAAGCCAAGACTCTCCGCACCTTTTAGCCCCGCTATTTTAAATGTGGAGCATTTAAGTGTGTTGCGATAAATAATCACAAATCCTCCTCCCCGTTGCTCAGGTCCATCCTGTCTGTGAATTGTGGGAGGGTACAGACCTTATCTGGGTTACACAATGCTTTGAGCCAGGTTTCTGTTACAAAGAGACAGTCTAGATTATAGTCTAAGATCATATCAAAAATGTTTTGGGCATGTTTACACAATGATCTAGCGTTGATTAGACCTCCTAATAGCCGATTAGAGGACTGGCCAATACTAATAGGTGTTTCAAATGAGGGTATAAGTTCGCCTTTACATCCCTTACAGCAGATAGGGCCCTTTCATTTATTTGCCTCTAGGTGCTTTTTGCAGTTCCTTTGCATATTAATAAGGGCAAGGAGTGATTCTCTTGACATGAACATACCTGGAGCAAGCGGGCATCATTTCTGGCACTGGTCGCGATCCGAACGCGGACGGGCACAGACGAGCTTGCCTTTGGTGTGCCTGCAGCGCACCCGCTGCGCACGTCCGCTGTGCGTCTGCGGTGGCGGGCACATTAAATAATGTGTGCACCGCCAACGACTAAACTGCTGCATGCAAGATGGCCGTACTTCCAGGTGAGAGCCCTGAGCACCCCAATCCCGGAAGTGATCAAGAGAGAGCAAGAGGCCAACAATGCCCAACAAAGGTTAAAGGGACGTTATAGTTAGGCTCAGAATTCACTCATACCAAAACCGTGAAATTCAGCAGTTATAGGTACCTGAGCTAACTACAACTTATGCCATCGCAGTGCACTGCTTATTACCTCGCATATTAAATCACTCATGACATGGTCAGTGAAAACACTCATGACATCACAATTGACATCAATGATGACATCATCCAGTTATTGGGAGTGTTGTCTAAAGGTTTATGAGTGTTAAACATATATAGTAAGAAACTACAAAAGTTAAATTACTATACTTTTTGTACTACTAATGAGTGATACTATTTCTAACATAGATTATATGAGTGGCTCTGTGACTGTGCATCTGTGTGTGAGTGGATATCTGGCTGTATAGGTGTATGAGTGCCTGTGTGAGTGGCTGTATGGGTGAATAAGTGGGAGTGGGAATAACTGTATGGGTGTGTGAGTGGCTGTTTGACTGGCTGTATTGGTGAGTGATTGGGTGTGTGAGTGGCTGTGTGGGTGAATGAGTGGTTGTGTGAGTGGCTGTAAGGGTCTGTGAGTGGATATATGAGTGGCTGTATGGGTCTGTGAGTGGATATGTGAGTGGCAGTATCGATGACTAAGTGGCTGTATGAGTGGTAATATGGGTGAGTGACTGTATGTGTAAGTGACTGCATGGGTGACTGAGTGGCTGTTCAAGTTGATGTTTGATTAACTGATTGGTTGTGTGAGTGGCTGTATTGGAGAATGAGTGTCTATGTGAGTGGCTGTATAGTTGAGTGAGTATATTGGTGAGTGCTTGAATGGGTGGGTGGGTGTTTGAGTAGTTATATGGAGGAACGAGTGGCTCTGTTGAGAAGCTGTATGGGTGAGTAATGGCTGTGTGAGTGATTGTATGGGTGAATAAGTGGGTGTGTGACTAGCTGTATGGGTGAGTGAGTGGCTGTGTGTGTGACTGTATGGATGAATGAGTGACTGTGTGAGCAGGTGTATGGGAAGTAAGTGGCTGTGTGAGTGGCTGAATGGGTGAATGGCTCTATGGATTGCTAAGTGGGTGTGTGAGTGGATGTATGGGTGTGTGAGTTGGCATACGAGTGGTAGTGCAGGTGTGTGAGTAGACGTGTGAGTGGTTCTATAATTTATGTCATCAGTGATATCATCAGGGATGTCATCAGTGATGTAACTGACCATGTCATGAGTGATGTAATATGTGAGGTCAGAAGCAGTGCATTGTGGGGGCATACGTTATAGTTAGCTCAGGTAACTACAACTGCTGAATTTCACTGGTCTTGTATGAGTGAAATCTGAGCCTAACTATAATGTCCCTGTAATCTTTGTTTTTTGCAGTGAATTTCTGAGTTTTTTAAATTCTATTTCATTACTATAACATTCCTGTGACTTTTTTGTGTGAATTTCTAGGTGTTTTTTACGTCAATTAAGATGCCTATCGCAACGCACGGTGGGGGGGGTTGGATTCAAGGCCTGCCCTGGCATTATGCTTCTCCCACCCAAGCTTGCCGCTTCTTCCCCCTCCTCCTTGCCATACATTGTCCAAGTCCATGCCCCTGCTCTCGCATTGCAGCAACATGTGGCCATTGTTCTGCCACTGCCCTTCCCGTCTGACCTAAACAGCTTGCTTCCCCCATCCACATCCTCTCTACCCTCTGTTGTCCAAGTCCATGCACCAACCACCTACCGCCTGCCCTGCATGGTCCGATGTCCTGCCACTGCCATCCATTTAGCTTGTTGCCCCTGTCCATGCCTCCTGACCTCCGTTGCCCAATTCGATGCCCCATCTTTGCCATGCTGCTTAGCCTCTGTGCTTATCTTGCTGCCTCTAATCTCCTTCCCCCTGCCCTCCAATGTCTGTGTGCAAGCCCCTGCTCCCTCCTTTTTGCCCACCATATTCCACGGACGTGCCACTCCCCCTCCCATCAAATTTTGAGTGTTCTGTTGAGCTACCACTTCCCCTTGCAACCAGCTTAGAATGGTCAGATGGCTACCGCTTGTCCCTGCCACCTCCACCCTGCCTGTCCAAGTTCCATGCCCCAATCACCTCCTTTCTGTTCTCCTTGGTCGATTTTGCTGCCACTCCCTTCTGCCCTCCTTACTCTGTTGTTCTGCAATTGCTCCTCCTGCATACCCTGTGAGGTCTGTTGTGAATCCCCTTCCCCCTTTTGTCTTTATCCAGCCTGTACCTCTCGCTTCTGTCCTCCATGGTCCTTTGCGCATAACCCCACCCCCCTCCCTCTAGTCCACCATGGCCGTGATGCTGCCACTGACCCACCTGCTTGACAAGCATGGTCTTCTGTGCTGCCACAGCCCCTCCCAACTACCCTATGTTGTCAGCTTGCTGTTTCACCCCTGCCTGCTCTGAAAAAATGTTTGTACTACCATTCAAGAAGGGAAGGGGTCCATTGGGGACTACTTCCCATTTACGGAGGGTTACCACCAACTTGAAGTCGGTGGTAAAATGGGAGACGATCCTTCACCATAGACCGCGCCCCAAAGACCGCCGAAGACTTGCTGGACGCCCGCACCACCGGAGCCCTGACATGCATCCTCCTCAACATACGCTCCCTACACAGACACGCCATAGAGATCTGGGACCTGCTCAACACCCTCTCGCCCGACGTCGCCTTCCTCACCGAAACCTGGACAAACGCCACCTCCGTCCCCGACATCGCCTCCGCCATCCCCGACGGATACAAGATCCAGAGAAGGGACCGCCCCCACCGCCCAGGAAGAGGACTCGCCATCGCTCACAAGACCTCCCTCCGACTCTCCACCTCCAACACGAGCGACCCCCACTCCAACACAGAACACCTCCACTTCCAGATCCAGACCAACCCCAGGACCACGCTATAGGGCACCCTCGCCTACGGACCCCCGGACCACGCACCCAGTCTGCAACCACCATCGCCGACCTCGTCGCACCCCACGCCATCTCTTCCACGGACTACATTCTACTCAGAGACCTCAATTTCCACCTCGACAACCGCAGCGACCCCGACTCCATCACCCTCCTCGACAACCTCTCCAACCTTGGACTGAAGCATCTGGTCACCACCCCCACGCACAGAGCTGGACACACCCTCGACCCCATCTTCACAGGAGGGACGAACATCCACTTCAGCCATACCTCGCAGCCCCCCTGGACGGACCACCACTGCGTACACTTCACCTTCAACACATCCACCGGACCCAAAACCCCCCACGCCCGCCCCAAAGGAACTGGAACAAGATCACAGAGGAGCACCTTAACGCCACCCTCCTCCTAGACCCACCCTGTGCCACGACCGACGCCAACTCCGCAGCCCAGGAACTTCACCGCTGGATCTCCAGCTGCGCCGACAAGCTCGCACCCCTCCGCCACCCCGGCAAACAATGCCCCCTGAAAGCAGCTTGGTTCCCCACTGATCTCCAAGCAGCCAGGCGCTCCTGCAGACGCCTCGAGAAAACCTGGCGAAACCGGAAAACCACGGAAGACCTGAACAGCTACCGGAACGCCCTGAAGGAATACCACCAGCGCTTAAGAGACACCAAGCGGACTTTCATCAGGAACAAAATCCACACCAACGCTAAAGAACTCTTCAACGTCATACAGCAATTCACCAAACCCCCCAGCGAAGCCATGGACATCACACCATCTCAGGAACTCTGCAACAAGCTCAGCTCCTACTTCCATCTGAAAATCAAGGCCCTCTACGACAACTTCAGCGAACAGACGCCGGACACCACCCCACGCGCCACCACCACCGACAAAGAGCCGACCATCACTACCTGGAATCCTGCCACCGCCAAACACACCACCGTGACCATGAAGAACACCCACTCAGGAGCCCCCATGGACCCCTGCCCACCACACATCTACCACAGGGCCGCCGCCGCCATCGCACCCGAACTAGGACGCACCATCAACGCCTCTTTCGAATCCGGCATCTTCCCCGACAACTGGAAGTGGGCGGTGGTCAAACCCCTCCTCAAGAAGCCCACGGCCGACCCTACAGACCTGAAAAACTACTGGCCCATCTCTCTCCTCCCCTTCGCTGCCAAAGTCGCCGAGAGACTCGTAAACACCCAGCTGACCGCCTTCATCGAAGAAAACTCCATCCTAGATGCCTCCCAGTCCGGATTCTGCAGCAACCACAGCACTGAGACGACCCTCCTCACTGCCACTGATGACATCCGCATGCTACTAGACCAGGGGCACACCGCAGCCCTCATCCTGCTAGACCTCTCCGCAGCTTTCGACACCGTTGCACATCGAACTCTCACAGCCAGACTCCACGATGCTGGAATACGAGGAACCGCCCTCTCCTGGATCCGATCCTTTCTCTCCGGCAGAACACAGAGGATCAGACTCCCTCCTTTCCTCTCCGAACACACACAGATGAACTGCGGAGTTCCCCAAGGATCATCACTCAGCCCCACGCTCTTCAACATCTACATGGCCCCCCTCGCTGCCATCGTCAGACAACACGGGCTCAGCATAGTATCATATGCCAACGACACCCAGCTCATCCTCTCCCTCATGAAGAACCCCGAAGACACCAGACTCTGTTTCCAGGAAGGAATGAGAGACGTAGCCGCCTGGATGAAAAACAGCTGCCTGAAGCTCAACTTGGAGAAGACCGAGGGCCTCATCCTCGGACCCTCTACCTCCGCCTGGGACAACACCTGGTGGCCCTCCGTCCTCGGGAGTTCGCCCACCCCGACAGACCATGCACGGAACCTTGGCATCATCCTCGACTCCTCCCTCACCATGACCCGCCAGATCAACTCCATCGCCTCCACCAGCTTCAACTGCCTTCGGATCCTCCGCAAGACCTTCAAATGGATACCCCCAAAATGCAGGAAAACCGTCACCCACACACTCATAACCAGCAGATTGGACTACGGCAACGCCCTCTACGCCGGAATTAACAGAACTCTCCTTCACAGGCTACAGACTATCCAGAACGCCGCAGCCAGACTCGTCCTCGGAACCCCACGACACGAACACATGACCCAACACCTACGTGACCTCCACTGGCTCCCCGTCGAGAAGAGAGTTACCTTCAAACTGCTCACCCACGCCTACAAATCCCTCCACAACATCGGACCCAAATACCTCAACGAGAGAGTCTCCTTCCACGTACCCAAGAGGAACCTTTGATCCGCAGACCTCGCCCTCGCGGAGACCCCCCGCATCCGCAGAACCAGAGCAGGAGGAAGAGCTTTCTTCTGCGTTGCAGCCAAAGCCTGGAACGAGCTCCCTGTGAACATCAGACGCTCCCCCACCCTTCACACCTTCAGGAAGAACCTCAAGACCTGGCTCTTCGATTGAACCGGAGCTGCACCCCCCCCCCCTCCTCCCCAGCGCCTTGAGACCCTCACGGGTGAGTAGTGAGCTTTATAAATCCCTGATTGATTGATTGATTGATTGAGTGTTTTGAGTCCACATTTCGGTCGCAAAACATTCTTACATACCAATGCAATTCGGTATTAGGAAGGGACACCCCAAACACACACCTTGCTAACTCCGAATCGCAAACCCTATTTGCGATTCAGGGATAAATTACTGAATCGCAAATAGGGTTTGGTACATCAAAAAATGCATTTTTCTGGTCGCAAACGGCCGGTTTGTGAACAGAAAAAAGCTTCCTACATCTGTCCCTTAGTATTTTGCTCACTTCTGTCATCCAATACTCGGGCTACATGTGGGTGATATTTGTGCAATATTTGGGCTCTATTTTCTCTGGTCGCCACCTTGTGAGACTTATTTACGATGAAGCTCCTAAATTTCCTCATTTAAATCAATATCCTCAGTAGAAAATACTTTCAGTTTTCCACTTCAATCCCATCAATATGGTGTTCAGATGTGCCACACCTTTGCCATAAATTCAGAAATTTAGCACTCTAGTTGCTCATTAGAACACAGTAGTAAAGCTGCTGATCAACAGGGAGTTAACTGGCAGCTGTTGTTGTTTTAGTCTGCATGTCAAAATGTTTTAATGAAATAGAAGAGGAAGACATTATAGAACTCACTGAAATGTGTCCTAATTTTGCTTCTAAAGCACTAACCTTCATTTCTATGACAAACTGAAATCCTTCATTTTGTTCCTTTCTAAAGTAAATGTTTTAAGTTTTAGCTGTTTGATTCAATCAAGATGGCTTCAGGTATGCCATTCTTTTGTCATAAGTAAGACTGTCAGTGCTCTAGTTGTTCTTTAGAACACTCTGAAAGGCTGCAGTAGAACACAAGGGAATCAACTGAGAGGCTGCTCCTGTTGGAAGTACATGATTTACTGAGAATGTCAGACTGCATTCTCATATGGCTGAGAAAGGTAGTGTCAATTTACAGAAAATATGCTCTCACTTTAGATTCTGGAGCACATTACATAACCTCTATGAGAAAATCATGAGAAAACAGTTTTCTCGCAAACCTCATTGATGAAATCACAGCAGAAGGCTTTTTCTACAGGGTAAAATCACCCTAGAACACACCGCAATTCCTATCATTAGTATGGTACCATCAACAAATGATATATACTGTAACAAAATGTTTTATCCCCCTTTATACATTCTCCTTTTTGTGACCCTCAAAACCTGGAATTTACTGCAATGCATTTCAATGAGGTGCTGTCATGTTCCCGGGTGAAGTGTTGGCAGTCATTCAGATCCCACCATGAGATCTGTGCTTTGGCTCCACCCTGATATACAAATTAGAATTTCCTTTATTATCTCGAAAACTACTGAATGTATTTATATCAAATACCAAAAAGCACGCTTTCTGGACCAAGATCTACCTTTCTGCCAAATTTAGTGTAATCCGTCCAGCGGTTCAGGCTGTAGTCGTGTCTAATATCTCTAGGGGAATTCACATGGGAAATGCACTTTTTTGCCCCCCCCCCCTTTTCTTGGACCCTGCTTGACACGTCACCACAAAATTTCCAAGCACAACTAAAATCAGAAAGGCATTTGTTTAAAAAAAATTCGTGAAGATGCGCCAAACGCCACCAAAGATATGGGCACGTCGAAAACGCTTTCCCTATGGAAACATGGTCCTAACTTTAACAAGGGGTGGGCAGAACTCATGGAGTTGTAGTCCATGGAATTCCGCGGAGTTCGCCTGCTGCTGCATGCTGCCCGGTCAATATTAACTCGCAGGGTAGTGGCTGGTGCACGAGGCCGGGGGTAATCAGTAGCATAACAATGATGCCATGGACCCTTGTGAAAGCAAATAAAGACCCTTTGACTGCTGGTCGGGTAGCACTACACTGCAAATATAAGCTTTTATATTTCCCCGCTCCCGTTGCACCAATGGTTGCTACGGAGGGGTGCTATTAAAAATCTAATGGCATCTACATAACCTCTGCATTTTGGGACTGGGACAGTGAGGCCACAGTACCACCAGACCTCTTTGCACGTGCCATTCTCCGGACACCCCCCCCACACCTGCTTTCTGTGGCATCCGTAGGCAGCAGAAGCCTTAGAGGCCTGGCACCAGTATCCTGCTAGTTCGGCACCAGCAGAGGGCATGGTAAGGCCGGGGCCTCTGTGATAAGAACCTCACTGGGCTGGAGGCCATGTCACTGTGGCTTCCCGTGCTGCTGTATGCTGCTTGTGTCTATGAGCTGTGGGGTTAACAGGGTTAGCCACTCTGCCCTGCCGACTGCTGGGGGTATACAGCGGCATGGACAGTTTCCCTTATACTGCTCTGCTGTATCTTTGTGCAGAGTGGAGCAGACCTCCGGGATAGAAATTATATTAAATTATACAAGTATGACTTCACTTCCTGACCCAGATCTCCTGCCCTTCGGGGAGTAAGGTCTGATCTGCTTTTATGTTTAGGTAATTTCTGCAGCTTTAATGCGGGTGATATCAGTGTGGTATTTATTGCATTTGCATACATTTGGGAGGCCTGCTGGCTCCTATAGAAGTCATGTTCACTTTTGCTGTTTCTGAGCGCAGGAGGTTTGGGTGGGGGGAGGTGTTACAGGATTTTGCGTGGTAAAGACCAGGGCCAAAGCTGACTATAGTAGCTGGACATGGGTGCAGCCATCTCTGAGGAAAGAGCCTTGTTGGCGTTCATAGGCCAGTGATACTTACTTTTCAGACCCCGTTTTAAATTATTTAGAAATGTTAAAGTCAGATGTGAGCGAGTGTCCTGGACATAATTGTGTGACTGTGGAGAGGACCACTTTGGATGGTGAAACCCTGCAATTGGCCTTCAGTTTTTTTTCATCATCTTTGGGTGTGTGACACTGGGAGGACTGTGCAATAAGTAATCTTATGGCCTGTGAGTCTCCTTCTGTGCCTTGCAGGTAAGAATGTAATGACCTACTGAAAACAAAACATTACTAACATTGTGTGGACGCGAGGCATGCCCAACACTTTATTTGTTACTTCTTTTTGCATTGTAGGTACCTGTAGAGCGAGCTTCTTCTGTTGTTATTGCATGTCTAAGTGACAGAAGCTTAGATCAAAAGCTCCATTCACAGAGATCCTTGCAAAATATTATAAATTCAAAATTGTATTCATAACAGAAAAAAACACTCAGAAATAAGAATGTGCATAATTTTTGCACTGGTATTAAAAGAATCATGAGCCAAATGCGTCAAACTGTATTGCTATATAAGCGCAAAAAACGGTTTCAGCTGGTAAATGACCAGCACATTCAGGCTGGTGTTTTTCTACATTCAGTGTAAAAATATCTTGGAATATTGAACATTTTCAAACAATCTGAAGTTGAGCATCATGATTTAAGAGAGCACATGGAAGGGGTGAGGATCCCTCCAAAGTGATCACAGATATAAGTACTCATGTGCAGGGTCAGATTCAGTCTCTTGCCTCAGCACTCCCTGCCCTAACTCCTGGTTTTAGTTAATGTGAGTCATTCACTACAGTGTTCACTGCCACACCTGTAGTTGCTGCAACATCTTCTGCACTTCTGCCATGACTGCGAAGGGAAAACAGGTAGCATGGGATAGTCCCCTCAACCCGGCATGATCTAGCAGGACGGACAGCCATTCTTCCTGTCGCCCGGGCTCATAGGAGACAGATGCAGCGCTGCAACACCGCCAGTCCCCCCCAACAACAAGCGATGCTGCTGCTGCCACCCAGCAGCCAACCCAGCTCATCCTTAGCACTACCAGCCAAATATGCTCCATGGGGTCAACCAGCGAAAAATGTAAAACCCGCCCTCTAATCTACACAGCATATGCTATATGCATTCCAAGGTCTGCATTACGTCATTTGTGTCACTGTCAAGCTCTCTTTTTCCAGGGGCAATTGGGCTCATTTTGCATGTTAATTCATGCACCTCCTGCAGATGCAGCAAGAACTAGGAAGTAACAAGTGCCGTTGCAGAGGACAGCTGTGCTCCTTCACTAACAGGTAACATGGGAGCGGTGCACTCGCCGGGAAACTCTGCCCTGAGTTTGCCACCCACCCCTACTTAAAAGTGTATTAAGGAATTCCCAAAGCAAGCCAATGAGAGGAGTAGGCCTCACAGTATTGAAAAACAAAATAGGCTGTTTGTCACTATCAGGACATGTAAAACATAAACATAAATGCCCTACCTTTAACTTACATGGCACCCTGCCCTTAGGGTTACTTAGGGCCTACCTTAGGGATGACTTATGTGTAATAAAAGGGGAGTTTAAGGCTTGGCTAGTAGTTTTAAATGTCAAGTCAAAGTGGCAGTAAACTACACACACAGGCACTGCAGTGGCGGGCCTGTGGCAAGTTTGAAAGGCTACATCTGTGGGTGGCAAAATCAGTGCTGCTGCCCACTAGTAGCATTTAGCTTACAGGCCCTGGGCATGTGGCATACCACCTTACAAGGGACTTAAAAGTAAATGAAATATGTCAATCAGGTATACACCAATTACACATGTTTAGGGAAGAAGCACATGCACTTGAGTCAGGTGTAATTTGTGACGGATGTGTAATCACATTTTGGGTGAAAAAGTCAATCAATCAGCATTTGTAGAAGGCAGCACCATCACCACTAGGGGTAAATGGACGCTGTGTCTCTATCGAAGAGCCAGGACTTGAGTCTCTTTCTGAAGTCTGCCAGTGAGGGCGCTGTACATAGCTGGAGGGGAAGGTCGTTCCAGGTCTTGGCAGCGATGTGAAAGAAGGAGCTGCCACCGCTGCAGCTGTGATGGATGCAGGGGGTGTGTTTAAAGGCAAGTGAAGAGGAACACAGGTGTCTAGCGGGTTGGTGGAAGTTTAGTCGATCGTTGAGTTAGGCAGGTCCTAGGCCATGGAGGGTTGTGTAGGAGTGCGTGAGGAACTTGAATTGGCATTGTTTCTGGATGGGGAGCCAGTGGAGGTCTCTTAGGTGGGGATGATGTGGGTTAGTTTGGGGAGGTCCAGGATGAGACTGGCTGCAGCATTCTGTATGGCCTGGAGTCATCTGAGGAGCTGTGCGGAGATGCCGGTGTAGATGGGGTTGCTGTAGTCGAGGCAGCTGGTGAGAAGGGCCTGAGTGATAGTTTTCTGGTACTGGTTGGTATCCATCTGAAAATTCTGCAGAGCATGTGAAGTGTGTGGAAGCAGGAGGAGACGACTGCATTAACTTGTTTCATGGTCAGTTGGCTGTAGAGGGTGATGTTGAGGTTGCCTGCATGGTCAGTCGGTGTGTGTGTGGGTCCGAGTTCTGCAGGCCACCAGCTGTGGTCCCATGCGTAAGTGTTTCTCCCAAAGATCAGTACTTTACTCTTGTCGGAGTTGAGTTGGAGGCAGTTGTCTCTCATCCATTCAGCTATGTTGATCATGGAGTTGCAGGAGATGGTTTTGGCATTGGATGGGTCCTCGGTGAGTGAGAGGACCAGTTAAATGTCATCTGCATAGGAGATTATGTTGAATCTGTGGGATCAGGTGATGTCTGCGAGGGGAGTCATGTAGAAGTTGAACAGGGTGTGGCTGAGGGATGATCCTTGTGGTACTCCGCATATGATGTATTTTGGGTGCGGAGGTGAAGGGAGGCAGTTGGATGCTCTGTGTGTATCACGTCAGGAAGAAGGCGATCCACTTGAGGGCGTCTTGCTGTATGCCTATGCTGTGGAGTCTGTTGATGAGAATGTTGTGGGAGACTGTGTCGAATGCCACGGAGAGGTGGAGGAGAATCAGGACAACAGTTTCTCCATGGTCAAGGAGTGTTCTGATGTTGTCCGTGGCAGCAATCACCGCAGTCTCAGTGTTGTGGTTGGCATGGAATCCTGATTGAGAGGCGTCCAGTAGGTGGTTTTCTTCCAGGAATTCGGTGAGCTGCTGGTCGATGGCTTTCTCGAGAACTTTGGCTGGGTAGGGGAGCAGGGAGATCAGACGGTAATTTTAGAGGTCGTTGGGGTCAGCGGAGGCTTTCTTTAGGAGGGGTCTGACGTCTGCATGTTTCCAACTGTCCGGGAAGGTTGCTGTGGAGATGGAGTTGTTGAGGATGCTGGTGAGTTGCGTGCTGATTAGGTTCATTGCGAAAATGTAGAGGTTGTGGGGTCATGGGTCGGTGGGCGCCCTGGAGTGGATGGAAGACATAATAACTGAGGTGGTCAGGGCGGTGACAAGGTGGTGATGGCTTGGCTGGTGTTCGCTCACTGGTTGGTTGAGGTTGTCGGGGCAAGGGTGGCAGGTTGAAGGTTGAAATTGCTGTAGATGTTGGTGCTCTTGCTGTGGAAGTAGCCTGAGAGGGTGTCGCAGAGTTCTTGGGAGGGTTGGATGGTGTTCTCTATGGCTGTCAAGTAGGGATAATTATTTGTCTATTTTGAAGAGTTCCTTGGTGTGGTTGGCTGTGGAGTCGATGCGGGCGGTGATGGCTGTTTTTTTGGCTTCTTTGATGTAATGGTGATAGATGCTGAGGGCTGTTTTGTGAGCTGCATTGTTGACTGGGTTCTTGGTGGCGCGCCATTGTTTCTCCAGTTGGTGGCAGTGAGTTTGCTGTGTAGAAAAGGGATTTGTGTCCTGATCGTAATCAGTCTGCAAGAATTTTATGGCCAGCTTTTACAACTTCAAAATCCTGATGTGGTGTTTCCTAGTATAGCCCCTTTTATGTAGTACAAGGTTGATGTTTGGTTAATTTCTTATTTCTAGTGATAGGTAATCACAGTATTACGGTTGACCGTTGGTAATAGACTAAGCCCAAATCAGGTCACAACCTAGGAAAAGTAAAGTGCATTTCAGGACATTTGTAAAGCAGAATTACAAGTTTGGATGAATCTAAAAAGACAATTACAGTAAAACGTTAGTAAACTGAAAGATTGCAAGAACAGGGATAGATAATATTGTGAAACATGTTTACTTGTTTTTCAAAGCTATAAGAAAGTTAATTTCCGTGAACATGTACACGTTACTGATGCAACAAAAACTCCTCTAAGTATGACCTGCTGAGGGAATACTTTTGTTCCCAAGAGTAATGAAGTGAACAGCAGCACTGACATGCTTAATATTGTACACAATTAGTCGTGTTATTCATGGCATACTTTAACCCAGAGACTTGTGGGACCCTTTTTAACAGCAAGTAAAAAACGTGACCTGATATCTCATGTCGGCTTTTTCATGATCTATAGATCCCAAAGGTGTTCCATTTTTTTTTTTTGGCTCGCTTGCTTGTTTCATGACAGTCCCTGAAACAAAAATACATGAACCTCTGAGTCCACGGAGACTTGGGCCATTTAATTGAAGCACATTGTGCTACAACCTCTAACAGAAAATCGCAAGTTGTTTGGTAAATATGTATTTGTTTTATTAAAGAGGCATTAGGTGTATAAAGGAAACCATTCAGTTTGGCTAGCACGTTAGGCTTGCAAATCTTACACAGATTCCTAATTGTTACTGTGTCTTAATTAATACTCTTACAGTATGAGGCTTTTCATTATAAAAGCTACCCACTGGATATGATTTCTGAAATCTTCCCATAACTGAAATGCGATTTGTTTATGAGATAATATCGGCAATGTGCTGAAGGCCATCTCCACTCAAACATGTAATATGGTCTCACAGTAATATGTTTGGCATCTCTGTACAAAATCCAGCTTTCATGAATCAATGATCAATGTCTGTTGCATTTCTTTGCTTTGTATAATTTGTTGTATATTTGCACAACGAGAAGTTCAGTATTAATCAATATGAGCTATGGTAAAAAAACAGATACTTAAAAATGCAACATAACTAAAACACCCTGAGCTGAATGAACATTTGATATTAATACAAAATAAAATTAACTTAACATTTGTAATAAGCGAAGGAGAAGGGGAAACTATAGAAAAGGGTATGTGGAATATATTGACCAGAAACTTTTAGTAGGGTTCGGTTCGAATTAAAAATCCATTATTAGTATAATTAATTTTAGGATTCATTTTTTAATCAGAAATAAATCAGAGAGAGGAAACAGATGTCCCCGAATGTGCACAAACACAAATTGCAGAGCAGATAGCAGCGTGCAGTGAACACTGGGAATAAATGTCAGGTTGGCGCGTTGGTCACTAAGTATGACCTGGAGTGGCAGCTACTTTTTGTATCTATTTACCAGTTCGTAATGTGATCAATATGATTAGAGTTATGTGTTATCATCTTATTGTGATTGCTTTTATGGTTGTTCTTTTTAACTTACCGAATAAAGTCTTTTCGATTTTGATTAGAGAACAAAAGGTGATGAAGTCTAGATAGGGACACAGGCCACAGAGGAGTATCGGATCATTGCATTTAGTTACAGAACCCAGTCAAACTACTTGCGTCCAGTCGGTTCATGTGGGGCGGTGAAGAAAATAAAAGGACAAGCCGAGTAAAAAAGAGAACTGTAAGCTTAAAACTATTCCACACAAAACACAACGTGTGCTCAAACAGTTACGCTCAACCTGCCCTAGGTATTTCTACTTACTGCAGCAGCATCTATGATGCAGGGGTCTGAGTGGAAAGAGTATTTTTGGAACTATATTTGAAACTCTATTTCAACAATTGATGAAGACTGTAGCATGACAACATATAGGAAGAAGCTTATTCTTTTAGCTCTTTGGGACCTCAACCAGTGATAATTTATATGTAAATCTTAACGAAGGGAGGAGCGGGTGTTCAATACTGCCTTGAGAGACTTTGATGCTTATTTTGCTTCTAAAGTTTGTATTGCTATAACTCTTTATACATTTTTCCACAGAAAACAGGAGAAGGATAATCAATTGATGACTATGTATCTGCTTTGAAAAAGTTGGCCATAGGCTGTAGGTTTGGCACCCTGCATGATGAATTTATAATGGACAAAATAGCTATGTATACTAACAATTGTGTAATAAAAAAGAGTTAATGAGTAAGCAGTGAGTCAGAACTTAAGGACATCATGGCAAACGTATGCAAGGCAGAAATGTCAGGTCAATAAACAATTTGTTACCAAATCAGAAAGTATAGTCGTGGGAAAAAAATAATAACAGTAAATGGGCAAATTGTGTGTACCTAAAAGCTATTGAGGAATAGAAGCAAGAGAGACATGGTAGCGAAGGAAGTCCATGTTGATAAAGATGTGATAGCAGCAGTCACGTAACATACAGCATACAGCAAGAGTTGCCCTGAACTCGAGAAGAGGTAATACATGTGTCATAGATGGTCATTTCTCAAAAGCATGTAGGAAAGAATCTTGTGGTTCTAAAGTGAAGTGTTTAACACATCTTTGATCTTTGTAATCTTTGTAATATTTGATTACAACATAGATTCAGTACAGAAATTATTGAAAAAATGTACTCCTGTACATAACTCCATTAAGAAAACAAAACAATGTAGAACATGTGCAAATGTTAGGGCATATTTGCAAGTAAGTTAAGGCAGATCTACTTTGTAAGTAAGTAAAAAACCTTTATTGTGGCAATTAATAAACATTGTTACAATAAACAATGGATAAATTCACAGAGTTGTATAGAATACCATATTATATGATGAATATAAAAGAAGTGGAGCCTGGTGGATTTTAGGGCAAAGGAGGGCAAGACACTTTGGATTCAACATAGGCGAATTTGACACCCCAGTTACTCTGGGGTGTCGAGTCTGTTCATGGCGACTTACAGGATACTTATAAACTTGTCAAACCTGAAGAGTTCCATTGGTCTGTTAGTACTTAGACCGACGAATGTGTGTTAAGCTTGCGATTCTCAGAGAACCAAACTCCCATGTAATTTTTTTTATGTGTTGTAAATCTTCAGTTCTCCTAGCCACCATAACTGCTTAGATCTATATTTGTAGTTACAAAAATCAGGTTCTTGGTCTTTCCAGCATTAGCTGTAAGTTTATTGCGAATGTTGTATAATTCCAACTGGTCAAGGCCTCTTTGCATTCCATATCTGGTGTAATCAAGATGATAAAATTGTCTGCATATTTAAGTACAGGGAGTCTGTGTGGCCCAATCTGTGGCGGTACTGTTTTAACTTTTGATATGGCTTGGTGTAAGTCTGCTGTGTATAAATTAAACAGAATTGGTGCTAACACACAGCCCTGTTTCAATACATGGTTTGTTGATATTTCTGGTGTAGCTTTATTTTTGTTATCAAGCTTAATACGGACCCATGTGCTGGAATAGAGGGAGATGAATGCCTTCAATGGAGAAAAGGAGATGTATCGTTGTGCTAATTTTGATCATAGTATATTCCGGTTCACACTATCGAATGCTGCAGAGAAGTCTATGAAGCAAGTGAAAGTGGAGGACTGAAGATTTGTGTGGTTTGGTGGACCAAATAGACTAGAGCGACCGTGATTTCCATGGTTGATGATGAGGTCTACATTGTACAAAAAGTCTTTGACTAAAGGTAACAAATAATGGCGGTGTAATTGTGAATAAAAATGTCAAAATAGACAAAATATAAAATGAACTGAGAGGATACATTATCTCAAAGACATGGAAGGGGGTAATCCCCAGAGCTGGTCATCCCTTTATAAAACTCATAAGAAGTGCACAATGGTTAGTCTGAATTATGTTAACAAATATCTCTGTCTTGACTTATGCATATAAGTAAGATATGGCTCTCTTGTCAGCAACGTTTTCAGAATTATCGAAGAGCTGACAGTCAATTTTGATAACTGATTCCTCTCTCAGACAAAGTTTTAGCTTTAAAAAGAAAACAGATTTGACCCATAATGCATCTTGTTTATGGTAAAAGAAGAGTTAAGAAACAAATCAGATCTCCTAAGGCTAGCAAACGATTTTTGCAAATAAGACATCCATGGGGTGTTCAAAGTCTGGGGTGTTCAAAGTCCCTTTCAGGATATATATTTATACTGCAAACCTAGCCAAAAGGGAGCAGAGCACTGTATATGGTCAACAACATGCTTAAAGTCAACAAATAATAGGAGAGGATTCTGTGTTTTGGAAGCAGAAGTTGTAACTGAATAAGATCCTTGTCTTTGACCATTTGGCCTTGCCCAAGCTTTTCATGACAGATGTAGTTGGAGCAACTATGAGAAGCTGCCAACAATCATTGAAAGAAACTATTTTCCTGAACTTGTGAGAGACATTTGTATATACCCATATTTCTGTTCCATAAGTGATGATAGCTAAACCTTTGGCTCTGTAGATTCTCAACATGGTCAATAAGGAATTTGAACCCACTTTAGACGAAAAATAAAAAAACCTGCACCAGTTGACTTAACAAACTGTTATCTTCTACAAATAGCAGATTATGCCATTTAGTATGAGAATCAAAATTGATTCCCAGAAAGAGGAAAACACTAGTATTACTAATATCTTTCTCTTTTATTCTGTATGACTTGGATTTTGTAGAATGCAGCCCACATACCAGAGTGAAGGTCTTAGACAAGTAAGTAGATAATTCAAGCTAGTCCATTAAAATCTAGAAGTGCCTTTAAGCCATTCTCAGTTCTACCTAACAGAACTAAGTCGCCAGCATATAGCACCACAGGCACAGGATGTGAGCCAGCTCAGAGCTTATCCTTATTATGTTTGGCCAGGAATAGGCCTGGCCCTTTGATATATAAAAGAAAAAGAAAAAGTGCCTAAATACAATACTAGGTAACTGTCCTGCTTAAATTAAATGAGTCCATGCACTCATCTTCAGTACCCTACCTCACCCTGGCCGTAATTACTCTATGTAACTCGCATAGAAAATTTACAATAGATTCATCTACACCCAGGGAAAGCAGGTGGAAGGACTCATGCTTAGCAGTTGTATACTTGTTCACCAGTAAATACAGATTCAGAAATTGTTGAATGATGCAAAGGCCAGGGTAAAAATCATACTCTAGATCAAAAATTATAATATTTACATATGCCCATTGTGACAATTTCATCATCACTACTCATGGCATTATAATAGACTGATACCAGATTTGAGAAGCATAGAGGATGAAGCAGCATTTAATGTGTTAGTCCCCTCGGACTATTGGTGATAGCATTAACCACAACTTCAAAGAAAAACTAAAATGGGCCCATTGGTAAAGGAACAGGGGACTTAGCAAGTCAGCTGTAACGTCACTGGATATCAAATCAATGTTACTGAAGTGGGAGACCTATTCTTGTGGAAGAATAGATTATTCAAGTTTGGGATTGTTCCTATCTCCTAGCAGGCGAGAGTTAATAGCTCTCCAAAATTTGCCATGATCATTCAAAAGACTTGATGGCACGTTTATAAGATTGTCTACTTTCTATGACTTTGGATTTAGCACAGGGAATCATCTTTAACACAAAGGGATTGATTCCGATGTCTGTCGGAAGGGCGCTGAATCGGATTCGGGTTTGTCGAAAACAGTCTGGAGCCCTTGTTTCCGACCGACTCGTTCCCAGTTCCGAACCACCAAGTACGATGCCTGGAAACCATTAGGGCTGACCGAATCGGTTCCGGAAGGCATTCGGAGAGGTCATACCTTTCCGTAGCCGATTCTTACAGCTCTATGGACTTGGTTTCCGAATGAGCGTGTACGATGACTGATTCGGACAGTCTTTCCGATTCGGTTTACAGGAACGCAAAGGCTGCCTAAATCGGTCTTTGGGGGCCCATAGCAGGCCCTCCTTCACCCAGGGCCCTCTGACTCAGACCTGTGGCGGTACCCAAGGGACCATCTTTCCAACCATGCACAATGTGGCAGGAACCATTGGGTGCCCACCACAAGGTACAAGCTTTCGCCAGCCACCCCTTTCTTCAATGGGAGCCTGTGTTGTCGTTCGGAACACAGGCCCCCATTAAAGTCAATGGGAGTCCGACCGGATGCATACGGTTCATCATACTCGTTCGGTCAGACTCCCCCGATCAGAGTCATTCGGAAGGCAATCCAGAACCGATTCGGTCGGTATGCTTTCCGAACGAGATCGGAATCGGGCCCAAAGTGTACAGTGGCCTTTGGGCTTAGCAGTTTGCAGATTTGGAACACAAGCTGTGACCAGACCAAAAATTGATGGATTTGAGGTGAAAGCCCCTTCAACATTCAGACAACAAAAATAGCGAATGTGACAATTTGATAGTAATTTTCATAACACAGAAATAGGATTCACTAATACCAGTTTGAATCTATGACCATTGGTGGTTATTCTCTCAGTCAAAGGACAGGAGGAAATATAATTTCCTTTACTATTCGGCCAAGCAAGAGAAATGCAAAGAGGGTTTTAGTCACTCAAAGCATTAACAGAGATAGCAAATATGTTAACAATATTACTCAGCTTAGCAGAGACGAAAATGTAATTAATGGTATTATACAGCTTTTCATTGTAAAAGTAGGGGCTAACTCAAATTCAAGAGGAGTAAATTCACAACAGTTTATTAAATGGAAATCTAGTAATGTTATTTGGAGCTACACCCATGCAGAGAGTGTGAAAAATGGAAAGGACTTCCATCCAACAGAACATGTACATGGAATACAATAAACTGAGAGGCTCTGGAACAAAAGTGCATAATAAAAGCCCCCATGATCAATAAGAATGTGAGAAATGACCAATAAAATCATCTAATAGCAAAGATAGTAAAATATCATGACTTGCTGATTTTTGTTAAATAGATAATTATAGAAATTCATAGCCAATAAAAGATTATTTTCAATAATGGAGCAATAAACCTAAAGAACTACAATATTTGGTATCAAAAAACAGATTTTGCACTTAAGTGTCACAGAAAGCATTATTAGGAGACCGCCATTAACTCTTCCAGATGAAGTAAGAGTTGCAGGGATGGAAAAGGAAGTATAACCGTCCAGTTAGAAGCTTGAGGTTAACCAAGTCTCCTGTAAGGATATAACATCAACCTGTTTTACAAAATAGGGCTAGTCAAGATTTTTTTTTTTTAATTGAAGGCCCACAATGTTCCAGTAGAGAATATTTAGGTTCTCGTTAGAAAAAGAAACGTTAGGGGACATGTTAGACAGGGGTCAATGCCAAACTAAGAGGAAGTGATATAGCAGTCAAAGAGGGTAGTAAGACTCAATTGTTACAGATCATTGTATCCAGAGCGGACAACCTCTGCCTGAAGTAGGGTTAGAATAGTAAGTTCTCCATGAAGCAAACCCTTGGGATCAGTGATGGGGTGGGGAAATGCTGGTCTATAAAAGAATCCAAGTGGGATAACCTTGATTATTCTGTGAGGAGGTTGCAGTTGTGACTTTGTGTAAAGGGTGTTCCCACTTGCCAGCCAAATGTTTTTGATCTAACCATATTTATGTTTTCAAACAAGTTCCAGCACCCCTATAATGGGAACTTAACCAATGGATGATATTATGTTTAAATTGTGTAGTATCTTCGATTTTAGAATTGATAGAGGGGACAGAGCATCAGCAGAGAGATGTAATGACAGTTGATGTAAGAGTAATGGGGAGGAAGATGAAACACTCTCCTGAGATTGTGGGGGGTTAAGTGCAAAAGGCTCACCATGGTGGTGTGACATAAAATTTACCGGTAGAACAAAAGAATCAGGTACAGTAGGGGCATAACATCCCTGGATATGTGAGGGAGGTGAAAATGTAGAACATGCAGCAGTAGCCAAGGGAAGAGGGATAGACAATCAGTAGCAGGGCTAGTAGGTGCAATAACACTTTCTACAGTAGATGGCCTTAAGATTTAAGAGTAGCTAAAGAAAAATTTGGAAGGCAAACTGTTAACTAAAGGAAGCCAACACATTTTTTGTATTTTTTAATGAAGAAAGCCTATTACGTAATTTGCCAAAGAGGTCTTTAATCATGTTTTCAGAGATAATTGTTGGTGTCAGTAACTCTATTAGGTAGGCTTAGAACGTTTTGGGGGTTCCCCAAGCTTACCCACATTCTGGCATCCTTGGATATCCTGTCAGCCAAGATTTGGTGATTGTGTTGTTTGAACATGACAATATGTGATTTAGGGTGATGGATATGGCTTCCTAACCACATACAGTCGCTTCCTCTTCGAGGTTCTGATGGGCGCAGGTGGGCCCGGTTGTCACATTTGACACATCACACAGGTAAGTCCTACGCAATGGGATAGGAGCTGAAGGGTTATAGTGCTTCAGGCAGTTTGGGCCAGTTTTTGGTGTTTCCTCCTCTTCTGCTCCTGAAAATCCTGGGAACGGACCGCCCTGGCCCACAGCCAACAACCAAAGCACACAAGTTAAGTGTTTTGAGGCAGCCAAAGGGCAGACATCTAGTAATGATGAATCAAACAATAATAGTGATATTTCGAATGTAAAAGAATGTTATTTCAAATGTAGAGGCAATGGGAATCTTAAGAATAAGCCAACATGCTGCATGACAATTGAAGGAATAGGAATTCAACCCTTAGCACCAAATGCCTTATACCACTGTTGAAGAGGGGGCATGAAGAAAAAGTTTTGAAAGAAAGTTGATGCCTGAGTTAGTCAAATTGGACAGTAATCTAGAAGGATATAGGGGAGAATCTATTGAAATGTTGGGGTTTTACAGCTTAATTAGAGTAGATGGACCCTAATAAGTAACATATAGTGTCAGAACCCCTTTCAGAGGTCCATGAGGCAAGCAAGGGTTACTGTGCCCAACCGTGGGAGTTGTGCCTTTTTCTCCTGCTGTTTCGGGGAGCAACCTACAATGGGTCCTGAATAACTGGGCCACATACTACCCTTTCAGCACCTGGCTCTTAGTGAAAGCACAGTTTGAAAAGTGCATGGCTCATAGGGGGAGGGAGATGTAAGATACATGAAGGCTTAAGACTTATTACCCACGCAGAATATGATATTGCACACTAAGCAATGAACACTGAAAGTTTCCCAAGGCTAGAATGCTGGTATTGGCATAGGCAGTGTTGTCCCTAAGTGAGTCCTCTTCCTCCATCCTCCACACTAACAAACATGTCCCTGGTGGTGCTCTGGGGGCAAGCCCATATGTACTGCCTGCACTTGCTATATGCAACAAAGTCGAGCTTTGGCCCTGAAAGTTCAGCTCACTATGGCACTAATCCGCTGAGCTTTGCAAGTCTCAGAAGGGCATATCATCCCTGCTACAGTCTCACCAAACCACAGACAGAAAAAGTGTCAGGGAGCCGATATCTGGTTCTCACTCTCTGCCATTGAGCAAGTTGGACTGTATTGAACATGTGTCCTTCTGCAGGTCGAGGGGACTCCTTCAACAGAGCAATGCCCCCATCAGTCCTAGTGGCCCCATCCTGGCATATGGGGGGTCACAGGCACAGATGACATCCCCAACAAGGTCAGTTGATTCAGGAGATAACCCTAACAGTCCTAGTGCCCCCCTCATGGCACACAGGGGTCATGGACACATGCGATTCCCCACCTCACAGGACATACTTATCTTGGCAGGCAGGCAGAATGCTGGGACTCCAGACACAAGGCAAGAGTTCTTGGCTACCTGGGTGACCCACAGCCATGAGGATGGCAGGCCTTCTTCCCCAATCCTAGTTGCAGCAATTCAAAGTCTTAGTGGTCTTCTTTCCCCTAATGAACAGGGCTGTTGAACCGCATGTGGGACTCAGGTTCCAACCTTTATAGACCAAATCCAGACACAGATGTGATTTAGTGTCTGGTCCTATGAAATCTAGTTTGTGGATGTTGACGCCTTTGAAGTGCTTTCTTTCCCCCCTGTCCTTTGTCAAAGTGACATTCTTCCACAACATCAGTGGTCCAATTCTGACTGACCCACAACACAGTCCAAGGGAGTAACTGAGGATCACACCTAGCTGGCAGCCTGCATTGAAACAACCCTCACAAAGGTCAAAAGATCTAAGCCTTCCCCTCTATCAAGATTCCCTTGTCCTACAGTGGCAAACTTACCAGACCAACCATCTCCCTGACAATGAGCCCAGACACCACTGACCAGTAACTCTTCCTGGAATCAAAGAGACCTTTGATGTGCACAGATAATGCACTGCTCCCCTTCTTCCAATTTGTGTTCCCACTGTAGCGCTAAGTAATGTCAGCAATCTATATCTCCTGTCTGGAGGTTGCAGTACTCGCCTCCACTAGCATTTCCAGTCGCTCTGCTTCCAAAATAGAACTCACAGGCCTCCATCTTATGTACAATGCACAGGCACTTAAATATCCTAGCACACACATGCAACTCTCATGCGCTGTCCGGCACTATGCACATTCACTACATAGGACAAGGATGAGTTAGGCACTCAGCAGCGGAACTTTACATGAGTGGGTTGGTAGGCACCACTACTATGGCACAGGTAAAAAGGTTGTTCACGCTATTGATCACTACTAAACACAAAGCTGGTATGCTGCTACCACTGTGCTTGATTCACTTAATTCCAGGTAAGGGCAAGTAAGGGCGGTAGCCCTCTACCACCATGAGGGTAGCATTTGATGCACCCCTCCTGATCTAACAAGACTGCATTACCATGAGAAAGGACTAGGTCATGGGAAACATGCATGATCCATGTTCACCCTTGATCAGAAATCAGTACAACAGATCCAGATATCCATGCAGCTAGGGCACTCAGAGCAGGGGTGCATGTTTATCACCATGCAGGGGACTTCTTCATCCCAACACATAGTAACATAGTTTTGTATCCACCTAGTGGTGAACATGCTTGTTTGATGATGAGGGCAAAACAGAAAGTACTATGCTTAACATTTTCTGGTATTTAATAGAAAGTTTGGGAAATTAATTAGGTGTGAAAATAAAATTATTTTAAAAGAAATAACTTGCTGCAAGGTACAGAAAGTTAGAAATGTTCCAATCCTGTGAGAGAAGAAGTAACAAAGGGATTGGTAAAACTTGTGGAAGTAAATGTGATAAAATCTATAAAAGCATTGGATCGATTGGCATCTTTGGTTATGCATGATGTGCTAATAGAAAAATGAGATTGTGTGTAGATTTGCATGACTTAAACAATAACTTATTGATAGATAGGTTACTACAGTCTACAATTGCAGATATGTTAGCGTTGTTGAAAGTGGTCTAGAGTTTATCCACTCTAGACTGTTTTGCTGCCTTCCATAAAATACCATTATATGGTAAAATGTGTATTGCATGCATTACACCAGATGGATATTAACAGTTTAAACGGATGCTGTTTGGGTAAATATCTGCTTTGGCAGTATTTCAAGGGTTGTTGTTTAAATTGTTGAACATGGCAAGTGGAGTGAAATATTTACAACTTGACACACTGATTATGAGAAAAAGTAATAAAGAACATGACAGATTAGAAAAGCTTCAGATAATTTTGAATAATCATTGCTTAATGGCAGGTTTTTCCAAGTGCAATATTGCAGAGAAGAGTGAAACCTATTTGGGCATGAAATTGATGGGGAAGGTGTGAGACAAACGTGAAACTGATTGACACACCAGAAAGAATAAATATGAATAAAGATGAAGTACAGTCGTTTTTAAGCAGAATTCTGTGCAAAGCATATGCACAGGTTTGCAGACAATTGTTGAAGAGTAAAATTAAACTTTTATGGTCCCTTAAATGTCAGAAAGATTGCGATAGGATACAAAATGCTATTTGTACAGCTCCTGCTTTACAAGGTATTGATCTTCAAGATCACAGCCTTATAACAACTGAAGCTAGAAACAAAGGACTGGGAGCCTTTTTAACCCAGTTTGATAAACACTGTAAATAATGTATAATTTAATTCTCATTTCGTTCCTTACCACCTACAGAGGCAAGACATCCTGTTATCGATCAAATAACCCCGGTTTATGTTTGGGCTTTAGAGCATATAGTGCGTTCATTTGGGGGAAAGAACGCACTGTCAAGCGTGACCACACTCCATTAGGTACAATATTTACACATGTGATATGGTGAATGCATCCCCAACAATTGCACGTATGTCAGTTCATTTACAGGATCATGTAAATACATTTGAGTACATCCCGAGGAAGAGGAATATAGTGGCGGATTTAGCTTTTTCTCTAGGATGGCCCCAAACATGACAGAGAGTGAGAATGAATTAATTGAGGAATACCAGCAATCCAAACGGATAAGTTGGAGGCTGAATATGGGAAGGATCTGTGTTTACAGTAGGCCAGAGAAGGATCTGTGTTTACAGTAGGCCAGAGAAGGATCTGTGTTTACAGTAGGCCAGAGAAGGATCTGTGTTTACAGTAGGCCATAGAAGGATCTGTGTTTACAGTAGGCCAGAGAAGGATCTGTGTTTACAGTAGGCCATAGAAGGATCTGTGTTTACAGTAGGCCATATAAGTATCTGTGTTTACAGTAGGCCAGAGAAGGATCTGTGTTTACAGTAGGCCAGAGAAGGATCTGTGTTTACAGTAGGCCATAGAAGGATCTGTGTTTACAGTAGGCCATATAAGTATCTGTGTTTACAGTAGGCCAGAGAAGGATCTCTGTTTACAGTAGGCCAGAGAAGGATCTGTGTTTACAGTAGGCCAGAGAAGGATCTGTGTTTACAGTAGGCCAGAGAAGGATCTGTGTTTACAGTAGGCCATAGAAGGATCTGTGTTTACAGTAGATCAGATGAAAGGCCGTCATTTTTTCTACTAACGGAGCAGTCTTTCCGTATTTATATACCCCCGTTGGTGTTATTGCACTACAGTGCTACTTACCTGTAAGTCCTGATAACTTGTACTGTTTCCTTTATTAGCCATATAACATACTTTTACTCTGTTTAAAGGGTTTTCCTTTACCTAAATAGGTCATATTAGCATTTGTCCTTTGACATATTCTTTTTGTTACCGCCTACATAGGAAGCATCCATCTACATTTATTCAACTTGACGTGCAGAGGTATTCATTCATTTTAATACTATGGTATTTTCTTCTATGACCAAGTTTGTCTATTATGTCCCAAGGGCCTCACGGTGTGATCTTTTCACTATGCTTTCTTTTAAATCTCAGGGGCTAAAAAAGGGCTAAAAAGCCGTCTCATGGGCCGAAAGTGTGGCTGGTTTACCATTTAGCTTGTTTTCCTCGTTATCAAAATTGGTGAATTTAGTTTCTTGGTTCTTTCTCACTTTCTTGGTTTAGTGTGCATGTATGCATGACATTTATGTGTATGGTTTATAATTTCTTCAAAACCTTACCGGATGGTGCACTAAAACTTTTATGAATGAATGAATGAGAGGACTTGATATAGCGCACAGCTACTCAAGCTAGAGTGTCCTGGCACTGAGGGTCGATGGAGGAGACACGCGAGGAGGTCGGAGTTTTTTTTAATTTGTTTTATTTTGTACCTCCGCAACCCCCCCTCCCATCCACTCTCATGCCCTGCCAGCCACTACTGATTCCAGGATTTTTTATTTCACATTCTGCAATTCCTGCACTAGATGTGTATCTTATTCCCTCTACTGTTTGACATCAAGGGTTAAAGGTTGTCTTTAATTTTTGGCGCATGAGCTTAGATTGTGGATGGCAGGCAGAAGGGACATGAAAGCTCAGGTCATTTTGATCTTGAGTTTCCAAGAGGACCCCAAGGTGAGCCAGAGCCAGGCATCTGGCTCAAGCCTCCAGAGGCTTGCCCACCGGTACAAAGTGTTGACAGTGCAAAAGGAAATGAAAATACATAGTGATAGAGAGAGTGAAAGCATTGTCCTTTGAGGGGACAGAGGAAACGCAAAATGGGAGAAGACATGTCCTCGAAGGGTGTGCCTTGCTCGACACTCTATAGGAACCAATGGTCTGTAGTGATAGACAGCTAGTGATATAAGAGAAAGGGCTCCCTCCCCTCTACAGGCCACATGTGTTCCCCCTAGGGTGATCTAAATCGGTTTTGTGGTTCTGATGAGGAGGAGGACTGTTGCTGCTATCCTTGGCGACCCTTGGAACCGGAACGTCCTCTGAAACTGGCTGGACTGCTACTGCAAAGGTTGCGCTGTCAAAACGGTGTATCGAGAGAGTAATACCTGACCTTTCATTATTGTGTATGAAACCGAAGTGCAGGGGAAGCCAGGCCAAATGAGCAGGCCATGACACAACTCTGTTTAAAATGCTCCAAGGGCAAGTCAGCCTTCTTGTCAAAAATATGAGCATCATTAAAGACAATGCTCATAGGAATCAACTGGACATTACCAAACAGCCAGCGGGGTGCCTCCAGGCATAGTCATGCATGGCAAAAAAAGAAGCCCATGGACCTCACCACCGATTTCTCAGTATGGAGGCCAGAGCAGTAGAGGTTCTCTTTGGCCATGTCCTGACGATTAAGCAACACTTATGCAAAATGGTCGTAAAGGAGATCAGGGAGGTTCAGGAAAAACATTTGTGCAGTTTCTGAAAGATCATAAGAATAACAGGCCAGAAGGAAAGGTGCATTCTTGGAGTGAAAGGTCAAAGCTCCCAGAAAAGAACACTTTTTTTCCTGCTGCCTCAGTCTCTTAGACTCCCTCTTGGTAGTAGAGAGAAAAAAACCAGGATCCTGCTAGGAGGAAGAGGAAGCCTGTACCACAAGACTATCGGGGAGGGAGCCAGGAAAGGTTGAGGTGAAGGATAATGGTGCTGGGTGACATGATGATTCACCATGTGAGCAGAAACTTGTTTACTCCATGTGAAACTAGATGTATGAAGGCCTTGTTGAAAAGGAGCAAGGGATCCATAGCAGGGGTATTTGGCTGTGGATTGTCTGTGCAGTTAACTTTGTATTCATTACAGGCAAAGATATTCTAGAACCTCAGCAATCTTGCGTAGCAAAGTCATGAAGAAGGCAACTTCCTCCCTCGGATGTGCCGATGGACTCTCCAGATCTACCTCAGGGAAAGTGTCCAGGCTACTTTCTTTCTTGAGAGCCAAAGTGTCCCCACCATCTGTGCTAGTGATGGGAAAAAGATTGCCCACTTCATTGCTATCTTCACGGTTGATGATATTGGCCATCTAAATGTGGTTTCAGTAAGAGCTAAAAATCTGTTCAAACCCACCAAAGTACTTATCACAAGGTAAAGCCCTGCAAGGAACTCTTTTTCCATCAACTGGTGGGCATGGCACTGGGATCAAAATGGCCTTCGCCTTTCGGAAATTTGCCATGTTCTGTAACAGATCTGTGATGATTAGTAAGCTGGCAGCAGAGCAACTGCCAATTCGTTTGGCAGAGAAAGAGGTTTGGCCAGTGTAACTTGCTTCTGATGGGCTCAAGCAGCCTGTAGGCCAGTCGGAGGCCGGCCCTTAATCCCAAAGGGCGGTGATTCCGCCCTTGGGATTACGATGCACGGTTTCCGACAGGGTTTCCATACCCTCCTTTCCGACATGGAAACCCTGTCGGAAAGAATGTTTGGGGGCCCCTAGCAGGGCCCCCTTGTGTGCATGGCCTCCGGTGGGGGCAGTGGGGGCTTCTATCGTGCCCCCCTTTAATCCCTGTACCCCGTGGCAGGCACCTTGAGGTTGAAATACATACAAGATAACACTAACAAACAATAATTTGTACAACAGTATTTTCGAATTTAATATTTTTTACAACAATATTAAAAACAACACTTAAAACGATATACTTACCTTCAATATTTCTGTTGACAATATTTTTGACATCCTGATATTTGTGATGAAATATTTTTATATCATGATATTATTTATTCAATATTTTGTCCAAACACCAAAAGAAATATTTCCCCAGAAGATTTGTGTAGCAGAATCATCTCTCAGTGGCATGAAATATACCAGGAAATTGCAAAGATAAAGAAGGACGTAAGGGTAATGTACTGGTGACTGGGTATTGATGTTGAATTGAGAGAGCAATGAGTGCATGCACTACAGCCGTAAATACTGACAAATCGTTGAAGATGTTACGCCCTCCCATGTGTGAGTAAGGTACCCAAAATGTACTATTGACATTCAGGCATCCTTGTGACAGCATGTCAGCCAAGATTTGGTGATAATGAGTGCTTTGTGGTGATGGATATGGCTTCCCTACCACTTACACTCATTAAGATGCACACTGTTCTTTGCAGGCAGGCAAAAGGCTGGTGCTCCAGACACATGGCAAGTGTTCCTGGCTTCCTGGGTGATTATCCCTCACCCTTACTAAGATACAGACAATAGGACCAGTGCACCCCTTTACTGAATAGCCTCTTAGTAAGGACTGTAAATGGTTGCTTTCTATCAGATACCCCTGTCAAGTCCTCCATTTGTTGTACTGCTAGGGGGAAGCCTGGGTGACCACTGACTATATCCTAGTGAGTATGAAGCACCTGTCATTGTTAAAGAACTGCGAGTGGTTTTGAGAGTAGAAAGTGATCAAGCCCCATTAATCATATAGTTTAACTTAGCTGGACCTGTGTTGCAAGGCCACAAGTTGGAAGATCTCAAAAGGCGCATAAGCATGTTATGCAATGAAAACAGCATTAATGGCTGTCTCTTGATCCACTAAATATGATCCCCAATGTGCTAATGGCTATTTCTGATCTCCTTTCGTCTATCTTAAGCAACTAACAGGAGATTTCAGGTGTGAATTATTCTTGCATTTGGGAAAATTATTTGTCATGCAGGAGGCTAATCGCTTGTGCTAAACCAAAGGAATAAACTGTTTGTAGATTCACCAAGAGAACCCATTGGCTTGACACAGGTTGTAGACTGACGAAAAAAACATTGCTATCAATGGTTAAATCTGCTGATGTTCAACGTATAGTAGAACTCTATGTATAGACACTAAGGGGTCGCTTACGATGTCGGTCGGAAAGCATTCCGAGCAACTCGGTTTCAGAATGCTTTCCGACCGACTCGGTTTCGGAGTGCTTACCAACAGACTCGGATTCGGGGAGTCCGACCGACCGATTACGATGTGTCTGAACACCGTTCGGTCGGACTCCCATTGACTTCGATGGGAGCCTGTGTTTCGACCGACAACACAGGCTCCCATTGAAAAAAAGGGTGGGTGTGGAACCTGCCACACTGTGCATGGTGAATGGGGGCCCGCTATGGGCCCCCAAAGTCAGTCTCCGATAGCCTTTTCGTGTCGCACACACCGAGTCGGAAAGGCTGTTGGAACACGACATCGTAATCGCTCGGTCGGAAGCGCGGTCCGTAGAGACGCACGAGTCGGCTCCAACCAACTCGATGTCTCCGAACACCGTTCGGACATGAGTCAGAACCGAGTCGGACAGGCCAAACGGTTACCAACCATCCTAATCGGTTGGTCGGAAATGCTTCTGAGTTTGTTGGAAACAAGGCTTCCGACACAGATTCGGACGAACCGAATGCCGTTCAGAGCCTTTCCGACCGACATCATAATCGGCCCCTAAATACCAAAAGGAGGGCCTTTTTAATGAAGAACCTGGAAAGATCTGCTTCAGGCAGTGCAGGAAAAAGATACCCAGAGATTTTGGAAATAGTAATGTGAGGCGATAGATTGTCAGGACCTCATGTTAGTTACTCAATTTTAAGGGACACATAATTGTCCCATTTTCATGTATTATATACGTCTGACACCAACATTGTCCAAGACCTAGAGTGTCTATTGTTAAAAACCAATAAGCTGTGCAGAGGTTCAGTGTGCCTTGACTTCTCCAAAGAGGAGGAAAGTACCAAGTCCAGAAAAAGTCCTTGGTGGCTCATACAATAACAAGCCATGAGCGCTGGTCAGGTTTCAGCTTGAAATTAACAATAGTTAGATCTGGCAGTAATCCATGGTCATTGAGGAGAGCACATATAGTTCCCACATGTAAGAAAGCTGACATATCAGATCTTGGGAATTATCATCACACATTTCTCCTGCATTGTTTTGGCAAAGTTTTTGGAAAAGTGGTCCTGCAAAGGCTACAAGAATTGGCCAATGAGCACACGCAGTACGCAAGATGGGATTTGTAAGGGTTTTGTGACGATGATCAAACAGTTTGGCTAGAAATATGCCCACCTTAACCATGAAGCCATCTATCTAAAAATCCACAATTTAAAAACTGCTTTCTATGATGTGGAGAGATCCCCATTGATTAGCCTCATGAAAAAATTGGAGTTTACTCCTGGCCTGCTTGAGCTTGACTGATCAATACACTTGAATACAGTGGTATGTGTTGACTTCAATTTAGATTGAGATGTTGAGATTTTGACATATTGAGATTTTGTATAGTTAAGGGAGTTTGCCAAGGCTGCACTTTAGCCCCGTTTTGTTTTAATCTTTTTATAAATGGTCTGGATGCCACTCTCAAAGGGCTTGAGTAGAATGTCCCTAGACTGGGAATAGATTATGCTCCTGTTAGACATGTCAGCATTAGGGTGGTCTCCCCCCAATCCTTTTGCCTTCACCCCTCCTATTTTGCTGAATTTGTTTTTGTTGGCCTTAGGACTCGATGAACATTACCACTGTAAACCAATGTTAAAGTGCTTGTGCTCACTCCCTAAAACATGGTAAAATTTGCTTTCAACTGATTGGAATATTCAACTTACTTATAAGTCCCTTATAGATTGGGATACCAAATACCCAGGGCCTGTTAATTAAATGCCTCTAGCAGTCCTGATGGACTTATTGTGCCACTCACTCAAGAAGCCTTGCAAAACAGGTCTCAGGCCTCCTATTGCAGCCTGCTAGCAGTTTTAAACTGCCAAATTGGCTTGGTAAAATAACCCCTTTGCCAAGTATAAAGTTATATACCCTTTTGTTCATGAATGTGATCCCACATAAAAAAAAACTGTGGTAACTTGCCTGCACTTAAAAATAACTTACATAATTATACTTTTTTAAGATGGAAATTGTTTCTCTTATGGCCAATGGGGGTTCTATAACTGATGTGATCATATTCTTCCATTAGTCATTTCAAGCTGCCATTGTCCCCAGTGTCTGATCACCTGCTATGATGATTGTTACAAAATACTTGTCTCTGTAAATTATGCATTGTGGAAAGTGGCCTTAGTTCTGTAGGATACATCGTGCTTACCTCTAGTATGAATACCTCTTGATGGTTTTGGGGTTATCAGATTCTTTGAATTTCTGACATCTCATTTAGTCTAGATGAGATTGTATCATATTTCAAAATTGTTGGTGCTTCTTTTTTTAGAAGTTGGTCCATATCACAACCTTTCAGATCATTTTTGATGGCATAAAGAAGTGTCCCCTTAAATTCCTTCTCTGAATGATCTTTTTCTACTAAGGGGTCAGGAAAGCATTCTGACCGAATCAATTTCGGTATGCTTTCCGAACGACTCGGATCGGGGGAGCAGACTGAGCGATTATGATGCAGTTGGATGCTTCCGGATACGATTCGGTCGGACTCCCAATGACTTCAATGGGAGCCTGTGTTCCGAAAGAATACACAGGCTCCCATTGAAGAAAGGGGTGGTTGGGGAAAATCTTGCACACTGTGGCAGGCATCCCAAGGTGCCTGCCACACTGTGCATGGTCTGAAAGAGGGGACTCATGGGTACCCCCACGGACCCCATTGGGAGGGCCCTGGGCTAAGAGGGGCCTGCTACGAGCCCCCAAAGTCAGATTCTGATGGACGATTCTGTTGGGAACAACCGATTCGGAAAGGCTGTCCGAATCTGACATCGTAATCGCTCAGCTGGAAACGCGCTCCGTAGACCTCTACGATTTGGCTCTGACTGACTCGGTTACTCCCAAAGCCTTTCGGAACCGAGTCGGACAGTTTGAACGCTTCCCAGCCATCGTAGACGCTCCTTGGGAAACGTGTCCGAGTTGGTCGGAAAGGCGGGTTCTGAATCAGATTCAACCGAATTGAATGCCGTTCGGAGCCTTTCCTGTCAACATCGTAATCGACCCCTAAGTGTTTCACCAATGGAGCAGATATGACTACTTGACAGATTCTTTTTCAAATGTCCTGGATGGTCTGGCCAATGTATAGTTTAGTACACTGGCATACAATCCAATAGATACCATTTATTTGGTTTCCAATTCGTGAAGAGTAATACATATAAGCCATGCCTGAAACTGCTTTTTAATACACATACATCACCCTAAGGTAGGGTGCATTGTAATTAAAAAGTTGGACATGCACTTTTATGTTTTACATGTCCTGACCTTATTTTTCATTACTATGAGGCCTACCTCTCCAACAGGATAACATTGGGTTACTTTGTTACATTTAATATGTGCTAACTTTCGATTAGGAAAGTCATGTTTGGTGTCTTAAGACACATCCTGAGAATCCACCTGACAGCCCTGGCTAACATCATCAGAACCCACAGACTCTACATCGTATTCTACACAGATGACATCCAGCTCATCCTCTCACTCATGGAAGACCCCTCCACCACCAGAACAAACTTCCACAAAGCCATGACAAGTGTTGCCGATTGGATGAGGACCAACTGACTGAAACTCAACATCAACAAGATGGAAGTGATGATTTTTGGGAAGAACACCTCTCCGTGTCAAAACACCTGGTGGCCATCCAAATTCGGACCCATGCCTACTGACCACGCATGCAACCTCAGAATCATCCTGGACAGCAAACGCACCATGAAGTGACAGATCAATGCAGTCTCCTCCGCCTGCTTCCACACCCTGTGCATGCTCCAAAAATCTTCAGGTGGGTCCCCGTCAACCCCAGGAAGACCCCCACTCAAGCCCTCGTCACCGCCGGCTAGACTATGGAAACAAGCTCTGTGCCGGAACCACCACCCAACTCCTCAAGAGACTCCAGACAAAGGAGAACTCAGCAGCCATACTTGTCAACAACCTTCCCAAATGGACCCCCACATCACCCCCACCTCAGGAACCTCCACTGGCTCTCCGTACAGAAAAGATGACAGTTCATGATGCTGGCACATGTCTACAAGGCCTTTCACGACCAGGGACCATCATACATCAATCACCGCCTGAACCAAACCACCAGACACCTGTGCTCCACCTCCCTCACCCTTGTCAACATGCTCCACATTCACCAAAGCTACATTAAAGGTCATTCCTTCTCCCGCTTTGCCACCAAGTCCTGGAACGACCTCCCCCTCCACCTGCCAACATCGCCCTCGCTAGCGGAATTCAGAAATGGACTCAAGACCTGGCTTTTCGACTGAGATCAGCAAGATCCTAGTGCCTTTAATGGTAAAGTCAGATTTAAAGTCACAAATCTAAAAATGGCACTTTTAGAAAATACAAAAAACATGGTTGGGCCCTTGGTAGTGGGAAGAAAGCTAGGCCACAGTACTATGAATATACAAGGTATTGCCTTCCTGCTGTGTGCATTAAATTATTTCAACATATATAGTACACCTCAGTCTACTGTATGAAAATAACATAAACAAAAATTTGTATTCACATAGATTCTTCAAACACGCATGAAAACCCTGTGTTAGGCTTATTGAAAGGAAATATCCAAGGAAACTAATGAGGAACTCAATGAGAAGGGCATGGTTCATCCTGCGTGAAGCACTCCTCCCAAAAAAGAGAAAAAACACCCAGAAGCAATGATTTGTGTCACCACTTTTCATCCATCAACTAACAAATTCAAAAACATAATTTGCCAAAATTGACATATATTTTCCAGTTTGAGTATCCCTCAACTTATGTTTGCCATAAAGAAGAGAAAGAGTATTTGAAAGCATATTATTCGGGCATACATAACCACTAACTAAGAACATTAAGACAACCATACATGAATTTTGGAATCTCCAGCTACGAGAGGGCCACCAAGAGATGCTAGGAATGCTCAGAATGTGACCAGACAGTAGAGTGCACAAAATGTGTGTACAATTCGATAAGGACTACACAAAAACTCTTCACAAATTGTAAAACCAAAAATGTTATCTATTTGATTGTATGCCCATGTACTAAACTATATTGGCCAAACCAGCCAGGAAATTCGAAAAAGAATCAATCAAGTAATCATGTCCACTCCTGTGGTGAAATATTTTGTAGAAAAAGATCATACAGAGAAGGACTTTAAGTGGAAACTTCTTTATGCCATCAAAAAAGATCTCAGAGGTTGTGATATGGACCAACAATTTCTTAAAAAAGAAGCACCATTCATTTTGAAATATGATACAATCTCAACTGGGCTAAATGAGATGTCAGAAATTCAAAGAATTTGATATCTCCTAAACCATCAAGAAGTGTTCAGGCTAGAGGTGAGCGTGACTTAGCCTACAGAACTAAGGTCACTTTCCACAATAATTTACAGAGACAAGTATTTTGTAACAATCATTATAGCAGGTGATCAGGCACTTTGATTAGCAGCGGCATTAGCCTGCCAGACGATCCCACTACAGGTCTGGGGAGACTTCTGCATATTTTTCCCGTCCAAAAGAAACCACTACAAAAAATGCCACCTAGCGTTCTGGTTACTTCCCACACACGTACAAAAGACCAGGGAGATTTGATTCCTTTGGCCTTGCCCTGAGAAAACGCCAACAGTAAAGTGATTATTCCCTGTTGCACTTGAAGTACTGTAAGGAGCATTTGCCAAACTAATAATTTATTGATCTAAAGTTTGCACATGCTCATGTTGGTTCACACCTGTGAATGATCAATTTTCAAGAATAATTGGTATTATCACCTAATTTATGAAGTGTAACCCTTTTCTTCAAATCATTTAAGAGCTTTCTTCCTACTGGTAAGATCAGTTTATCATTGGATGCACATTGTACACCCTTTCATCTCCCCTTTATATTATTCCAAGATATAATACTTTCACACTAAGGGCCCGTTTACAATGCCGTAGGAAACGGCTCCGACCCTCAGTCGGAGCCATTCCTACTGCATCGTAATCTCCTGTTTGGATTCATTTCCGACTGACCCATTTTGATGGAGTCGGTCTGAAATTAATCCAAACAGGATTTCCGAATGACTTACGATGGGCCTGGAGAGCCCGTCTGCCATTCCGAATTGGGCCTGTAATCTCAAGGGCGGCTCCTTCCGCCCGAGGGATTACGATGGCAGATTCCTACAGCCTTTCTGTGCCGGCCTTTCCGACACAGAAAGGCTGTATGAATCTGACTTTGGGGGCCCTCAGCAGGGCCCCCATGGGTGCAAGGCCTCCAGATGGCCAGGGATGTTGATCCCTGCACCCGATGGCAGGCACCTTGAGGTGCCTGCCGTGGGGTGCAGGGATGAACTGCACCTCAGCTCTTCACAATGAGAGCATGCATTCTGGTTGGAATGCATGCTCCCATTGTAAAGAATAGGATTGCGACCAAACAGTGTTCGGTCACATCCTACTTGCTGGGTTGGGACCAACAACAGAAGGTCGGTTGGTCCCAGTTCCCAAATGATGTTGGACGGACTCAGGTCCATCCAACATCGTAATCAGGCCCTATGTGTTTTGGGGCTTCCCAGTATTGGATAATTGAGAGTGGAAGGTGATCTGAAAAAAACTTTCGAAAAGACTCATGACTTTTGGATCAGCATTCAAGGTATTTTACAGTCTCACTTCAATACTTTCACCAACAAACCAGTTTCTTCTTAGCTTTTAATCTAAGGTATTTCCAAGTTCTTCATTCTAGCTACAGCAGAGTAGAAGGAACCCTTATCTGAATTTCATTTCATGCTTTCGTAGGGAGAGGCCCTCTTTCTAAAAAGATCTGTAAGTTGGCTTTAACCCCATGTACTGGATTACACAATATTTTTGTGTTTGTCTTGAAAAGAGAACTAACAACCATAAACTATGTGTATGCTTTCCTTTCCTTTCCCACACCCTCTTCCCCTTTCCTTTTTATATAGATACATCACCAACCCCTGTACTGAGCAGACCTGGGAATCACATGAGTTTGAAAAGCGTCAACACCCACATAGCCAAGAAAGTCTAATTCAAATGAATCTTCAAAAAAATGACTGGAAAAGGGGTTAATCTGGTTAAACATATAAATATCCCCTTCCATCTTTTTGTCCTTAACTATGCCTATTGAATAATGTGCGGCACTTACTAATTGGATTCTTTCTCAGCACCCCCTTCATTTTTTTTTTAAATGAGGACCAGTGTTGCAAGACTGTCTTCGTTCCCCATTAAAGTATCGTATACAGCACTTTCATTTTTTTAGATACACTGGTGTGGGATTGTTTAATTTAACACTGTGTTTGGGTTCACAATGTATATATAATCACAATTTGTCACAGACATTGATGTATGTTTCAGTATTTCAATGGTTTAAGTTGTTCAGAATTTCCAATCCTTTTTGTGATTAACATAAAACAGATGTGGTATTTGCAACAATCAATTAATATTTCAACCAAGAAAAAATGTTTCGTGAAAAATGTAAGAGACTATTCGATTAAAACGTTTTGTTTATGTTCATAGAGTAGATTGAGGTGTACTCTATATGTTGAAATAATTTACAACAGCTGGGAGGCAATAGCTTGTGCATTCATAATTTTAGAAAGAAGGCATTTTTGTGCCCCAACCATTTGATGCCTGCAGCCCATTCGTGGGTCACATGACTAGGTGTGAGTGCCATTTGGACTTTGTATATTCCTTCCAAAAAAACACACAACAGAGGGATTAGGTGTGCCTGGATGGGCCATCTCAATCAGGATAAGGGCGGAGCTGTAAAAAGCCCCACTTGCTGTTCAATAGACTATACCCTTCTCTCATACAAATGACTTCACATTTTGTGCCTGTAGTCAGGCTGGAGCCAAGCAGGGAGGCAGGACATTTCAGACATTTCTATGGGGGAAAGTTTCTCCCAGTTCAAAGAAGGCATCATGTATAAAACAAATCAGACCCTCAGAACCTCTTTTCAGTTCACTTTCTGGTCCTGCGGAAGAACTTTCAGAGGACTGCCTGCTGTGCACTTCAGGAGACTGCTCTGTTGCACCAAGAAGGACTGTTTTGAGGGCAGAAGACTGCTTTGAACCTGCTTTGAGGTCTGCTCTGCTGCTTGAGCGATTCACTTTATCCTGAACACAGGACTTCGAGAGTGACTCCAAGGGCTAGTTGGCTGGCTTCCTGATCAAGCCTCAGGGTCCAAAATGGCTCCAACCACCTTGAACCCACAACCTGGGTGAGTTCTGACAATCCAATATGTATCTCTTCAGGCCTGGGCCCATGAAAGAGGTGCTAAAGGTGTCCATACAGCCCAAATCCAGAATTTGGGCAGAAGAGTGCTGTGAGAACCGAGTGGAAACTGGGTTGTACCTGCTCATTGATCTACCCAAGGTGAATAGCTGGTCAGCCTGACTTTGCTGCAGCTCCCACTACGTTCTTCTTTGCAGCAGCAAATCCTGTTCAGTATCTCCTAGCAGAAGGAGTGTTCGGCTTTGTGGAGTCCTAGTCAGCTACAGACTGCAGCTTCATCCCCCTGGAGAATTTTCTCTCACTTTAAAGAAGGCACCAGGTATAAAAAGGTGACCCTCAGACCCAAAAAAGAGACTAAGAGCCTCATTACGAGTTTGGAAGTCTGTGAACTGCTGTACTGGCGGTGGCAGTCTGATCACGGTGAGCTCAGCAGTCCGACTGCCATATTACGAGATGACCACTGACACCTCCAGCACACCGCTGACCACCGGGGTCACAGTCGGAGAAAGGCAGCTGCCATAGGGTGGTATTAAGGAGATCCACTGCTTTCCAACAAGCCAACCTGGGCGGTCTGACCACCAGCTTTGAGTCCGCAGTAACAAAGGATTTGGGGTTCAAAATATATTTGAACCTTAGTTCAAAATATATTTTTTACAATCCAATTGTCCCTTCCCCAAACTACTCTCAAACTGCTGCTGCAGGAAGAGCTGGGTGTTTTAGGTTTTTCTCATTGAGAGCAATTAAGAAATTTATTGCTATAGAAATGCCTCTCAAATAATCCTGCCAGAGCAGATATACCCTGGGAAATTTGCTTTCAAAGGAGGGCATTGGTTTAAACACATAAAAAGGTTATGCTACATCCTAGACCTCCCTAAGATTTAGCTCTTCCTTGATACTTTACACATTAGACCTAGACTTGTTAAGTTAAGGTTTCTGAATGGTTGAAATTCCTAAACCTGAAATATCTTTTATCGATGTCAAGAGGCATTACTCATCTTGTACATAAAAAAATAGTTGATGTGCAAATTGCATGCTCCTGCTTTCCGAATTGGTATATTACATCAGGCTCTAAGTTCTATTTGCGGACTTAATCAGAAATGGAAGGTGTCACAGACAGATTAGAGGTAGACACATGGTCCTCTGTGTCTCTGTGAATAAACCTCTTCAGTTTAACTGCCGTAACTGTAATAAACTCCACTCTACTAAGTACCCTCTGGCCAACTGCCGGTGGGCCAGCATGGCTGAAGGGGGTGTGCAGTCCTACACAGCCCCCCCAAGAGCAGGAACACTGGTTGAGTCCAAGCCTAGTCGCTATTAACACCTCCAGTCCGTGTTAAGTGTGGAGGTGCCCACTATCCGGGGAAATTCCCGATGCCCGCTACGACCAGTCTGGCCGTGTTCCCTAGGCTATTGTGGACTGTGTTTGACTCATCTGGCCTAAGCTCATAGGAGTCCTCTTTTTCAAGTCAGTGTTTTCTTTATGCAATGACAAACCCATCACCCATCTTCGGCCATCAGTCATCTCCTTCCTTCAAGGCACATTTTAGCCAGCTCCTGCTGGAAGGTTTGCAGAAAGTCCAGGTTCCTCTACCCAAACCTGGTGAAGGGGAGTTGGCAGTCAGTGACCACATTTCCGGCACACAATAGAGTTTCTAATTTTTCCCTGATCTTCTAGTAGAGAAATCCTGCCTCACTGTCTTATAGTTTACTGCCATTTGAGGCCCTTTTTTATGCTGAGGTTGCAGACACAGCATTTGTATTCCAAGGATCAGGCTCTAGGACTCTTGGAATACACAAGGGTCCTAAAGCTGGAGTCTTACTGTACTTGCCTTTTTCTTCCCAGGCTTGTCCAACTGTCGTTGTTGCCTTTAGCTGGTAACAGGGAAAGGGATGGAGTTATCAGTCTCCTGTCAGGGGAAACCCAAAACAGGGACACAAAGGAGGGAGAGACTGCCCCACCTAGCTACTTTTTAACTTGGCCTGGAAGAAATTTACATTACACTGGCGTAATTCACAGAAACTTCAGAATTACCTGTTACACTTCGTATGCAAAGTTCTCAAAATTAGGCAATTATAACACATCCTGATATTATGCTGCTGTTTGCAGAAAAATTATAGCACAAGACCATGAGAACAACACAAACAACCAAAAAGCAAGAAGCTGTTGGTTGCAGCAATTTGCATTCTATGGTATTTTGTTAGCGTGAAATACCTGTCATGCTAAAATATGGTTCTAAATGTCAGATTTGCATTTCATATAATTACACGTAAATTTCCCTAAATCTTCCGCAAATTTTGCAGAATTATGCAAAAGCAAATTTCACTAAATTCACAAAAGCCTACTGTTAACCCGTGATGAGTAGCTCTTCCCGGAAACAATGGAGCAGGAAAGCACAGATGATTTTCCCAACACAATAAAAGGACTCTCTGCTTCCTCTCCTCTACACCATAGAATGGGCACTGCAAAGGAACTCAGAAAAGACCTAAAATTCACATTGCTGTCTGATGCCCTCTCCAACCTTAATCTGTTGTTCCACTTTGGTGGAGAAATCAAAATGAATACCTGCATATCCACATTCACATGTAACAGACACACTCCACACACAGCCTTCTGCAAACAGAGGACTTATAAATAAACACACACATCATCCATGTGCCACATGGTTGGAGCAGGAATCATGGTTGCTGTGGGCTTGCAGATACATAACAATGCAGAAGAGGTTAGTAGGCAACTATCCCTGGCAGGTGACATATAAAAAGGCCTTTTCTGGCACTATAATCTATAGCTGCTACCAAAGCCAGTCCTCAACAGCCTTAGAAACTGATAGTACACACACCCTGTAAATGAGAGTTCACATGGAATACCGCTTTAGACCACAGAGCCCTGCTTTAGGTCATATTTTGTGTCACAGGAAGCCATCTGCACCAATCCATGATAGTTGTGCCTGATAAGGGAAAGGTAAAAAACTGCACTTGAGGAGGAGCACAGCACCATGCAGTGAACCTTTCCATACCAACACATCTAGCCTCTTCTCTTCCCAAAGGGCACTTATGGATGTCTTTGAAATTTCTAAAGTTGAACCCTCACCGCACAAAGACAGGGGTATTTCTGACAGACAGCACTTCTCCCCCCTGGTGTAAAATTGAAAGGCCATTTTATAAAGGAGACCACCACACGCCATCCACATCAATGTGTAATTTAGGTATTCTACTGAACGAACATCTTACTTTAGAAGTTCTCTTTTGTTGTTTTAAAACTTAAGAAGAAGGGGGGTAGTTCAGGGTAATTTCCTCCCATCTTGATACTCATTGCATGAGAGGCTCCCTTATTGTGTATCTTTCTGCATCCTATGCATGCAGTGATTGTTTAACTTTTTGATTCCCTCCCTAAATAGGTTGACTATTGAATCAGCAATTTAGATGCCCAGGTAGGACTAACCCGGGTATACGTTTTATGGGTAGCACTCACATCAGGTTCTAGGATCCGTCTGACCCTTAGACTAACACATTAGGGATCCACTAGCCCTGAAGCATGCCCCAGACCTAGTAGGCTAATCATTGAGGGCAGAACCATGTTGGCGAAATAAGAGACAGGCTTGAGCCATTGTGCTCTTTCACACCTGTCCAAAAGAATTGTTTTTAATATAGCTAGAGTCCTCACTAATAAAGGTGATAACCGAGGAACTTTAAGGTATTTTTAGTTTGTCTGGATTCCCGTTTATTGTCCAGTAGTTTTATGTAAGAACTCCTTCCTACCGCAGAGTCTTCGCAGAGGTTGAGTGCGCCTTGGTAATACAATTTTACCAAGGTGGGGAGAGGATGCCAATGATGAAGCATGACACTATTATTTGTGTGAGGCATCCTCTTCCACTAAGGATGGCCTCCCTTTTTTTAATGGTCCCACACTGTTCACAGTAGGAGCTGACTGACTTTAACTAGGGTCTCTAGAAACTCCTCTGTACCTTCCCCATTCTCTTTAGCACCCTACCTTTTGTGATTTATGAGTTCTGCTTTTTGGAGGAAAGTACAGGTGCCTATTTCTCTCTCCTCGTACTCCTCTCTTTTTTGTGATATTGATGGCAATAGGTTAAACCTGACTGGAAAATCATATATTGTGATATATGATCTTGAGGTAGATGCAACGCTCTCAGTAACCACTGAAGCCTCAGTTCTTTAAGAACTACTAGAGTCACAGAGGACACTGTCTTTTCTTCCCTCCACCCTAAACTCTGAGGTACTACAAGGACTTCAGGAATGCTTTGGAAAAGCCCTGAAATTCACTTTGCCATTTGGGTCTCTCTCCAAATTCAGTCTAATGTACCACTTTAGTTCAGGAATCAAAATGCATTCCTGCATTTCCACAGTTGCATGTACCAGACACACTCCACACACAGAATTCTGCAAACAAGAGAGTTATGCATTGACACAGTATCCATGTCCCACATGGATGGAACAAGAAGCCTGTATGGAGAGGCCAGTCCAACACATGTAAAAAATAAGTAAAATGGAAACCCGTCATCATGCCCTATATTTAGTGCATCCTCTAGTCAATTTTTGGTGTGAGGATACATTTAACAACAGCACCACAAAAAACTGTTTCTCACATTCTGTTGTTCGTGGTAAATTATTACAGCAGATGTTGTGTTTTGCTATAAACTTTTTACCATGAATGGCACGTAATTAAACAAAGTGGCATAATGGCAATTTTTCAGGAATTTCGCATAACATTAAATTCCTCAAATTACACGAATGACACTGGCGTAATTTAAATTTTACTCAGGCCTAATGAAAAACACAGAAGAGGCCAGTGGTCATCTCTCCACTGAAGGTGACAGGTAAAAAGGCCTGTTCTGCCACAATAATCTATAATTATCAGAACTCACCTCTTAAAAGCCCTGCAAACTGACAGTACTTACACCCAATAAATGAGAGCGTTCATTGTGATGCCCTCCAGACCACAGATCCGTGCTCTAGATCACATTCCATGTCACAGGAAGCCATCAGTGCCCATGCTTGGTAGTCGTTTGTGATGAGGCCAAAGTAGAAAAACAACAGAACTTGCTCTGGGGAACTGCAAGAGGGGCGCAAGTTCCCCAGCGCCTTGCATTGGACCTTTCCATCCCAGCCTATTCCCTCGCCACTCCTGCGCCTGTGGATGATCTGTGAACTTCTTGAAGTTGAACACCACAAAGGCAGAAGTGTTTCTGATGGACAGCACTTCTCCCCTCTGGTGTAACATGGAATGGCTGCTTTGTATGAGAGACAGACCCCTGCTGTCTACATTCGTGTGGAATTATTTAGGTATTCTACAGTACTAATATCTTACTTGGAATTTAAAGTAGCTCCAAACACAAGCACCTGCTTCTTCCAGTTAAAAACAGTATGGCAGATTTCTCAATACTCGAGTCATATTATTATATTGCAGTGATTAACGAAACTGTTCATTCAACAACGGACTATGGCAATAATGTTGACCTGGAAGTAGCACACAAATCCTGGTTCATCTGCAGCATATTCAAAATGCTGCAATCAGACTGATCATTGGACAGAAAAAGTGGGAGAGTATATCCCCAATTCTTCAGCTTCACTGGCTACCTGTCTGCGAGAAAATGAAGGGTAAACCTATGAGGGCAGGGCAGTCTTGCTGTTTTGCTTTCTTCTTTACCTGCAAAGTTCAGGTGGCATGCACCCTGGCAAGAATACTAGAATCTTGCCAAGAAGTAAATCTTATTTCACTTATCACCTGCAAGAAAAAGTTTTTTTATACCAGGGGATAATTAATCAGGATGAATAATTAGGCAAAGGAGATTGTACTAAGTATTTCTTGGTTTAAAATAAAAGCCATGATGTCATGAAATTAACAGTACCGAGTTGTTTGGGTAATAAAAATTGCAACCAAAATCTTTTGGGCAAAGGCGCTTTCTGAAGAACATATATTTATAATCATAAATGAATTAAACATTCTCATGACCCTGCTAGCAATATTGACTCTTTGGGGGATATTCTCAAGAACGTGCGATAATCATCGCCAAAATAGGTTAACGCAATTTCTCATATCGCCGTCCATCGCGGGAAAATAACTCTGTGTTAACGTCTCATTCTCAACACGGCGGTAACATGTAATAGTTTCCCGATAACGCTTCAAATGTCCGCGATACAACTACCGCAACGGCGATAAAAAAGGAAACCTGAACGTGAAAAAAGTTGCGATGGGCCCAACCGCGATAAAAAAATCGGCGACAAGCAGCGCCAGGCTTGCAATTCCCACGTCAGGCGGGAAAAATCACCATAAAAGCTGCAAATAATTTTTTTTTTTTAAAAACATAACAACTGCGAAGCACAATGGAGGTAGCCGGAACAGGTACAGAGGACAACCCAAACCCCACAAGCCCCACGGAGGACCAGCCTGGGACCTCGGGGTCAGGGAAGGGCAAGGAGAAGAAGAAGAGGAAGACGCGGTTCAGTCCGCAGGAAAACAGGATCCTGATAACGGAGGTGGCAGAACACCATCAACAACTGTTCGTCACCTCCGCTGTGTCATTGGCAACTAAAAATACCATATGGCAGTCCATCCTGGACAAGGTGAATGCAGTGGGAGTGCTGAGGAGGACAATAAAAGAGCTCAAGAGGCGCTGGAATGATGTGAAGCGCAAAACCAAGCTGAAACTCGCAAACAACCGCAAAGCAGCAATGCAGACTGGAGGTGGGAGTCCAGCGCCACAGGAGGAGCTGGATGAGATGGAGGAAATGGTGTCCACAGTCATCAGTGGGGAGACGGTGGCAGGAGTCGGGGGACCGGACACTGCTCAACATGACCTGACACAACAGCAACAGGATGAGTAACCACCAGGGACTGGGGGGATGGGGGGAGATGGGCACAATGGCACACATGCACAATGAAGTATAGCCAATGCACAACCACAATGACTCTGGATCATGTCCCTGATCTCCTTGCCATTCTGCAGCACACATAGAAACAGCAAGTAGTCCCCCGTCCACAATGTGCCCAGAGGGGGCCCTCCCCCCACATCACCAATCTCACAACAAACCTATGCACATGTGCTGAACCCAGCAAAGCTGCGGATCCGTGAGCCCCACTGACAATGCAAGTGACACTGCATGACGATGAGCATGTCTGCAGGCCACTCATCATGACATGTTGCACCCCACGACACCGAGGTGGCTGAGTGTGGTTCATATCCGGAAAGGAGCAGGTCACACACTGACACATCCACGTGCACAAACAACCCCAGATGGCAACAAGACATCTGCGGACAAACCATGCCCAAGAGTCCCGACTCCCACCAAGAGCCCAATTTACCCAAGTATGCAACATCACAGCACTGCATAAGCACAGAAGTCAAAGGCACACCACCTGAAAGGGAGAAGGCCAAGCAAAGTCTGAGCTGCAGGTGCGACTCTCCCACAATGCAGCACACACACAAGAATCAGAGCACATCAACATTGACAACAATGTGGTACAAACTGCAACACATTCACAACAGAACAGAGGACACAACTGCTGCCGCTTGTGTGTAGAAACTGGCTAATCACATTTGGCATAGCAGGAAACTGTGACATGATAATGGACAAGTACAACCCCACATCCCTGATGGTGCACACATTTCCACTGTCCCGCTTCAAATAGGCAGCTCCTGCTAAACAGTCACAATGTACATTGTCATGCAGTCTGTTTGGAAACTTGGCCAATGTGTGAACATACATGGAACACACTGTTAAACTGCATCTCCCCTTTACACTGCAGAGGGAGAATCAACACCTCCTGCAGAGCAGACCCAACATCTCTTCAATGATGACGAAGAGGACCTCCACACCTTCGACACCAACGCCCTCCAAGAGCTCATGGACACCCTCAGCACCCCACCCCCAGGAGCAGGGCAGCCCAGCTGCATTGAGGAGACCCCACCCCCTGCACAGACCACACAGCAGGAAGCACCCACCACCCCGGCTGTCTCCCAGGATCCCCACGACCAACACATGGCATTTCAACGCCGTGTGTTGGAGGGCCAGAAGGAGATGGCTGAGCAGGTGCGGGTGGGGTTCGACCTCATGGCAGCCAAACTAGATGCCATCCATGGGTGTCTACGTCCCATCAGGGACCACTTATAGTCCCTAACGGACACCCACAGTCTGCTCCATGGTCTCCAACGAGCCATGGCTGACATCGCTGGAGTCATGACTCGGAGACAAGAACACCTGTCTAGTCAGAGTGGCTCCAGCGATCTCAGCCGGGAGTTGGGACACATGCAGAGGCTCATGGAGGACATGATGCGGATGGATGCAGAAAGGATGGCTGCCACGGCTGCACATCAGCGACATGTAGCTGGGATCTTCCATGCCCTGCAGATCCTCATCATGGCATTGCTGCCACAAGGCCTGGCACAGATGAATGCTGCTGCTCCTACACCATCCACATCGCCGCCCCCTGATGTGTCGGTGCCACACAGTGCGGATGGCAATCCACCTCCGGCCCCTGATGTGTCAGTGCCACACAGTGCTGCAGCCGAAACACCACCACCCACAGGTGAGGCACATCACACATCAGAGGACGATGATGTGGATGAGACTGCCATTGTGGTAATGAGGAAGCGGTAGCATTCATCTCCGCCATATGGCCTGTTTCAGCTTGGTTCGGCCCTTTGCATCATCACCTTCTACTGTCCCCCGATACACTCTGCGGCACTGACTTTGGACCTCGACATGGACTGCCATATTCTGTTTGGTTACCAATGACACAGCAATCAGACTGTGGACTGAACTCTTCCTCTTCCGATGAATTTGTGCTTCCCTAATGGACTCTGGCTGGCCCTCCACGGGGCAACAATATAAAGTGGGGTTTGCATGGCCCTGTACTGCTCCAGCTGCAAGACTCCACTGAATGTGAATAAAACATTCAAATTCACACAGATGTGTCATGTTATGTTAAAATGAATTTGTAAAGCGCACGTACACCGGGGTGGTTTCATGGCGCTACTTTGATTGATACCCAAGTCCAGGAAAGTTATTCAAAAAGCCTGTTGGAATAACCAAGTCTTAAGGAGACTCCTAAAGCCAAGGAGATTGGTGCAGAAGCGAATGTCAGAGGGGAGGGAGTACCAAAACAAGGGGGCCAAAATAGCAAACCTGGCACCACCAGTGCACTTCAATTTAAAAGAGGGGATAGATAGAAATTGCTTGTGGGCTGAGCGGAGATTGCGTGTGAGGGCGTACTTGTTAATCAAGTTATTCACAAATTTAGTGCTTCTTCTATTGAGTGATTTAAAGATAAGACACCCAACCTTAAAGGCACAACGTTGAACAACCGGAAGCCAATGTAATTTCTTTAGAAGAGGAGTGACATGGTAGTGCCTAGGTTGATGAAGAATCAGACGTGCGGCCTGATTTTGTACCATCTGCAAACGTTTGGATAGGTAAAGGGGGATGCCAAAGTATAGCAAATTGGTATAGTTGACATGGGACATAACCATGGCGATAATCACCTGAATCCGAGCTTCATGGGTAAGAAATCTGCAGATCTTTTTTATTTTCCTGAGTTGGAAAAAACAGGTGGAGATCACAGACCCAATCTGAGGCTTCATAGTGAGGTCCTGACTAATTATTACCCCAAGGCTCTTGGCCGAGCTGGATGGAGAGGGGGACTGGCCCAGCTCCCTGGGCCAGAAGTGGGGGCCCCAGGGGTATTTAGAGGTACCACCTGTTAAAACCAACTCTGTCTTATCCGGATTAAGTTTTAGATGGTTGCTGTTCATCCATTGACTAATGAACAGCATGGTAGACTGAAAGGCATGGACCGACTCTGGGGAATTGCTGATGGAAAAGATAAGTTGAAAATCATCAACGTAATTAAATGTACAGACTTGACGCTCTTTCAGGGCTCGGACAAGAAGGAGAAGATAAAGATTGAACAACAGAGGGGAAAGTGAGGAGCCCTGTGGGACTCCGCAAGAAATTCTGATTCTGGGGGCAGTAAACTGGGCAGTACAGACTGCCTGGGAGCAATTTTCCACGAAGGAGCTGATCCAGCCCAAAGCAGGTCCCGAAATTCCCGCGTCCCTCACACGGTCGACTAAAAGATTATGGTCCACCGTGTCAAAGGCCGTGGAAAGATCAAGCAAGACAAGAGCCTGCGAGGAGCCACCATCGACCTCACTGCGAAGGGTATCCAACACTGTAAGGATCACCGCCTCAGTGGAGTGAGCTGGGCGGAAACCCGCTTGGTGGGGATCAAGAAATTCAGATTCCTCCAGGAAGTCAGTGAGGCATCTCGTAACTTAGGCTTCCAAGACCTTAGCTAGGTAAGGAAGAAGGGAGATTGGACGGTAGTTTGTTAAAATTAACGGATTAACCGTGTCTATGATCCTTCAAGTATGACAGTATGGATGAATGTAGGGTCACTGATTCCCCCTCACGTCCAATTAGCACATGTTGTGGGGCTTGGGTCACAGGGTGCAACATTGCCGATTGCGGTCCGGGTGGCGCAGACACTACAACGGAGACACACGCATTGGTTAATTCCTTGTCCAGCCCAGAACTGAACCACGCCCAGAGCCCCGGGCTCATTGTTCACACCCCTTCGCTGGACTGGCATACGCCAGCCCATCCCACTCCGCTTATGCTCACAGGGTGTGACGACACAGCTACATGTCCCAGGTCTTCCCTGTAGTGATCTGCTGGTCACTGGTCTAGTTGTCAGCATGCCACAGCCACTCCCTGAGGGCTGGTTTACACCCACACCACACCCATCCAGCACAGGCGTCACGGGACATGTGACCCTGCCAATAAAAGGGGCCCACCACAGCACATCCCCCACTGCCGGCGGTGACATGATGGCGTCCGCATCCACGGAACTCAATCATAAAGGGTCTGTGACTTGTGTTGCACAGAGTTAGTGGCACCCGATGGCCTGCTTCCATCACGGGCCTACCGCCACGTGGCGATGACTTGCGTTGCACTGAGTTAGTGGCACCCGATGGCCTGGGTCAGGCACGGGCCTACCGCCACGTGGCAATGACTTGCGTTGCACTCAGTTGGTGGCACCAGATGGCCTGGGTCCGGCACGGGCCTACCACCACGTGGCAATGACTTGCGTTGCACTGAGTTGGGCCCACCTGAAGAGCTGAGCGGGTGGGCAGCCTGCGATGATACGTTGGCCTCGATGGAGGGCAAGAGAGCTTTATTGGAGAGGTAATGCATGAGCTCACTGGTCTCCCAGATAAATCTATGCTCCTAGGGGGGGATTTTAACTTGGTCTTTGATGGCGCAATGGACCGGTCGGGGTAGCGATGGGGGCAGTCTGGGGCCCTTTCTGGGGATTGGAAGCGACTTGTGACAGAGGCTGGATTTACAGACACATGGAGACTGCATCATCCAGGGTCCAGGGAATACACCTTCTACTCACACCCTCACAAGACATACGCCAGAATTGACTATGTTCTCACCTCTGATTCCCTGGTGCAACAGACAAGGGACATAGAGATCCTTCCCTGCCCCTTGTCTGACCACTCAGCGGTGAGGATATCCCTGTCCATACACCACCGGCGACCTACTTGCCGATTCTGGCGACTGCGTGAGACCATGTTGCAGCGCCCCTCAGTTGTACAGCAAATCCAAAAGTGCATGACTGATTACTTAGACGTTAACGACTCCCCTACCATTTCTATGACGACTTTATGGGAAGCACTGAAAGCAGTGGTTCGGGGGGAGTTTCTAGGCATTGCAGCGGCCGATAACAAAGACAGGAGGAAGAAACGGGAGCGCTTAGCGGGGGAGGTGGCCGAGTTTGAGCGCATTCACCAGAGGACGGGGGCGCCCAGAGTTTGGAAACTTCTTAAGGCAGCCAGGGCACAGCTGGCAGGACTGGACGTTGACCAGGCTGAGTACGCAGGCCTCCGCCTGAAACATGCATTCTATGTGGGGGGTGATAGGTGCAGGCGTCTCCTTGCTAATAGGCTCCGGGCGCAGCGACAAGTGTCCCGAGTCACTGAGATACGGGATCAGCAAGGAAGGGACTGTGATACTGATCCTGAGATCGTCGATGCGTTCCGGCAATTCTACGAGACCCTATATGCGGCCCAATCCCTGCCCGAGAATGGACTAGCCCACTATCTTCGGGGAGTCGCCACGGCTAAACTTTAACCAAACCAGGCGGAAGAGCTTGAGGCCCCCATCCGGTTGGAGGAGGTCATCTCTTCAATTTCCCGTTTGAAACTCAATAAGTCGCCAGGCCCAGACGGGTTTTCCTCAGTTTTTTATAAAAAGTTTTGCGCAGTGCTAGCCCCACTTCTGGTACGGGTTTTTAATTCGATCGGGTCTACCCCGGCTTCCTCCCTCCCACCCTCTATGCTGGAAGCGTTGATAACGGTGATTCCTAAGCCCGGTAAGGATAAGCGCCATTGCGGTTCTTATCGCCCTATATCCCTTCTTAATGTGGATTTAAAGATTTTTACCGGTATCCTGGCGACCAGACTCTCTCGTCATCTCCTTGGGTGGATTGACCCAGATCAGTCCGGGTTTGTCCCCGGACGCCAGTGCTCCGATAATACCAAACGACTTCTCCATCTAGTGGACAGGTCAGAACGCTTCCCAGCGGAACAAATTATTCTCTCTGTCGACGCTGAAAAGTGTTCGATAGGGTCCACTGGCCGTACCTCCGGGCAACCCTGGCCCACTTCGGTCTTCCAAGCCGGTTCACCGACTGGGTATTTGGTGGCTACGTAAATCCCACAGCCACAGTGCGGGTGAATTGGATGGCCTCATCGCCCTTTCCTATACGCAGGGGGACAAGGCAGGGGTGCCCACTGTCGCTGCTCCTGTTTGCCTTTTACATGGAGCCCATGGCTCAACGGGTTCGAGATGACCCCGGCATTAGAGGGGTGCGATTCGGGGGGTCGGAACACAAGCTCTGCTTATATGCAGATGATGTAGTGGCTACGTTGGAGCATCCTAGGGAATCCTTACCAGCATTCTTGGACGAACTGGACAGGTTTGCACTTGCCTCGGGCTTTAAGATTAATGTGCACAAGTCACAAGCCTTGGATCTTTCCTTAGGGTCTGAGACTCTGGGGATGCTACAGCGTTCTTACCCGATCCAGTGGCCCGCAATTCCATTCCCTACCTAGGTTTGCAAGTATCCGCTACTATCAAAGCCATCACAACGCCAAACTATACGGCAATCCTGCGACAAGTTTGTGATTCCCTTAGGAGATGGAGACCACATTCTCTCTCATGGTTGGGCCGTATAGCGGCCGTGAAGATGGTGATACTGCCCCAAATTCTCTACTTGTTCCACACACTTCCGCTGGTACCGCCGACAGGGGCCATACGTTCGCTGCAACGAGACATAGAACGCTTTGTCTGGCGGGATCAGAGAGCTCGGCTGCGTCGGGAACTTACCTATAGAGACCCGGTGGAGGGGGGTTTGGGAGTCCCTCACCTTCTAGCTTACTGGCGGGCAGCTCAAATGAGAGCGCTAGTGGAGTGGTCCCGCCCGGAATCTGAAAAACACTGGTTATTTATGGATAGGTCCCTTGCTGGCCGGCCTTTATGGGGGGTCCCCTTTCTCGCGCGCACGGGGCGACCTCGCAACTTGTACCTTTCTGAGGTGACTCGTCCTATTCTGTTGGCATGGGACAAGACTGCGGTTTCTAGGGGGCTTACGACGTTCCCGTCCCTGATCACGCCCATAGCACACAACCCTGACTTCACACCAGGTCTTGACCCCGGGGGGGTTTCACCACTGGACTAAGGAGGCTTGCCGCTCCATAGGTCATCTTTTTGATCTTTCGGGACCCCGTTCTTTTTCTGCCCTCCGTAACAAGCAAGGCCTCCCGGAAACGGAGCGGTATTGCTACCTGTAGATCCGACACTGGGTTCTCCACAGTGACGTGCGGGGCAGTGCGGAGAGGCACCTTACTCCATTCGAGAAGTGGTTGCTCACACGACATAGTGACACACGTTTGACGTCGGACTTATACAAATTCCCTAGATGCACTTCTGACACCGGGAATTCTCCAGGCCAACTACGATGGGAGGGGGAGTTGGGTAGGGCCCTCACGCAGAAGGAATGGACTGATATCTATTATAGGGCCCGACGCACAGCCCGCAACGTCGCCTCTATTGAGACTGCCACTAAAGTGGCCACTTATTGGTACCTAACTCCTGTGTGACTCCATAGAGGTAACCTTTCCCGAAGCCCGCATTGCTGGCGAGCCTGTGGTTCACTGGGCACCCTCACCCATCTGCTGTGGGAGTGCCCTTCTCTGGGGGCATACTGGCAGCAGATCCTTGATGACGTTGACTCCCATTTTGACACCCAGATTCCCAGATTTCCAGTCTATGTCCGTCTGGGCCTTCCCAACGCCATTACTTTCCCTCTTAAATCTCGGAGGGGTAAACAGATGGCACTCGCCCTAGGAGCAGCGATCCAAAACGTTTTGACTCACTGGGGTACCAAGACAGTCCCTACACGCCTAGGATGGCTTCATAGGTTGTGGTCCATTTTGGGAATGGAAAAGATCTCTCTCTCTATGACTCACCCGGGGGCTTCCTCTCACGATCTGTGGGCCCCCTTTCTCACGTTATTGACATCAGATTTATTTATTTATTTGCAGAGTTTTATATAGCGCTGCCTAGACCCGGAGGTATCAGAGCGCTTTACATGAGTATCAGCGAGTTACAGGTTACAAAAATTACATCAGTTACAGGAGTCAAGAATTGACATAGGAGAGAAACAGTGATAACACAATATCAAGAGATATTAACGCATAAGCCGGAAAGGGGAGGCAGCCACAGGATCATGGAGGGAGGAGGCGGGGAGGGAAGGAAACACAATGGGGAGAACGAGGAAAAACTATGTCCAATGTCCGGCTGGGTAGGTGACGGCCGATGGGGTGAACCAGAGCCAGACTCCTCTATAGCTGCCTAAACAGCTCCACCGGGCATCAGCCATGTTGCTCGGTCTCAGAGCTCTTTACATGAGAACACAGTAGTACAGAATTACATCAGATTACCAGAGCATAAATAATACAACAACAAGTCCCAATGGGGCATAGAGGGAAACGAGGGGGAGGGGAAAATGAGTCCAGCAGCTGGAAAACGGACAGAGGTCAAGCAAACCGGCAATGGGCGATAGTACATCGGGAGACCCTCAAAGTCACAGTCCACGAGCCCACAGACCAGTTAGGGTCACAGAAACACATCATCTGGGGCCAGACTCGCTCTCTGCGCCGGAGCACCAAAGGTCGAAAGGGGTGTCTTGTAGTGGGCATCCTTATCAGAAGGTAGTGTATGCGTCCCGGAGAGGGGGGGGTCGACTTGGAGCACTAGACCAGATTGGAAACACCAAGACGTAGACCGGCGGCCCATAGCAATCGTAGAAACCGGTCGTTGCCGACAAGATGCTGGACCCAGGTCTCGGACTCTCCAGCACAAAATGGAGGGACAGCAGATCAATAAAAAAAATTTTTTTTTAAATCCATGATGAAACCCACCTCAGGGAGCCCGACTGGATGTAGGAGGAAGCCTTGGGATCGGTGGGACTGAGGACCAGAAAATCGCCCATCTCGCTCAGGTCATTGCGACAAAAATACTCGGGAACACAACAAGGCAGCAGCATCTCAGTTGTAATTTGCTGCTTTATCAGGGACGTCAACTCGGGCGCCCAGGAGGCGGCTCCGGATGGGGGAGGCAGACATGGGGACGGGTGGGCGGATGACAGGGAATACCGCCGCACTCGCCCGGAGCTCATGAGGGACACAAGCTCAGGGACACAAGCCGGTAATTATTTAGCCCCGGGAGATCCTCGCACCCGACTCAGCCGAGTCTCCTAGGTCGGGTCCGCACGGGGGCCCAGCTCACCTCTTTTGGGTATGCAGTGCAGCAAAGTCCTCAGAAGCAAAGCGGAGCTTCATTGAGAACCCACTGGTCCTCGTGGCTCAGCTGGGCATCTCGCCACACCGGATTGCTCCCCCTATGCAGCAACCACGAACGGGGCCCTCCCCCGCCACCACTCCAGCTGCTGCGAGTCCAGATCAAGGGAGACCTGCCAGCACGATCCGCGCTGCGAGAGGGATTCAGTCGGGCCTTACCGCTGATCACCGCCAGTCTGCGGGGGGAGTGCACTTGCCTATCTCCCTCTAGACCGCAACCTCCGCCGTCCCCTCCTCACGCTCCGGGGCACCACTGAGCCCTCCCAGCCGCCTCAGGCCACTGACCCTCGGGAGTCCTTCTTTCCACTCGCCATTTTGCACTGCAACCGCCGAATGGCATCGAGGGTTCCTCCGTGCCTTTGCTCGCAGCTAGCAAACTCGACCGCCGGGGGCTCCAACAGCCGCCCAGCGCACAGGAGGTTCTTTGTTTTGGTTAGGAGACCCGAACGCAGCCCCTTGTTGTGTTGAATCGGTGGCGGGCGGCGGAGCTCACGAAGGTCGCCACAGCTCCGCCGCCATCTTGTGCACTTTCAGAGTTCACGGAGCTCACCTGTCCCAAGTATCTGCGACTACTGAGACTTGCAGACCCCCCTAGACTGACTGCCCCTAACACTTCCACTATCTAGCATACTTCACACGGTCCTTTCCTAGATTGTTCTTCATACTCCCATCTCATAGAGGTGTGTTCTTTCTCGGGGAGGAGGAGGGTGGGGAGGGTGGGGTGATGTTTCTTCTTTGTTACTTTCCTTTGATTGGCCGAACATAGTACTACGATTGCCGGGTTGTACCCCGATGACCATAGAGCACAATGGCTCGTTCGTCATTTTCTCTGTGTTGGAAATCAATAAAAGAAATTTAAACAAAAAAAATACATTTAAAAATAATCCAAAGGCTAAAATCTGAAACAGGAAACATGCAAGGAAAAGCCAGCCTCACTGCTTTCTGTGACCGATGCGCGCCCGGGCCGTCATCAGGTTTTATTATCGGAGGTGTAGTGCTCCGAAGCGGCCTATACGGCTCTACTAGAACAATGGAATGTTGAGAAGTCCATTGAAGACAATGGAGTAGGTCCTGGCTTATTATGGCTGGTATAGCCCAGAGCTCCAAAATTCCAATGTTTGTCTTCATGTTTTTCCCTTCTTAATCTGGGACATTCTACCCTTAGTGGGTGGAATGTTCTAATAGCCTTATAGCGCTTCTGCTTCAAGCTATACTGCTTGTTAAAGTGCCTCTCCCTCGTTATATAGGCCCAGACGAACTCTGGTTCAGGCCCTTTAACAATCGATATAGCCTTCGGCAGCAGAAAATAATGCTATATTGTTGTTTTGTTAGTATTGAAAGATATCTATTTGTGATACTTAATAGAAACTATGTGAAGTCATGTTTAAAATAAGGTAGAATTGCATGTGTTTACTGATGCAATCAGTAAGCATCATACAAAGGTGAACCGATGGTTAACGGCGAAACAGACCAAAAGTGTTGACATAAAATGTTTTATTTGAATCTCAAAATGTTGTTGCTTGGCAATTTAAAATATGCCCAACTGCATAATTTCCTTTTGCCCAAAAACATGAATGCCTATTCACAATTCAAAATAAAACCGAACATTTTCTTTAACCACAACCTCAATTTTTACTGATTCCTTTCTGTACAAGGCCAACACAGTTGCATAAATATATTTAATGTGTGCTCATATCAAAGACAGTATAGAGAGATTGTGCCAGGTGGCTAAGTTAACCTGACCACCTCCATTTAATAAGGCCCAAACTGGACTAGTCACACAAGACAAATTACATCTAGTTACCATTTATGGCAAGTACTTAGGACTTTTGGCTCATAGCAGGCTTAACACATGAAGAGAAATTATGATTTGTAAAATGAAATGGACTGCGAAATTAGGAAATCTCCCGCACATTTTTTTAAAGGCGCGTTTAGTGTTGTGGATTTGAAAGAGTATGCTTCAGCTGAAAAGAGACGGGTCAACAGAGCAGGGAAAGCAGGATTAAAATTGCTTGATTTTATAGAATTTGGAATAGCGCTGTGGCAGTTCATATCTGCCGTAAAGAGGATGAAAGCACATTCAGCCACTCTGGAACGACTGAGCAAGTAATCAGCTTTGCAATTGTTACGCGTTGAGAGTTTGAAAGGCGAAAATCCGGCTGATGACTCACGCCAGATACCCCTTGACACGAAGAGGCGCCCACAACTGCAGCTCAGGTGGGAAGAAACAAACAGCCAGCTCCCTTTATTGTTTCTCCATTCTGCCCTGACAGCTTTATTGCTGGCTATCAGTATTTCTCGCCTGCGACGGAAGAGTAAAAACAGAAACATAGCGAGTTGAGCACGAAAGGTCATCTGGTAGGTTTTTGGGAACATCTGCAGCTGCCAAGGAAAGACACTACCTTACAATCACTTCTTCAGTTATATGTCACACTTCTAACAAGATGCATTTGATTTAAATAGTTTTGCACCTGTTCTAGGACCTGTGTACTATGGGACACATATATATGTTTGTTCACAGTTTGAAACTGAGATGGAACACTGTAAAATGTCAACATTGCAAACACATTTTTTTTTTTTAAAGTATGCGCATCGGTGTTCAGTTTTGAACATTGAAATAAAAAGATGACAGTCAACAGATCTCTATAGATAAGGGAATGCTTTACGTCTTGCAAGAAAGGAAAGTTCATATTAACTATAGGTTTGCCCTCTCGTGACACAAGGTGACATACAGTGCCAAGCAGCGCAGATAGCAGTAATTATCAACTTTCACACACAAAAGCTATTTTGCACCTATAATAAAGGTTAGCCATGCGTCTAAACCTCATTGTGCCAGCCCCCCCTAATAATGTGTGCAAAGGGGCCATGTATGGAGCACGAACTGGCTTTGCCCCATACCCTAATGCCTAGTGAAACAGGTGCAGGCAAAGGGTCAATTGGCATTTCACATTATATACATTTGAGTGACATACATGCTCTACACAAAACCACACATCTTACACGTCTGACTCCTGTGCAGTTGTCTACGCATAGGAATATGTGGGGCCATATTATCAAGAACGGCGATAACATTATCGAAGCCCAGGTTTGATGTCCTTCACACCAGAACATGGGCTTCTATTGAAATTCTCTAGGGCATATTATCAAGCCTATTATCGCCGCTTTAGCAGCAGTTTCCTGCCGCTAAAGCGGTGATAATGTTATCGCCGTTCTTGATAATATGGCCCGTAGTGTGTACCTCGAGTGGAAATTCTACGCGAGAGGCTGCTGGCTCACCTTCCCACCACAGTGTGCGACTGACTGTCCTGCAGAGCAGCCAAGCTTAGCCCAAGTGCAGCCAACGGCATTATCAGTGGGCTACTTTTGCTAAAATTGGTGCAGCACACTTTTCTGTCCTTCACACAATGCAGTCCTGTAGGTTGTCACACAGCCCTCCATCGCTTGAAAGACGTAAACCTGTGCTTAAATTTGAGCCAAAACGTCAGCATATGACACCGAAATTATGGTGATTACTCCAAGGCAAAAATAATGGGGCATATTATCAACGGCCAGCGATAATTATCGCTGGCCGCGTCTAACGTGCACATCACTAACGCCGTCTATCGCCGGATTCTATCGCCCGGTTAGCGCACTATCACCAACGCGCATCGCCGAGGCGATAGAAATCCCGGCAATAGCGGCGGAAAGAGGCAATATCGCAGGAATACCAGCGATATAAAACCGCGTTAGGCAAAACATCGTAGATAGGGAGATGTGGACTCAGCATGACAATCCACCTCCCATGATAGATATGGCTAAGTAGGAAAAATAGCAGGCGTAACAAACCGGCGATATACCCGGTTAGCGCTGCTTTTTATGTCGCTAAGCGGCTTAGGGAATTACTAGTTAATAGGGGGTAGCAGTGTAAGCAATGATTTCCGCTGACTTATAGACGGGAACGCCTACCTCGCATCTCATTAGCGATGCGAGGCGAGGCGCAAAGGAAATGGGCGCTAAGGCATGGATTCACGCGTTAGCGTGTCCATGCTGATAGGGCGTTACAATTATCGCCGCTTTTTGCCCGAAAACGGACGCAAAAGCGGCGATAATTGTTTTACGCCGCCTTGATGATATGCCCCAATGTGATTAAATACAGAACACATAATCACGACGAAAAATAATCAGAATTATGATTCACGTTCTAGTTCCTCGTCTTCCCCCAAAATACGTTCATAACTCCGGCAGTCTGTTGCTCTAGCGCTTCATATTTTTGCACTATTCTGCCCTCGTTTAAAGAGACCTTCCTACTCCTTGCTATAATTACTGACTTATGCCTTGCTGGACTTGTTTATGTGTCTGTTTAATGATGGGGACTGTGGGGCATATTAGCAAGACCCACGTTAAAATTATCGCCGTTTTAGCGGCAGGAAACTGCCGCTAAAACAGCGATAATGGGCTTGCTAATATGCGTTATGGAATTCCAATAGAAGCCCAGGTTAGATGTCCTGCACATCTAACCTGGGCTTCTATTGGAATTCTATAGCGCATATTACCAAGCCCATTATCGCCGTTTTAGCGGCAGTTTCCTGCCGCTAAAACGGCGATAATTTTAACGTGGGTCTTGCTAATATGCCCCTGTATTCCCTTCAGAAATAGGAAAACACATGGTGCACTGAAAAAGGGGGTTCTGGGCACAAGATTGCAGAGCAGGATTTATCAAGGGATCATAGCAACAATGGTGACCCAAGGAGCGTGGGTTCAATGTAATGCATGGGAGAGGGTCTCTGTTCGTCAGCCTAAATAAATATCAGCATGATAGGACAGCTGCCAAAATCCAGGGAGGTGTGTGGTAGGATGTTTGAACAAAATATCGGAGAAAAATATTGTGATACAAAATATAGGGGCATATTAGCAAGACCCACGTTAAAATTATCGCTGTTTTAGCGGCAGGAAACTGCCGCTAAAACGGCGATAATGGGCTTGCTAATATGCGTTATAGAATTCCAATAGAAGCCCAGGTTAGATGTGCAGGACATCTAACCTGGGCTTCTATTGGAAATCCATAACGCATATTAGCAAGCCCATTATCGCCGTTTTAGCATTTACTGCCGCTAAAACGGCGATAATTTTATCGCCGGTCTTGCTAATATGCCCCATAGTGTCAAGAATATCAGCACATCAAAATTATTGTCAAAAGGAATATCGAAGATAAAAATATCAATTTGAGTGTTATTTTTAATATCGTAAAAAATATTGATGTAATATCATTTGTAAGTGTTAATTAGTATGTTATTTATTGCATTGTATTTATTGCATCTATTTCATCATCATCATCATCAAAAATACTTTATTCGGCTCTATTTGATATATAATATCCGTGTTATCTAGGGATAGTAAATAGGCCAAAGCTGTCTCATGATTCCTAATTTTCTCTGCTAATAGTAATGGACGAAGGAATTGCCTTCTCTGGGGAGTGTAAAATGAGCAAAACAAAATAAAGTGCCTAGTGCTTTGATTTGTTATACCATCACAAGGACAATGTGGTAATGAAGAAAACGAAGGGCCTTGGATGGGAAAGGCTGCCAAACAGTGTCCAGTTTTAAGGCGTAGCCTATTCAGCAGGAATATTTGCCTTTCATTTAAACTTAGCTGTAAATAAAGTGCAAGCTGTGCTTTGGGTTGGCGAAATAACTCTACCCGATCAGAGATAATATCATCTGAAGAGTACATCTGCTGGTGGTAATGAAGATTAATAATTCTTTTGAGAGAAGTATTAGTAAGAGTATGTGGATAAAAAAAGTAATCAGGGGTACCCATCTTTAAGAAGGTGGATTTAATATACCTGAGCCATGGGATCTCTAGGCAGTTGTTTAAATTTATGCAGTCTTTCAGCACCTCTCTGCAGAGTCGGGCTTCCGGATTTTTCCAAATTCTTGACCACAGCAACAAAGGTTGCAGTTTTAAATATTCTTCTAAATACCCCAGCCCGACTTCCTTGTGACAAAACAATATGGATGTACGTTGTGGCACTGCCAGCAGTCTCCTAATAATTTAGTTTTCTATTTATTGCAATGTTTTACAGTTTATATATCCCCAGATGCCAGCGCCAAAAGAAACAACAGACAAACATTTACTTTTATACACATGAAGCAATTCCTTAATTGGCTTGTGCCCAAGTCTTTTAGAAAATCTAAAAACAGCTTCTATGGACCGTTGAAATTGCATTGCCCTAACGCTCATTAAAATCTTCCAGTTAAGATCCGTATCAAAAGGCACTCCCAGGTACGAAAAGTTTTTTTTTTTTCAAATTTCTTCCCCTCCTAGCATAAACTTCCTTGTTTATATATATTTATATTTCTGTACATTCGTTTTTTAAGTGTGGTAAATGTTTGGTTATTGCATTGTTGAAAATTTGCATGTTAAGTTGTATTAATATATATATAAATAATTGGTAATTTGTTTTTTTTAGCAGTGGGATAGTGTTTTATTAGGGAATAAGGATGAGGAGATATTCAAAATATGCATATTCTAAAATAAAAAGAATGTTAATAATTTTGAAAGCATGCAAATTTATAAATTAGATTAATTTTTTTAAATATTTTGCTAAAATATTATTTTAATTAAGATATATATTAACGACATAAGATTTTTTTAAATAAAAATATTACAAAAGTTTTCATAAAAATTGTATTTAGACATAATACTTTATTAAAAACATATAATTTTCTAATTTTTGTATATTTTTTCAAATTCTAGAAATTTGGTCTTTTTTGAAATTGTAATTTTATAAAAAATATTTATTTTTTAAATTAAGTTCTTAATAAAAATAAAATATAATGTTTTAATAAAAATAAAATGTAACTTATTTATAAAAAGGCATTTGATACAGTGGACTGGGATTATCTACAGGAGGTCTTGATCCATACAGGTCTGAGCCAGCGCTCCCGCAGCATGGTCTGTGCTCTCTATTCTAATCCCACTGCCCAGGTACGTGTCCATGTGGTTCCTTCGGATCCCTTTCCAATACAGCGTGACACTAGACAGGGGTGCCCCTTGTCCTCCATCCTTATTGCCTTGGCTGTGGAACCTTTGGCCCAACTTATCTGGACAGATTCGCAATACCAGGCCTGGACCTGGCGGTGGGGCATGAGGACCGTATCACATTGTATGCGGACGATATTCTCCTTTACTTACCAAACCCAGTGGAGATTGGCCCTCACTGCCTCCAGTTGCTCGACACCTTTGGAAGGGCCTCCGGCTTGAATATGAATTTTTCCAAATCTGTGTTGGTTCCCTTGGCATCACCCCGGGACTGTTTCGACTGACAGTCCACGATTCCCCTCCACCCACTCAGTTTTAAATACCTGGGCATTTGGATCCCGAACTCAGTTGGGTCCTCAACCTGCAACCTTTGTTTAAGAAGGCGAAGGCAGACTTGGCAAAATGGTACACCCTCCCTCTCAATGTCATGGGCCACGTGGCCCTTTATAAGATGATTATCCTGCCACATTTTTTATACATTTATCAAAACCTCCCACTTCTGTTTCCACGGTCCTGGTTTCAGGAGTTAGATGGTGTTGCTCGGTCCTTCCTGTGGAGGAGATCGCAATCTCGTCTGGCCTTTTCTCATCATCAGTGGGGCCCCTTTGACGGCAGCCTGAGCATGTACAGACTGTTTCTGTATTACTTGTCTTGTCACCTTCTTGTCATTCATGACTGGTTCAATGGGGGTTGGTCGGGTCCAGCCTATCGTTTGGAGCTCTCTTGTCTCGGGCCGAGACTCTCGGCTTCCCTAACTTACAGGCGATTCTATACGGTTAACCCATTCCCACCTCCATGCCTCTGGTTACCTGGGTGGTGCTGCTTGAATGGCGAGCTGCGCTTCATCATGTGCAGTGGGAGGGCAGGCATACCCAACAAACCCCCCTGTGGCATGGCACGTGGGTGAGGGAATTGGCCAGGCTTTGTGGTTTTAGGTCCTGGGACCTCATTGGAATCATGCAAGTTGGAGACGTTTGGGCAGGGACGCACATACGCTCTTTTTCGGACCTCCAACAAAAGTATACGTTTGCACACACCCAATTTCATTGTTACCTTCAGATTAGACATGCTCTCCACACGCATGTTTATATGAAAGAGCCCCTCCCAGACTTTAGCCCCTTGCAGAACAAGCTCCTGATGGGTGGCCTGGGGCACATTGGCATTTCCCAAATTTACTGCACCCTTGTTATTAACTCACATGGTTCACTTGATCATTTCAAGTCTGAGTGGGAGGGTTGGGTGGGCCCCTTGGAGGATGAGGACTGGTGCGATGCACTGATGGCCCCAGCGTGCTCACAATCTCCTCCAGACTAAGGGGCCGATTATGATGGTGGGCGGACTTTGTCCGCCCGCCATCGCCCCGGTAAATGGGACCGCCCGCTATGTGTGCGGCGGTCCCGCACATGTGATTAGGATGCCACCGCCACGGTGGCGGTGGCATCCCCATTTCCAGCATTGTGGCGGGCGGTGCTCATAACACCGCCCGCCACAGTGCTGGAAATGCATGTTGTGCATCTGCATGCACAACGTGACAGGCACAGCGCGGTGCCTGCCACCTTGTGCATGCAGATGCAGGGGGTACCATAGGTACCCCCATGTGCAGCCCCCACCCCCAACACCCTGGGGGCCCGCAACGGGCCCCCAACAGCAAGACCGCGAGCCTTTCCATGGCGGCGATGCCACCATGGAAAGGCTCATCTCCGCCGGCATCATAATATGGATGGCGGTGTCTTGCAGACACCGCCACCATATTAAACCCTTTCCGCCCGGTCGACTGTTTGGCCGGGCGGAAAACATGCAGACGGTCTTACCGTCTGCCGGGCTCCCCTCCGCCATGGTAATATGGCGGGGGAATTGTTGGCGGACGGGCGATTATGGCGGGCGGATCGCCACCGCCATGCGGGCGGTGGCGATCCGCCCGACATCGTAATCGACCCCTAAGATTGGTGCAGTCATATTACCTGGATTTCCGCATACCCTCCAACCTCCTTCACCGAGCTGGCCTCCGTCCCCACTCTACTTGCCCGCACTGCAAGGTTGGTCCGGTAGATTTCTGTCACATGGCATGGACATGCACTAAGATACAGCGCTTCTGGTCTGCAGTGACTAGAGACCTCTTTGCAGTTTTGGGATAGGTGATCCCTCTCTCCCCTCTTCTAATTCTTCTTGGGATAATGGAGGGCGCTGATGGTACAGAAGCGGAGAAGGCATTTCTGGGCATGGCCCTCTGATAGCTACACACGACATAGCCTCAAAGTGGTTAAATCCTAACCCCCAACCCTCGCACAGTAGAGGAGAGGTGTGGACTGGTGTGCTCAACAGGAGCGCAAGGTCTTTGAGTCCAAGGTTGCCCCCAAAACATGGGCGGGTGTGGGGGAAATGGCTGGGTCACTTCTGTAATTAGACTGTTGTTTGGTGTCATGGAGTATCGTGTGCAGTGTCTGCATTTTCGCAGAAGTACGCTGTCTCTGCAATTGGTCATGATGTGCTATTTCATAATGTACTACTCAAGTGCCGTATTTGAATGCTTTTCACATGGCCAAGTTCTTTGGCCAAAAAGCCAATAAAGTTTGGTTATAAAAAAAATATATATATAAAATTATACCATTTTTTAAATCATTTTGGATTTTATGATTGTTAATTTTGAAATCAAACTTTATTTTTTTATTTTATGGGTATTAGTTTTGGGAAGGTTGAAAAAGAAATTCATAAATATTTTAATTATTAATATTAACACAATGATTTTTTTTCAATTTAATATTTGAGCTTGTATATAACGGTTTGTAGTTTCGATTGGCTTGTTTTCTGATTAAATTGTATTGAATATTATTGTAGGAAAAATGTAACTGAGCATGGAGTATTTTTAAATGAGTTGAGTCATTCCACACTATAATTTAGACTTTTGCATTAATGTAAGAAAAAGAACAATGTCTACATTTCCTTCTGTGTGTACACTGTTTCAATTTCTATTTAATTGTAAAATATATGCAATAGGTCTGCAGCTTCTTCCTGTGCAACAAAAGTCAGTCTCTCTTCATAGAATCTAAGTTCAGAAATTATACTAACTCAAAGGTGGACCTTTCATAAGATGCCTTTATGCCATAGTGCAAGCATGAACTGTCTCCTCTTTTATCGCCATTCCTTCCTCTGTACGAAATGGCCACTGGCCTGGCTCCCAAGTTGGCCTGTATTGAGAGGTCATATGCCTTTTACCCCCTCAGTTTCTGAGACGGTTTACTTCCTGAGTTAGCATTTTCAAGTGATTTAGGTTCCTACACATTTTGGCTTCAGAAAAGGTCTTCTTGCTCTTAGGGTGGCTTTTTATGTAAAAGTTAGGAACAGCAATGACATTTTGCATTTTCAAAAAAAAATCACTGTATCCTATTAAAACATTTTTTATTTTGTCAGCCGGTTTAGACTATTTTTTATCACATGGTGTAAGTTTCCTTAAACTCGACTCATATTTTCTTTATCTCACTTTGTCTTAGTGAGAACTCTTTCACTTTTACCCTGAACATGTATTTATCGCCTAAATCCAATGGGTTCCTCCTACATTTCCCAACAGCATTTTATAAAACACAGTGCGAGTCACCTACAATTCAAAGACACATATAAAAACGTTATGAATTTTGGGGTGGTGGTCCCATAGAAAGTCTCTGGCTTTCACTCCATGGTTTCTTGTGCCAAACAGACCACTGTAGGACTGAGATGGGGGCCAATTGCTCAGGGGGGATTTATTGACTGAAATGTGTCTTATCTTATTTATAGAGAGACACATTGGGCCCGATTAGGATCTCGCCAGGAAAGCATTCCTACCGACCCGGTCCCAGAATGCTTTCCAAACAACCCGACCGTGAGCTGACCGATCGAGCAAAAATGATGCAAATGTTTTGATTTATTTTATTTGTTTGATTAATTAAAATCTTACAAAAAAAGATACTAAAAATGTCATCAAATATAAAAAATTAAAAGAACATATGTACTTAATATCATAACTTATACCTAGTGAAATACAATACACAATATATTTTAAAATACAGTAGATAAGGATTTCAAATTATACTCCTCTAATTTTTTTCCAACTGTACATAAAATTTTTACAAATGCAGAATTCATGGATATATCATCAGAGCTTAGACATACTATCAAAGCTTGCCTACATGTCCTTACTCCCGATCGTTAAATAGTCTCTTAAGTGTATTTTTCTTTCATTTTCTAATTCAGGGCAAAGACACAGTAAATGTATAATATTCTCTTGTCCGGATTTGCATAACCTACATTGGGTATCCTCTTCTGATTTCTTCCATGGAGGTAAATGACATAAACCCGGCACTAAGCCAAATCGTGCTTTAATAAAGATATGTTTGTTTTTTGTGACCACGATGTTCCTAGATATTCTTGGACCTTTTTTTCATAAATCCATTTATTATTGGCCATGCATGTTTTCTTTTTGCAAGTATATCTTTGTCTTTTATCAGTGATAGATGATTAGTTAATTTGTTGATTGTTTTTTTAAAGCTTTCCTGAGTAATTGTCATTTCCCAGATAGATATTACGCCAAATTCTTCTATTGCTGCATTTAAATAAGTCCACACCTGCAATTTCCTATTATCTTTTACTTCGTGCCATAGTAACCGAGACATTTGATTTTCTTGATCATTTTTTATTCGGTTCCACACTTTAAGAGCTTGTCCTTTCCTCGCATATAACTGGCTGTTTAACCCAAATTCCAGCCTCACTTGCGCTTGAGAGGCGTTATTAGGCAGACAAAATAGGGTTTTATAAGTTCTTGCAACCGCATTATTAATGATCTCTGCATCTTTCCCATTTAGTACCTCACTACCGTATGTCAGAGTAGGTAGCAATTTTGCTGAAATAACCTTTAAGAAGGAACGATAAGACAAGTCACTTATTGCTTTCTGTATGATCCTAAATGCTGCTACCAAAGAATTTGCTTTCCTGTTGATATCCTTTTTTTGCGGGAGAAAGTTTCCATTATCATTAAATATAACACCAAGATATTTATAAAATTCAACTTGCTCTAATTGAGATTCTTCCAATGACCATTTATACTTATGTTTAAGTCTTGTATTTTTTGTAACTACCATTACTTTAGTCTTTACTTTGTTTATTACCATATCATTATCTTTTGCATATGTTGAAATACAATCGATTAACCGTTGCAATCCAACTTTAGTTTGACTTAAAAGTATAACGTCGTCTGCATACAACAAATTGGATATTTGCTTATCAGCTAACCTAGGCGGATGTGCGTTTACTTCATTCAGAGCGGTTGAGAGATCTGCTAAGAACAAGTTAAAAAGCAGTGGGGCCAGGACGCACCCTTGTTTTAATCCTCCAGCCGTAGGTATTTCTTTTGTTAGCGTCCGACCATCTCCAATCCTCACCCTGATCCAAGTATCCGTATACAAAAGTTGAATCAATTTTAATAATGAAACTGGGATTTCTTGCTCTTCTAGTTTTTTCCACAGACGGTGTCTATTCACACAATCAAAAGCCGATTTAAAGTCCACAAAACAAAGGTACAAGGGCTGTTTTGCTAAAATTGCCTTTTCCATTAATACCGATAGGATTAATATGTTTGTGGAAGTTCCTAGACCTTTAATGAATCCTGTTTGATTCAGGGGCAGTATCTGCTTATCCTTTACCCAATCTGTTAAACTTGTTAATAAAATTCCCGCGAATAACTTTGCATCAGTATCTTGAAGGGTTATCAAACGATAGTTCTCCGGCAATTGCCAATTTCCTTTCTTAAAAATAGGAGATATTAATGACCCTCTCGAGGATTTTGGAATCAACTCAGTCTGTACAACTTCATTAAAAACCTCTGTTAGATATGCCGACCAAAAATCCGGATCTTCTTTATAGAGAGGAAACGGGATACCATTGGGGCCTGATGCCCCGTCTTTTTGTTTCTTTATTAGTTTGGCGACTTGAGATTTTGTTATATAGATTCCAATATCACATTCTAAGTCTGTTTTAACCATCCTTATCTGTTTGCCATCCAGGATATTTGCTTTAGCAACTGAGTTTAAAAGTTTTATAAGGAATGTAAACCATTCATCTTCAGTTAAAACAGATGCTACCACAGATTTGTTAGGTCTTGCTAAACCATTAATCATTTTCCAAAACTCCCTTGAGTTTACTTGGTTACTAGCGTAGAAGATTTTTGTCCACAAGTCCTGCCTGACTTTGTTTTTTCCATTCCAGATTAGTTTCCTCAAATTATGATTTGCATTTTTTTATTTTATTTGTATATCTTCATTGTCTGGAAACTTAGGGGCATATTATCAATGGCCAGCGATAATTATCGCTGGCCGTGCTTAGCGATAATTTTGTTATCGCAGGCTATCTCTGGAATTTATCGCCCTGGTAGCGCGTTATTAACAACGCGTTTCTCCAGGGCGATAAAAATTCCAGAGATAGCGAGGTTATCGACGTTTTGCAGGGAACATCGCTGGTTTTCCAGCGATGTTCCCTGCAAAACGGCGTATAACCTTGTTGATACGACCCACAGGGTCATATCAGCATAATCCACCCCAATGTTAGGGATAGGTAAGTCTGCATTTTAGCAGACGTTAGTTTTGGAGAAAACAGCGGTTTTCTACAAAAACTAACGTGTGCTAAAATGCTAGCAGCCTTGTAAATATCGCAATGTGAACATCAGCGATATTTGCAAGGTAGTCCATCCGGAGTACGCCACTTTGCATCTCATTAGAGATGCAAAGGGAGGCGTTAGGAAAAAGGGTGCTAACATGCGATTATGCATGTTAGCACCCCCTTGTAAATAGGGCGATAGTTTTATCTCTGCTTTTTTGGCTTTTTAAGCCAAAAAGTGGAGATAAAGCCCTTGCAAATATGCCTCCAAGTTAACTGTTTCCTGAGTCTGTTAAGAGTCCGTCTAATTTTCCTAGCCGTATATGATAAGTTGATATTAGTTTCCCTTTTTTCCATTTGAGTCACTTGTTTAATCTCTAGGCTAGAAGTTGATTCATATGGTTTAACTAGCTTCTGTGTGAAGTTTTCCCATTGCTCAATTGCTAACCTCATGGTTTTATCTTTAAAACATTCTTTAACCAGGTCTTGCGCCTTTTCTTTTATATCATCCATATTATTTGTTTTCCATATAAGTTTCCTATAATTGGTGGTACACATCTGACCTTGCGTTGTCAAATACATTTGATGCTTCACACATGACAATTTTATATTAATTATTTGTTGACTATGGTCACTATCTGGCACTTTCCTTAAATGGTAGGAAATGACGTTTTTAAAGATATTTAGTGATACCATTGTGTAGTCAATTCGCGATTTAGAATATTGTGACTGAAATGTCTAAGCCGGTGGTATATCCAACGCAAATCTTCAGTTTAATATTCTTAATCCCATTGCTTCCACATCCATCAAAAAGTTTCTCCCCATTGAGCTTTGTTTAGCATTTATTAACGGATCCAATATTTGCTCAGGAATTGCCCATTGTTGGTTTTGAGACTGTATAAAATCATCTCGTAAGAATGGTGTTTGTAGATTTAAGTTAAAATCACCCGTTAGAATAAAATCAGCAAAAGGTTCTTCCATTATTTGCTCCAATAAACAACTAGTAAGAGCGGCACACATTTCCTTTCTTGAACTCTGTTTTGGTGGTATATATATATTGATTAGTATTAGAACTTTTGATTTTTTCGTTCTCCTGATGTATATCTCAACTTTACTATTTGGAAGTTAGAATTATTCGTAGCTAACTGCTCATGTTCAATTTTCAGGTCAATAGATACGAATATTGCTAGCCTCCCACAGGGACAACCAAATTTGTGATGTTTAATTGCAGGCTCAAAATATCCTTTGTATCCTTGTAGCATAAAAGGGCCCATTGCCCACGTTTCCTGTAATAATATAATTTGAAAGGAATTTGATAGTGTATCTATTTCAGCATTATTTATCTTTTCACATAACCCGTTTATGTTCCATGAGCACATTCCTATTGATGGACTATCCATATTCAGTTCTTTTATTTTATCTTGAAATGTATTCTGTCATTGTTCTTCATTACCGTGTAATGCTGTCAAAATCCATTTTTCGTTTATTCCATTTACTTTTTCAACTTTTAATTCATTAGAGGACTTTTCATCATCGTGGTCTGTTTTTCCAAGGGGATTTTTTAATATTGAATATACTGAATCGTCTTTTTTTCTCTTTACCCTTTTTATTGGACTTTCTTCTTTTATCAGCGGAGTTGGATAAAACTTTGGGGCTGGTTGACTAATTATTATCCCCCAACTATGAAAGATTTCTTGTTCCTGCATAATTTTTTCCGCTATAGAGGCAGTAGCTACAGTTAACAGAGTTATTTGTTGTCTACCTTCAGGGTTTTGTAAAAAACCTACACATTCAATATCTTCAGTTGTCACTTTTTCTAATGATGGAACTGATTTCAGCAAACAAAGGATATTTCCTCTATTCAAAATATCGTGTTTGACACGTGAATCATATATTGGTTTGAAAATAATTTGAGGAGGCCTATTAAAAAGCCGTACTTCTCTTTTTCTATCCTCACAATCTTGGTGTTCCTTATATGTAATTTGTTTATCTTGACCACTTCTTACAATAACTATGATAACTATGATCCCATTTTGGTTTATGCATCATATCCTCTTTTAGTTCTATCATTTCTTTCGATATCATAGAGTTATTCTTAGTTTCCTCTATCCGTTGATTTTGTGCGACTATATTATCCATTTGTTGTGTCAAATTCCAGCCTATTCTTGGTGCAGCAATATGACCACCTTGGATTGACTTCTGAACCACTGGACCATTAAACATTTGTTCCTCCTTGTAGCTACATGACGGAGGTTTAGATTTAACAGGAGTTAAGGGCCTCTTTACTTGGTCCGTATTTTTAATCAGGTTGCTTTGAATATAACTAATAGATTCTGTTTTTATTACACAGCCATTTCTTTGCAATCTATATTTCTCTTCTCTTTCTAATGCTTTGCTTCTCTCCGGTCCTGGTACACAAAGCATTCGGTCGTTGTTATCCGATAATATAGTTTTATTTATCGAGAGAGGATTTTGGTCAGTAAGATATTTCCCAGGCTTTGTAAATATATCATAATATTTTTAATTCTCGTGCAGTAGTTTTGCAGGCTGACTCCCAGATAAGTCGCTTTCTTGTTTTCCTATTAATATTTTCTTTTGTTTTTTTCCTTCATTTGTCATATCAGTAGGTGTTTCCAGTTCGGAGTGTGTTATTGCTGCAATTTCCTTTTTAGCCTTATTTCTTGCTTTACGTAGTTTTTTCTTTGTCTTTTTGTTGTTTCAAAGGCTATTGAATCTTCCTCAACCTCTCCTTCTTTATTCAGCTGGAATGGAAAATCAAGCAATATTTCTGTTCCTGTTAACTTATTTCTCTCTTGCTTAGTGCTCTGCGCTATTACCGAGCTTAATTTAATCTGGACATCAGAATCTATTATGTCACCAAGTTGCAGCACTTTTCCTTCTTCTGCATAAACAGATATATTTTTGTCTGTTTGCCACATCTCCTCTTTTTGCTTATCGTGTTTTTTGCGCACGATGTCTTTAACATCTTCTAATATGGTATTCACAACTTCCGGAATAGTTACTAATTTATTTATTATGGGTGAACATGTACAGTCAAAGTAAGTTGAGGCTGCTTCATTTTGAGCTTTAATTATTAAACTGTTTAACTCAGCTAATTTGTGATCAATTCCGGAGACTGCATTTGCCATAACTCCAAGTATTTCAATTTGAGTATCCATTTTGTTCGACTGATATGTCAGTGCTTCAAGAGTTAGTACTGAAGTTTGATAAAATATATCCCATATAGATCCCAAATCCTGATTGGCTGTATTTTTAACTTTTGATCAATGTGTAATTCCCTGTTACAATTGGGACTTTTAGAATCAACCTGATACATTTCTTGGTTTTCTGGTAGATTTTTCGAATTAACCATATTGTTGTTTTTACCACTACATATAGTTTTGGATACTGATTGATCATTGATTCCTAAATTTTTTTCCTTGATGACACGATGTTTTTAACTGATTAGAAGCATCACATTCCTGCTCTTTATAACTCAATTCCATGTTTGTATTCCAATCGAATCGTAAAGAACGCAATCCATCCGACCGCATTATCCGGAAACAAGCCCAAAGCAACCAATTCATTCGGAAATGTTGTAGAATAACAGTACTGGTAGAAATTAGACTCGGTTAACCCCGCTAACAGATGACAATGCATCCGAAGCGGTTACTGGACCGTGTCTGTTTGTGTCACAAATGCCAAGTGGAAAATAACAAAAATAACACAAATAAGCATTACTAACAGCAAAAAAAAAAAAAAAATTAGCCACACCCACCAATCAACCTATATATATATAAAGGGACAAACACATTACCATGATCCGTTGCTCAAACAGAACTGCTGCCAGGTAGTAGGAGTCTGCCCACATTCACTGCTCTCTGCCACACACACACTCACACTTCACCCACCTCACAACTTGTACAGATTTTATTTAAAAAAATCTTCAAAACACACTCTTTTTCATACTCACCCTCACCCTCATCTTCACCCTCACCCCCACCATGGCCCCAAGGAAGCAGCAAAGGTTCACAGATAAGGAGTTGGAAGTGCTTGTAGATCAGATACTTAGAGTAGAGCCACAGTTATTTGGCAACCAAGTCCAACAGACCCCCCTTTCCCTGAGAAATAGGATGTGGGAGAGGGTAGTCAACAAGGTGAATGCTCAAGCACCTTGCCTGCGCACAAAGGATAACATCAGGAACAGGTACTACGATGTGCGAAGGAGGGTAAAAAAACTGATGGCCAGAGAACATGCCCAGAGCCAGCAGACTGGCGGTGGCCCTCCTGCACCACCCGTGCACTTCACTTCCTGGGAGGAGAGGGTGCATGCCATATTTCCGCCGGAGTCTGTCCATGGAATACCAGGAGCAAGAGAGTCTGGTGAGTACCTACTCAACATGCCACTGATGTTACAATGACACATCCACAGACATCATTGTCGAGGATACTGTCATACAAATGACTGTTATCAAATTCACAAAATTCTAGAGTAAATTTCCATGTGTTGTGTATGCCATATTGACAAACAATATACCTGCAATGGAATACAACATTTATCAACTTCCAAACATGTACAAACTTCTTAGAAACTCACTGCAAGGCTTTGTGCTCCAAACACAAGTCATCAGTGTCAGCCATCTTGCCAGCACATGTTCACTCACTCCTGGGCAGGTGGGTGTGGACACAGGCATGATGGGAGTTGCAGTCACAGCAAACACTCCTCCTCCCACACAGCCCAACAGGCCCACCTGGAACCATGCTTTCCTGACATTGAGTGGAAAAGTACTGGCAAGATGGCTGACACAGGGGACTGGTTTGAGGAGCACAAGGCCTTGATGGGAGTTGGGTAAGCCTGGGCGGTGAACTACGCTCCGCTCGCGGTGTTTGCAGAGTTTTCTGCACTCCGCGTTACGCGGATCTCACGGAGTGCAGAAAAAATATGCGTAGCGGACATTTTTGCTCGCTCGCGTTCCTCAACGTCAAGTTGGTGACCGCGAGCGAGCAAAATCAACATCCCGGCGAGATTTTTCCTCGTTCGCGATCGGCAACATCAAGTTGGCGAGCGCGGAAAATAAACCTCCCGGTGAGATTTCTCAATGCGGGGGTGTCAGGTTTCTCATTGCGAGTGGTCGCGTATGCTCGCGACCGCTCGCGATGAGAAACTGCCCGTTCGCGTTGAGAAAGCTGCCGCTCAAGTAAAAATCTACTCGAGCGGCAGAAAACGACCGCTTGCACTGTGCATGATGCCGTTTGTAATGATTGCACAGTGCGGACAAGCATTCGACACTGTGCAATCACCGCGAACAGCATTTTCTGATCGCACTACGCTGCTCGCGTAGCTCCGTGTAGCGCGGCGGAGTTTTTTTACCGCTTCGCGTAGCATAGCGCAACTCCGCGAACTACGCCCAGGGTTAGAGTTGGGCTCAAAGAAAACACAAGTCATCAGCATCAGCCACCTTGAATGTATGATGATACAACGCGTACCATCACAACGCGGTATCTTACATTGCGGTCTTAACAACGCAAGTTGTTACATTGACTTGGGCTGAGGGCGCTGGATTTAGGATTAGTGTGAATTCCTATTCCAACTCCAGTCTACGTACAGTAGGGAAGGTGTTGGAATAGTAATTCACACTATTCCCTAGTCTAGAGCCCTCCAGTGCAAGTCGATGTAACGACTTTCGTTGTGAAAACCACGATCTAACCATACCGCATTGTAATGGTTTCGTGGTAAAGGATGTTTCCCGCCACCTTGCCAGTACTTTTCCACTCACTGTCAGGAAAGCATGGTTTCAGGTGGGCCTGTTGGGCTGTGTGGGAGGAGGAGTGTTTACTTTGACTACAACTCCCATCATGCCTGTGCCCACACCCACCTTCCCAGCCATCCCAAACATCCTTCCTGTAATTCAGATTTCCTGGGAGTGAGTGAACATGTGCTGTCAAGATGGCTGATGCTGATGACTTGTGTTTTCTTTGAGCCCAACCCCCGTAAAGACCTTGTGCTCCTCAAACCAGTCCCCTGTGTCAGCCATCTTGCCAGTACTTTTCCACTCACTGTCAGGAAATCATGGTTTCAGGTGGGCTTGTTGGGCTGTGTGAGAGGAGGAGTGTTTGCTGTGACTACAACTCCCATCATGCCTGTGCCCACACCCACCTTCCCAGCCATCCCAAACATCCTTCCTGTGATTCAGATTTCCTGGCAGTGAGTGAACATGTGCTGGCAAGATGGTTGACACTGTTGCATGGTGTTTTGTGCACAGGGCCTTAATGGGATTTGGCTTCAAGTTGGACACCAGGCCCCAGTGTCAGCCACCTTGCCAGTACACTTCCCCTCACTGTGAGGTGAGCATAGAGCCAGAGGACTTCTCTGGCCTGGGTGTATGGATGAGTATTTGCAATGGCTACAACTCACATCAGGCCTTGTCCCCCACACACCTTGCCACCCAGCACCAAAAGCCTACCTGTGACTCAGCTTCCCTGACAGTGAGTGGGAATGTACTTGCAAGAGGTCTGACACTGATGACTGTTGCCTATTTGTCCACAACCCACAGCAGAGCCAAGTGGTCCAGAACACCAGCCCCAACTGACAGCCATTTTGTCAGTAAATTTCGACTCACTATCAGGTAAGCATGGTTCCTCTTGGGCTTGTTGGGCTGTGTGGGAGGAGAAGGATTTGTACTGACTACATCTACCATCAGGCCCTGTCCCACACACACCATCACACCCAGCTCAAACAGCACACCTGAAACCATGCTGTCCCTTATGGTGAGTGGAAAAGTACTGGCAAGATGGTTGCCACTGTGGACTGGTGTTTGCTTTGCCCACATCTCCCATCAAGGCCTTGTGCTCCTCACACCAGTCCCCAGTGTCAGTCATCTTGCCAGTACTTTTCCACTCACTGTCAGGAAAGCATATTTCATGGTGGGCTGTTTGTACTGGCTGGGAAGGTGTGTGGAGGACAGGGCACAATGGGAGTAGTAGTCACAGCAAACACTCCTCCCACACAGCCCAACAGGCCCACCTGAAACCATGCTTTCCTGACAGTGAGTGGAAAAGTACTGGCAAGATGGCTGACACTGGGGACTGGCGTGTGGACAACAAAGCACTAATGTGATTTGTGGCTAACTCAGACACCAGGCAGAAGTGTCACACATACTGATAATACATGTCCAACACTGTCTTTAACCCATACTGCCATGTGGTCAGTTTTCTAAGGGTGGAAAGAGTGTGTGTAGGACAGAGCCTGATTGGAGTTGGAGTAATGGCAAACACTCCTACACCCACACAGCACAAGCACTTCATCTGGGCCTATGACTGCCTGACAGGGAATGGAAGTGCACTAGTAAGATAACTGACACTGGTGCATGGTGTTTGGGGAACAAGGCCTTTTTGGGATTGAGATTCAAGTTTAACACCAAACACCAGTGCCAGCTTCCTTGCTAGTACACTTCCCCTCACTGCCAGTTAGCCATAGTCTCAAAGGAGTTAGCTGGGCTGGGTGGGTGGAGGAGTATTTGTAATGGCTACAACTCACATCAGGCCATGTACAACATACACCTTCACACCCACCACAAACAGCACAACAGGAACTAAGCTTAACCACAATGTGTCCAATATTTACTGGTAGGATGCATGACAATGGACACTGTTCTCTGACTTTCCCTCAACTACCAACAGGGCCTCGTGCTACAAACACCAGACACCAGTGTCAGCCAGCTATGTCAGTACATATCCACTCAATCTCAGGAAAACATAGTTCCAGGTGTGCTATTGCACACAGTGGAAAGAGTGTGTGTAGTACAGGGCCTAAAGGGAGATCTGGACATTGAAAACACTCCTCTTCACACACAGCCCTACAGGCCAACAATGAACCATGCTTACATGACAGTGAGTGCAAATGTTACCACAAAATGCCTGAGACTGGGGACTGGTGTTTGGAGCACAAGGCCATTACGGTACTTGTTGTAAAGTTAGACACAACTGCACAGTGTCAGGCACCCTGCAGGTACATTCTGACACTCTGTGAGGTAAGCTTAAGTCCTGTTGGGCTGTTTGCGCTGGGCGGAAAGGTGTATGTGGGACAGGGCCTGATGGGAGATGGAGTCAGTGAAAACACTCCTCCTCCCACACAAACAAAACAGCTCATCTGGTACTATGGCTACATGACAGTGAGGGGATGTGTACTAGAAAGATGGCTGAGACTGGGGACTGATGTCTGAACCTCTCACAACTACCACATTTCCTTCTGGGCTACAAACACCAGCCACCAGTGACAAAAATCTTGCAAGTACACTCACCAAATGTGTCTGGACAACAATCTTCATAGTGGCCTCTTGCTGCTGTTTGGGAGGAGGAGTGTAAGTGTCACAATCAGAGCACAAGCACATAAACCACACTTCTTTAAAGTTCAGTGACACAAAATGGCAGAAAGCCAAGTGTGAGAGCTCCTCAGACTATGGAGTCAATGTACAAAATACATGATATATGTACGCACTAAGAATAGCAGTCACACATGTTGGTACTCACAGCCATTTACATACATATAATGAGATGAGAACAAGATGCACATCACTCAAATAATCAGAAATATTTATCATGGGAGATCAACAGACTGTGAGTGTGTCGGAAGTCACACAAATGTGACTTCTAAAGACATGCACTAAGGCAAGTACCCTGGACACAAAAAGACATACATTTTGAGAGAAAGAGTACGCATGTCACTGTTAATTGAAAGATGTGCACAACAACCCACCTGTGTCATTCACAGGTGCCACAAACCAGTCAATGTCTCTGGTCATGTAATGTCAACAGAACACAACATGCCCAGTGATGCACATAGCTGGACATGTCAATTCATCCACATATGAAAACAGAATGTCATCGTATTCCCCAAACATAGTCCAGCATCATGGATGCAGGACTCAAATCTATGTACAGTAACTCATTATTGTATTCAGTGGCCTATGACATTTGTATGAATTGTGGGGCAGTGGACATTCACGTCAATCATTGTGTCTTTCATTTCCCCACACGGTGAGCTGGAAACACCACTGGAAGCAGCCAGGACAGCCAGTCCCAGACTCTTCTCGACCAGAAGCTCTCTGGTGTTGAGGTCTCTCAACCCTCTGCGGACGACGAGGAACAACCTGGCCCATCAGGTGTGGGTCACCCTACAGCACCAGTAGTGCCTACCTCTGGATCCTCTGCAACCACTCCTGCATCATTTGACTACACCCAGATGACCCGACCCCCCCGGACACAGCAGCCCGATCCACCACCACCAGCACAGCAACACAGGGCACTCCTGAGTTGGTGGACAACAACATCCCTGTTAATGAAGAAGGAAGCTCAGTGTTGACTGTGCCAACAACAATTGGTCCTGCTCAGGTGGGTAGGGGTGGTGGGAGGGGCCATAGGGATCGGGGACATCACGCAGCTGGTGCTGATGAGGAAGAGCACCCACAGCTAACCCGAATCATCCACACATATGAGGATTGTACCGGAGATTTTGGCCAGGTCGTTGCGATCCTCAGGACCGTGCAACAGCAGCAGGCATCCCACTAAGAAAAAATGGACAGTTACCTCTCCAAAATTGATGAAATTGCTGTTGGGCAGCGGGACCTTGACACATGCCTCCGCCAGATTGCCAGCAACATGTCCACGCCTCCCTGTGTGCCCACAACATCCAGTGCATCAACATCTGCCCAAGGCACAGGGAGGGATGTGAACTCTGGCGGAGAGTCCCCAGCACCGCCGCTGCCTGCACTTGAGGCTCTCCCCCACAAACGTGGGAAGGGTCATCCAAAAAAGGATCACTGAGAGACCGAAGACTACACATCACCCCCATGAAGTGACAACCTGCTCCTGATATCCTCCATTGTGTTCCGAGCATTCACTTTGTTGACTGTCACTGAACTCTCCCACATTGGCTGGATGGTCTAAGTTGGACTATGGACTCAAATAACTGCGGATCTACTTAGGAATATTTAATCTACAAACACTACCAACTCCTATCTGCATTTTGTTTTGTATTTTTATGATAACAAAAATATGGTATGGAATTAATTCATCAACTCAAGCATTAAAATAAATCACTTTGCACAAAATACTAGCTTATGTTGTGACTTTGATTCGCAATTGTACACATTAAAATGACGCACAAAATCACAAAGCAAAAAAGTGTCAGTAACATTGGTAACAAATCACTTCATGAAAATTACCAATGAATTGTGAGTGAATGTACCTTGTCACAGCATGATAGGTAGATACATCCAGGTTATAACACAATCAGTGGGACATGTTGCAGGATCAATGGAAGACTATTGTCTCAAAAAAAGCGCACATAGTATAAGCACAATCAACAATCATTGTCATCAAAACAGATCATCATGGAACATGTTTTCTTTTGTAACAAATAACTGGATTTGTGAAAACAGACAACGCACACCTCAATGTGGAGCACAGGTTTATTCGGCAGATACAACCTGGCACCTTCACACAAAATAAGATTGCATCACACTGTGAACAAACATAGAAAACAACAAAGGATGTCCATTAGGTCTGAAGTAAGTGTGTGTCATGGAATTCAAATAATGTTGAAAGATTGAATCTGTCACTGCATCATGGGTCTTGGAGGTCTCGAGTCTGCAGAAGACAAGGCAAAGTACCCTGATAAGGCGAAACATAGCACAGAGTCAGGAAAGCATGAATAAGTTGACCAAGTTTACAAGAGAGTTTCATCAAATGCACAAATTTGTCTGTGTGAACAATAGCTAGGATTCATGTCAGCACTGCACCATGTGACATACAGCATTAATTGAAACTCACACACATACATACATGCTGGACACCAGCAACACACAAGCAAACTAATGGGCTTTAATACCTCATATCATTGCATACTTACACTCATGTGAAAAAGTTGTTGATGATGTCTCATCGCAAATCCAAGGCCTCCTCCTCATCATCACTGGCAAAATGTCACAGTCCAGGATCTTCCCTCACAGGCGGATGCTGGTCTTCGTCATTTGGATCAGAGGGATTGCCTTCCTGATTGCCAGGATGTGAAGCATGCAGCAAGCATTGATGATGTTACACACCTTCAACGGAGAATATTGAAGGGCTCCTCCTGTACGATCCAGGCAGTGGAATCGTGTCTTCAAGAGTCCAAAAGTCCTCTCCACCACGAGCCTGGTCCTTCCATGGGCCTCATTGAACCGAACCTCCGCAGGTGTTACAGGGTTGTAGAGTGGGGTCAGCAACCAAGGACGGTTGGGGTATCCAGAGTATCCCACATTGAACACAGAAAAACTTCAGTAATCTGACAACAGAGCACTATATGATGTACAAACAACACACATCACAACATAAACATACAGCATTACCTACCAACAAGCCAAACACGGTCAGGTTGAATCTGTGACATCAAGTGGGGGATGACACTGTTCCTCATGTTGTACACGTCATGTGCTGAGCCAGGGAATCTTGTGCAGACATGGGATATTAACATGTCAGCCAGACATACTACTTGCACATTGATTGAATGATAGTGCTTGCGGTTGCGGTAGGTCTGCTCATGTGCTTGAGGTGGTACCAAGGAAACATGGGTGCCATCAATTGAGCCAATGACATGTGGTATCCTCCCCACGCAAAAAAGTCACCCTTGATGTCGGCCAATTCCCCTGTTGATGGAAAATGAATGTACTGGTCCAGGTGCAGCATCAGTGCCTCCAACACATCACACAGGACATGACTAAACATGGTCTGGGACATGCCACCAGCTGTTGCCACTGTAAATAGGAATGACTCTGTGGCAAAGAAATGTAGGGCTGCCATCACCTTCACCTTGGGGGTCAGCGCAAGAGGATATGGGCGTTGCGGCTGCAGATGTGGTGCCAACTGCGCTGACAAATCCTCAATAATTTGCCTGTTGAACCGATATCGCCTGATGGTATCATGTTCCTCCTTGGTCTGTGGGTCGAGAAAGGGCCTCTAGACTGGAAGACATCTATGATACCTATATATAGGGTGTAAACAGAGTTGGTGTCAGTTTACAATATACAAAGCAACATGCATTGAGACAAACTGAAAATAACTGAAACAGAATCTTTGAAATACACATTTCATTAAAACCACTTACCCCACAAACACATCACAGCATCAGTACCCTTCCCAGACATGTTACTAAGGGATGGTGACACAGCAATGAGAGTGATGTACAGTAAAAAACCTCTACTGACTGTCACCATTCATTTGATCTAGCATCACATACTCCATACCTCCACACTAAATTAGTCAAGATATGGGTTTGTGACAGGAATTACATGTTTTGAAGGTACCCACAATAGGATCATGGACTGCCATATATGTGGGACACATGATACACACAGCGTCTCACAATGATAATCCTGCTCACAAGTGTCACAGAGAGGACACTGTCATGTTGTCGTGTCTGCCAAACACATACAATCACATACATAGAACATGAACAATGTAGGTGATGCATCATTTACACATCACCTACTTAAGTCAGCAGGGAGACTAATTTACACTAGTAACTGAAATGACAAACACCAGCTGATGTGGCAGATTAATGCAACAGCATACTCATTCAAATATTTATGCTTGATACATGACTTCACACACACAACATATACTGTCAGGAATCTCACAGAATGCACATTGGGTTCACATAGTCACCAAAAGCAGTGAACATGTCATTAAAACACAGGTGTATACCCCAAAAGTAATTTGCACTGTGATGAAGCTTAGTAGGGTAGAAGGAATACATTTGTCATAATGTTTGTATGAAACTCAAAAAATAATGTTCTCATGTGCCCCTCAAGGTTAGCTCCTCATGAAAGTGTGAGATATATATTGAAAGGGGTATGTCATCATGGAAAAAATGTCTACACACATGTAATGCACAAAAAAAAACAATCACAGGAGTGTCTGCCCTGAAGACTGATAACTGAAAGGACGCGGTAGCCCCATCCTAACCGATTCTGACTGGGACATACGCTGAAAGCTGTAATGCTGATCGATACGGTTGTGTATTCAAAGGACGAGGTAGCGGCATCTGGACCGATTCGGTCATAGCCATTGGCTGTTGGTTGACATGGAGACCGATGCGGGTGAGTATTCAAAGAAAGCGGTAGCCGCATCCGGACCGATTCGGTCACAGTCATTGGCTGTTGGTTAACATTGGGACCGATGCGGGTGAGTATTCAAAGGATGCGGTAGCCGCATCCGGACCGCTTCAGTCACAGCCATTGGCTGTTGGTTGACATGGGGACCGATGCGGGTAGGTATTCAAAGGACGTGGTTGCCACATCCAGACTGATTCGGTTACAGCCATTGGCTGTCGGTTGTTATGGTGACCGACGTGCGTTTCTGTTCATGTCATCATCGCGTGGAACACGACTCAGTAACCTCCCATCACCAATGTATCAAAATCAATCGCGGTCAGATGATGAATTTTTTAACGACGCGGTAGGCGTGTCGTATGCAAGCAATGTTGTGCATTGGACCGATTTGGATAATGCGACCGTCGTAAACCTATCGCTTTGTCTGCCTAGATTTGAGACGGCCTCCGCAAATCATGTATAAGTCTGTCTATTCCCTAGAGACTTCACTTGCCTGCACTTCCTGCAACATTCCTGCACCTCCCCATCTCTCTGCTGCTGTTACCCTATCTTCTGGGAGCTGCAATGGCACGGACAGTGGAGAGGGCCCCAGCTTTCAGTGAGGAGGATAACAAGGCCCTGCTGGACACCCTCCTGCCACTGCACAGCCAGTTGTATGGCAAACCAGAGGAGCAGGTGAGTGATGATTACACTGCATTTTCTTCGACCATTTGCAAACACCATGCACTACTAGCATTAGTAATCTCATTGTCAATCAGGTAAAATGTTATCTGTAACTATAAAAGTGAGTAGATAACTGGTCTCGGCAGGTATACTGCTGTAGAAGTGTGTGTACTGGGGGGAACATCTCATCACTGTTATAATGGGACGGTGTCATCATAGGACCCTGGACAACTGCACACCATGCCAAATGCATAGCCCTTAGACATTCATGCCAAACAGAGCATTACTAGTGTGTGCTGATATCTGACTCAGAAACGTTTAGCATGTACATTAAGGTTCTGTCACCATGTCATCCTTACAGATCAACACCCATGAGAAGGAAAACATTTGGAGGACCATCTCCCGGAATGTGCACGATGTGGGGTTTGGGCCTCGGCACGTCCATCACTGCCGCAAGAGGTGGCAGGACCTTTGTGGCTGGGCCAAGAGAATCACTGAGGTCCAGCTGGGCCTGTCACATCCTGGCAAGAGGGGCGGGTGCCATATATTGACCCCACACATGCTCTGCATCCTAGAGGTGGCCTTCCCTGACCTGCATGGGCAGTTGAAAGCCAGACAGCAGGAAGGAGGGGGTGAGTATGTGCCTTGCTGCACATCTTTGTTAGACATGCATTTTACAGTAGCTTAGCCTGCTGCCCCTTTTACTGGGTGTAAGTCAGCCAAACCCACTAATCTGTTTTGTAAGTTGTATATGCACAGGGATAATTTGATGCCCAGGTACATCTCTGTCATCGAGGAGATGTGAGTCTGTTATGTTCATGGAAGTGACCATAGTTCCATGCTCATCTGATCATCAAAATTCACAGAAACCTGTGCATGGAGGTAGCCTTTTGTTGCAATGCAAATGCCCAACCTGTGCCAGCACATTGTCTAATGTATGACCTGTTCTCATTGTGGTTTACACAAATTTGTGAGGCATGTTGTCAATGGAGCAAACAAGTGTGAATAGGCCATACTATACATACCCACAGCAGTTGACATCAAGTTTGAGGGTTTGGTGATTCTTGCTTGCTCATTGTGCCACTGTTCGTGGCTGAGCTGCTCAGTGTTATGATATGTATCTCATCGGCCAATTACAGGTATGCTAACTCTGGTCATCTGTCACACTGGCCTGTCACATGATTGTGTGGAAGATTTCATTTTCTCCATTCAAAAGAGTGAGTCCATGTGTCTGACTCTGTAACAGTGACAACACATGCCATTCACTGACAAACACAGGTGGCCACTGTCTGACCCATGTCTGAAAATGTGTTTCTGATGTTAGATACACATTCAGAACAGTTTCGACGGGCGTGATTCACAGAACTAACTTACGTCAAAAACGTAAAGTTAGTACTTTTTGGTATTCACAGAATACACTTACTCATTTTGGTATTCACAGAACGAACTTACTCATTTCGGTATTCACAAAAGTTAGTAGTCCTAACTTTAGGACTCCTAAATGCCTTCTGTGAATACCGAAAGTCTTAAAGTTAGGATTTTTCTCAGTTTAGGAGTAGTAAAGTTAGGACTCCTAACTTTAGAACTCCTAAATGCCTTCTGTGAATACCGAAAGTCTTAAAGTTAGGATTTTTCTCAGTTTAGGAGTAGTAAAGTTAGGAGTCCTAACTTTACTACTCCTAAACTGAGAAAAATCCTAACTTTAAGACTTTCGGTATTCACAGAAGGCATTTAGGAGTCCTAAAGTTAGGACTACTAACTTCTGTGAATACCGAAATGAGTAAGTTCGTTCTGTGAATACCAAAATGAGTAAGTGTATTCTGTGAATACCAAAAAGTACTAACTTTACGTTTTTGACGTAAGTTAGTTCTGTGAATCAGGCCCAATGTGTGTAAATGCTGTTGGCTATACCTACTTGGGGCTTTGGCAACCATGTGTATAATGCATCGCTGTCAGCAAGAGAGTCGTTAGATATGCATCATCTTGAAGTAGTTTTAAAAACACTGAGATGGTACAAAAGATTAATTTAAGCTGCCAGAAGTGTGCAATATGTCTGATGGAAGTGAGGGACATTCAGTCTTGGGACATACAAAAGGGATTTCTGAAGTCTAGATAGGATTGGTACACAGTGTTGACTGGACTCATGAAGAATGGAGGTTCAGAACTGATAGTCTGTAGAGACAGTGCACCCAAATGGGCCAGTGGCATTGTGTTCCTCCAGAAGCATTGGAAAGATGCAGTTATTGAACTTGGAAGTGTGTTGACCATTTTTCACATCTGAAAATAGTGAGCTGTTTACAATGTGCACAACATTCTGATTCATCCTCCTGACACTGTGCATAGATGCCACTAGACAGTAGGCCCTGTGCTTCTCACTACTACCTTGTTGAACTCAATCATAGTCATATGTGTGACATGACAGTGAAGAACATAAGTTTAAGGAAAAATGAGCACAATCACTGTTATCTGAGCGAAATGACCCATGCAAAGAGTATGGAAGCTTTACGTTCTACAAGGATGTCATTTAACCTATGAAATTACAGCCAATGTTTTTCAATTGGATGAAAAGGTATCACAGAATGGATTCCGAGTCTCAATTGATTTGTGTAAATCCTCTTCCCATTGTGAGCTCTATACTACCTTGCAGATGACAAAACAGGTATTTCATGACACAAGATGATACATCACCTGCTACATAGTGAACTAGTCGACATTGTGGGCCTAGCAAATGATCTTGATACACCCAATGTGTCAGAAAACCTCATGTGCAAGGGGGCCAGGGTTGACTTGCATAATGAAAAGTGCCATATTTGTTATTGTATGTAGAGGAGATAGCATTAGTGAAACAGATGTAGTAGTTTGAAATGTGATGATTTGTGATGTCACCCATGTGTCAAGTACATACAGATGTCTAATGTGATTCTTTTACTTTTTTATTCACAGCATTAGCACCCGCAACAGGAGGAGACAGTGCCACGGATGTAGGGGGAGCAGAGCGCCATTCTGGGCCCAGTGCCGAATTTGACATCGAGTCATTCACTGACAGGGAGGATGAGGGGAGCCACACTAAGGGCAGTTCAGCAAGTCCACATGACACATCTGAGGACCAGTCACGCCCAAGTGATGACTCACTGGTGGTGGAGCAAGGAAATGGTTCATCAAAATCTGAATCCACCACCACTCCCATCTCCATCCTCCAAGCTGCTCCCCATCCCACTGTCCGTGGCCACTCCTGTGGCAGGGGAGCTCTTTCCTTTTTTGGGCCAGGCACCTCACCCCCTGCCCATGTCTCCCCTGCTGTCCTCAGTGTGGAGGCAATAGACATCCTGAGGCAAATCTCTGTAGGGCAGACATCAGTGCTGAATTTCCTCCATGCGCATACCATTACCTTGTCACAAATGTTGTCATTCTGAACTGTCTGCCCTACACAGAGCCAATCAGGCACATGCATCCACACTGACGGCAGCAGTTTCTGAACTCTAGCAGTCCCTCACCCCTCCTACCTCTTCCCCATCCACTGTCCCAACTACCCTACCTGTCCCAAGCACACGCAAACACACACCTCAACAGCCACACGCGGCACACAGACAAACAGACAGAAGAGCAAACCCACATCCACACACACTCATGAGACAGACAGCACACTCACCAGCTGACGACACATATGCATCCACAGATACTCTGCATACCTTACAACCCTCTCCCTCAACAACCCCTACCCTTTCCTCTTCTGTTGCCCCTCTACCCAGAAAGTCTTCCGTTGTGACCTTGACCTCTTCCTTACCGACCCATCCAAACCCCCTCCAAAGAAGAGACAACCCACCCCCCCAGCCATGACATCTACAACTGCCACCACCTCTAAAAAGTCAAGCCCCAAACCCCCCATCCGCAAATCCCCCAGATCTCCCAAGGCCAAAACCCTTCCCCTAACCCGTACTTCCCCAGACAAGCCCAGTACCTCCCGCACCCGAAAAAATCCTCCAAAACAGTCTGTGCCCCTCCCTTTATCTTTACCTGCCATTATGGGGTTTACCATCCCCTAAATGGTTAAAACAAGTCCCTCCCATTCTCCAACAAGCCCTCACACTACACCTGCCCCCCCCTTAGTCTGAGCCTGCTACTGCAGTGGACACACTACCTCCTCAATTGGACACAACCACTGCAGTGGACCCACACACCCCTCATGATCCCATCCCTCCTAGAACCCAACCCAGTCCTCCCTAGTCTTTATCCCTTTGGTGCCTGGCATGCCCCCTAGATGCCCCTCCCAGGGGAGGCAACCCCTTGCAGTTTTGGTGCAGGCAAAAGACAATGGGCAAGTTGTTTGTGCCCATTGAGTATATGGAATTTTATGGACTGGCCATTGGCCTTGTGTTATTTATTTTCTTAAATTATCATGCTGAATAAAGCAGGTTCAAATTTGCATTTACAGATTTCTTTAGTCATCAAATTGTTCTTTAAGTCAACTGTTAATCATTTACAAATAGTAGTGTAAGTCTAAAATGATGTTAGTATGGCATGGATTGCATATGGTCCATGGAGTATGTGCACTTTGACAGTATGTATTCCAGACTTTGGTGTCTACATTTTCTGGGTGTCATTGTCAACATCAGTTTTGACTATGAGTGTGACATGAAGTTACAAAACTTCACTTCTTCACATCAGAATTGCACATAGGTCATGCTTTCATATGTCAACATGGTGCAAGTGTCACTAAGTAATACAGTTTAGGAGGAGCATGCTGCACATGTTTGTGATGTACATAAAGACACCTGTCTCATCAATACATCTGGGTAGTTATGGAATGTAAGTACATGGTAGTGACTTTGGACACACACATGTACACAGAATAATGATACAATACATGTATGTGACTTGATAGTGATGGTCCCATGTCTGTGTCTCCTTTAGTTCTGGTAGACTATTGGCAATGTCAACCTTGCCACAGGTGGCATGCCACTGTAGGCAAATACATTTCATGGCTGTGTACTCATCTGCTACATTTTCTAAGACCATGGTGAGTATAAGGTGAGCAGTATTCTCACAGTCTTCAGACCCTGTTGCCTCCAAGGACTCCACTCTCTGCAGTGATCAATGTTAGCCAAGGTGTGTGTTGTCTTAATAGTCCATTGTATTCCTAAATAGATGTTATTCATGCCATCCTGCTTTTGTTTGTATACATCACATGTATGGTATTTTTAGTCTGTCCCAGCTTACATATCATATTTACAACCTCAGAGCAGTCACAGCTGAGCATATGATTTGTGTGTAGGTTGTCCTTTGTGCATGACTGACAATGGTGTATTTTTGAGCTATGCTTCATGCTGTTCCAGTTCACATGGAGCTGACCTAGGTGTGCTGTGATGTCTGTTACATTGCCAAGTGCTACATGTGGTAAGCTGAGTGGACAGTGAGTGCACAGGAGTGTTGTTGTTCTGTCTCCCTTGCAGATGCCACCGGAGCCAGTGTCACATCTATACTCTCAGTTGACACACAGGGGAGTAGGTGATATTTATGTTGGAAAGCCTAGCTGAATATGTTTTTGGCAAGGTTGATGTTGCATGTGCTAAGCTGTCTCAAACAAGTGTAGAGGTGAGGTGGTGTTTCCAATATTGATATGGAGTGGAGACTCCTAAGTAATGGAGCCAGCACACATTTTGCATTTGTCATGGAGTGTAAGGTATGTGTTACGTTTTTGAGCAGGTCTTGTGTATGAGATGTGAAGTAGCCATATTGTCACATTGTGATTGGTGTTACATGCAGGCATGTGAATCAGAGTATGCACGCTCGTAACACTGTTTTAATCATGAACAATGTATGGTATGAGTACTTCGATGTGAGAGGGGTTTATCCAGCTCTTCAAGAGTCCAAAGGTCCTCTCCACCACGCGCCTGGTCCTTCCATGGGCCTCATTGAACCGAACCTCCGCAGGTGTTACAGGGTTGCGGAGTGGGGTCAGCAACCAAGGACGGTTGGGGTATCCAGAGTCTCCAACATTGAACACAGAAAAACTTCAGTAATCTGACAACAGAGCACTATTTGATGTACAAACAACACACATCACAACATAAACATACAGCATCACCTACCAACAAGCCAAACACGGTCAGTTTGCATCTGTGACATCAAGTGGGGGATGACACTGTTCCTCATGATGTACACGTCATGTGCCGAGCCAGGGAATCTTGTGCAGACATGGGATATTAACATGTCAGCCAGACATACTATCTGCACATTGATTGAATGATAGTACTTGCGGTTGCAGTAGGTCTGCTCATGTGCTTGAGGTGATACCAAGGAAACATGGGTGCCATCAATTGAGCCAATGACATGTGGTATCCTCCCCACGCAAAAAAGTCACCCTTGATGTCAGCCAATTCCCCTGTTGATGGAAAAGGAATGTACTGGTCCAGGTGCAGCATCAGTGCCTCCAACACATCACACAGGACATGACTAAACATGGTCTGGGACATGCCACCAGCTGTTGCCACTGTAAATAAGAATGACTCTGTGGCAAAGAAATGTAGGGCTGCCATCATCTTCACCTTGGGGGTCAACGCAGTAGGATATGGGCGTTGCAGCTGCAGATGTGGTGCCAACTGCGCTGACAAATCCTCAATAATATGCCTGTTGAACCGATATCGCCTGATGGTATCATGTTCCTCCATGGTCTGTGGGTCGAGAAAGGGCCTGTAGACTGGAGGACGTCTATGATACCTATATGTAGGGTGTAAACAGAGTTGGTGTCAGTTTACAATATACAAAGCAAAATGCATTGAGACAAACTGAAAATAACTTGAACAGAATCTTTGAAATACACATTTCATTAAAAACACTTACCCACATACATATCACAGCATCAGTACCCTTCCCAGACATGTTACCAAGGGATGGTGAGACAGCAATGAGAGTGATGTACAGTAAAAAACCTCTACTGTCTGTCACCATTCATTTGATCTAGCATGACATACTCCGCACCTCCACACTAAATTAGTCAAGATATGGGTTTGTGACAAGAATTACATGTTTTGAAGGTACCCACAATAGGATCATGGACTGCCATATATGTGGGACACATGATACACACAGCGTCTCACAATGATATTCCTGCTCACAGGTGTCACAGAGAGGACACTGTCATGTTGTCGTGTCTGCCAAACACATACAATCACATACATAGAACATGAACAATATAGGTGGTGCATCATTTACACATCACCTACTTAAGTCAGCAGGGAGACTAATTTACACTAGAAACTGACATGACAAACACCAGCTGATGTGGCAGATTAATGTCACAGTATACTCATTCAAATATTTATGCTTGATACATGACTTCACACACACAACATATACTCTCAGGAATCTCACAGAATGCACATTGGGTTCACATAGTCACCAAAAGCAGTGAACATGTCATTAAAACACATGTGTATACCCCAAAAGTAATTTGCACTGTGATCAAGCTTAGTAGGGTAAAAGGAATACATTTGTCATAATGTTTGTATGAAACTCAAAAAATAATGTTCTCATGTGCCCCTCAAGGTTAGCTCCTCATGGGAGTGTGAGATATATATTGAAAGGGCTATGTCATCATGGAAAAACTGTCTACACACATGTAATGCACAAAAAAGACAATCACAGGAGTGTCTGCCCTGAAGACTGATAACTGAAAGGAAGCGGTAGCCGCATCCTAACCGATTCTGACTGGGACATACGCTGAAAGCTGTAATGCTGATCGATACGGTTGTGTATTCAAGGGACGCGGTAGCGGCATCCGGACCGATTCGGTCATAGTCATTGGCTGTTGGTTGACATGGAGACCGATGCGGGTGAGTATTCAAAGAAAGCGGTAGCTGCATCCGGACCGATTCAGTCGCAGCGATTTGGCTGTTGGTTAACATGGGGACCGATGCGGGTGAGTATTCAAAGGATGCGGTATCCGCATCCGGACCGCTTCAGTCACAGCCATTGGCTGTTGGTTGACATGGGGACCAACGCGGGTAGGTTTTCAAAGGACGCAGTAGCCGCATCCAGACTGATTCGGTCACAGCCATTCGCTGTTGGTTGTTATGGTGACGATGTGCGTTTCTGTTCATGTCATCTTCGCTTGGAACACGACTCGGTAACCTCCCATCACCAATGTATCAAAATCAATCGCGGTCAGATGATGAATTTTTTAATGTCGCGGTAGGCTGTGTACTCATCTGATACATTTTCTGAGACCATGATGAGTGTAATGTGAGTAGTATTCTCACAGTCTTCAGACCCTGTTGCCTCCAAGGACTCCACTCTCTGCAGTGATCAATGTTAGTCAAGGTGTGTGTTGTCTTAATAGTCCATTGTATTCCTAAATAGATGTTATTCATGCCATCCTGCTTTTGTTTGTGTACATCACATGTATGGTGTTTTTTGTCTGTCCCAGCTTACATATCATATTTACAACCACAGAGCAGTCACAGCTGAGCATATGATTTGCGTGTAGGCTGTCCTTTGTGCATGACTGACAATGGTGTATTTTTGAGCTATGCTTCATGCTGTTCCAGTTCACATGGAGCTGACCTAGGTGGGCTGTAATGTCTGTTACATTGCCAAGTGCTACATGTGGTAAGCTGAGTGGACAGTGAGTGCACAGGAGTGTTGTTATTCTGTCTCTCTTGCAAATGCCACCGGAGCCAGTGTCACATCCATACTCTCAGTTGACACACAGGGGAGTAGGTGGTATTTATGTTGGAAAGCCTAGCTGAATATGTTTTTGGCAAGGTTGATGTTGCATGTGCTAAGCTGTCTCAAACAAGTGTAGAGGTGAGGTGGTGTTTCCAATATTGATATGGAGTGGAGACTCCTAAGTAATGGAGCCAGCACACATTTTGCATTTGTCATGGAGTGTAAGGTATGTGTTACGTTTCTGAGCAGGTCTTGTGTATGAGATGTGAAGTAGCCATATTGTCACATTGTGATTGGTGTTACATGCAGGCATGTGAATCAGAGTATGCACGCTCGTAACACTGTTTTAATCATGAACGATGTATGGTATGAGTACTTCGATGTGAGAGGGGTTTATCCATCAATGTTCAAGTCATGGATGTGTGTTGTTGGGCCACATGGGGTCTGACTACTCCAAAATGCATTGCCACACTTGCCAGCACCCTACACATGCATGGGTATTGCTGGCATTCTGACTTTGAATGTTTCTGGTGTGGGGACAGCAAGTGAGATGGAATCATTGTAATGATATCTCTAGTTGTGCTGAGGAAAACACATTGCACTGTGAGCAAACACACGTGACACTGGAACAGTACAGCTAGTTCCATAAGTGTTTGAATCCTCTAAATTTATATTCCTCTGATCTGTTTTTGCAAGGGTAGCCCTTGTGTGTGTCCCTGCGTGTTCCCATTGTGCCCATTAGATACTGTCCTAGGCCCTCATGGTACTATGTGTTTGTTGGAGATCTCCTTGATGTTTCCATTCTTTTTTTGACAGTGTATCTGTGCCAAATGTGTACAAAGTAGACTTCATTCTGCAAATGTCTTTCACCCTCACACGATGTACCCATATCCCTTGGCTTGAAAATGACTATGTCACTCGTGTAGGTGAGACACAATTGAGCCACCCCCCCAGCATCCTCACCCGTGCTTGCAGCTTATCTTACCCAATGAGCTGTGCACCAGACACACCAACACTGTTTGTGAATCGTAAGTCATGAGACTCATGCACACTCAGACTGCTGTCCAAGACACACTCCAAACATTCACAATGTGCTTATTATTTAGAAACACGCACTACAGCCTGATGAGGTAGATGCTGACTAGTTGTGAATGACATTCTCCAAAAGATGACCATAGACGCATACAGATTGTGAGCTGTGTGCAGCAGCATCAGTCCACACATGTTGACTATATCCTACATTTTTGTTGGCCCATGCATTGTTCACATCCAAGATGGATTTTGTACAAAATACTATTGTGAGTACATTGTAGTTCAGTTGCCTTGCGATGTTTCTGTGTGTGTTGTTGTGGAGTAATGCATTCAGTTTGCGATACACACATATGTGTGGTTATGGCAATTCCTGTTCCACCGTTAAATGTGTGTTTCCCCCGGTAAATTGAGTGATAAGTGTACCTACCTGATGATGACATTCCCTCATTGTACATACACAACATGTTATGGAGCCATGTTCTGATTGGTATCACGATGATGCTCTGGCCCTCAGAAAGTAATTGCCACACAATCTGTTCTCATCTCTTTTATTCTGGCCTCTGTGCTTTCACCTATCAAGGCACCTATCAATGCACACTGCTGCTGATCAAAGGGGTGGTGTGTAGGTCATACTGTCCAGATGTTACTTTCCTCCCCACAAGGCCCCTACATACAACACATCCTCCCTGCACCTGCCATGACCTGAAAGTGATGGCTGTGTGGGGGAGATGACACTACCTCTGTCAAGGCACGTGAGGCAGTGCACCAAGGTGAGTATGCTCCAAAGGCTGTCCCCCAGCCTCAATTTACAGCACAGCTGGTGATCGGAGCAAATCCTATCACCACATTGCAGTGGCGTGGTGGTGACTGTGTAAGTGAGTCAGTCTCTTGGTGTGGTTTACAAAGGTTCATAAATCTTGGCCCACAGGTGACCCTGGTGCACCAGCCCATCAACCAATGCCCAATTGCCATCATGGCCAATCCAAGGGTATGCTGAACATTTTCTGATTGGACTCAACACCCATAGGTCTGTATGGTCTTTGGACCCCTGTCGTGTGTGTCAACCGAGGCTGAGACAGCTTCTCTACACACACATACAGTCCTTGAGCTGCTGTTCGAGGCATGTGTGTCTTGTTTGTGCATCAGCCCCCCAGTATTTCACAACTTTTTAAGGCACCATTTAGTAGATGTTGAGGCTTGTTTTTTTTTGTTAAGGTTCCTAGAGCACTTGCATCTCCACTCTGCCCATTCCTCAAAGTTGGCAGTTACTTTGTCTGCAATAGTGTGGTAATGCATTTGATGGCAAATTACTTTTGTGTTTGTTTGTTTGTTTATGCATTCCTACAGCATGTACTCCACCTCTAGGTATTGAGTCACTTTGCATGTGCACCAGTTACATTGTTAACGTACACATTACCGGGTGTTTTGGGCCCAAAACACATATTTGCACATACATTGCTGTGGTTATTTGCCCCACAAACCCCAATTTTGCAGATAGAGTACTGGGGGTATTTGCCCCACAAACCCCAATTTTGCAGATAGAGTACTGGGGGTATTTGCCCCACAAACCCCAATTTCGCAGATAGAGCACTGGGGGAATTTTCCCCACAAACCCCAATTTTGCAGATAGATTACTGGGGGTATTTGCCCCACAAACCCCAATTTTGCAGATAGATTACTGGGGGGTATTTGACCCACAAACCCCAATTTTGAAGATAGATCACTGGCGATATTTGTCCCACAAACCCCAATTCTGCAGATAGATTACTGGGGGTATTTTCCCCACAAACCCCAATTTTGCAGATAGATTACTGGGGTATTTGCCCCACAAACCCCAATTTTGCAGATAGGTGACTGGGGGTATTTGCCCCTCAAACTCCAATTTTGCATATAGAATACTGGGGGTATTTGCCCCACAAACCCCAATTTTGCAGATATATTACTGGGGGTATTTGGCTCACAAACCCCAATTATGCAGATAGATTAGGGGGGATATTTGCCCCACGAGCCCCAATTTTGCAGATAGATTACTTGTGGTATTTGCCCCACAAACCCCAATTTTGCAGATAGATTACTGGGGTATTTGACCCACAAACCCCAATTTTGCAGATTGATTACTGGGGGTATTTGCCCCACAAACCCAATTTTGCAGATAGATTACTGGGGGTATTTGACCCACAAACCCCAAATTAGCATCAAGATTATTGGGGGTATTTGCACACAAAAACACATGTTTGCAGCTACATTCCTAGGGGTATTTGCCACCCAATGCCAAGATTGCCTCAACATTTCTGGGGGTATTTGCCACACTATCAATAATTTGGCTAACCATTGCTGGGGGTGTTTGCACCTAACTCCAGTTTTTACTCTGCATTGCTGTGAGTGTTAGACCTCCACCTACCAATTTTGGAAGGATATTGCTGGGAGTATGAGCCCCCTGCCCCCCCTTTGTGTCTGAATTGCTGGAAATATTGCCCCCACCCCAATTGCCTCTACAATGCGGCAAGTATTCCCCCACCCCAAATTAACTGTAGTTTCGCCACTGCTTTATCTTCCGTTGTCTTTGGTGGGGTAGTTACATTATTGTATATAGGTAGGTGTCGGACTTACCTTCTGCGACGATCGTGTCGGTTGGGCTGGTTGTATTCTCCGTAGGCGTATAGTATAGGGAGGACGTGAGCGATAAGATACATGGCTGCACCGTCTCGTTTGCAGGAATCATGTTGTGGTACAATCCGGTCCTGAAATACTCTCCTTCCGGGTGCTCTGACATGTTGGTTGTGGCGATCAATTCAGCGCATAGGAAGTACACATCGTACTTGGGTGTTCGGAATCGGCCTGCGAAAATGCCTCCAGACGACTCAATTGTACGTATCCGGTGGCTTCTTGCTTGGAAAATAAAGACGGACTCGATGTGACCGAGTTGTCCGGTAAGTGAAGGGTTTACGGCATCGTACTTCGTCGTTTGGTTAAACCGGGTCCCAGCACGATTCGGCTGGATGGTCTGCCTCCGGACGGCTCTGGGATGGCCTTCCTGACGAGATCGTAATTGGCCCCTTTGTGTAGTCAGGCTCCTCATGACCCTTAATGTAGCCTTAGGTGTTACACAACCTTTTTACTCTAAGGCACTCTATAATCTTCTCTTAAATACTTAGGGCCAGATTACGAGTATGGCGGCAATAGGACAGCTGTACTTGTGGTGGCGGTCTGACCACCGCCACACTGCGGGCCCTCCCACAGTATTATGAGTGTAGCAGTCGGACCACTTACAGGACCGCTGCGTCCATCGGGGATCCAGGATGCTGCTGCAGTCACACAGCAGTCAGGAGCAACAATATGCTGCTGGTGCCACTGCGGCACCGCCGAGCAAATTATGAGTTGGCTTTCCACCTCCCCTTTCATGGCGGTGCACTCTCCATGAAAATGGTGGCGGAAAGACAACCAAGGGGGCCCTAACAGAATCCCCTGCTGCTCCTGGGCCTGGGGGTGCATGCGGGGGGCACATGTTGTGACCCTCTGGATTTGCACACCCTGTTCCTGCATGGTGTGGCATGCATGCCACACCATGCAGGAACATACAGTCAGTGCTCTCATGGTGGTCTGCATGTTTGGCTCTACCATGAGCCTAACAGACCACCGCTGCACCACCCACCCATCATGGATTACAATCGTAATCCGACAGGAGGGTGCAACGTGGCCTTAGTGGTCCTCAAGAAGACAGCGCCGTAGTGGCGCTGCTGGTGGACCACCAAAGTTGTAATAAGGCCCTTAGCATCATCTGCTACCTCTCACCCATCAATCTCACTTCTACCAGTCACCGGTCATCAACTGGGGGTATATTGAGACAGTTGTCTTATGAGGATCCAGGAAGACTACCCAGATGCCAATACTTCTGGAGTCTACCTCTTTCCCAGAGCTTGGGAGTGATTCTCCTTAGTACAGATTTCTAGAATTCTGATGGCAGCAGGAGATCTTGCTCCATCCTTTACCCACATTCCCTTATTCCTAGGGTGACAGCCAAACTTTAGAGGAAAGGAGTGGAAATGATTTGGGAAGTGCATTATTGATCAATTGAATCCTGTTATTCTTTTCTAAAATTGTTGTCTCAGGTATGTTTAGTAATGCAGTGTTCATCTTATAGTATCCTCTTGGAAAGGTAATCCTCCTCCATGGTATTGCTCTCTGGTACTAAAAGTTCGGCAAGATCCTCTACGTGCATCCATAGACACTGCCTATGGCCTTCTCAGATTACAGGTTTCATTTAAATAGCAACATCATCAATAAGGTAAGGGCCAATCTAAGGGCAATGTGTTTCAAACTTCATTATGATAGAACTTGGCTGAGTTTCTCTGACACACAAGTGCTTGTACTCCACTGTGAGGGTATCACACAGTCTTAATGACAATTCAGACCTCTCTCTCTTGACCCCTTCCTATAAATTTCCTGCAATTAGCACATGGGTGAGGAAGAAGAGATCCAGGGGAAGGGGAAGAAACTGCATGCACAAAAACAAAGCTGTGTATATACTGTTCCTAAAATTCTTATTCTCATGCTAGTCATCAGTAATGATGATTGGTGGGCTTTAAATGTGTCTAGGCATTTACTTTGACAGTGTGAATGGTATGTATGGACATCCTTTGCAGGCACCACAACATGACAGACATGGAGACATACACATTTCACATACATCCTTAGCTCTATGTCACCCTCCAGTAACTGCATTACTACCACTGTGGACCTATTGACTCCATCTCTGCTTTAACTTTAACTGTTGGCCTATAATAGTGACTGCTACACGGTGACGCTAGAGGCAATGTGTTGGATTAGGATGAGGTTATAAGCTATTCCACTTACTAGTTTACACCCTCTGACTCCAAACGTTTGTTGCGTGTATTACTCATTTAGGATGTTACTTCACATCAGATATGGGCTGAATGTCCTTGGAGATTACCTTAAAACAGCCAGCATCTTAAGGATGGTTCCTTTTACCTCCCAAACACACAGAAAGTGATGGGAAGAATGCTTGCAATACATCTAACCATTGGCAATCACTCGGGTAGCATTCCAACCCATCTTTCTTTTGTCCATCATATCACCTCAGTATGGACCCATCCATATGCAAATCAGTCTTGACTTGGCCCCAATAAAAGCAGTCCAGCACGAACTGTGAGGCCAAGTCCTCTCTGAACTGGAACACAAGAAACCCAAGACCGGTTTCATCCTGATATGAGCTCATCAGTTGGGTGTAGCTTGGGTCCGTTTCAGGGAGGACCTGATGTGGCAGTTCAGGCGTGACTGGTCCTATTGGAGCAGGGTAACTAACCCAGCAAAACTCAAAACATCTTCTCGGGCCCTCACTTTATTTCCTTGGCTAAATTTATACCATGGTAAGAAATGTTGTTATCCTCACCACTAATAACCTGTATTGGTTACAAAAAGAAACAAGGGTATTTTGTAGACAAACATAATGTGGTGTTTGCAGCAGACAAGTGGAAAGCTGGATGGATATAGATGCTTCGTTGAGCAGGTGAAGAAAGTAAAATAGTAAACAATCAAGGCAGCAGATTATAGTAGGCAATGGTAGATACAGCATGTTAAAGTGTTAACGAAAGGGTGAACCTGGAACCAAGTAGCCTCCACACAGAAGGGTCACTGAGAACTCTCTTGCATAAGAACAAAAGAGGGTAAACAAAAGGTAGGAGGGATACAGTGGTTCTACACTGTGCAAGGCTGAAGAATGGCATTTGCTGTGGCAGGACTGCATCCCATTCAAAGCAACACACATATATACTCCAAACCCACAACAGCGATGTTGGTTAGAATCAAAGTCCTCCCATAATTGTGAGCCACAAAAAGAGAGAAGGAATGGTCTTGTCAATTGAAGAACACTTTTGGATTTGAAATATAAGATCTGTAGTAAGGTCTTCTAGGCAGCACCAAGGAGAAGTTGGGGGAATTTTACATACTTTCATCATCATCAATATTGTTTATTTCGGAATACAAATCCATAAAGCACTCATTAAATCATTGCAAAATGCTATTAGAGGCTAAAAATAATAATAAAATAGTTTAAAAACACATACATATTCTAATCATCAGAAACAATCCATTGCAGCTTACTCATGTTTGGTGCTAAAATAGCAACGTTAGCAGCATTCTAGCTAATAAAACAGAGCAGAAGCACACCACAATAGGAGACATAGTAGACATCAGATTATTATATGTGCATGTCTTGATTAGATTGTGCGAGGGCCAGGTACATAGATTGATTGCACGACCCGCCATCACGTGTATCAGTAGCCTGGACCTCGGGAAATTGTGCACATGTCCTTCTAGTTGCATGCGGATTATCCAGGCTACCTGTAGAAACTTGGCCATGTCAGCTACGATCACTTCTCTTGTGTCTGACCTAAGAATTCTCAAAGCTATATCATGGGTCCTAAGGCCAATAAGGTTGCATAATGAAATGATCCATATCTTACGTGGGGCTCGATATGCTGTGCAGAAGAATAAAAAGTGGGATATTGACTCCGTGGGCTTGTTGCATATGGGACATGCTTTAGAAGTGTTTTTGGGCTTGTCCCATTTAGAAGTCAATTGTGCCAGTGGAAGAGTCCCATACCTGAACTTCAGGTACAGCTGTCTAGGCAGGGAGCCTTGTATGGAGTCGACTGCTACTTCATATGATGGCATCATCTTGTAGTCAAGGAATTGATCTGTTAGGCTACCAGTCTTACATGCTTTGATCTCGTCACCCCAGAAGTAATCCCTACATCGATCTTTGATCTCTTGACGTGAATAGCTGGAGTCGCTTCTGGGTTGGCCCAAAGGTTTTCGAGGCCAACAGAATAAAGCATCTTCTTCACGTATGACAGCCACGTGATGCTTGAATGGCTTGTTGTTTTTAAAATCTCCCTCATTGCTTCCCTATATATTACATACTTTCAAATGTACTGTCTGGTTAAGAAGTGGTATGGATGCTGTAAATCAGTGTGCAAGTTGACAGGTATTGCATCTTATGTTCAATGTAGTTCAGAAAGATTCATGATATAATTTCTGCCATCTTATCTTTCCATCATCTTTTAGAAATCTGCAATCAAGGGAAACACAAACCTCCACGGCAGGCAGTGTCCCTTAATACAGTTTCATCTTACTTTAGCAATTTTGGAATTTGCATTCATTCACAATGCTGCATAGCATTCATTGGTGAATGTAGAAACAAGTGACCTCATGATTAAGTACGGTAAAACACTGTACACCAATAAACAGACAAGCGTTCACCATGGAATGCAGGGAGAATATACATAGGATTTTTAATGCCTTCTGTTGTCAAGGAAGCACATGTCTTTGCCTCATCATTTCTTGGCTTCTTAATCATTTAGAGACACACCCCCGGTGACTATAGCTACATAATTAAATACTAAGGAAATGCCAGTGGTGTTTTTGCATTCAGTGCTGTGTTTTTGTCGGAAATGCCTGTTCATTGCATCCCTTGCTGCCCTGCTGTTAAATAAATTCCTGCATGGTTAATGATCTGACATACAAAGCAATAATAAAGTGCATCATTTACATGTTTCCAGTGTAATGAGAACCTACAATGGCAAGTTCACTGTTTTTATTGCTTAAGGTTGCTTTTTGAAGAACAAAATGATCCTGAAATGAACAGAGGAAGAAGGCAGTAGTTATGTTTATACATATACCAAGCTTGCTTTAACTTTTAGAAACTGTGTTGCTGGACAACCAGTATGCTTAATGCTATCAGTATAGAATTGTATCATTGACCTTGGTTGGGGAAGATCTATTGAGTTATTTATATTTAATGGCTTTGCAGGTGATAGATACATTTTCAAACTTTTTATCGAATTTGGGCAATGGCCACCACCCTTCTGAAGCTATGGTTTGAACTTGGAATTCATTTGATGAGATAGAATAGCCCTAAGGCCCTGTCTGTAATGAGCGAGACTACAGATTAATAACTGCACTGTTGTTTATTTCAAGTCCTTTAAACATATGCAAGTATTGACAAACTATAGGAATATTATGGTATATAACCAACAAAAATATTACAATACAAACCTTTGCAAAAAAAATAAAGGACACAAATATTGACTTTACGTACTTTGCATGTAAAGTACAAAAGTCTGATTGCCAAAATATATAAGATCAAACTATTATCACAAAATAAGTAAGTATATCGAATTTTAAATAAGAAAATCATAATAACTTTATCAAATATATAAATATGTAAACTTAAAAATTAGTATATTAAAAATATATAATAAAAAATAGAAAATGTAATTTCTTAACCAACAATCATGAAAAAAAATCTATTTGAAAATAAATGTAAAAAACATCATATAAAAATAAATGCAATGATGAAATAAACATGAATAGTAAAACAAATAATACTAATAATTAAGGATAATTTTGAAAACTAGATGTTACAAAAATTAAAAATACATGTATAATACAATTATTAAAACATAAATTATATTAAGGTCACACCCTAGGAAGGTCAAAAGAAATAAGTGCAAGGAAGTCATGCTAAAGAGAAAATTCCATCTACTGTTTAAGGGCCTCTTAATAAGTGCCCTTGTAATTTTAAAAGTGCTGGCAACAGGATTTCTAGTACTGCTGCTGGACTTGTTATTATGTATCCAATATCACATGGGGCCTTGCTACCAAACAATCGATCTAGTAGCAATGTTTCATATACCTTTGTGACCTTTGTGCTTACATGTTCACTCTTGGCATTTGTGATGAGCTGTAGATCACAAGTGTTAGTCCAGGCAAGGATGAGCCCGTCTTCCATCCTTCCAAGGTTCTTGAGATGACTATGATTATCTGTTGTTATAGGGACACCTATTATTTACAGTGATCATAAATGACAGGTATATTAAGAAGCTCATTTTGATGCATGTGGTCGGACCGCAGAGGTCGGGGGGAAAGACCGCTGCCTCCGTCAGGATCCAAGATCATATTGGGGCAGCAGCCAGAATCCTATCCCTACAATTGAGTTGGTGCCTGCACTGGCACCACCGTAGGGATTAGGATGTCCCTTTCCGACTGCCTTTTCATGGCAGTCCCACCGCCATAAAAAGGCAGATGGAAATGACTTTGGGGGCCCCAAGCAGGGTCTTCATCCCCTCTGGGCCACTGCAAAGTGACCCTGGGGGCGCATGTGGTGCTCCCACACATCCGTAGTGCCTGAAACATGGTGCATGGATGTGGACAAAGTGCTTTTTTCTACTGCAGCTTGTGTAGCGGCCCTTTTACTGGGCCGCAGCACAAGCCTCAGTAGTAAATGCACTTTCCAGCCGCCATGCTAGTGGTCTCATCGTAATAGGGTAGGTGGGACCGCTGACTCATTGTCGGACGGTCTCCTGCTTGATGCGATGGCGGTCAGCGGTCCAACCAACTGCCATCGTAATTAGGGTCATAGTTCCTATTCACCAATACTGCAATGTTTTAAGCTGCTTTATCATGCTACCCTTTATTGTTTGGGTTGGACTTTTATTAATCCTTGTGGTAACACATGGGAAGATCGTTGTCATTAACCTTGTGAATTTATAATATGTTTATATTCGGTAATCGTGAACGTTCAAGAAACACTTCAAGAAGAATGAGAGGGATAATTTAGCAGTCTATATTCTGCATTGATAAAACTATACCTTAGCATGGCTTAGCAGTTTATAATTTTACAGGCAATTATTATATAGATATGTACAGAATATTCAGTAGCACCTGCAAATAACATCTACTGAATTTGACTACAATTCTCATTCTTTAATTACTAAACGTTTCTAAAAAACATTTCATGAAAACATTTCATATGTATATTTAAAAGTATAAAAATGTTATTCTGGTTTGTGGTCAGGGTTGTTATGCATAATTTAATTATCTGCCTCATATGTGTTCAGTCTTTTCAAGTTGTTGTATGCATTATCCCAGAGGAAGCAGGCCGAACTGATTAGTTTAAGCATTTTCATCTTGAATTATGTCAACTTAGTGTAGTAATTACTTGAGGTACTTCAAAATATATGTTCTTAAACTCTTCAATATACAGCTTACATTTCGCATATGATGGGAGTGACTAAGGGCCTATTTATGAGTTTGGCATTCCGAGGACCGCTAAACTCACGGTGGCACAGCAGTGACGGTCCGACCACCACTGCACCGGCAGTCCGACCTCCGGATTACTACTTGGGTAGTTAGACTGTCAGAGGGCCTCAATATGCTTGGTGGTGCCCCCCGGCCCGCCAAGCATATTACGACTTTCCTTCCTGCCAGTGGTCTTATGGAGGTTCTTAGTCCATGAAACTGCAGGCAGGGAGGAAAGAAAGGGGGCCCTACAGGGCCCCCTCTTGACCCTGTGCATGGGAATGCATGCAGGGGTGCACATGTTGTGCCCCCCTGTGTGCATGCACCCCAGTTCCTGCACGGCATGGTGGACTGCAGAGTCCATGCCATGCAGGAACTGCTTTTGGTGCTCCCATTGCGGTGCTCATTTTCAGAGGCACCACAGTGGGACCGCCATACAAACAGCCGGCAGACACGAGAAAACTTATAATCTGGCGGGCAGTGCTCACGGGACTTTGGCAGTGTGGGAGCGAGGTGGCGGCCCGCTCCCACACCGCTAACGTCGTAATCAGGCCCTAAGTGTGTTTGCTGTTTCTTGAATAATTAATTTTCTATAAAGGCAAAATCAAACGCAGACATAATTGTAATTAGCTCAGTTCAATCTTTCATTTTAAAGAACGAACTAAGAAGTTGGAAGTTGCTCAAAAATTATACGTTCTAAGGGCCTCATTTATGGCATTTTGGCATAGGGAAAAGCAGCAAGGCACCTTCCTGCACTGCCCTACGCCAAAGTGAAAGTGCAAGAATGCACTGCATTTAAGCAATACATTTCATTCTTGTCCTTTCTGCCTGTGCTTGTGCCATTTTGGCAGCCTAGTGCCAACGTAGGCACCCTTGCACCATGGTGCAAGGGTGCCTCCATTTAAGGCAGGATTGTTTTTGTGCAAGGATGCCTCTGTTTTAGACAAGATTGTTTTTGTGCAGGAAGGGACACCTTCCTGCACAAAAACTATCCTATGAGGCCACTCAAAGCAATGGTTTGTGGCTTTGCTTGGGTTCATAAATCGTTATGAGAGCCCTGCGTCATGCATGTACCACTTTATGTGGTGCAAAAGTGATGCAAGGCTCTCATAAATAAGCCCCTATAGGTTGTGGAGATGGTGCTGCAGACATTATATGAAAATCTGTATCCCCAACCATGGCAAAGGAAATTGAATTCAAGTCCTTGTAATTAAGAGGCTAACAATGAATAAAAGCAAAACAATCAACCGCTCTGTAGACTGTATGGATATAGAAAGCAACAATCCAAAAAACATAAATCAAACTATATTGAGATTCCATCTTTGGGGCAGGAGAACTTGAATCTTGACTCGCAAATGTATTTGAAAACACGCCCACTTGTAAACCTCTCCAATAGCTACAATAATCTTTTATTCCCCAAGTATTGTTTTATACAATACAAGTCGGTTACTTTAGTCATTACGTTTAAATACTTGCACCAAAAAGATTTTGACACGTGATTCTGTCAGTGTTGACAAAGCAGTTACACCTAAAAGTTATCTGTTGGTTGTGATAACTGTATTTTTCCTTGCAATCTTGCCTTAAATATCATATCTGAAGACAAACTGTTTTGTGGCTAGGTTTGTTACACATACTTTGATACTCTAACTCATATGTGTTCAATCCTCTCAAACTGTTGTTTAACCTTTTATGAGGAATTTTGAAAATGCAATTCAAAGAGCTCAATCCACAGACTCTTTTTAATGTACAAGTCCAACTTACATATCTATGTGTAAAGGGTTCGATTTATGAGTGCAATACATTCACAAAATGCAACCTTGCACTCGTAAATCTTTTTACTTGTGTGCATAGGGCCTCATATACAAAGATGTTAAATAAAAAAATGTACATTGCTCAGATTAGTGATTCGTAAATTGTAATTTCTTATTTGGAATGTACTAAAACTGATTCTGCAAAAGTGATCGCAATCTGCGCACCCACTTCTACGAATGCAGTGGTATTTTGCGAACTGACCTATATACTAATAGGTCAGTTCTCAAAATACTGATTGGTAGTGGGTCACAATTTGACCTACCTAATGAATATGTAACACAAGCCTGTTTGAGGAGTAGGCACTGGTCCCAGGGGCCACTGCCCCTCCTAAAGACAAACGTTCTTTCAACATTTACAAAAGGGGAAGGTTCCCTTGGGATTTTTGCGACCAGATTTCAGTTGCAAAACACTAATACATACCATTAGAAATCAGTATTTGGAAGAGATGCCCCTCACACACTTCTTCCGAATGCTGATTCCTTATTGTTTTCCTAAACTATTTAACTATTCAAAAAATCTTTTCCGAATCTTTAACTGGGTTTAGCACAAAAGGTGTTTTGGCAGTCACAAACCCTCAAATTTGCTGACTCTCAGGGTTTGTGGTCGTTAAAACACTTTGAACATGAGGCCCAAAATCCCCCCACTATGGTGTGATATTGCGCGAGTATATCCTGCTCCTGGGCAAGGACTGTGCTGTGCATGGTGGGGATTCGTTGTTAAATCTGTGCATGCCTACAAAAGTTTGCCTGTCTTCTCAAACTTTTATTACAGACCCATCTTCATTCTGAAAATGTTTCAATTACTCCTTACAGTTGGCAGGATTAGATACTTTTATAGAATGCAAAGTGGAATGGAAAACTCTCCAAAATGGTGAGACAAACAGACAAGAAAAGGAAAATGCGCCATTTTGCACAAATCTGATTGCATTTTTCCTGTGCACAATTGTACCAATGTAAACATGCAGGTGACGGATGTTTTTCCATGGCAGATCCCCACCTGCACAACTGCCTACCCAAACAAATCTGTAATTTATAATCATTGATCCAGTGCACATCATAAATCAAGGCCCACCTATTCCAAACCCTTGCCTCTAGCCAGGGTTATAATTTTTGATATTTAGCATATTTTTTCCTGCTCCTCCTATTTATTGTACCTTGTCCCTGCAAAGGATCCCTGGACTCGGGTTGCAATTTTGACTATCGAACATTTGCTTTATTTCTGTCACTGTGTAACATCTGTTTCCTTATGTTATTCTTCATTATGCCTACACTGAGAAGCAATTCAATTTTATTCCTTGATAATAAAGGGCAAAATTAACATACATACTAAGATAAAATAGCAAAATGTTGCCCAAATGAAAACCAGCTAAACAATTAAATCAAATAAGGACCACAGACAGGGAGTTGTGGGAAATATTAGAATCTATTAGAACAGCCCAATGTACATCTCAGGCAACATCAGAAAGTAATCAGTCAATGTGCAACCTTCTGTATGTATGCGAGACATAACATCCACATGCAAACCGGAGGTAGAGGTTTGCCAAGATATAGCTTAAGCAGTTGAACATCTTTGGAATGCCATAAGAGGATGTATATGTCTTTGTGAGAAATTGAGTTGTTGGCTGGCTGGGGTGTGAGCCCTGGTCAAGCAATAGTGCAGGGTGAACCACAAAAAGTCACTAAATTAGCCTGTGCTTACCCCTAGGTAGCTTGGCACAAAAAGCAGCTTTATTTTGGTTCATAAAATAAACCATAAACGCATAGTTAAACAATAAAATGCAAAATTAAAATACAGCAGATAAAAACAACAGTATACAGCATAAAATAGATTCTACGCTGCCCAGCAAATCAACAAAGCAAACATAAAAACATCCATAAATATATAGTGTAAGAAAAAGCATGTGTACTTTAGCATTGATAATCTGGGAGCATGACCCGAAGACATGTGCACAATGCAATACTAATGCAGCCATTTAAAACAATAAAGAATGCCTGTGCTGTAATGCAAGTTTAAGAAAAGTAGCCACACCAAAACAAACCTTGTGGGTTGGAAGCAACTGTAAATACAGAAGGGTAGGGATATATATCGGGAATGTGGGTACACCTCAAAAGTGGAATTAAAAACTTCCTAGCATAACTGTTATAAAACCTGCAAAAGAAAACAAAGTGTGCCAAAGTTTGCAGTGATCACTCATTGCAAAGGCAGCCCAAGATTCCCTTCGGATCAAACTGTTGTTCAAATAAAAATGTCTTAGCTGTGTTGCTTGTATATTGTTCTGCATAAGTTAGCATTTGCGGCACCATTTTATGTTTGGCCGCCATTTTGAGCCATGATTGAAACTAATTTCTCCCTCTCTCTGCGAGAAGCAGTTTTGGTCGTTTTCATTTCTCCAAGGTTGGGCCTTGCTGTACTAATGAATACATTGTTCTTATTAGCCCATACCTTTCCTACTAGATAGAGGCCTGCTCCCACTAGTCCAGCGATGGGCACGGGCAGAACAACCTTGGCATGGAGATAGTGTGTGCCCGGTCTCAGGATCGAAACTTATCCTTCTGTACCTCCTTCATGTAGCTGCCTCAATCTGGAAATTTCCAGTCTGGGCATGCCTTCATTGGTTCTGAAACTTATTGCACATATCGTTAACATACCTAAACCACAGGATACAGAGACCCATGGCACAACCAAGGCAGTCCAAAATAATATCTGAGGCCTCCTGGTTACACCAAATGAAACACCACAGGGGGCCAGTTTAATAATGTCCACTACATACGGTAGGCCCAATTCCTCATGGATAGCATAGTTAGGAGACCCTAACGGCACTCCAAGGATGCGTCTGCAGAACCTGTTTTCATCAGTCTGTAATCCATTGATGACATTATACCCCCACAATCCAGAGCTATATATGAGGATTGGCACACATCTCTTGATATAGACCTCAACAAGAGCCGTCACTGACTTACTTCCTATCTTTGACACCTAAGTAAAAAGAAACACGCTGAATCACAAAACTTCAGGCATCTCTGTTTTAGACAGGGTGCCCAAAACCCTTGTGAGTCAAAGGTGACCCCCAAATAAGGGAATTCATGAGTTTGTCCCAGGGGGGTACCCAGTAATCCAAAACAATGCATTTTTACATTTTTTTGCCCACGGGGCATTACAAATGTTTTGACAAGGTTCATGTGCAATCCCAAACTGTTCTTAAAATCAACAAAATAATTCAATAAAGCCTGGAGGCTGTTCGGGTTTTCGGGACATTAAGATGGCATCATCTGCGGTGCATCAGGAGCAAGATGGCGCCTGTGTAATTCTCGCCGTCTGCCGCCCACGCCACAAGCAAACTCTGGCATCGGCTATGCTGCCTGACCCTGTAACGCCGACTCACAAGCTCCTCATTTCGCCGCGCAAAGGCTGCCGCTGGATACTTTGTTGCAGAAGAACAAATTCTCCCGCTAACCCGTTATGGCTAGAATCTGCCGCGGAGGTAATCCGGGATTTCTCTCTGCTTGGAGCCGCTACATTTCTCACCTGTGTTGCGGCTCCCGCTGTGGCTTTACAAACTTTAAAAAAAGTCTAACGCTGTTTGCTACGAATTATGGCGTCCCGCGGAGGCAGAGGCGCGAAATCAAAGACAGCTACCAACCCTGGCAGCTCCGTAAGCACGGGGGGCCGACCATCGATCTGGAAATCGCCGCAAAAGGTAAAAAAGATAATGCAAACACTAAGCGGGCGATGGGGAAAGCCATGGGGGGGCTTTCAAAGAAAGCAATGGCTCCCAACCCCCAATTGCTAAACTATTTTCTGGGTGAAGCTCTATGGCTACAACGGGGGAAAAAAACATTATAAACTGAGAGAGGGGCAAAGATTATTCTAACTCTGCAAAAACTGTGCAAGAACTGTCTGACACCCAAACGTCAACTGCGATAATAAATATAGAGTCAATACAGCCAATACAGCCCGGGAGCCAACTCCCTGAGAGCTCAATGGAAGGCACTAAAGGAGCTCCCGAGCATTGCCATCCTGCCGGCCCCTCTCTAGCTACCACATCTGAAGACCCCCAAGCATCAGGCCCAAACATCAGGCATGATTCAATCTATCCAGGCCCTGAATTGCAGACCAGTGACAGTCTAAACGCCCAGAAAGGCAATGAGCTCGCCCCCCCTCAAGGTGCCCTGTCTCCTGACTTGACTGGCGACCACTTCTTTTCTGTATCGGATGGCACAGACTCAGAGGTCGAAGATAACCCCTCATCCTCAAGCGACGGAAACCAGTCCGAACGTAGCCATAGCGATTCTGGAAAAGAAACTGGCACGGTACAACGTAGGAAGAGCATGCACAGCAAACGAGATGGGAAGCGCTCTGGAAAGCATTGCCAACTGAAATGGGACTACTCCGATTCCCAAATTGCTTATCCTTTAAGCGAAGATCCCGATAAGCCTCTTGGCCTAGACAACTTACACGCCGTTTCAAATCTCTCTGATGAACCTTCTCTGTCCTCTATTCTGCTCTCGATCGAACAGTTTCAACAGGAAGCACGCGCAGATAGCAGACAAGCCAAGGGTGCTGCTAAAAAATTACAGGGAGGGCTCAGAAGATTGAATAAAACCTGCTCGGACATCGGGGAAAGGGTCACCATGATCAAAAGCCGAACGGAAAACCTGGAATCCGAAGTTCTGTCGCTAAATAATTTATGCTCTTCCCAAAGCGCATGTATGACTGATGTTATGTGGAAACTGGAAGAGCAAGTAAATAGGCAGCGCCGGAATAATCTTCGCTTACTTGGAATTCCCGAGGGGGCCGAGGGGGAAAACCCCCGGCGCTTCATAGTGAAGCTTCTGAAGGGGGCCTTCCCAGACCATCCAGATTGGAACTGGGATCACGAGATTCAAAGGGCCCACCGTTTCCCCCTCATGCTGAAAAAACAACAACCCAGCAGCGGGGCTAAGCCCAGGGCTTTCCTCGTATTTTTGGGAAAATGTTTGCTCCGGCAACTGGTCTACGATCAGGCTCGACCTAACTCCCAGAAGAGTTATGAGGGGGTGACATTTTTTGCAAAACCAGATTTTTGTCATACCACTGTGGAACGGAGGTGGCGCCTCCGTCAACTAATCACTCCCTTTCAACAGCTGGGTGCTCAAGTCTTTTTAATGAACCCTGCTAGACTTAAAGTCATCCTGAACCATACCCCGCAAATGTTCTTCTCCGAAGTTAAAGCTCAAGAGTATCTTAACGAAATGAAGTCCAAGAAAGGACCAAGCTAAGGCTCTATTAGGCCATTATTAGCATTATAAGCTTTAATGGGCAATGTTTAAACCTTTCTTTGCTTTTATGCGGAGTGGAGATCGGGGTAAAGTACTAGGGTCACCAAGGCTGCAAAGGGTTTGTTCGATGAGGCTGCTCTTGTTTTGCGCATCTGAAGCATATTTTTGCGCATCTGAAGCGTAAGCTGGCCGAATTTAAGTTAAGATTTCTTTTTTTTTTGTGGCGGAGTTGGGTGGTGGAGTGTTACATATGGCGATCATCATTCAGGTCATACCTGATTGCTCACTTTTTGGGGGGTGGGAGTGTGGGTAGGGGGAGGGTAAGACGACGATCGCTGGGAGGGCAACGAAGTCTAGTCTGAGATGGACTCTTTCTTGGGTTGTATGTCGGTTTTTATTATGTTTCACAAAATCGGAATCACTTACCATAGGGGCGGTTAGGGCTGGTATGATCTTTGACCGGGTAGATCTGATTCTACCATGCACGCTCTGCGCTCGCTTTAACAAACATACTGCCCTATCATGACCAATGCAACATATTTTAGAATTGTCTCACTAAATATCTGTGGTTTGAATGATGCAAGAAAACGGCAGAAAGTCTCCCAAGGTCTACGACTTATGGGAGCGGATATAATCTGCCTTCAGGAAACTCATATCGAGGGCTCACAAGTACACCTCTTGAGCTCATTAGGATTCAGTTTAGTGGGGAGGACCTCGCAGGGGGCACGGATAAAAGGGGTGGGTATTCTGGCTCAACGTAATCGCCCACTACGGCCCTCTCGCACTAAATCTGACCCCCATGGGAGGTGGGTTTTAACAGAATGCTGGCCAACCACAGAATCCTCCTTTACTCTCTGTTCTATCTATGGGAGTACTGTTGATGATCCCGGGGTAATCAATTTTGTTACCGAAGAGCTAGCTCATTGGCCTCTCTCAATCATTATTTGTGGAGATCTTAATATCAATTTAGCTAGTAATTGGGGCTCTAATACTCAGCTAAGGTACTCAGGCAGGAAACCCAAGGTTTTTCACGCCCTAAAGAATTCAATGAATACACATGGGCTGGCTGACGTCTGGTCCAGTCTCCAACCGAACCAGGCGGGTTATACTTATTACTCAGCCCCACACCACTCCTTCGCCAGATTGGATTATTTTTTGATATCATCTTCTCTGCTCTTTGAAAGCAAAATTGATATTCTACCTCGAATCCTGTCAGATCATAACCCACTGATTTTAAGTCTAAGGGGAACAGCGTTCCGGAAGCCTATTTCGACTTGGAGCTTTGAGAGAGCATTATTGCTCGATGAGAAGTATCGAAATCACATGAAAGTCTGGATTCAAGATTTTCTAGAAGTTAATACTGGCTCAGCCCCAATTATGGTTGTTTGGGATGCCCTGAAGGCTTGTATTCACGGGGAGACATTGCGGTTTTCCTTAAGGAAGAATAAACAGGAGAAGACGCAGATTCTAGAGCTCCAGAAAAAACTGGGCCAAGCGGAAGAAAAACGTATTAGTTCGGTATAGACGGGGGCAGATATTGAACCCGCTCAGTTAGCAATTGCTACTATTAGAGCTGAAATTGACTCTATCCTGGCCGAGAAAGCAGCTGCAAAATGGGCCACTGCAAGGGAAAAGATCTATGAATACAGTGAGCAAGTCGGTCACCAATTAGCGGTAAGAACTAGGCAACATCTTACTATAAATGGGATACATTCCATTCAGGTCTCGACAGGGGCAATCACTAATGATCCAAGTGAGATCAGGGCGGCTTTTCAGGATTTTTATGCTCGGCTATATACTGAAGAGGGTATTGACTCCCAGGATATCAGACATGACGAGATAGATAAATACTTGGACTCGATTTCACTGTCATGTCTTGATACTGAAGATCATAAACAACTAGAAGACCCCCCTTCCTGGGATGAAGTAGCCAGAGCTCTGGCTAATTTACCAGATGGTAAAGCGACTGGCACCGACAGCATCCCAGTGGATTTCTATAAAGTATTCTCCACTCAGATCAGCAGGATCTTTACTGAATTGGTGGGCCAGGTCTTCAACGGTGCCATCCCTCCCACTTCATGGGCGTCAGCCAAGATATTTATCTTCCTTAAAAAAGATAAATCTCCTTTAGAGATGGGCTCGTATCACCCAATTACTCTTATTAACGGAGATTCTAAAATTTTTGGCAAAATCTTTGCTTCCCGGTTATCTTCCAAGATTGAGCACCTGGTTTCTATCTGGCAGCACGGGTTTATCCCTGAAAGGGGTACTACCGATCATATTCAGAGAACCATCACCCTGTTCGACGCGGCTCAGATCTCAGGAGACCCGATGGCGCTAATTCTTTTAGATGCTGAAAAAGCATTTGATCGGGTCTCCTGGGTGTTTCTGTGGCGAGTCATGAAGAGGATGAATTTTGGACCCAAAGCCATTCAAGCCATCCAAGGTCTATATCTTAACCCTACAGCTAAGGTACTAATAAATGGGCTATTAACTGAGCAATTTGAGATCACGCGGGGAACCCGTCAGGGTTGTCCCTGCTCCCCGCTGCTCTTCGCTATTTATGTAGACCCTTTCATCAGAAAGCTCATTAATAATCCGGAAATCCCGGCTATCTGCAGACATGGACTACACACTAAAATTATGGCTCACGCTGACGATCTAGCCTTCGTCACGCCAGACCCCGAGAAGGCCATAATGGCCATAGAACACGAGGCACAAGGCTTTGGAAAGTTATCGGGCTATGCGTTAAACAAGGGAAAAACCCAGATTATCACTAACAAGCAGATCAACTGGACTGACCATAGAGTGGTTAAGAAAGAAAAATATTTAGGAGTAAACATCTTGGCAGATCAGATACAGATCTAATAGTTAGTGAGAACCTGGAACCCCTTGCCACAGACACCACAAAGGCACTGAACCGGCTTAACAACCTACATCTGAGCATGGTGGGCCGATACAACGTCATTAAGATGATGTTCTTTCCTAAAATGTTATATTATTTTAGAGCCATCCCTCTTGAGTTTACCAAACAAGTTTTACAGAAATTTGACCTTCTTTTTTCTCAGTATATTTGGGCCTACTCTCAACCTAGAAGATCATTTAATTTTTTATCTCTTCCTCTTGATAGAGGTGGTTGGGCTCTCCCAAACCTGCGACTATACTATTGGGCTACCGTATTACAAGGATGCCCCATATTGCTTCAGGAACAGCTTCCTATTTCCGCCACGGGTCTCCCCTCACCATTCGAATTATTGCTAGGTCCTGAGGCTAAAGGCTGCCTGTGGCGCCAACTAGAGTTTGGATACTTTAAGAGGGTAAGATTCAAGACCCTTTTAGGTGCTTACAAGGAATTTACGGCCACGCACAAACTCCTTGGGCTGGGTAGATTAAATCACTATACCCCTACCCTCAATAACTCCTATTTGCCCAAAATATTTGAGGGATCATACTTTCAAAAATGGTTCAGTTCAGGAGTAACATCATTAGGGGCCCTGTTTTCGCCAATGGGGGTTTTACCTTTTGAAGAACTCAAAATCAAATTTAAGTTAGACCAGAATGAGGCTTATAAGTATGTCGCAATTAGAGATTTTCTATTACGGAAGGCTGGGGGGCCCGCTGGCTTTGCTAAACACGAACTTGTAGAGAGATTATGTGCTCCTATCGCTCCTCGCCTAGGGTCTATTTACGCGCTGTTGAATAAACTTATGCCTGACGACATGGTCTTAACATCTAATAAATGGCAGTCGAAATTAGAAATTGCTGATAATACGTTTCATTTAGCCTACAAATTTGCACAGAGCGATTTACTATCGGCCAATTTAAGAGCACAATTTTATAAAACATGTTTCTTTTTATATTATACTCCAAGTAGAATCACCAAGTGGGGCACAGGCAAAGGTACATACTGTCCCCGATGCGTGGAGTATAGCGCAGATTCTGTGCATATGTTTGCTTCGTGCACAGAATTAAAGCCACTGATATCCCAAATTCAGGCCTTTTTGGGGAAAGTATTAACACGAGATGTTTTGCTTACCCCTACAACTATTTTGCTGGGGATACAAGACTCCATTAGCAGAAGGGAAGGTGGGGCCTTAATCTTTGTAGCCATGGCTGTTTACAGGATATGTATAACCTCTGCCTGGATTGACCCAAATCCTCCACAATTCCCGCACTGGTTGGCCCGATTACTGTCAATAGGGAATTTGGAGAAAGCTATTTATGCCAAGAAAGGGGTACGGGCCAAAAAGAAGGGACTTGTTATCTGGGAACCCCTGTTTAGATGGCTTTCCCAGGTCAATTCTTAATGACTATAAGGTAGATAGCGAACCGCCACTGATCCGAGACACAGTAAAATAATATCTTACCAACCTCTGAGTAAAGCGAATTGAGATCTATTGGGGTGGCAGTAAGGAATAGATTCAATTTCACCTGTAAGCTTGGCCTGTATACAAAATACCTTGCCTGTGTTTCATTCTACTTTATGCTATGTTTGCACTTTTTGCACTTTTTAGCACTGGTCACTTTACCCGTCATTTTTTGCGGGGATAACAAAAAAAGAAAAACAAAGTGGGGGAAAAAAAACAAACAAAAAATGGACCTTTATCATTGCACTTTGTACTACGCACTTTGCACTTTGTACGGAATGAAACATACCCAGTTCGAAAGATGCCTCTTTGTAAAATATGCCGTATTTTGGGAGTTGCTGGTTTTAGTGTTCGATACAATTAGATAATTATTTTTTCTTTCTCTATTTTTGCGCCCTTCCAATTATTGATTTGTCGGATTTGTGACGTCGTATGAGGGTTGGGTGGGGAGTGGGAGGACAGAAAGCTTTGTTTCATGATGGTTTTCTATTGTCAATTGCATTTTTAAAAAAAAAATTAATAAAAAAAGAAAAGAAAAAAAAAAAGATGGCATCATCTGCATACAGGAGAACGGGGACACGCCTTCCCTTCACAGTTAGCGGGTCTCTGCCCTGGCCATCAGAGCTGACTCCAGGCCAATAATATACTAAAGAAACACAATTGGGTCAAGGACGCAGCCCTGCTGAACCCCACGTCCCAGGCTGAACCTCTCAGTGCATTCACGTCCTGCCCATATCTAAGGCATGCACTCAGGTCATAGTGAAGTGCATGTAGGAAGGCCACCAGCCTAGGGTCAAGCCCCAGGGATAAAAGAACTTCCCAAAGTTTGGACCTGACTAAGCTATCAAAGGCGCAAGCCAGGTCCATAAAAGCAAGATACAGAGAACCATCTTTGGCCACAGTGGGTTTAATAATAAGGAAGTAAAGTTTGAGGCATTTCTCCGGGGTCCCTAGCCCATATCTAAATCCATACTGGACGTCAGAAATGATGTTATAGTCTGAAGTCCAAGCCAAGATTTTGTCAAGGATAACGCTACCAATAACCTTAGTAGTAGAATTCAAAAGGGATATGGGCCTGTAATTGAGAGTATAATATCAGCATAGTGGATATCTAAATCAGAAGAAAATCAGTTCTACTAGAAACACTGTAAATATCTGAACACACCTGCTGTGCTATAAACAGGAAAAAGGTGTATAAAAATGTAACATGTAGAAGTTGGAACAAGAAAAATATGGCGGACAAGTTTTAATCCTTATATATTACCATCTCTTTACAGATGAAGAGTTAAACTCATATGAATTTTTATGTAAGAAAAACATGCGCGAAGCAGCTCACACAAATGTTACCAAATTGTTTTAAGATTAATGCTAGCTTGGGATGGTGTAAAGGAGAAAAGTAACACAATATCCTACATTGTAAAATTTCTGTCAAAAAAGGATAACTTCTTAAATGGTCAGATTTTGTACCCCTTTGTTGAACTTCCCCTCTTCCAAATTGACCTCTGTCTTAGTCCTCTTTATTATTGAAGGAACAGAGTTTCCCTCCATGCTATTTTTGGCCTCTCAATTTCCACCCAAGATGCGTCTCTTGGCCCTATCATAGAAGGCTTTTGTAGCTCTTTATTGACTCAATCAAGACCAGTGTCTTGAATTTGGCCATCCTAGCATACATTGATAATTAATAAAACCGGTTACCCCTTATTTCTTTCAACCACAATGATTAAGAGCATCAACTGTCCCAAAGGCATTCCACCCCTTCACAACTACAATACCTCAACCATCTCATAGCTGTGACTTTGCTAATTCTGACACATCCTTTCCTGTACCTGATCATAGGACTATGGGCTGGCCCCAAATCTATACTATTCTTTTGTTCCCGTCACATGCCAATGTATCTATGAAAAAAATTGAGGATTAGCATAATTGCACAACTTCAGCAGCTTCATGTCCTCAAATACTCTTTGTATCTGAACAATCTATACCTTCCCAAACTCACAATGCCTTTTTCACTCTTCTGCAAATGAACACCTGAACGACTTTTGCTATCCAAAAGAATACGGGGCATATTATCAAGAAACGGCGTTAAAATTATCGCCGCTTTAGCGGCAGAAAACTGCCGCTAAAGCGGCGATAATGGGCTTGATAATATGCCTTGAGAATTCCAATAGAAGCCCATGTTCTGGTGTCAACATGGGCTTCTATTGGAATTCTCCAGGGCATATTATCAAGCCCATTATCGCCGCTTTAGCGGCAGTTTTCTGCCACTAAAGCGGCGATAATTTTAACGCCGTTCTTGATAATATGCCCCTATGTGCTCTAATGAATATGTTTTTAAACCACCAATTTTCATCTTCCTCATACCCCTTCAACCTTGCTCCATAGTAATGCTGAAAATCTACCAGGACAACCTGTCACTTTACAAATACATATTCCTGAAGGGTAATGGCCAGGTACAACTCACTATCTCCATACTCCACATAGTCCTTCTGATTGATTACTACACCTCTTCTCTCCACTTTCCACTTTATTTTCCTTCCAAATAGACACAGTCTCACCAAACAGTTGCACTTCTTCTACAACCATAGTTCACTCTTTCCCTTGCCTTTAAGCACTTGAAATCCCAAATGGCACCAAAGTATCAAAGTAACACCAGTCGCAATTAATTTTCCTTGAAACTAAGATCAGTAATTGCATCTCAGACCCCACAATGTGTCTCTTAACCGATGAGTCCAGATTTCATGCTTGCTGCAAACTCTACCATCCATAATGCTGGCCCATCCATCTAGAATCCTGCACCCTATTTAAAACTCACTTGGTTCACCATTCACCATAAACACCTACAATGGTAATTTAGCAATTAACATCACCAGAGACCGATTCCTTTCATAAATTGTAATACAAAACTGATTATAAAATCATCCACTGGCACTTCTTCCCCATTTTCAATGCTTAAATGCCTCTATTTTTTCGACTCCAGAAAGCCTGCCAGTTTACTTTTAATGTAGAAGTCTTCTCATGCCTGGCCACTAGACTTTGGAACTCCAATTCCGGATGCCCCACAGTCAAATCAAACCTCTTTTGGTTTAGGTAAGACTCATGGAGATCTTTTCAGAAAGCACTTTCAGTCTATTCCTCCATCTCTTCGAGTGAACTGCCCCATACTCTCAATTCCATGTTCTGCATCCCTTTTCTAATCTCCTGTTTACCACATGTTATTTGTGTTTACAATGCATTCTTTTTAAAGCACTCTGCTGCTCTTGCAGTTGGTCCATGCTATATAAAAATCTAAACTAAATAAATAAATAATAATCCCCCTCTGCCAGCTGTAGATGCCTTCATTGCCTAGCATCCCCAATTCTTAGGCAATTTAAATGAGCATCACATCTCCTCTGGGGCCAGCCCAAAGAATCCCTTCGACCGTGGAACAATTAGTGCATCAGGCACTCCGTTGTGCATTTCTGGTATTTCTTTAGCTTATTTCTCTATATTCCATTTCATGCACTGCAAGCTAAAAACTCTGAGAGTCCACATTAAATCCATAACTTTTTTTGTCTGCCTCTGAAATATCATCTTCTTGTTACCAAACGTATCAATGAACTGCACCTCTGTGAATAATTAAATTAAACATTAAGAAGCAAAATACTGTACATCCCCACCAATCATATGTAATGGTATTATTCTGCACATCACTTTCCATCCCAGTTAACTCCACAACCAGATCACCCAGCAGCATTCTATACTATATGAGTTTCAGCTGCACTTGACTTTCAGACACATGGACAATAAATTGAAGCCATCCAGAAAGAATTGCTACATCACCAAACTCACCAGGGCCCTAGAGATGACTAACATGTGACATGCCTTCCGTGCTCTCTCGGGGCAAAGGCCATTCCTACAAAGTGTCCTTCTGGTGCTCCCTGAAGCTCATACACCTTTCACAAGTCCATTTTTTTCAGTGCTATTGCTTGTATAACAATTTTATTTTACAGTTTCCTGTCTGTTTTACGTCAGTCAGAACACATCTAATTCAATTCCAAGAAATTGAGCCTTTTCACTAGGCCATCATTAATCACCAATGTAGCAACACCTCAAATCCTTTCCAAAAAACCTTGACCCTGGCCTAGGCAGTCTTGATTGCCTATCAATAGGAGGCCATTTGTGTAGAGCAACACTGGCTCAGTCCCAGCACTTTTGTAAAATACTCATTACAAATATACGTCACAATTTCAAAAGCAAACATGAGATGAACAATCTATGGTTATAGTTTTGTTCAACAATATATTTCTTCCACAACCTGCCGTTGAAGTAGGCAAGTTATACTGGAGCACTAGTAATGTTGCCATTCACCCTTTAGGTTACCACTCATGTCTCCTGACTCATGTCACTGCATCTCATAAATTACAGTGAACCACTTTTGCAAATCAAATGACCAGTTAAAACAATGACTCATTCCCATTTTGTCCATGAAGAATTGTGAATGAATGGAAGCTCCTATCGTTTACTCCTAGAAATAATTCTCAAAGATTAGATAAGCAGTTCGCCTGAGGGTGGCAGTCTTCCTTCTTCCAAACGCCTTCCCAATTTCCGTTGCACAATCTCAGGTCTTTCCGTTACCAAAAGCAGGTTGCCTGTCCACAGCTCCAAACTACGTCCTTTAGTAATAATCCTAAAGCCATGCTGGAAACTTTAACCCAACAAGTCAATTCCACTTCACCGAGCATCATGATCAAACTATTCTTTCATCTTTTCAGCTCCACCAAATATAAAATGCATTTTTTATGGAGCTCCTATGTAGATGCATATGTATCTGCTCCACTGGTAATTACTATGGGTGCCCATAATTTACATTCTCTGTGTACTACACAAATGGACTAATCACATGCAAAGAAGTATTTGCCATGCTCCAATTGGAACAGTCCAGCCTGAATTGCTGCACCACATCAGCTTCTGAACAGAAATACAGAACTCTGGACTGATTTGGCCTTGTTAAGCTTTCACAGTACAGCATGAGTCCCCATGAAACAGCCAGCAATGTACGTTCGCAACTGGATATATCCCAACCACTTAAGGGAACTCACTACGACAGCAAACAACTAATGACTGGAAATGCGTACATTAATCTGAACCCAGGCAAAACACTCTTAGCACAATCGCAGGGAACACACTCAGATTATTTATATGTGGCTGAGATTAATTAGCGGAGTACTTCCATTACATGTTGTTTTTCATGGTGAGAAAAGGCAGAGCAGGGTAAGAGTTAGTGCAGGCAGGAATAGTATTTGAACAGAGACAAGAGGGAGGAAGGCAAGAGATGTGAGCATAAGTGATGAACAATGTGATAGATGTGAAGAAAGAAAGAAGCAGATGCATGAAAATTAGAGCTACTTTGCACTCCTTTCCTGACCTTTTATATTCAGAGACATTTTAAGGTATGGGAAGTGGGATCTAGACCAGGGCTACAGACATTTAGGAGTGCTCTGAAAGGCTGTAACCATATCTTAACTGTCTGCCTAAACTGACTCTTTTGCTGACAGGTTCAAGTTGCAAGAATTGTGCACAGCTTCTCTGCTCTACTTACTCAGACTCTGATACTTTGTGTCAGGAAAGCGTGCTTGGTGTTTGTCCATGTGCAGAAGTAGCTATGTGTGTTAAGGTATCTTGTAGTACTGTTGCCTGTGTGTAAGTGAGGTTTTCAACAGTTGCAAAACTCCCTCATTTTAGAACACAGAAAGCTAGTGAATTATATACTGCAATTTTTAAATGCGAGGGAGACACCAAACTTTATAAAGTCTCGAAAATCTTACTTTTGAAACATTCTCTACTGTTTTTTTCAGAACTATCGCTTCTTTATGGACCTAATCAGGAATTTTTATTTTCTCAAATGTCTAATTATTATGTGTTTTTACCAATCGTTTTAGCCCTTCCTTGCTTGTAACTCTAGCCTTCTCAGTAACATTTTCACAGATTTTAGTTGAGATACATGCCAGTTACACTTGCAATATTCCAAAATAATGAGATTAATCTTCAAGAGAGCCAGTTCATCGAATATAGCTGACATACTTATATTAAATCTATCAATTTTCCCAGGCGAATAGTTGGTATTTAGCCAGTTGCCCAGGGTAATGATACAATCATAATCCAGGCTCTCTGATCTTATCAGACAGAGGTCACCAGTTTCAAGTAGTGGGAGACAGTTTTCAAAGATTACATTTTTTGGGGATTAATGCAGTTTTGTATTTTAAAATGTCAAAATAAATCAAGTAAATAAGACTATGGGATTGGCATACACAGTTCTAGACAATTAGGGGGAACTAATAATCACATCCTGATTATGATTGGTTTGTGGCTACGTCCATCTACCATTCAATCAAATTGCAGCAGCCTAAACCATCTAACAATATTTGAGTAGTAAGATGTTTGATTGAATATTTGCTCGCACATTAAAATCACCACTATATAATTAAGATAGTGAAGAGTGACTGATAATGAATAGTAAGTAGATAAACGAAGAGAGGTGAAATAATAACCGCTGGTATTCAGAAAAAACAATGAGACAAAATACTAATGTTTTGTGACTTTTGCTACAAACAGTAAGAAAAAGCAGACTTTTGAACCACCAAACTGGTTACTTATCTTTATTTTAAACTAGAGGCACTCATCAGCTATAATTATTATAGGAAGGCCTGTTGCCCATGCTTGGCGAGTGGTAGCAAGGCATCTGACAACTAATGAGGGAACAGCACCAGTCACCGACCAACTCAAAGGCTCAGCCCACTCCAGCCACTTATGCAGAGTGAGGGACATTATTTTCCCTGATGACATGCACACATGCGACATAAAAGAAGTGTTTGCAATGGCACAGCTGATGGGCCATTAGTTCACTTCACCATTTTTTTTTCATGCTCGATCTTCTTTGTTAATTCTTTTTGGTTGTTCTTGAATGTTTCAGCTATGGCTTCAGGTTACATTAATTCACAGCCAATGGTTCCTTTTCTTTAAACTTAAAATTTACATGTTCTAAATACACCTGTCTTTTTTATTATATGTATATGTGATATTAATTATTATTAAATTTAAATTGCCATTGCATGTTTTCTTCTTGTTATTACTGTGGCATATACTCGCAATAAAGAAAACTAACCAAAGCATAAGCTTTTCAGTACAGGCCAAACGACTTTGCTAAGGCTTCTTTATAAATGCTAGAGCACTGGGTCACACAGTGTGTCACGTTGAGGCTCAGATATGAATCGACCTAAAATTCAAATGAATATTACTAGCTAGACAAATAACACCAGTGTTGCCAAACGTAATGCAGAAAGACTTTGCCATAAACCCAATGGATACAACAGCCGGATCTCGACACGGTTGCTATTCTGTTTTCATATAAAGGTGTGTACATACATTATGTGAAGTAGTTATCCTTGGGGTTGTATATCAGGTGAGATCTTTTGACAGGATGTAGCATACCTTGCAGCCATTTCAGTAGATTGTCTACATTTTTAAAGGATGCTGCAGTTTTTATTCACTTTTCTTTCAGATGCTTCAGAAGAATACTAGTGTAGGCTATGGAGTTCAGGATAAACTGCTTCTCAGCTTATACTTCTCTCTTGTCAGGCTTAGTCCAGAGAAAGGTCTGTCTGGATTTGCACATACTTGTGTTGATCTGTTTTGATCTCCAGTTTGTGACCATCAAGCATATATAATGAGAGTTTTGTTAAAAGAAAATGCAATAACTGTTTATCACAGCACCAGTACCTTGGAATCTGTTACCAGGGGGACCCTTGGAAGGTGGGGTAACTCATACAGCTATCCTCTGCATCAGCGCACACTTTTAGGATAGGCCTCGGGCCATTGCAGATTTATTTTAACATCAGGAATACTTCTGCCATAACATGTACTAATCACTTTACTCTGTGTCATCACCTACTCCTGATTATTTCTGTGGTAACTCTGTGTGAAAAAGTAGGTTAGGTTCACTAACGAAGCACCACACAGGATACAGTAGGAGCTTTATTTTAATACATACACCTCAGCCACAACCTGGGACCAACTGCCGTTAGAATCCATCACCCTCAGAGGCTAAACTGGAATCCTCATCACACCAGAGTTCCATTGTCATAGACCAATCACCAGTGGCCATGGACAGGATGTCACGCATCTCCCTCTTTATACAACAAAGGAAATATGGAAACCCCTTTTAGACTACATCTTTATAGCATATTGTAACAAGAAAACTAAAACCCCCAACAAGGTGTGAAGGTTTACATTAGAACATTGCTTGAATACAAAACAATATACAAATGTTAACATGGGAAATTGAAAAAACAGGTTTCGACACAATAACATTCTTGTAAGAAAATGGACTGGTGTGAAGTGAGTTGATAAGCTTCCAACCTATTCATTACTTCCCCCTTCCAACACAACCCATTTGCCTTTGCTACTTGGATACCTTCCTTAATGTTCACTCTACTACTCCATTTGTTTCTGGATGGTAAAGAGCACAGAGTTTATGTGTTATTCCATTGCATTCTAAAAATTCCTTTGATTCCCTTAAGCAAAATTATGTCAGGTTGTCTTTCAACAATGTGTTGGGAAGACCTTCATGCATGAAAACTTCTACAAGAAATTTGATCACAGCACTAGAAGTGATATCTGATACAATTTTATTTTCTGGCCACCTTGAGAAAAGATCGACCAATAATATATATGTAAAACTCCTTTCTTCCAACAACAAACCAATTATGTCCATGGCCATATCCTCCCAGGGTCCCTCTGGCAACTGACGACACAGCATGGGTGGAATGTAAGATTTAACACCTTATCACTGGATGAACAAGATATACAATATCTGACCACGCTTTCCATCGCAACATCTATCACTGGCCACCAAAAGTCAAGACGCAACCTCTGTTTTGTTTTTGTGATACCAAAGTGATCTTCATGTGCCAGTTCAATTAACCTCATTCTAAGATTACTAGGTGGTATCAGTTTGGTACCCCTGAACAGATACTCTAATCAGACAACTCCTCTCTGACCATCCAGAATGGTCTCACTTTTTCCTCTATTTTTCCTTCCGAGCCCCAACCCTTACCTAACATCTCTCATACTTTCTTTAGAGTGGGGTCTGCTTTGAGTTCTTGTTTCCAACAACTCTCCTCAATGGCACCCATAGTGATTACACAGACATCTTCCTGAGATATATCAACATCCTCACTACAGATCATCTCATTGTCACAAACAATTCTCTGTTTCTCTTACTAAATGTGCCAGACAATCAGCAGCACAGTTCCTGATCCCTGGAACGCACTAAACCTCAAATCTGAATTTCTGGAGGTTTACTATCCACCTTTGGATCCTGCTTGAAATTGCCATCAAACCTTTCCTTGTAAATACTTCTTTAAGAGGCTTGTGGTCTGTTCTCACTTGAAATACAGTTTCTCAGATGGAGCCTCTGATAAGACTCTGGAATGCCCCAAACAATGTATTGTCATCTAGGGCAGAAACATGTTGACCGCCATACAGGGTAGACATCCATAACCCTGTGTCTATGTTACTTTTTAACTCTATCCAGTGGGACGTTAGAATAAAGTTTATCAGTTTAACTCACACACTACACTTTCTTTCGCACTCTGCCCCTAATTTACACCATAGAGGTGTAGACACACTCACGTGCTTTACAAGAACACTCCCGCTCCTTCCCTGAGGGGAAGTTGTAGCCCACACTGGGTACCTTGCGGTCCCAGTGTGTTGGAGGAACCCAATGATGAAGCATGTCACCCTTCGGTGAGTGAGGGTTTACGTCCATTTAATGGTTATGCCCACATTTACACACACTGTTGCTTTCTTACTTTTCTGCCTTATTTAGTTTGTAACTAGTTCACTACCCTATATTTAGTGTGAGTTACATATATTGGAAGTAATATAGGATAGCATAGTACTTGGTTTCCTTTCTGTTGTAATACACACTTCCTTTTGACCCTCTGTGTGAGCAATTTTTTAGGAGAAGAGAATGCCAACTTTCTAAAAGTACCACAGGGTAGTGGTTGATGCACACCAAAAGTATAAACTACAGATGAGCAATTTGAGTAGAAATTCTACGTGCGACCAGGGTATCGCTGACTGATCACCAGTGTAGTGAAAAACGAACTGAAGAAGCATTATCCCACCGGGTAACGTCCCCCGGTTGCACAGCTGCCCTCCCAACGGAGGTTAATCCAATATTATTCGACAAGTTATATGAACCCAAACATTTCGGGCGGACCCTCCGTCAGGGGAAGTTAGATTGCCATAGTGACGATAACGGTATTTCCTGTCCTATATCCACAGCATATGGGAAACACCGTTATCGTCACTATGGCGATCTAACTTCCCCTGACGAAGGGCCCGCCCGAAATGCATTGGGTTTGTACAACTTGACTCATCGGGTTTGAACAATTTGACCCATTTATGTCTATGGCGACACTATCCTTTGATTTTTTTTAAATTTTATTCTCTACTATGGGGTAGAATAAAACACTATTTTGACTTTAACCTAGTGTTAATCTGTCGAATAATATTGGATTAACCTCCGTTGGGAGGGCAGCTGTGCAACCGGGGGACGTTAGCCAGTGGGATAACGCTTCTTCAGTTCAACTTTCGAAAAGTGCCACTTTTATAATTGCAACTTACAATATGACTTTACCATTAATGAGGATTTCAATTGCAATTCCATGAGTCTATACATGCCATTCCTACCTGCTCCCAATCACAAGTTAGCACATATTAAATGTAAGAAGGTAACCCAATGATATCCAATGGGAGAGATAGGCCTTACAGTGTGAAAGGCAAATTTAGGAGTTTTATACTACCAGGACATGTATAACCTAAGAACACATGTCCTGCTTTTTAAATTTAATGCACCCTGCCTTATCAGCTTTTGGGGCCTACCATAGATGTACTAAAAAGGAAGATTAAGGCATTGCATAAGGTTTATTATGCCAGGTTGAAATGGCAGTGTTAAAACTGCACTACAGGCTGCAGTAGCAGGCATCATACATGATTTAAGGTGCTACTTAAGTGGGTGGCACAATGAGTGCTGTAGGCTCACTAGCAGCACTTAATTTACTAGGGACTTATAAGTAAATTAACAGGTGTAGAACAATTTTATCATGTTTTAGGGAAAGAGCACAAGCACTCTAGACTGGTTAGCAGTAGTAAAGTGCACACAGTCCTAATGCCAACAAAAACGAATTCAGGAACCAGGAGGGCTTAAAGCAAATAGTTTGGGGGAAGACCACACCAAAGATGTCAGGTTTAAAACACAGGGAACAGAATTAAAATCTGAACTTGCAGAGAGGGCCTCTTTAGACTAAAAGAGCATAGCATGAAAAAATAAAGAAAAGTGTTTGTTATATGTGGTGTAATGTTCGAATACGCTCCAATAAAAAACTCATGGTATTGGTTTGTATTAAACTCCAAAAAACACACACAAGCTTCATGACTGCAGACTACATCATGGTTTTTTCTGTTCTTTACTATACTGGAAAAGCCTTACGCCTTATTTACAAACAACAAATCTCTTTTTAATGTTACTTTAATAGTGATAGCATATTGTTGTAACAGGTTGCGTTTAATATTCATTAATAAGTAACAAACTGACTTTATTCATATTCATGAGATATTATGAATTGCAAAATATGATATAGGAAAACAGCCGTGGTGTCTGATTTGCGACTCCCAACAATATGCATAACTTTTCAGAGATTATGGACTATGTAATGTACTTTTAACTGATCCATTTTTCTTTTTTATGGCTGTGTACAAACGCTTTCATAATAGTCAAATCATAATGCAGCGTTGCGTTCTGTGCAACGAATTTGCTTAAAGACCAGCTCCTATGTAGATATTTTGCACTTAATATTTATGTTTACTTTCCACGCAACATTTAAATACTTGCCAGTTTAATTTGGAAAAATTACAAAAACACAGCTAATGAACTGTAACTTTCCTCACAACATTTGCATAAGTGACAATTCAGTTTGACAAAAATATAAGAAGATAGTTAAAAAACTGTATGGAATTTTGAAAGGATCTCACAATGACCACGATAATAGCAGGGGAAATCATACCAGTTACAAAGCATTATTATGCTATCAGCCGAATAAAACAAGAAAACAGACCAAAACGACTAGATACATGGATAATAATGAGTGCGGATTCATAATTAAGAAGATTCGAAGAAAACATTTGTGTACTGAAAAATAAGATGGTGAGAAAGGGCACTGAGTTACTTATCCAGTGATTAGCCAGTGAGTTCAAGAGTCAATGATAATCTGAAGTTTTATTAAAAAAAATCTGTCAAAACAATGACGACTTTAAAATGCCTTTGAAAAGTAAGGAAGCAGATTGTTCCCCATGAGAATCCCCATTCTTTTTTCCCCTTTCGAACTTCTACTTTTTGGATCTGGCCTGTGAGTGAGTCCTCCAAAATAAACCCATTCACTTTAAGCTTCTGTGTAAAATGATTCTGAGCTGTAGCTCCCTGTTCCCACCTTTTAAAATATGGCCTGCTGGCATGCAGAGGAGTTAAGAGGCTTATTTCACACATTTAGGCAAGCATGTGCGCAACATATGTGCACACTGAGGGGCATACTTATTAAGGGGTTTGCATTGCGCTTGCACCACACAACGTGGTACATGAGCTACGCAAACTCAAAATGTGATTTATGAAGCCACGCAAGGCGACTTTGCGTGGCCCTGAGTAGATTTATAAATCTGGAGTAACGCAACACATTGCAAATCATTGCTTTGCGCTGCTCTGCCCTGGGAGGCATTACGTGGGTGTTTCCATGCAGCTCCCATTGTTTTTGAGGCCTTCCCAGATTTACCAAAGGTGGTAGACCTGGGAACGCGCCAAAAAGATACACCTTCTCAGGGGAGGCGCAACGAGGAGAAATATATTTATTTCTCCTCAATATATCCTCTTTCCTTGTGTGATCCATTCCTCAGCACACATAGAAAGAGGAATATTGGTCTCAGGATTGTTTTTGTGCAGGAAGGTGTCCCTCCCTGACAAAAGCAATCCTGCATACAACACAGGCACCCAGGGTGCCTGCGTTGGTGCTAGGCAGCTACAACAGGACCAGTTCAGGGACAAGGGCAGGAATGTGCTGTATTCTTTTAAATAAGGCGCATTCCTGCCCATTCCCTATGACTTGCTGCGCTGCGTGACTTTCCCATAAATATGCCCCTGAGTGAGGAAGACTGTTGTCTGACTGAATCTGGTATCTTTGCATAGGTAACACTATGGCAAAGGGACCAAAGGGACCAAGAATAAATTGTTTATGGCCTGCTTTATAGTTCAAATGGGAATGCTCCCTTTCTTTATGGGTGAAGTATAAAATTCGCAATGTTTAAACTGTTCTATATTATATTAAAATATTTCAAATTATAATTTTGGATTGGCATGAGGCAGGAAGGCAAATGAGGTATTATTTGCTATTAATCATGAACGCATATCCAAAGTTAGTTTTAATCAAAATGCATCCATTTGTGTACAATAACATTGGACACATTTAGCAGAAATAGCCTTAATGAGAATCATGTTTTTAGATACAGTGGCGGCTCGCACAGCTAACGCTGTGGGGCGGTGGGGCTGGGCGGGGCTGGGGGGGGGTAGTGGAGTGTGAGATACGACGGGAACGTCGAGAGTAAATAAATAAATAAATAAAAGCACTTACTTTGCGCTCGCAGCATCGCCGACTCGGCGTATGTCACACTCCACTAGCCCCCCACCCAGCCCCGCCACGCCTCACCGCCCCACAGCGTTAACTGTGCGAGCCGCCACTGTTTAGATACCCTGCTAGGTCAAGTTAATTACTCTGATTGCTATTAGGCCTGGGCAAACTCTTGTAACTCGGAATTACTTATAGGACAGGGGCACACCCAGGATGTCCCCACTTTTACACAATCAGTACTAGCGGGTGCATCAAACATTTCCAAAAACAACAGGAAATACATACCAGCAGAGCTGGTGGTTGCATCAAAGCAGCAGAAAGAAAAATACAACCTCATGTCAAAGAAGCATCCAGTAAGGCCTTGTGGGCCTAGGAAGAGTTGCATATTTTTTGTTAGGCCACTCAAAATCATCCAAGTGGACTTTGTGGGAAAGGCTGTAATACAGCAGGCCCCCACAAGAGTCCCTCCCTTCCCCAACCTTTTGGAATTTGTCACACTAATTCTTCTGTGGTGTTCTGTTAGGGATCCCATAACGTTGGGCTTTCAGTTCAAATTTTCTCAGGGCTGAGCTCTTGATGTGCCTTGGAGCAAAGGGCAAAAATGGGGAATTTGGTGCTTTTTAGGTAAGGGTGTTTTGGCATTACAGCTTCTAAAGGTGCCCAAGATCTCCAAACCTAGAGGTTTAGTCCAGATGTAGGGTGTTATCTGAGTACTACAACTGCAACCTTCCTTTAGAATGCACCTGTTTACTTTTTTGAGGCCCTTTAGAGAATGTATCGATTTTTTCCACCAGTTATTTTGCATACATTGGCAATTTTGTGCACATTTATTAGTTTTCCATGTATTAAAGTACTTTCCTATTCCAAAAAGCACTGACTGGACAGTGATGTATTAAGTGTTATTCATTGCATTGCTGAGTCTCCAGCCAAGGTCCTTGCTTCAGCCTGGTGTTGCTCGGACTCGCTATTTGACAGTCAAGAGCTTAAAAGGGGGACACTTTGATGCAGGTTTCTCACATCTACCATTCTAAAACCATATTTTTGTAGTGCTAAGACTGCTATAACTTAGCTCCGTTAATGCAAAAAAAATTGTACTGAAAGATACAACACACGCGAAAAAGGATATGGAACGTGCTAAAAGTGCAACAAATAAAGGAATATTGGGAAAGTCAAATACTGTAGACAAACAAATAATAAAAATGTAATTCTGTGAACATTTTCAAAAAGACATTGCCGAATACTGTAGGGACAACAGTACAGAGTGTCCCCAGCATTAAGAAAAAGCTTAGATTAAAAAAAGGATGCGGATAAAAGCACTGCACAGAGGAATAACACCACTAGCAGACAGACTCCCCAGAGGTGGCCTCACAAGCACAGAGAGTAATGCAGCCAGGAAGAAAGAAGTGTCGTTGGTCTCTATATCTGTTACAGTCAACCACTGCTGCACATTCTGAGACTGCAGTCATTATCGAAACCAAGGCACACACATACATCTGTGGTCTACAGACTGTAGATGGAACACTTTTATCAGTCCCATTTCATTTACATGACTCGCAGATAGTCATGATTGTACAGCTAATAGCAATTTACTTGCTGCCACGTGCATGTCAATGCCAAGCATGCTTAGTGCTGTTGGTAAAAAAGAAATAGTGGAAAATCTGCCCATGGATATTTTGATACTTCGCATGTATCGCATCATGTTCTAATGCCAACTTCAGAATTTTCTTCTAATAATTTGTTTTTACGTAGTACTTTGAGCCAAACTCCTGCACCGGTGGAATTTAAAATCTTGGCTTGTAGACTACAACGGATGACAGACTAGAGTGTTAACTCACTTAGACCACTTGTCCACTCTGTGATGCCGTGTGTCATCAAGTTTGACCAGCCATTGTTATCTTCCTCCTCACACAAATTCGCGCAGTGTGGGGCCTGATTCACAGAACTAACTTACGTCAAAATCCTAAACTTACAACAATTTTGGTATTCACAGAATCAACTTACACATTTGGGTATTCACAGAATGCATTTACACATTTGGGTATTCACAGAATGAACTTACAACAATTTTGGTATTCACAGAATGAACTTACACATTTGGGTATTCACAGAATGAATTTACAACAATTTTGGTATTCACAGAATGAACTTACACATTTGGGTATTCACAGAATGAACTTACAACAATTTTGGTATTCACAGAATTAACTTACTCATTTTGGTATTCACAGAAGACACTTACTCATCAATGAGTAAGTGCCTTCTGTGAATACCAAAATGTGTAAGTTACACAAATGTGTAAGTTACACAAAATGTGTAAGTTACACAAAATGAGTAAGTTACACAAAATGTGTAAGTTACACAAAATGTGTAAGTGTCTTCTGTGAATACCAAAATGAGTAAGTTTATTCTGTGAATACCAAAATGAGTAAATTCATTCTGCGAATACCAAAATGGTAGTAAGTTTAGGATTTTGTCGTAAGTTAGTTCTGTGAATCGGGCCCTATGTGTATATTCGTTTTTTTTCAGCCACGGTGTTGTCCAAATTAAGGGGGTCATTATTATGGCGGACGGACGGACTGGAGTCCGTCCGCCATCCTGGTGGAGACCGGGACCATCCGCCATACATGCGGCGGTCCTGCACACCAAATCAGGATGCGACCGCCACCATGGCGGTCGCATCCTGCCATTTAACATTTAACACCGCCGTGATGCCAAAAAGGCAAGATGTGCATTTCACTGCACTACTTGGCAGGCACCACACGATGCCTGCCACGTTGTGCTGTGAAATGTAGGGGGGTAGCATGGGTACCCCCCAGTGCACCCACACCTCCCCCCAACACAAGGGGGGCCCGCAACGGGCCCCCGTAACAAATCCCCACCAGCCTTTCCATGGCGGTATCGCCGCCATGGAAAGGCCGGCTGTAGCCAGCATCATGATTTGGTGGATGGTGCCTGCTAGGCACCGCCACCATTTTATGCTCTCTGGACCGTCCGCCAGACAATCTGTATGATTGCTTTTGGTGGACAAGTGGCGGACTGTCTTTGCGTCCGCCATGGTCCGAGCGCGATTCCCTCCGCCATCGTAATGTGGCACGGGGAAGGTTGCGGTACGATTGTGGAAGGACCGCCACAGCATGGCTGGCGGTGACGGGCCTTCCGCAATCGTAATCGCCCCCTAAGTTGTGTGTGAGCTGTGTCTCAAAACACAAACCCTATACAGCTCATTTATGTGAATGCAAACTCATTTCTAGGACTAAAGTAACAACATAATGTTGATATGTCCAGTTACCACAATTTAGCAAGAAGACAAGCATTGTCCATTTTTGGGGCTAAAAAGCACCTATTTGATGACTTAATATGCACTGATACAAAATAGGCATTTTAGCATCCATATAATTTGCCTAGTCATTTAAAAATACCTTGCTAGCAGGGTATACTAGTCAGAAGTTTGCATAGCGACGCTTGTTCTCTGTGTTTCCTTGCAAACATATATGAAAAAAACAAGAAAGAGCAGCAGTTCAGATGAGACTGTGCCAGCTGTTAATTCTTTTCTATTTTGAGCCCTATATTTTAAGAAGGGATAGTGTCACATTGGGGAGCGAACCGGGTAATAGGACATAGTAACATATATTTTTAACAGTAAATGTAGACCCTCATTTCTACCTGTGTAGAGGCGGAGTCTCTGGCATTGTTAAAACCCCAAAGCCACCTCAACAGGCTCTTTCCATGGCGGCCAATGACATCAATTTCAGTTGGGAGAGTAGCTAACCTATCAAAATATTGAACAGGGAACTGCCATATGACGCCATGTCTGTTTTTCACAATCCCTCTTTACATAGCTGTAGGCATGTAAAGAGGGGAGAGGATGTGGTCTGACGGCTAGATTGCCGACTTTGGAGCTGGGAAACCAAGGTTCAAGCCTCGGGGTCGCGTCCACTTCCTGTGTTTCTGGGCAAATCACTTAATCTCCCCGGGGCCGATTCACAGAACTAATCTGAGATAAAATCCTAAACGTACTACTTTTGGTATTCACAGAAGGCATTTAGTAGTAGTAAAGTTAGGACTCCTAACGTTACTACTACTAAACTGAGACAAAATCCTAACTTTACGACTTTCGGTATTCACAAAAGGCATTTAGTAGTAGTAAAGTTAGGAGTCCTAACTTTACTACTACTAAATGCCTTCTGTGAATACCAAAAGTAGTACGTTTAGGATTTTATCTCAGTTTAGTAGTAGTAAAGTTAGGAGTCTTAACTTTACTACTACTAAATGCCTTCTGTGAATACCAAAAGTAGTAAGTTTAGGATTTTATCTCAGATTAGTTCTGTGAATCGGCCCCCCGTGCCTACCAAAAACAAAAAAATGAATGTGTCCTTGTGTAACGTAACCTGTGCTCTAAAGCGCTCCAATACCTTCGGGTTGAGTTTGCGCTATATAAATCTGCAAAAAAGAAAAAAAAAAAAAAAAAAGGTATAGCCTGCTTTCTGTGTTGCTTCCAATGGGAATGGGAGGGAGAGAGAGAAGAGGAGGAGCAGAATGATCCAGGGAGGCTTGCCAGCCCCAGAACATCAAGGAGAAGCCAATCAATGGGGGGCATGCTGTCTGGCATACCAACACGTATTTTCTCTCAGATGCATTGTGGTAAATTCAGTGAATGATAACAGTCACTTTAGTTAGCTAACAAGAACTTAAGTGTTCACCATTGTTGGAATCATTACATTTCAGCAAACTTCAATGAAGACTTCTCGATTGAAAAAGTATTTTTGCCAGCATATTTTTGTTTGTTTTATATAGAGTGAATACTAGAAAAGCGGTAAATAGTGAGGACTGGCAAATTATAGCAATTTGAAAATATTTTTCATATTTTTGCTGAAAATTAGAAATTACCTTGCACCTTAGTCCTACCTTCTTCACTTAATGTCTAAAGAATGGTGGAACTTCTTTTCAAGGGAGAGAGGGGGATGTGGGCATGTTAGACGAACGCAGTGGTGAGGCGATCTTAGAATTTATTTGAAGCCCTTCTTTTGCCAGGGAGGCAGGTATATGTAGAAGGAGATGGTCTGGGTTTCAGAGAGTAGGAAATGGCATATCAGCTCCTCAATGGAGTTTAGAGTTACTTGCTTGTCTAGGGTTGCAGGACCAGGAGGACATATGGATGAGAGTGAGGCCTCCTTCCTTCTTATATGTGCAGTCCACACAATGGACACTGTGGGCTATGGGAAGAAGGTCATCTAGGATCTGTGAGGAAATGGTGGTGAACCACTTTTTGAGAAGAAAATTGGGAAGCTTGTGCGTGATAGGTGATTGGTGCATGGAGTATGCAGAGTGGAAGTTAATGAGCATGCAATGGAATGTTATTTCTGTAGTTTGAGAGTGTGTGGTAGTTTGTGGAATGTGTATATGGCTAGGTCTATGTGTTTTGTGAATGCTACGTGAATGTCTGGGTCTTGTAGATGGGTGTGATTGTGGAGATTGGCGGTATGGAGTGTTGGGTTAGGCCCATGATTGTATCTTATCTTGTAAGTTTCAGGGGAATAGGGACTCTGACCCATGGTTGTTCTTAGCCCTAATATGTCCAAACAGGTTATACCACTGTCTGTCTCTACCTATTGCTCGGGATGCCAGGGTGATGGGATACCCAGTAGAGTTGAATGAAGTAGGAAGACAGCAGAAAAGTGTGTCACTTCCTATGCAGATGGATAATGGGAAATGAAGTCTTCTAGCCTTGCTTCTTATTTTACAGATGGTTTTGGTGGGAAATGCAGTAATATCATTTCCTCTACAGATGGAAGATGGAAATGCAGTCCTCTTCACTGTTCTCAACACGTTTCTTTTCATTTTCCAATTATCTTTCTCTAGAATATTACATTTGTACACCAATATATTTTTAAATTTAGATTATTATATAAACCTATATTGGGTTTATTGTGGCAAAAAGGTGCAGCCACGGGGAGTTGCAAACAAGATTGCTCATTCAATCAGTTTTCCATTATGCATAGAAAATTTAGAAACAACATTATTTACTAGAGTAAACTAGACTAGCATAACCAACAATAATACACTGATTATGCACTAAGTTTGTTCAAACGGACACCTTTCTTTTCTTAAGATTCCTGCAGGTGCCATCCATTCATTACATGAGTTGGTTGACAGTGTTTGCCAGAAATCCACACATAATTACTTCTTATTAGTGCAGACAGTGTTTAATCTGTGCATAAAATACATACAGGGATCTAAAGTATTTCTTAAGAGCCTGCCACTGGTATTGGACAATGCTACGTAGTTTTGATTTCAACTCATACATTATCTTGCCACGACCTATACTACATGCCTCTTTACATTTCTCTCATAAAATGAGTGCTAGTTCCAACCAACAATAACAACTGACAAAAAGTAAGCACTGAGTAGAAACCTGCTACTAAACTTACTCACTAAACTTACTCACAAAGGGGACAAAGGTTTTCCTCCTCATTAGCAACATTTGAGTGCAATATCTGCTGATGTTTTCTGCAATTTTTATTCTTTATATGATTTCTTTCCACTGTGTTTGTGTAAATTCACCACCATATTTTGGAGAGAAGAGTCATAACCGAATGAAGTGGCATATCAGCAATTCTATACATTTCCAGTTTATACCCAGTGTAAATCCTATTCCAGTTATATGGAAAACATAATGCACTGATGTAAATCATAGTGCTCTTTAGCTTGTCTTATTTTTTTTTTTAAAGAAGTGTGCATGGATTAGGATTTCTTTGTTAACACCTATATGATTCATTTTAAATTTGCCCACTCCTTTTCATTGTAGGAAAGTGGCTAACATGGTATAAATCGTTTTTCTTTATTTTTAGCACACTTGTAAAGAGACTGGTCTATGACCTGTGGTGCAATAGATTTCATGATACATTTTAAGTTGTCTAGCACCTCAGAATTAGTTCCTATAATTAGCAGTTACTGTGAAGTTTATTCTTGGGGACCTCTGGCAGCCAGTGATTACTGAACATCATGTTGTGTCCAATTGCCACCAGTACTATTACACTTCATTTAGCTAAGTTACTCCTTTTTTATACTTAACTGTCTCTCAGTAGCAACCATAAGCAACCAAGGCTCACTGTAGGTGGGCAAAGGGGGTAAGATCTTAGATAAAGTATGAGATAGCAAAGAACACCTAAAAAAATAACGTCCAGTCAGAGCAAATTAATTCCAAGTAAAATAGTCCTTTTAAATACAGGTAGATAAACAGAAAAATGAGAACTAAAAAGCCTAAACAATACTAAATTTGCTATCATCTTCAGGGCTAAGGTACCATCCCAAAAGTGTATATACTGCTGACCTGCTTTGTGGTAGATTTTTAAAATTAACACTATATGTCATGCTATCATATGGAGCTGTTTCTGGCTTAATTTACTCTAGAGGTCAAAGGGGTGAAAAACTCAGATACAATATGAAACAGCAAATAAAAACTCTCATTTTTACCAACAGAGGGTCTGAATTCACAGCACATTTCTATTGTCAATATTAAATGCTCCAACTATCATCTGAGACCGATGGACAAACTCAGAAGGTTAATCAATCCGTTGAACAATATCTTAGATGCTTCCTGATAAATCATCCTTCTGAATTGTCTCCATGGATCTCTGTTGCAGAATTTGCCTACAATAACTCCTGGCACTGCTCTTTTACTGCACCAATAAGCACAAGTTTAAGGACAGTTTGCAGAGGGGAAATGCTATGTGACAACTATACTAGTTGGTACATTTCTGATCTAAGTCACTTTTGTTATCAACAGCATTTTTCACTAGAGCAAGTAATGGGTCATCATCATCATGAGAAATTTTGTTTGTGTTTGACTGGGGTGTGAGTCCTGGTCACGCCAAGCAAGAGCCACAATCCATTGCATGGTGTACCACAAAAAGTCACATAATTAACCTGTGCACAACCCTGGGTAGCTGGGCATGAAAGGACTCAGGCTTAAATTAGAGGCAATCTGTAAAGTATTTATGCAGCAGACAAACAGTAATAGAGTGATAACACAACACACAAAAAATCCCTAGCCAATTTTGAAAAATAGAGATTGTTTAAATAAATTATTTTACACTGAAACAATAAAAATTCAATCAGTAGAACCAAAGTTATTAATTGTTTATGTTTGTCAGTGAAAACTAGTGCCTAAATGATCAAAGCGTCAGCAGCAGACATCTAGCCAAGTGTGACCGGGCCAATGCCTAAAAATATGGTCAACAGCGATGGAGAGCGCTCAGATACAAAAAGTTGATTGGGCCCGGTCAGTGCTTATCTTGGACTTAGAAGAAATTCTGAGATAAAGTGTCTGAGAAGGTAAAACTCAGCGGGGCAAGGCTGCTGGAGGGGTCTGAGGAGGGAGGGTCATCGTTGGAGAGCCTTGCGTCGAAGTTGTAGTGATTTTTAAGTTCAGACTAAGGGCCTGATTTAGATCTTGCCAGACGGGTGACTCCCACACAACAGTGACGGATATCCCTTTTGCCGAAATATGAATCCTGAAGTATATAATGGGATTTATATTTCACAGACGGGATACCCGTGACCATCGTGACCAAGTAACCCATCCGCTAAAATCAAAATCAGGCCCTTAGTCTCTGAAACAGAAATCAAAAATCTCCAACAGGAGAACACAGAGGGCTTTAGCCGAAGACTTTTCCATTGGGTCGGATACCCCTTTGGTGAAGGACTGTTGAAAAGGATTTGCTGCTGAGGGGAAGAACGCAGCGGGAGAACCCGCAAAGTCAATCCGGCCAACATTGCACCTCGGGTGGTCCTGGTTGTCTCCTGGTTATGAAAGCACTTTTTAGCCATAATCTTTTTAGGTCCCCATTATTTGATTTTGGCTATCTGGCCAAATGTAGCACCACTTCCAAGGGTCTAGGACTGAGAAAGCACAACTTGGAGGGTCAGGAATCAATCAGGCTGTTTCCGGGTGCAGGTTCCAGATGGAGGAAGCCTTTTGTGCGCCTGTGGCTCTGAACAAGAGGCAAGCAAACTAGCCCTTGTGAGTCACTCTGAAGGTCCTGAGACAGATGGAGATGCAGTCCTTGTACCCAGGCAGAAGGAAGCAGGGCAGTAGGGCAACAGGGAAGCAATCCAGCAGGTCAGCAGTGCTTCAGAGCAGCAGTCCAGCAGAGTGGCAGTCTTCCTAGCAGCACAGCAGTCCTTCTTTCTGGCAGATCATCCACTGGTGCAGAAGTGTACTGAAGAGTTGGTATCTGAGGTCCTATTTTTATACCATGGTGCCTCCCTCTGGATGGTGGAAGAAGCTTCTAGACAGTGGCTTTAAAGTGCATGGAATTTCCTTCCTTGGCTCCAAGCTGGCTGCAGTGACAATGTGGGGTTGTTAGGCCCTTTATGGGAAGGCACAGCGCAGTCTATTCAGCTGCAAGTAGAGATGTGCTTAGCTACACCCCCCTATCCTGCCAGCAGATATCCCATTCAGGCACACCTAATTCCTCTATTGTGTGACTGTCTGGGAGGAATTTACTAAGGGCCTTATTATGAGCACTATAACAAACAACAATGTCTCAAGGGTATCGTTTCAAAGGACAAATATACAAGCATGTGTAATGACACAGTTAGTTATACAGGATTTAATCCAAAGGGGAAAGAAACCAGGGAAATATATCATTTAAGTGAAGAATATATTTAATGTATATACATGCTGGACATATTAACTTCATATTCAAGCACATGGATCAGTAGCACTGCGTTACATTCAATGGCATGTAACCAACAAAATACTGTGCACAAGTGCTCGTGAAGTGTAGTGACGGCGCAAGTGACACATGACGTGGTATAAACAGTGAGGAGGATGGGCGCAAACAACAAGTGAAATAAAAAACCACGATTTACATATTCAGGATACCACGACAATAAATGACAAGAAAAATCAATTTTTAAATGTGTAGGGTATCCATGATTGGG